>BSUD01000005.1:131972384-132124513 GCA_033239045.1 Fagopyrum esculentum | reverse complement strand
GCACTATGAACTATTCTATTATAATTCATGAACTATCCTTTTAGAAGTTATGAACTATTACTTAATAAGTTTTGAACTATTACTTTCAATCCTTTATAAATTTTACACTATGAACTATTCTATTATAATTCATGAACTATCCTTTTATAAGTTATGAACTATTCCATAATAAGTTTTGAACTATTACTTTTACTCGTTTTTTTTTTAAAAAAAAAAAAAAAAAAAAAAAATTTTTTTTTTTTTTCGGGACACGTGTCGCCCTGCGGTACGGCCGCACGTCCGTACCGCAATAATGGGCCTTACTTGAATGATACCCTACTTTCCTACCGTAAAAAATAAAATATAATCGGCTGACATTTTATTTTACTTTCGATAAAATCACACAAATGACAAAACCACTTTCAAATTACAAGAGGCGGCTCTGTTTAGTTAAATGATTGCGATTTGTGGTGGTTGTTGTTATAGTTGCAGTTGTGGCTATACACAACTTTTTCGAGATTTGTGGTTTATATGAAAATTATTAGATACGTGATTAGTTAAATGGTTCAAAACGAGTTTCGATTTAGTTTAAAGACTAAAATAACCTTGCCATTCTCAGTCTAACTATCAGCACCAAAACCTTGAACACGAGCCACAATACAGAACCCTCCTGACGGAGACAATTTTAATTTTAAAGGGTTTCGGAGAGCGGAGAGGGAAGACGACCTTGAACTTGGAGATGTAGAGAGAAGAGCAACAACTGAGAAGGAAATAAGGAAATCTCTAAGCAATTTTCACAACCCTCTTTGGTCCGTTTCCAAGCAACCTGATTCTTCTTCTCCATTAGAACCCGAATGTTGCTTCTCTTCCCTTGCTGGTGTCATTACTGCAGATCTGGAGCCATTACTGTAGATCCAGAGCCATTACTGCAGGAAGAAGGAAATTTTGCTATGTGTTCTTTGATCTCGTCTAATTTGATCTCTTATCTTCGATTTTGGTCCGTTTCCAAACAATAATCGATTTCTTTGGCCGTAACCAAACAACCTGGTTCGTTTTGCTCTCTGGTCTTTGATCTCTTCTGCATCGATGCTAACCCTAGTTCGTTTGGTTCTTTGATCTCTTCTACATCCATTGACTGCTTGAATTTGTTTCTCTTCCATTGTTTGTGTGTATGATATTTGAGGAAAGGGCAAGAATGAAATTGTCTTTCACAACCCTCCCAAAAACTCATAAATCTTGGTGGAAGAGATTCTCAAAACCTATATTTCACAACTTGAAAACCACAATATGAAAATCTACAGTATAAATTGTAACCCTAACTAAACACCTCAATTTATAAACCCCTTATAACCCTAAACTAAAAGAAACCAACAAACCACATAGCTAAACAGGGCCTAAGACCCTGTTTAGCAAAGGTTTATAAACCTTTCATTTAGTTTATAAACATTTGCTGATTTTTCGGTAACCGTTTGCATGCGAATGAGTTTTTATTTGAGTGAGTTTATTTGGGTTTTTAAACCTGTAAAAATAATCTTTTCATCTCAAAATTATTTTTATTAAAGGAATTTATTATTTTCATAAACCCGAAATTTCCCTAAATTAATACCTTGTTGATTTGCCCTACTGATAGAAGTGAAGGGACGAAAGAAGAGAGGTGACGTGAGAAGAGGCGGTAGAGAGGTGAAGAGACGAAGAGGAAAGGATTCCGTCGAAGAGGCTACGACCCCCGGTTGCGAGACTGCAACAACAATGGCTTCTCCGTCCGACAATGTGACAGCTGCGACGAGGAAAGAGGTCCGTCGAATGATGCGAACTCCGGCTACGAAAAGGTCTATCTTCAATCTTCTCTTCTTCCTTGGCATGCTTGTTGTTGTTTTCTATGTTTTGATTCAAGTATCTGTTTCAGGGTTTAATGTTTGCTAAATTGTTGTTGGATTTGTGCTTAATATTTGTTGAATTGTTGCTGGATTTTTTCTGAATTTTTTTCTTTGTGATTAGGGTTAATGTTTGCTGAATTAGTGCTTAGGGTTAGTGTCTTCTTTGTTCTTAATCAAACCGTTTCCTATGTGAAAGAGAGATAGTTGGATCAGAATGAACTAGGGATACAACAGAACAAAATTAATATTTTCAACCTTCTCCATCTTACCATAAATTACATTACATGATATGGATGATCATTAACTTGGCATTACATTAATTTACGTATGATCGAACCGCTTCTTTGTACTCAATTATCTCTTTCTGGGCTTTCATGTATATATGTATTGACATAATCCTATAAGCACTTTGATAGCAAAGGTACCCGTTGATTAAGGATTCCTGTTGCATCCATATTTGGTTCCTAATCATCAACATTATTTAGGCACCATGATTCACAACCCCTTTGTGATTATTAATTTTCTGTCTCTGATAGCATGAATTATAGTCTATATTTTAGGGTTTGTTTGGACGTTTTATCTTTCATAATCTGCATGTTTGTATGTATATTATGTGATTATATTACCATTTCATCTACCTTTGCAAGAATCGAGGTCTACACCTAGTTTTGTTGTAATCGTAGGTAAAATGATACGTTTTGCATCAAAAAGGAGCAAAAGGAGCTATGGAGTCATTGAAGCTACATTCAGAAACATAAGGAACCATCCAGGAAGCATAGCCTTGGATTAGAGATTCACTTTGGACCAGATTTGAGAGATTTCACATTCAGTTGTGACTCACCTCGGTTGACCACAGATTCACCTCGACCGAGGTGATCTAGAGAAGTCGACTCGACCGAGGCGAACACCTGGGACGCGGCGAGAATATTTTATTCTTGGCTGAGATCTTTTATCTTTGGAAAGAGATCTTATATTTTTGGGCTTGGCTCCTGGAAGGAAGAAGATATACTAGATCATATATTTTACCTATTTTTATGGGAAGAGATCTTTCTAAGATATCTTATCTTTGGAGAGTAATTTTCCTATAAAAAGGGTTGGATTTCCACAAATCCAAGATCCTGCATACACCCGCTTACACCGAAATACACCACAGCAGCCATACTCCAGTTGGGAGATTTGAAGAACCTTTTTGAAGGTTGAAGAAGGAAGATTGTAGCTTTTATAGCTTTTGAAGGTTTTCTTGTAAGATTACCTTAGATTCTCTTCCTTGTTGTCTTTCTTGTTGGATTTATATCCAAAGAACGCTTTGTTGTGATATTTGATTCAGTTATTGAAGTCTTTTCATTAAATTCTTCTTGTTCAAATATTCACCTTCTTCCCATATATTTGATTAATACTTTCATGATGATGAGTGGCTAATCTCTTTGTGTGATTCTAGGGTGATTGGCTGAAGGTTGTGGGAAAAACAATGATAGAATAATCTTAGATTCCAATAGGATCCTGAAAGTTCGAGTCTTTAACCTTAACCCTAAGCATCTCGCTCAGTCGATGAACATCTTGGCCGGGGTGGAATTCTTCTGACCGAGGTGACTTATCTGATCCTAAACTGAGAGTTAAGTGTTAGAGTTTGCCAAATCCTATTCTTATTACACCTTTCCTGGTTCAATGCAAGCCTAGGATGAGACTTACCCGGTAATTCCTTAGTTTGTTTACCTAAGATCATAAATATAGGTAATAAATGTTTATCCTTTATTGGGGTTTGAGTGTGCTTTCATCCCATCTTTGTGAGTTAGCCTAAGACTTACTCGGTAAAGGTTGATTCTATTCCCTTAGATGGTGTGTTAGTTTGAGGTTATAGTTCTTTATCTTAATTCCTTGAGACTGACCCGGTAATAGGAGTTACGGTTTCGGATTAGTGAGTAGTGAGACTTACCCGGTGATCTACTCCACTTTAGTAACACCTTCCCTATGCAAAAATCTCAGCTTTGTCCGCTTATCTTTAGATCTTGAGTTGGAACCACAACTAGATGTTTTAATCCCTAGAATTGCATATTTCCTTTATTGACTTCTATATCATCTTTGATTGTTTTAATTGCTTTGTGGTTAGTGATTGCTTAAGCATACCGTAATTGGACTTTGTTTCACTAAGTCCCTGTGATCGACCCCTGAAATTCCTTGCTTTTTACTACGATTGACCCGTACACTGCGGGTTCGCATCCTTGTTTTAAGCTTACGTCTAGGGTTATAAATTTAAAGCTTGCACACACCGTTTGGAGCGAACAAGTTTTTGGCGCCGTTGCCGGGGACTTGGTCTAGACCGAGCCGGTTACGGTTTGCTTCTTGGGGCACTTGCCCCCGTGTCTACTAACCACTCTACTTGAGTGACTTTTGCAGGTTCTTTCTTAGGTATATGCAAATAACCCGCACTGGGAAGGAAATCGTTCCTTACGATCCCGAACCAGAAAAGACATACAAATGACGCTTAAGAGAAGCGAAGATGGCCCACCAAGACAACCGCGATCTTGAGGCCGAATTGAAAGAGGCGCTAGAGCTGCTACGCGTCAGCAGCTAAGGCAGGAAAGAGAAGAAACTCGCACCAGGACTGAAGCGATCAAAGCTGATATGGCAGCTTTACGAGACCAGTTTCTACCTCGACCGAGGGAAGATCCTGTTCCAGATCCTCGACCGATCCAGGTCCTAGTCGCTGACCCTCGACCGAGGCAGGTCCCAGTACTTGACGCCCCGGCCGAGGTACTTCCACCTCGGATGCCATTCCGAGGCGCTCTTCTTGCAGGAATCCCACAAACCTAGGTCAAAGGATGGACCCTAATCAACAACTGAGGCGTCCAAGAGTTAACCTAGGAGATCCAACGGACCATGACTACGAACTTCGACCGCAAGTTCTATCCATGATTCGCCAATGCCAATTCGGAGGGCTAGAGAAGGAATCACCACATCAACATCTTCAAAACTATGAGATCTTGATGGAGACCTTGAAACCTTCAAGAATTGAGAATAATAACTACAAGCTAAGACCTTTTTACTTTTCTTTAAAAGATAGAGCTCTTACTTGGTATCAATCTCTTCCTTCAGGAAAAATTAGCACATGGGAGGAGATGACTACGGAATTCTTGACCAAATTCTTTCCCCCCTCAAAGACGGCTGAAATGAGAGGGAAGATCAATGCTTTCATTATGAAGGACAAGGAGAGCTTGTCCAAGTCATGGGAGCGGTTCAAGGACATTCTTTTGGATTGCCCACACCATGGGATTCCAAAGTTAGAGTTATTGGAGATATACTTCAAGAGACTGGACGGAAGCACCCAATTCAACCTCCAACTACTCTCCGTCGGTACTTTTATGGACATGGCGATTGACGGAGCTTGGGACTTCATTGAGAAGCAAGCTTTGCATATGGAGAAGTACACTTATCAAGGAGCTGAAGGTGAAGTTAAAAGAGTTAACTTCCAAGAAACTCAGCCCAACAACAATCAACTCACGTCTTTGAAGAATGACGTGAAGCAATTGAAGGAACTCTTGGTTGCTCAAACCAAGAAGGAAGAGCAAGGACAAAGGAACAACAACAATGGATACCGTAACAACAACAACGGTTCCCGAAACAACAACAATTACAACAACAACAATAGAGGATCTAATAGCAACAACTGGAGGGCGAACTACCAAAATTCTGGTAACAATCATTCAAACTCCAACTCTAACGATTTCTCTAATCATTTCCTCTCTTCCCCTTCCTCTTCTTCTACTCCATTAAAAAGCCAGGGGCAAGGATCAAGTTCGTCTCAACCGGAAAAAAAGACGCAGTTCTGGAGGCCATCTTGATCAAGCTTAATGTTATGGAGACTTCTATGACGTCATTTTCGAAGGCCCAAAAAGCCTTTGAACAACAACTTGCAAGTAGGGCGAATGAAGCGCCAAGAGATCCAGGGAAGCTTCCAACAAGGACGGAAAGCAACCCCAAAGGCCAAATCATGGCCATAACTACGAGGAGTGGACTGAAAACTACAGATCCAGTGCCTCGGTCGCTGCCAGTACCGACGAAGACCACCTCGGTCCAGATGCAGTCGAAGAACACTTCGACCGAGATGCCAACCGAGGTGGAGCCACAGAAAGCGGAGGGGAAAACTGAAGTTTATGTTCCACCTCCTGCATACAAACCACCACTTCCTTTCCCCCAGTCAAGGGCCAGAGCACATCTAGATAAGCACTTTGGTAAGTTCCTTGACTTGATGAATAAACTACACATTAACATTTCTTTCCTTGATGCTATTCTAGGGATGCCCGCCTATGGGAAGTTCTTGAAGGAGATCCTATCAAGGAAGAGGAAACTGGAAGATTTTGGTGAAGTTAGGATGACATCTAAATCCTCGGAGCTCATTCAAATCATGAAGGAGAAGATGCCACCTAAATTGAGAGATCCCGGCTCATTTTGCATTCCCATTCAAGTTGGGGATGTCACTTGTGAAGCCCTTTGTGATCTAGGAGCCAGCGTGAGCATCATCCCGCTGGAGCTATGTGTGAAGATCGGACTTGGAGAGCCCAAGCCGGTCAAGATTCGACTATATATGGCGGATCGCTCCATCACCCATCCCGTGGGAATCTTGGAGGACGTTCCGGTCAAGTTAGGTAACTTCTATTTACCTATAGATTTTGTTATACTTGACATTCCCGCAGATTATCCTGTTCATATCATTCTCGGGAGACCATTTCTAGCAACTTCGGGTTGCAACGTGGATTGCAAGAATGCCAAGTTGAAGTTCAACATTGGTGGCGATGAGGTGGAGTTCGCATTACTTGCAGCCATGAAAGGGGAGCAGCTGAGCGATGATATCTTCAACATCTACGATGAAGAAGAATCAAGAGAATTGGTGAACTCTATCCTTACTAACGATCCACTCGAAAGAGTTATTAGCTTCAGTTTAATGGAGGAAGGTATAGATGCTTCTTGTGATGCAGATATACGGAGCTTAAAAGCACTGGAAGAAGATCCAGGAGCTAAAACTGAGAAGCTAATCCAGGAGACGAAGATCTCCAGTTTCGGTTCCAGTTGCAGTACCTCGACCGAGGCACTTTCTGGACTGAGCGAGGCGACTAAAGAACATCTCGGTCAACGCCTCTGCGCCTCGACCGAGGTCGATGGCGAGATGATGTGAACTGAGACTGCTGAGAATAACAAACTTCTTACTCCCTTCTCTGACATTCATCCTCAGTTGGTGGAACATTCCATCCACCAACTTTCTGATAATAAAGGACCTTGGTATGCTGATATTGTGAATTATCTTGTTTGCCAGGAGGTACCGCCCGGATTGACGTACTCTCAAAAGAAGAGATTCTTCAAAGAAGTACGCCATTACTACTGGGATGAACCGCTGCTATTCAAGCGCGGGCCGGATGGGATGCTTCGAAGATGCATTCCGGAAGATGAAGTTAATAGCGTCATACGACATTGTCATTCACTTCCTTGTGGAGGACATGCCAGCACCGATAAAACATGCGCTAAGGTATTACGTTCTGGTTTCTTTTGGCCTACATTATTTAAGGATGTGCAATCGTTTGTTGTCTCTTGTGATGCATGCCAAAGAACAGGAAATTTATCAAGAAGGAACGAGATGCCACTTAATAACATTCAAGAGGTGGAAATCTTTGATGTATGGGGGATAGACTTCATGGGACCTTTCCCATCCTCCGGAGGAAACCTCTATATTCTTCTTGCAGTTGATTACGTCTCTAGATGGGTTGAAGCCATTGCTTCTCCCACTAACGACGCCAAGGTGGTTGTGAAGTTCTTAAACAGAACTATCTTTCCACGGTTTGGAACTCCACGCATCATCATCAGCGATGGAGGAACGCATTTCATCAACCGGAAGTTCAAAGCACTTTTATCGAAGTATGGGGTAACCCACAAGGTATCAAACCCTTATCACCCTCAAACTAGTGGTCAGGTCAAGATCTCGAATAGAGAAATCAAAGCAATTTTGGAGAAGACCGTCTCTAGGACGAGGAAGGATTGGTCCATGAAATTGGACGATGCTCTTTGGGCGTACAGGACCGCATTTAAGACTCCAATAGGTACCACCCCTTATAATTTGGTATATGGGAAGTCTTGCCATTTGCCTGTTGAATTAGAACACAAAGCATATTGGGCGATCAAATGGTTGAACTTCGACATTAAGGAGGCCGGCGAGAAGCGGCTATTGGAAACCAACGAGCTGGAGGAGCTGCGTTTGAACGCTTATGAGAATGCCAAAATCTATAAGGAGAGGACGAAGAGATGGCATGACAAGCGTATCGTCCCAATGGAGCTTAACGAAGGAGACTTAGTTCTACTCTTCAACTCCCGCCTCCGCCTCTTTCCAGGTAAGTTAAAATCTAGATGGACCGGACCTTATGTTGTGAAACATGTTTTTCCTCATGGTGCAGTTGAGATATGGGGCGAAACAAGCGGAAGCTTCAAGGTCAACGGTCATAGACTTAAGAAGTACAAACCGGAAACTCCGGTTGAGGAGGTTGCACCAATATACCTCGTTTGAGACGCATCATGGTCCAGCTAGCGACCTTAAACCAAGCGCTTCTTGGGAGGCAACCCAAGGTATTGCTTTCTTTTCCCTTTTCTAGTCTAGCTTAGATAGTTTTTGCTTTTGCTTTGCTTTGTTTTGTTTTTGGCGTTCTAGACAGATAACAGGAGACATCTAAGGAAGGAGCATAACTGGAAGGACAGAAGATCGAGAATTTGAGAAGACGAAGTTTTGACTGAGGCATCTCGGTTGCTATCAGAGCACCTCGACCGAGATGATTCTTAGGCGCGGCTCAACTTCGATGTCGCGGTCGCGGCACGGCCCAGCCGCAGATGCGGCTAGGCTTAGCTCGCTTATGGGTTGTTCTATCTTTGTATTTTTCCTATCTTGTTCTATCTTTGGGCTTTTAGCCCGTCTTCCTTCTATCTTTTAAACCCTAGTCTGACCTCTCCACATTCTTTCCCAACCGTTCCCTATAAATTCCCATCTTCTCTTCCTTTTTTCGGTTCTTGCTTACGTTTCTTAAACCTCGAGCAAGCATTAGCCCTTCCCTTGTGATCTTTTAAAGAACGTGTAAGTCTTCAACCCCTTTGATCTCTTTCATGTTCATGAGCCTACTGCATGCTTCTTCCTTTTTCTTTTCTTCTTTCTCCTTCTATTTTCCTCTTCTTCTTCTTCTTCTTCACATGAATCAAGATCGAGTCTTGATTCTTGTGAATCCATTGTTAATGATGAGTTGTGTTTCTAGGCTCCTCAGTTGAGTGTGACTTGTGTGTGGATTGAAAGGATCAAGCTTTGGTCCCTTGCCGAGTTCCTGTTGTCAAAGGAGAAGACGCAGTTTCTGTGCAGAAACCGCCCCCGCGGCTGCAACTTTCTGCCGCCCCCGTGCCTTTTATCTGAATGCCCCCGCAGTTCTTCTACAATGACTCCCGTCTTTGGTGAGTTGCTTTCTTCCTTCCTTCCTTTGTCTTTTCCTTATGCTAGATCGTGTTAGGCTGGACCTAGATGATTAGTGTGAATGTCGGTTTGTGGCTTGTTGTTTCCCTTGAGTTGGTTACACCCTTGAGCTATATTGTTGATGACGTTCGTTGTGAACCTTGAGACCAGGAATCTTTTTCCTAGCATGTTAAAATCAGTTAGCGATCATTGAGACTAGAAGTATGGAACTTCTAGCACGCTGTAGTAGATCTATTAGAGATCATTAAGACTAGAAGTATGTAGACTTCTAACATTCATTTAGTTTTTGATTCCCGATGCCTTGTCTGAGCAGGCATCTATCCTTTCCTTCGGAAATATGAGCAGTTAGCGGATTCTTGAGTTACCTTAAAGTGAGGTAAGTTCCTTGGACTTACTTAGATGCGTTTTGTATATTGGTTTGACCGTATTGGTTGTGTTTGTTTACTTTATCGTTATACTGAAAAATCGGACTAGGATGACCTTATACCCGTAATTGGCCCAAGTACATTATAACAGGACGGTGACCACTTGTCCAGTTCTTCAGGAGACTGGAAGGTGCTCTTGCAACCCAGACCCATATGTAACGGATAGTACTGGTCTATTCTTATCGGTAGACGGAAGCGGAGGCGAGTTTTGGGAGATTCTTGTGTAACAAAAGAAGTTGAATTAGTAATGGATAACTTAATGAAAGATGATAATTGGTTGTGTGAAAGCATGATATATGTTTATGTTCTTATATATACGTGTTGTGCCTTTATTGTCTTTCTGATATCTAGAATGTTAGCTAACGGTTAATGTCGATGTTGTAGATGTCCCGCAGGTTAGAGATGTTGCTAAGTGATCTGGATGGTGTGGTCAGTTGGGGTTCCCGTACATTATAGGACGGGATCGGGTTTTAAATTCCTGTTGTTGTCTTTCCCTTTTGTTTTGAACTCGGCTGCGAGTCTTTTACGCTTTCCTTTGTTATAACCTTTGGTTTTTATATAAGTTTTGGTATTTATTTATTTGTTCCTTGTTGCAAGATCCGATGTTAATGTTGTTACTCTGAGGGTCGGGATCCATTGTGAGGTCCTAGACCGTAACGCTTCGAGTTCTCAGAACTTGGGGTGTTACACAAAAAATGGCTAAGTATATAGAATGCTTGTGTGGTGGTATCTTTGAGGATTTGTTTAAAATTCTTAGAAATGTTTTTGCGAGTTTTGTTTCTTTTGACTTAGAATATGTATGACCTAGTATACCTAGAGTTTTTCCTTTGATATTTAGGAGTTTATAGGAGTAGATAATTAAGGTCAAAGTACGGTAGTTGACTAGTTCGTTTAAAAAGGTTATAAGTGTTTCCTATTAAGTTTGAAAGTTCGAAACCAACCCGGTATGGAGGAGGAGGGCATTGGTGTGAGGCGGCACCAGATGGCATGGTGGGGAAGGAGGAGGAAAGAAAGAAAAAAAAGAAAAGGAAAAAGAAAATAAAATAAAACTCCATAAAAAGATCCGGAGCAGATGCTTTGGATCGGAAAACTTTCCGATATTTTCCGTAAAAATAATTACGGAATATATATACTCGTAAAGTGTCTTTTACGATTAAAATACTCTCGAAAAATATTTATGACATTAAAATAATATTAAAAAATACGAAACTTTTTTTATATAAAACGCACCTTGTTCTTAGGGGCATTTCAACAATGAAGCATTGGGCGACCTTAATGTTGCCATAAAGGCGGATCCATCACTTTCATAGGCATATTGGCACCGAGCGTCAGTTCTACGTCAATTGTGGAGGTTTTCTTATCGTTTTCATTTTTAATCTTACCATATAATTATAATATTCCCTCACATGTGGATGTGTTACCATAATTAAAAGTTACTCTATAATGCAACAAAAATAAGCACATTGCATCATGTTATTAAGTCATACTACCAATAGATGGAGTACTTGTTATTGGCATTGTTTTCAGTTGTGTCATAATTGCTGATACCTATGTTGTTTGTGAGAATGGTATATTATTGTTCTTTAGCTATTTGCAAGTTCTTCAAACATGTTGCATTTGCTGTTTTTGAAGTGGCTTCTTGTAGGTTAATAAGGGCACTTCCTTGGAAGATCGATATTGGGTCATGGTAATTTATCTCTAGATAACAAAAGCTTGCAGGTTATGTTGTATGAATTCATAGTTGGGTTGAAAATCCACCAACATTTTTGTAATATGATAAGAGTATAAATCAAGACTCAAACAAAAGACTTAAACACAACACAAAATAGCAGTAAATATAACAAACATTGATTACTAGTGCAAATTGTAGAGGTTAAAGATGATTAACTTACTAGAGTAATTTCTACACATGCTTCATTCAGTATATGTTGCTCCAAATTGACACGCAATCGCACGCCCGTTCCACACAATCGACGCACATGCTGCGCACGGGCAACACCCCTTATAGTTTACAAATGACGTAGAGATATAACATATCACAAATAAACATAAAGCCACAAAAGTCGAGCAAATCGACAAAGATTAGTCCGATCTATTAGTATCAGTAAGAGAGAGTAAAATGAGTTTTTTTAGTCTTTGAGCAAAATGTACACGAAATTACAAAACACATATTTTATTTATTTTTATTCTTATTATTTTTATTTAAGAAATATAATGAGCAAAAGTGTACACAAAATTCTAAACACATTTGTTTTTGTTTTTTATATTTCAGTTCGGCCATCTCTTTTTAATCTTTTTTATGCAGATATTGAAAATTGGGTGATTTTGGTGATTTGGGTTACACTCGATTTGGGTTACACTCATTTTTGAACGGGTTGTCTACATACCTCTTTAAAGATAATCAAACCTCACTTAGTTTAGTGTGGTGTTTTCATGCATCAAAAGATCAAGTTCAAGCCCACCTTCTAGGAAGATTTTCCTTGACGATAATCCAACTATCATTTGCATGATACTTTCATATATTGACAATACATCAAAACTCAAAAGATTAAATTAAACTCACCTTTTAGGAAGGGTTGCTTAATTTATTTTGTTATCATGCGCATTAACAAAAAAAAGTTATAGGATTATTTTATTTTATTTCAACTTTTAAATAATCGTGACTGAATTTGGTCCATAGTTTATTGGTACCAAATGTTCTATGTATTCTTTATTTGGAATCAAGTCAAACATAGTTATTGAAAGAAATATTTGAATATTAATTTTTATACTTAGTTTTAAATAAATTTTAAAAAACATATTTGCAATTGAATTTAATATGCAGTTGTTTTGTATCAAATTTTCTAGGTATCCGTAAGAACGGGATCAAATATTACGTACTTCTTTAGGAAATTATAACTTGATTTGAGGAATTGCATTTGTACCCGACAATTTACTAAATTTTATATCGAGTAACCTACACTTAGTTTTAAAGGGCGTGAAGCACACCGAGGTGCCAAGGCACCTGGAGCCTCACGCCTTAGGTGGAGGTGCGTGCCGCACGTAGGTTGATGTCCAAAAGAGTGTATTTAACAATTTGAGGGCTAGTGATGAACCTTTAAAAAAAACACTTAAGAAAACACCAGAAAAACATATATAATAGGGCATAAGAGAAACATGAGAAAGATAAATGAAGTTACAAAAGATAAATAGTGAAAGAGACGTTGCAAAAGAATGATGCGAAAATAAAGTTAAAAAAAAGGTTGTCGTAGCTTTCCTTCAAATTAGAAAGAAAAAAGGATAAGAAAAAAAGTTTCAGTCCACGGAAAGCCCAACACAACCCAACATCATAGCCAGGTGCCTTGGCACCTCGGTGTGCTTCACGCCCTTTAAAGTTTCTCTCTCTTCGCTCCCTTCTCTCTCTATTCAACTTTTGATTTCAAGACACGAGCCGCCGCTTCTTTAGGGTTTTCACAGCTCTCTCATCTCTCTCCTCTGGTTGTGCCCTAGCCGCCGCTCCTTTTCACGTCAGTACGACCACTGCACGAAGACGGCCGCACCACCGGGAGTCGTCGTCGCTTCTAGCCCGCCGCTCGTGAAAGACGCTGACCAGGATCTCGCCGCCGCTAGCGAAGGACCGGGTTAGGTTGTTCCCACCATCTGTCCTTCTCTTCTCTGTTCTTCTCTCCGGCCACCAGTTCCGATTGCGGTTGTGGCGTGGAGTCCGTCGCTAGAGGTTGTCGCGAGGAGGTTAGTTTTCTGCCTTTTGTTGTGTTCTTCTCCTCTCCGGCGACATCTGCTTCTCTTCTCCGGCGATATTTATTCCTCTTCTCCGGCGCCTTCCGTTCTTCTTCACCGGCACGATCAGTTCCCTTCTTCCGGCCAAACGTCCGTCTCCACTTCCCTACAGATCTAGGTCTGAGTTTGGAGGGGCTCGAAAGTGAAGCAGGGTAAAAGTTCCTCTCAACGGGAACGACAATCTCAAGAAGTCCCAGCAGACTCTTACCTTCCCTCCGACGACACTACCCTATCTTCAAAACCCTAGATCTATGAATCGGGGTCTCAACTAAAGCTGTCATATACTACTAACAAGTGTTTTTTTTTTCTATTCTCTGATTAGGTTGTATTTGAACTTCAGGTTTTATTATGTTTGGTCTATTGAGATTTTGTGCAGTTTTTTGGATTTCAGATGCAGATCCGCATACCACCTCCGGTCACCACTCTTGCTGCCAGACTTTCTCACCAAGAGCTCTACTTTGCCCAAAAAATACTTATATTATGAGTTTTCTTTGAAACTCTTGAACAAATAAGTGTGAGTTTTCTTTGAAACTCTTGAACAAACTCAGACTGTGCTTCTGAAATTGATACCAAAAAAGAGTTTTCGGTGAAACTCTTTGAACAAACTCAACTTTGCTCCTGCAACTACTACCACAAGCACTAGTTTTCTTAAACTCTTGGAACAAACTCAAACCTGCTTTTAGAATTGCTACTGAAAGCATGAAACAACTTCACTAAGGCTTTGTTTTTCACGACAGTAACTGATAATATTCTTTCTAGCAAAGAGGTTTTAAACAAATTGAAATGTTAAGGTTTTCAATGGCCTCAAACAACATCACCTTATTTGTATTGTTGATCAAAAGTAGAAACATCTGAATCCAAAAAAGAACAATTAACTTTAAAAAGAACTGGTGTGATTTTTTTTCACTTCCAAATCACCCCATTAATCTTGAACTAAGAATTAAGGTAAATTATGAAAAATTTTCTCACAGAAATAGAATAAAAAAAATAATAAAACAGCTACAACGGTGTTTTGGGGAAACTTGTCCTTTATCTCTAAGGTTAGAAGAAAGTATAGAGGAATAATTTTTTCCTAAACTTTTCTCCTTTTTTATTTTGGTCTCTTTTTACCTTTTTTCTCATTGTCTTCCGTTTGTTTTATTTTTCATACACGTCTCTTTGTTTTTTCGTCTTACCGTGTATTTTTTCTTATATATCTTTTGTTTTCTGTATTTGATTTTGCGGTTTATTTTTGTTTTATAGTTATAGTCTTTTTTAACCAAACACTTTTTTCTTATCTTATTTCTTACAAGGAAAAGATGAGTTCTTTGAAATTTTCAGTGTTGTTTTTCCCTACTCTTTTTAGTAGTTTGTGTGCCAAGTTGAGATAGAGTTATTGATTTTTGGTTTTGTGCTTCTTTGTTATAAGGCTTTCTTAAATCAAATGTCCCCAATCTATGTTAAGTTGTTTTTGCAAATCGTTGTTTAAAAAATTTTCGGTTCCTTTAAGTTTTTTTCTTAAGCCTCTTTTTCTTCTTTTTTTCCTCTTGTACCTCTATTCTTCGGCCTTATTTGAAACTTTCCCCAAAACTGACCTACATGAACAATTGAAAGATTGAACCGTTAGAATAATCAATCCTATGATTTGACCACAAACCAACTTATAATAAAAACCCATCGTTTAACAACATGAATAAGAGCAAAAAGTCTTGGTTTTATTAAGTCGTATATACTATTTATACAATAGGGAGTAATCACGTATACTCTTTGAACAATCTTAAGAGTGAGCATATGTGGATCCCTCATATCATGTACTTTTTCCTAGCCATTCTTAAATAATTGAATTTACTCCTTTGGCAAATCTCGAGCAATCAATTATTTCTTTAAACAATATTGAGCGGACTATGCTCATATGAACAATGTTGAGTGTAATGCTCTAGTGTCTAACTATGCGGGCTTTATTTCCCTTCATAGTGCCTCTCCGACTATTTTTTGGATTATCTGAGGATTTGAGGTGATACAAACCTTGTTTTGATGTCTCTCTTGATCCACTTGTGAACAACACCCTTTCAACAAACCTCTTGCTCCAGATTTGAGATCTATCACCCTACTGTTAGAGTTGAAATTTTGACTTTTTCAGGGAATTGAAATTGCAATTTTTAATCTTTTTGTCGAGAAAAGTTGTTTGAGCTTTTGAACAAAGCATGAAGCTTTAGACAAATTTGTCTTGCTTATGAACAACGACTACGGTCACACGATCTATGAAATCTGTTTCTTTGACCAAGAATCACAAATTACTAAATATTTGTCTATGAAATCTGATTGGACTAAAACTTTTATCCGATCAACTTGAAAACATGGAAGTTTTTTCCTTTTCAAACTAAAATTTGAAGTTATGAACTAATTTTGAGCGAAAGTTTTCGTATGAATAAGTATCGTGACTTTCGTTGAGGTGGATATTGGCATGTTCTTGTTTTCAAGCTCTCCTACAGATTCCGGGAATATATAGAGTCGTGTTTGGATTGCGGTCGTGGTGGTGTGCTTTCATGACGGTTTCTTTTGAAGGGAGACTCTTCCCGAATTCTTGTCATTCACTTCCCTGGGAGTTCATGTTCCTGTGTACATGCATCTAGCGGTGCTATTTTGATAGTGTTTGGCTCGCCCATTCCCGCTTCATCTTTGTGAGATGCTTTTCGTTTTCGTGCTGATAGTCCTCCTCCGGCTTCACCTTCTTCTCTTTGGCTCCGTTTTGATCTTCTCGGACATCTTCTCCCAGATCTCCGGATTTGATCAACTTTGTGCTCACCACTTTTTTTAGGATTTCAACACCGTAGCAGATTACTTGCGTTGCATGGCTTTGCGTCAGCGGCTGGTGCTACCGGAAGATGTTGAAGACCTCATCCGTTTGGATGCCAAGGGGCGACAAGTCTCTAGAGATTGTTCCCCCTTTTGCTTACCCTTGTATCAAAAAAAAAGTAGCCAGGGAAAATCGGGTTTCAACCCAAGCTTTTACTTGAGGCGCTCAAGGTGATGTGTCTCGCGCCTCACCGGAGGCTCACTAGGGCACACGCCTCAACGTGCCCTATGTTTAGTGGTGCACCCAGATGATACGAGGCACAACGACTCACTCCTCGGTGCGCCTTGCTCCTTTCCACTCATGAGACGCACTTTTAAAATTAAGAACCTACATAGCCTTTCTAAATGGTGTCATAAAAACACAATATTTGACCATAAAATTGTAATCATATTTATAAAACTTTTCTTATCGTCCACTTTTGCCAAAAAAAATATTTTTATGGGTCTATTTCAAAAATGTAAATCAAGTTTGAATTGTGACGTGGTACCTCTCTCTACGTTCAAGCTCTGCAAACCCATTTTAATTTGTGTGTATATAAAACTTAATCCAAGTTTACATAAAATATACCTCTAGTGTTTTTTATATTAATTATTTCTTGATATCATTTGTAGGTTGGATGTCCCAACTTTATTCTCTTTCCATTTACATATATAGTGAAGAATTTGGTAACAATGTTCGTGCTTTGTACGAATTATATCAAGAAATAATTAATATATAAAATAAGTTTTTGTGTAAAATGTATATAGGTTCAACTTTAAAATATTCCTAAATCCGGATGATATATGAAAGTTTATTTATACATTAGTTGATTATATATAAAATAAACTATTAAATTATTGTGTAGTATTTGGTTAAATTTAAAAAATAAATAACACGAATTTATTTACTTTCTTTTGAATAATGTATGTATATTTATTGTTACGAAAAACTTTACTCATTTAAATGTATGATATGATTATTAGATTAGTTAGTGATAATATTTAAAAATAAATTAAATGATATTTCTAATTATTTATAAATGTTATTTTAAAATAATAAGGGGACCACATGAAATATAATTTACTTTTGGTGCATCTCTTAGACATTTATATGGACTAGTCTGGACGCGCGTGCTACGCCGTGACTTTAAAACGTATATTACATCGGAAACAATTAAACGAAAGAATTTTTACACCGGAAACAATGCGGTAAACTATTGTTAGCATATGTACAAGAAGCTTATGGTAGGAATCGTTCTTTCATTGTTGATAGGAATCGTTCTTTCATTGTTTTGCTCCCGAAACAACTGAAGGTTGACCAGTGTTGTCTTCTAAAATCTACAATGTATAAGTTTTCATATGGTAGGCTGTAAAATTAAACATGCAATCTCTCAAGAATGTCAATTGCACTAATCACGTAGTCTTTCTCAGTTATATAATGCTCTTCAACAATGATCGGCTCAAATTCCTCCCCAATCCTCCTTTCTCTCCACTCACCAGGCTCTTCATATCTGCTCTTTTTGTCTAAGTTTGCTTGTCTAAATTTTATAAGTTATTTAGAACAGTAGCACATAACATACTTGAGAGCTCCTCTTTCATTGACATTTTCTTCATCTACAATGAATCTTATTTTCCCAGCTGTATTGAAGTCATCCTCTAGTTGACCACTCTTGGCCTTCTTCAACCTTTTGAACTTTTGGCCCTGCAATAACAAGTAACCAACAGAGGATCCAATAATATTGAAAGAATATCAACCTAGATTTTTTATTACGAGATAAATTGAAAAAGTCTCTAATAAGATTGCCTAACAACAATTCTACTCATATAAACACGCTATGGAGATGTGATTTGTAAAATACAACTAAAGTTAGTAAATATAAAATAAAATTTTCAATGGATCAAGGAACACAATCAATTGATTCAATTTAGCATCTGTCATGAAAAAAAAAGGGGAATATATATACAAGAACTATTGATTGAAACATGACAGATGATTATGACCGCCGGATATCAAGGGCTTATCATCCTTCAACAATTCTACTCATTTAAACACGCTGGGAGGATTTTGCCGATTCAATGACCCGAATTGCAGAGGGCTTATCATCCTTCAACAATTCTACTCATTTAAACACGCTGGGAGGATTTTGCCGATTCAATGACCCGAATTGCAGAGGGCTTATCATCCTTCAACTCTAGTGTTGACTCTCCAGCAGGAGCCATGAATAGAAACTTTAGCAGATACAAGATAGAAGCAGTATGTAAACCAAGCAAGCTGCAAAAGCAAAGAAAACGTCAAGATTTAGCTTCCAATCCAGCAATAACAAGCAGATAACAACAATTTCATTAATCTAATGGTTAAATGTACCAAATCAACCAGTCATAGCAATTTCGTGAAAGAGCCCACAAATGAATATTGGACTCCAAATACAATTTTATGAATTCAGGCACGTCTCCTAAAAAACCTATCACTCAGTTACAAAGCTAATTATCCCCCAACTTTTTTTTTGATTAATTGAAAAATCCGAACAAAATCCATAGGCAAATATAAATTGAGTAGATTAAAGTTCAAGAAATTAAAATTCCTATTTCAACCCAATAATGAGCATAGAAACCGATCAAAACATGAACACTTAGAATTACAGAGGAAGTAATATGAAAATTCATACAAGTCACCCCTAGAGCAAGCATATAATCCTCCATTCTAATGGATGTACAATGACACAAATTGGTGCTCATACAAGCATGAAATCGACATATAAACTTGCGTTGTACAAAACGAAGAAGATGAAGACATGATTAAAAAAAAGGAAGGACTACTTGAGAACAGATCATATGAGTATCATGTAGTTTGGAGGTATTCATCTTTGAACCTATAACCGTCCCTTCCTGTAACCAAAACACAAAATCAATAAGAGAAGAGAGCTTAACATGAAATCGATGATTTGCGAGAATGAATTGACGATGAAATAGAGAGGAAAACTTACCAAATCAGACCTAAACCCCAAATCCTCTCTAACCTAAAACCAAAATTGATTACATCGGTAGATCCAAACTTGTTCAATATTTGATCCACTTTTTGTTCTCTCGCTTCTAGCAGATGAACTGTTCTCCCTCAGTCACCAAAGAAGAACAAGAAAGAAGGGAGAGATGGTTGAATTCGGGTTTTTTTTATTAAGTGATGATTATAATAGATGTTTTTTGTTCTTGAGCACTGCACGCAAACCATATTGAGTTTTATATGAAACAACAAGAGCGTAAACTCATTATCAACATTTTTCATCCGACATTGTCTCAAATGTACTCCACCCCTTTCCCTATGAGCAACCTACTTAATGAGAACTTAACGGCATAGTTTCATTAATTGAAGAGGACAATAAATTGAAGCAATGCATTTGTAAACAACAACAGAAGCAACAATCCGCCATGCATAGTTGAAGCAATAAAAAATAAGCACAAACAGACTCCAAAAAACGCACATATTCTACATTTGAGATGTGCTTTCAAAGCTGAAAATGTGGAATATGTAGCAAATACATGATGGGCATAGGATTAATAGGAGTAGAATAGTATCTAGTCCTTTCACGAAGCGATTTCAACAATTGCCATATGAACAATGCCTACTCATAGTTCCTTAAACCACAATCAAAACAATTTCGAATTAAATAAAAAATTTGCCGAAAAAATAGGGGGAAAATAGAATGGGAGTTGAAAAGACACGAACCCTAGAGGTTAGAGGAAGAGGAGTCTCAGGCTCGTCGTATCCAGGATCAAGTTCTCTATTTTCCTCATCCTCGTCTTCTTGTCCATTGGCCAATGTTGTCTCGTATCATTCAATCGGGATCTTGTTGGACTGAGAACTCCATGGTGTCACAATGCTGAACAAAAATTCAGATTAAATTGTAAAATCGATAAAGGAGGAAGGTAGAAAGAAAGGCCGTTTAGACCGTACCTTCTAAACATGTGGAATGTTGGCGAAGGAGAAGCCCTTGTATTCCTTCCAAGCATAGTAAGCTATCCTTGTACAAGTAAAACCCAGGTATGAACAAAATCGTTCCCATAACCGTGAAGAATATCCCTAAACAAAATCACAGCGGAGAGTTTCAATATTTAGAGAGAAAAAAAAGGGAAACAAAATCCCTAGAAATAGAATGGGGCTACCATGAGCAACGTCGTCGCCGACGTGATTGGCGGTCATGCAAAGGCCGAGGAAGAAACCGACGACGCCGAAGACGAGGAGAGAAACGGCGAGGGCAATTTCCTTCATGTGAGGGTGATTATTGATGGCGTAAGGTGCGTCCATCATTAGAGAGATTTCTAACGACGTTAACATCCCTGTTTGATGAAAAATGACAAGAGTGAAAACCTAAACTTGATGGATCTGCAAAAGTTAATCCCAATCCTCACACATAACGGAGTTTGGAGGATGAAGAACCCAAACCTGGAGAAGAGCTGAGCAGAAGAACGAAGAGGTTACTTACCTAGTTAAACTTGGTATCTCCGAGCGGCGGTTGAACTTCAAAACAAGTAATAGAGTCCATCAACTTCATCTTCTTCAAATGAGGAAACCAAAAAAAGGATTGTATCAAAATTGCATGAGTTAGTAAAAGAGAGTATTAGAGGTAATTTGGGAAAAGATTGAGAGAAAAGGATGGGAAGATGAAGCGGCGGTGAAAGAAGAGGGGAGATTGCATGCATTAGTAAGAGAGAGGCGGTGAAAGTAGTGCAGAGAAGAATGAGAGAGCAGGGATAAGGTGGTAGGAGATGCCACGTTTCATGACGCGTGTAACCAAGCCGTTATGAGGCCGCACCGGCTGGACCGTAATATGTGAAGATCACTAAGGGCAAATTTTAAAAATATAAAATATAAGGGTAAAATTGGAAATTCTCTATTCATTGGGGGAAGTCCCTCTTTTAATATAGTATAGATATACAAAAATGTTTCTCAACATTATTACATATTAATTACATAAATTAAAGTGTATATTTATATAAGTCATTATTTATTAATTATATAATTTTAACATATAGTGTAATATAGATATTTTAAAAAGTAGGTTTGGTAAGTAGCTATCTATGTAATTAGTATAGTTATTTTAATAAGTAAGATGTCAACTATTATGTTTTTTATTTTTGAAAAATCTGCAATACGATAAAATGGCACGTGACAACCAAGATACGTGGAATTAACCCGTGAAATTAAGGGCTTTGATTTTAATATAGTAGATTAGTGTAATACCCGCACCTTGTAAGGATTGTGTTTTAATAAATTGGTCATACTTTTTGTAAATTTGTATGTATATGTATAATTTGGAAGACAAAAAAGATAAATGCGGTTTTCCATTAACTTTAATGCATTAAACAATTCTCAATAATATATTTGAAATATTTTTATCGATCAAAATTGTCAAAACATATTCATAAAAAATTGTAAATCAAAGTTTCACATTATATGTAATTTAGAAAAATAATATGCTCAGTTAAATAATTTATGAGAGATAATTCAAAGATAAATTTAATGTGATAAATTTAATTATTTTATAAATATTATAAATTTAATTATTTTATAAATATTTAGGTGATTAAGAACTATTAGTAGTTTTACAATTCTTGATCTTAGAATGATAATTTATTAATGAAAGAATTTGGCCTACTAGTCTCTTTTTGGATTTTGTTAAAAAAACTATACCTCATATTTTTATACCACTTTCATTTAATGGTAGATAAAACTAATTAACCCTTCTATTTAAAAAAAAATTGTTTGTTATTTGTTATTTGTTAGTTAAGTGTAAGTTTTAATTTTAAAAAACTGAATTTGTTTTTTTATTTTCTTTTATTAAATTTTTTTCTCCTTTTATTTTCTTAATTTTTTTTTATTTTCTGTACTGAAGAATTTTTCACATACCGGAATTTTCACATACCGGAATTTCATATACCGGAATTTCACATACCAAAATTTTACATACCGGAATTTCACTTACCAAAATTTCACATACCGGAATTTCACATACCGGAATTTCACATACCGGAATTTTCACATACCGGAATTTTCCAATACCGGAATTTCACATACCAAAATTTCATATATCAGAATTTTTACATACCGAAGCTTCACATACCGAAAGTTATCATACCGGAAGTTATCATATCATGCCGGAAGTTATCATATCATGCCGGAAGTTATCATATCATATCGGAAGTTATCATATCATATCGGAAGTTATCATATCATATCGGAAGTTATCATACCAGAATTTATTCTTTTATTTTCTTTTTTTTTGTCTTTTTTATTTTCTTTATTTATTTTCTTTATTTTTTGGAATGCATACTAGAGTTTCACATACCGGAATTTCACATACCGGAATTTCACATACCGGAAGTTATCATACCGGAAGTTATCATACCATAAGTTATACCAAACAAGCTGATTTTATGTCATAGTTTAGAATTAAGAATTACATACCGGAGAATTACATACCGGAGAATTACATACCGGAAAATTACATACCGGAAGTTATAAAAATGGTATGAGCAAAAACGCAACATTCAGGTATCAACCTTGAAACAACAAAAATGTCTCTAAAAATGGTATAACCTTCTTCTTTGCCTAGATGCGATCAAGACCATTGTCAACCTCACCTTGAGCAAGCAAAGGTTGTAAATTCACTAGTGTAAACAACATTGGCATCCGGTATGAACTTCCGGTATAAAAAAATTTCGGTATGAACTTCCGGTATGAAAATTTTCGTTATGAACATTCGGTATGAACTTTCGGTATGAACTTCCGGTATAAAAAAATTCGGTATGAACTTCGGGTATGAAAAACTTCGTTTTGAACTTCCGGTATGAAAAACTTCGTTATGAACTTCCGGTATGAACTTTCGCTATGAACTTCCAGTATGAACGGTATGAACTTCCGGTATGAACTTTCGGTATGAACTTTCGGTATAAAAAATTTCGGTATGAACTTCCGGTATGAAAAACTTCGTTATGAACTTCCGGTATGAATTTTTGGTATGAACTTCGGTATGAAAAATTTCGTTATGAACTTCCGATATGTAAAATGTCCGGTATGTAAATGTCCGGTATGTAAATGTCCGGTATATAAAATGTCCGGTATGTAAATGTCCGGTATGTTAATGTCCGGTATGTAAATGTACGGTATGAAAACAGAAAATAAAAAAAAAAAATAAAATAATTAATAAATTCAGTAATTAAAATCAAAATTTACATAACAAACATCAAATATTTATTTCTTTAATAATAGAAGGGTTAATTAGTTTTACCTTACCATTAAATGAAAGTGGTAAAAAAATCTTGGGGTATATTTACTAAATAGAAAACTAGAAAAGACCTATTTAGTATACAATAAAATTAAAATACCTACTTACCTAATTAGCCCATTATTAATTATATAGCAAAAAATAAATCCCATAGATAATCAAATCGTGAATAGTTATTTAATAAATACAATATCTATTTACTATTTAAAAAATTTTATTGAATAAAAAATTTTATCGTAAAAATAGGTAAATTATAATAGAAGATTTTTTTGAGTTTTAAAATAATCTATCTAAATAATTATGATAAACATATAAAAAATAATAATAAATTAAAGAAATTGAACAAATATGATTAATTATTAACAGATAATATGTAAAAGACTAATCCTGTTTGTATGAAGATCTTGTAGCGTTAAGATTGAAACATCATTAAAAAAAAATTCTTGATTTTTTATTAAAATAATTAATAAAAGTAAAATTAAATTCAGACTTTATCAGGTTAAATATTTTAAATAACAAATTTTAATTTTATAAAAGTAAAGAAATTTAAAATAACTTTATTATCGTCTCCGAGTAAGTAAGTAAAACATTTGAATATTTGAAATTTGTTAATTTAAATTGATCTCGTTGACAGTTGTACAACTGAAAACTAGATTAAACTAAATCTATTGATTTCCTTATTTATCACAGATAAAGTGAATGAACTCAAACTGTGATTTCTATAAATTTGGGTATATCATATGCAAATTAATTTAGGATATCTTTTTGAAATAAAGATAGATGCTTGCGGAGTAAGGTTGAAAGAACCAATATTTATAAATAGATGTCACCTCAAGACTTTCCTTCCCAATATCAGCGTTCAGCGTTCTAATTCCCTGATGAGCGAGCAAAGAGAGCCCACCGTGATGGTCAAACGCCGACGAATTGTGAAGTCGCCGGAACCGCAACCCCAGCGTTCGCTTCCGCTTCCACTATGGTATCGCAGATTATTTTCATCACTCCGCGAACTCGAGCATACTTTCATCTTCAACCGACAACTATTCGCGTCTGATGTGAACCCTGGTCTAATGCGCCTCGCCATGCCTCGTACTAAGATATTGAACACCTTTTTGACGGATGACGAGGAGAATACGATCAGCCAAAAGGACTCCGAAGGAAAAATGAGGAAGATTCGAGTTCTTGTTATTGATCCTGCGCTTAATGTAACAATCTTGAGTTTGACTCGATGGAACTACAACAACTCCACAAATTATTCCTATATTTTGAGCGGTGGATGGAACGAGATTGTCACATCCAATAGGTTTGCTAGCGGCGATGAGATCGGTGTCTGGACGTTTCGTATAGACGGGTATCTTGGATTTGTGATAGAAAAGTTACTTCCCGTGACGATTTGATTCCTGCGATTGCGATGTTGGTTTAACAGTCATGCTTAACAGCTATCATGTACCCCAAATTAGCAAATAACTTCTCTTTATTGTTGGCTGTCTTTGCTTCTGTTCTGTTTCGCTTGTGCTTAATTGTTTTGATTTTGAATTTTCATGCTTGCTTTATTTCTCTTGTTTGTGGATGATTCGAATTGAACCTCAACAAATTGAACGTCAGCAAACAAAGGGATCCTCATAGGGCTGTTCACTTTTATCCCGGAACGTAGAACCGTACCGGACTTTACGATCCAGTTCATGGACCAGACCGTCAGTTGTATCTCAACAGTCCAACCGATCCTCTTCTGACAGTCCAACCTGTCTCTCGAGTCTGTATCTCGAGTTTGGTTTCTTGTGGAATTTCTTCTGTATGCAATAGTGTATAGATTTCTTCTGTTAATTAGCAATAGTTTGAACACACAGTGATTTCAATTTTCCAAGCTCTCGAGTTTGTATCTCGACTCTTATTATGTCTTTCTCAAACTCTCTTTTTTTTGGGATTTTGCTAATCCTAATTTAGGACAAGTATTAAATTAGGCGTACATAAAGTATCAATTGGGTTGCAAAGAATGAATGAATGGATAGTATTACAATGATCATGTTGTTACATAGCTATGACAGTTTCTTTCTATTTTGATGGAAGCAACAATTTGAGGTGTAAGGTGATGACCACTGTTTGAAGACTTATTTTGTGTTCATCATCAACCCTAAAAATACTCGTCTCAATACTATAAATTCTCTTCGACTCTTTACGTAACTATTTGCCCTTCCAAAACGTCCTCTTCTTTGAGATAAGGGGAACCCAAATTTTGCTCAAAAGGCTCTCTTCACGCTACAACAATGGAGTCAACTTCTAAAATCAATCAACAAGGACACCCTTTGTTGCATTCTAGCGGTCACTTGAACCCTACACAGTTTCTTTTGTTGCCAAGCACAATAGAAAACCTATCTATAAAAACCCTTATTTATTTATTTTATTTTCTTTTCTTTTCCGTATCTTCTATTTTGCATATGCGAAACTAATAACATCATGTCGTCAATGGTAATTCCATAAACTAACACGGCAACCGACCAACCTCTCATCACCGTTTATCGTGGTTCAGCTCCACCGGATATGGATTTGCATTTAAAGCTCGCAACCACTACAAATTTGGGATATCCCTCGTATTATCAACACTATAGTTATAAAATCAACTATACATCTATTTACACTCGAAGATCCATCTCTTTCTTCATATAACAAAATGAGACCGTTGACGAACATCGAAGTTAATTAACCCTATTAGCAAACATTAAAGTTTAGGAACTCTAATTAAATAACAAAGTGTTCGACTAAAAAAATGAGACGGTCGACAAACTCATGCATCTCCCGACGTGGAGAATGAATTATATTTACAATTACGATTTATCGATTCTCTTTTAAGTATTTTTCGCTTAAATAGTTTATTTTTGTAGCGGAGAGGTCGCTACTCGTGATAATAAACTTTACTTCTTTAATGTGTATAAGATTAGTTTTATTATAATTAAATGGGTAAAATTGGAGAGTAGGTAGGTTTTGTAACCATGAGCATATAAAAGACCCCAAGTTAATAATGTGTACAAACTAGGCCCCTCCAAATTATATAAAAAAGATTTATTAAAATAAAAAAAGATATTAAGGAAATTAGAATATCTTTCTCTCACCATTTATTAAGCAACTACTTATTACAAAATAGGAAAGTAAATATCTTTCTCTCCATTTATTAAGGGAATCAGAATATCTACATTTATTAATGAAATCAAAATATTTTCCGAAATCTTCGTCCTTACGTCCATCCATGGCGACGATATTGAGATTTCTGCAGCAACATGTGTACATAATCGCCTGAGACTGAAAACATATGTACATATACAGTTAGTTAGAAACATTTTTGCTGTAAAATATGTACATAATCACAGAGACTGCAAATATATGTACATGCAAACACAACAAAAGTTGTATTACAACATATTTTGTTCTACAATACATATTCTAATCGACAGCATGTTATATGTATACACAAAATATGTTTGTATTTCAACACAATCCATATATCAAATGTGCACAAACTACATATGTACATAAGCCTTTGAAGAAATTGGTAACTTATACCTGTGGAGGACTTGAAATGATTGGGAGAATTCGAGCCAGAGAAAGGACATGAAGATGACGATTGATCGATTGAAGAGGTGCGATGAGGAGAGTTTCCGGCGAGTGAGAATTGAGAAGAAGGTTTGGAGGAGGAGGAGGAATCGAGAAAGGTAGAACGCGTATGACCAGAAGAAGACTCGGCCGGAAAGTCGAGTTCCGAGAGGAAAACAGAGGAGCTATCGGAAAGGGGTTTTGGAACGGCGCCAGAACCAGCGGGTTTCGCGAATCTCGGAAGCGGCGGAGAGGAGGATTCCGGCGAATATGGTTGCGGAGATGGAGGAAGAAGGATACTAAACCAGCGGGTTTCAAATATTAATTATTTTTAGCATAATTAATATTTGAAAATATTAATTATCTTTTAACTGTTACCTTAAATACTTAATTAAGATTCTTTTCACATCTTATTTATCTTTTTTATTTTACTTATTAATATTAGGGGCCTAGTTTGTTTTTTAGAAAAAAAAGTTACCCTACTACCTTAATCTTTTCTAATTAAATCCTTACAAAAATATTGTAAAATTCAATCTCAATCCTGCTTCTAAATTTCTAATCAAGGGCTAATATTCTTTCAACTTCATCATGAAGTTGGACCTCAACTTCACCGGAACCGGATTCCTTTTTATTATTAAATTTTGATTCGTATTTTTCCTCTGTTTAGTTTCATTGTTAAAAAACCAAGCCTTTTTCTTGTCTTCACCTACACTGTAAAAAAAATCTCACATAATTCTCTATTTATCATATCCAAATCAATTGGTTTCAAATTAATAACATCATCCATCATATTTTTTTCAACATATTTTTCCCAATCTCAAAAAGAAAAAAAAAACTATAACAAAATTATCAATATTTATATAATAAATAAGTGTTTTAGAAGATATATACATTGTAAATTATGGTCATAGTGGATGATGGAGGAAAGTCACACATTAATCATAAATTTACAAAAGTTTTAAATGAAACAATTTACTTATTTCTTTTAATGCAATGACTAATTTTCTTTTTGATAAAAATTGTAACGCTCCGAAATTTTTAACGCGTTTGCGATATTTATTCTTCCGGAATTATCGATAGTTTTATAACTTAAATATTTTTTTTCGAGTATTTTCAGTTGTAAATAAAAATTTTACGAGTATATTAATATATATACTTGATCATATAATTTCCGAAAATTATTTTCAGAATAGTTCGAAAAGTTTTTCCGTTCCGAAATCCCGTTTCGAATATTTTGATCGAGTTTATTCTATAACTTGTTTCCCTTTTTATTTCATTTGATTTTATTTATTTTGTTTTCTTTCCCTCATCTCTTCCCAAACTAAAGAGCGCTGGTTTCCTTGCCGCCCCTACCCTGCAGCCCTATCCCGACTCTTGAGCTCCACCTACCTGACCCCTCGCTTATGCCTCAACCCCTCGTCCCTTCTGCGTCTACCCAGACTCCCCACCCTCTGATGCTTCACCTCTCCTCGCTAGCCCACCCTGCAAGTGCAAAGGTTAATCGACCTGGACTATCTCTTCTCTCTCTTTGTTCTCTCAACTCCTTCACAACTCACAACTCTCTCAA
Source organism: Fagopyrum esculentum (assembly GCA_033239045.1). Taxonomy (NCBI): domain Eukaryota; kingdom Viridiplantae; phylum Streptophyta; class Magnoliopsida; order Caryophyllales; family Polygonaceae; genus Fagopyrum; species Fagopyrum esculentum. The sequence continues at coordinate 132,095,723 of BSUD01000005.1, read as the reverse complement.
ACCATTAGAATCAATGCCAGCTGGAACTTCCGGAACCAGGAGAAACATAATAGCCCTCCTTTGCACCCTCCTCGAGCCTCCAATAAGCCGACGGAGCCGCTGCAACCACCGGAAGAGTCACTGCGTCCCTTTCCTCTGGATCGAGACAACGCCGGAGACGAGCCCTTCGACTCCCCCTCTATCACCTACGCCGCTGCCGGAGCCCTCTTCCCCTTGTGTCTCGAAAACTCGTACCTCTCCTCCAGCAGTGGAAAGCTTCCCTTTCGAGCCACCGGAAAACGGTAGCCCTAGCCGAGAAGCGCCCTCGTCGCCTCGCCGTCCTGCCTCCTCCTCGCTTCAATCACCTCCGGAATCAAACGGGAACCCCGCCACTGCTATCGACAGAGGAGCCCGGTTGTTGTGCCTCCCTGCCTGCCGGAGCCCTAGCGCAATCCAGCCGGCGCCCTGCGTGTTCTGAAAGGTTCGGAAGCGCCCCGATAAAGGCCTAACGAGTCCAAGTCGACATCCGTTAAACGACTTCCGTCTTTTGACGTCGTGCATTGAGTGCCTTCCTACGGAAAGTTGAGAGCGGTGGTTAGCGGGATTATCTTTGGGACGAGGTAAGTCTTTGGACTTACTTAGCTCGTATTCTCTGTATTAGTTTCAATGCGTGTTTGGTGGTGTGTGTTTATTGTTTATGTGTGTGTTTATTGCTTATGTTATAACATCTAAACCGGTAATAGGACCACCGACTTTATATGTTTATATTTGGCCCAAGTGTATGATAACGGGCGGTGACCGCTTGTCCAGTCCAAAATGGGGATGACTGGGAGGTGCCTTGCGACCAGCCCATCGGGTGATGCTGATCCGCATCAAGTACAAACCCGTATGGTGAAAGGGGACAAGGGCGAGATCTTTAAGATTCTCGTGTCACAAAAGAAGTTGAATTAGAACGGGATATGACCTAATAATAAAAAGATAATAAACCGGATTGTGTGTTTTGGAACATGTTGTGTGTTTATGATGCCTTATGTGTGTGTGTGTGCCAATACCATGATTCTAATGCCTTGAATGCTAGCTAACGGTTTTATACCGATATTGTTGTAGTTGCCTTGCTAGTTAGGGGCGCGGCCGAGAGATCCGGAAGAGTGGGCAGCCGGGGTCCGTACATTTTAGGATAGGTTTTGGGGGTTGTTTTTATGTATTGTTTATGGTTATGTATGTCGCTTGAATTTTGGTGAGACTTGAGATACCCATCAAGAGAAACATGAACGGACGATATATGAGGCTAGAATTTTGGTGAAAGTGTACTTGAAGGACAACCTAGAATAATGGTTAAGCCTATGAAAGGGAGTTATACGCACTACTACAAAAAGTGGATAATAACCCGGGTGTTTGAAAGAATATACGCCGGACGACCACCGGGTTAAAGGTTAGGGCGATATTTGGTCTACCAACTTTATACCCCGGGCGTTTGTTAAAACAAGTCTGGCTTATTTTTTCTATTTTGATTTCGGTACAAACGATGCCAACCGGGATATATTCTATCAAATAACCCGGCAAACATATACCCGGGGTATTTGAGAATGTCACATAACCGGATATGGACCGGGTTATTTGAAGCCGTTTATTTTTTTAATAAATAACCGGATATTAGGAAGCAGGTTAATAACCCGGAGGGTAGGATCCGGGTTATTCGACTATGTGACGATCTAATAATCCTGACATTGAAGATCCGTGTTATTTGGTATAAAATTTATTACGAGACCATTGTAAAGAATGTAACCCGGATTTAATGTCCGGATTCTATACGTATTTCATGGCTTTCACAAATTTTACTTGTCCCAAATAAAAAAAAAACTGAAGCAACCAATTCCATTCACAAACTTCATATAAAGTCATGTACTTACTAATGTCAAAAGATCATCATCGTTTTGTGATCACCAATATCACATCCGAAATGAAAGTTGGACACGTTCTTAAACTAAATGTCACCAAGTAAAGTTTTAAATGTTCACAATATTTAAAAGAAATATTCATCGTGCTAGCAATGCACATCAACTAGAAGATACCCGATGATGAAATCTTCAATGTTTTTGTCGGAGAGGTCATTAAGCCCTACAATAGACCAAGTTTCCAATCTCGTCATCTGCATTGCTTTGAATCTTCCTATTGTCACAATAAAAGCAAGTTTAGGAATGTTCAAAAGTGAAAGGTATATGGATTTAAATCTTCATGTAACATGATTACAAGCTGCTAAGTAAGAGAATAACTTGCGAAAAAAGACATAAACAAAGATTTTGTGTCTAATTGTATCAAGGGAGATATGATCAGTAACTTGAGACAAATTCAAACTATATTTTATCCAAGAAAAAGGCTATTAAATTGCTTAAAAAGTAATGGTGATCTTATCTTTCAAATGGAAGTAACCTAATTTCACATTCTAAATAAATCAAATACCTGTCTCGTTCCACCACTTAGGTTGCATCCGCTGACAACATGCTCCCAACATTTTGAATAACATCACACGTGACAATTATCATGCTTTCGTACATAGTTGATTGTCCACACTTGATTGGATGGATGAAACTGATTGTTGTGTGAAACAAACCTCAAAGAAAGGAATGATATGGCTAGGGTCAATCATGTTGATAAATGCATAGACCACATTGCACTTGTTCTGTAAATACGACAAGCAATTAGTGAACAGAGATAAGGGTACTATAAGTCTAAAATTTATAAGGTCTAATTCCATCTTCTTTCATTGACAAAACTCATTTTCCGAAGTACAAAAAATTACTTGCCTTAAAATCAATTGGCATGTAAATGAAATCATAAGTTCCTATATGGCATTTATCAATAGCTGTCATAAGCATCTTGGAAGTGTTACCTACAAAGATCATTAAAATCATTCCAACATGAACATAATATTCCTACATATGCTTATTATCATCATCCCAATTCCCTAGTGGTTTCATTGACACACAACGTAAAATGAAATCTGATTAATTAAAAAAGCTAATTAAAGCATAAAAAACAGTAACAAATAAACTTAAAAGCACAAAAACATACATCTGCAGTAGTGCACAATAACAAAAAGAAAGCAGTATCAACAAGTCAAGCTGAAACAAAAATTACACCTAGTAATTTAAATTCACTCATCAAAACATGGCATGGATATACCTTTAGGTTTTCAACCTTAGCCATCAGTGTTTCAACTGTCAAGTGATTTTGTGACTATTTTATGGAAAAAAGGACAAAAACTTAGAAAAAGTGGGGCCTTTTGTAGTCAATATATATATATAAATATCATTTCATGTTCGCGTATATCTCCAACCTCATCCAAGAGTGCCATGCTTCTGATGCGCAATAGGCCTTTAGGATGAGAGGATGAAAGGCTTTCTCTAGAAATACCCACTTCAACTGCAAAAGAAGAAGAAAAATTTTGGTTAAATGATAACTCTTTTAAGTTGCCGGAGAAAGATGGTATACTTATACATATATGATAGTAATGTCTATACAACCCTACTTTGGTTAAACCAAGTCCATCCCAACCCTACTTTGACTCCAATCCCTGCTCCAATACCTGACCTGTCTAGCAATCTCATCTTGGGATTGGATTCACATACGAATGAACCTGCTCTCAACACTGAATCCCAACTCTCGCCCCCCTCAACTTCTAACCAACCAACCCACCCTATCTGCCCCTCCTTAACCCCCCCCCCATTGATAGCAAGTGCTACAATGGTTCCATCTAAATCCCTCAATGATAATTAGACTAAGCTCCTGGAACATCAGGAGACTAAATGACCCTGCTAAACAAAGAGCTATACAATCCTTTGCTAAGAAGCAAAACCTTGACATCCTTGCTATCATTGAAACTAGGCTTCGGTCTAACAATGAGAAACAAATCTCTAAATCCCTCTTCCCTCTTGGAATCACATGTCTAATGGTTCCATTTCCCGTAACTGTCATATTTGGGTTTGGTGGAATCCTGCTAAACTCCACCTTTCAACCCTAATCACTACCGATCAGTTAATTCATTGCCAAGTCACAGCCCCGCTTTCCAACCTAAACCGTGCTACTGTGACCGATCTATCCTTTATCTATGCCCACAATTCTCCTGAGGATAGATCCAGTCTTTGGGACACCATATCTACTCTAAAACAGCTTATCCATAACACTCCATAGGCTCTACTTGGTGATTTCAACGTAACACTCACACCGGATGAGAGGACAACAAACAACCTACCCGCAATCACTCAAACTTCTGACGAGCTTGCAACATGCTTCGAACAAAATCAGCTTTCTGATCACCCCGCCTCAGGCTGCAAGTTTACGTGGAACAATAAACAGACTGAATGTCGGATTTGGAGTAAACTGGACAGGATTATCACCAACAAGACATGGCACACCACCTTCCCCCAATCTAAGGCTCACTTCGGCCTTGCGGACCTTTCGGATCACTCTCTGGCCTTACTCTTCACTGAACCTTCGGATGCTAAGCGCAATGCCCCTTTCAGATTCAATAATGCATGGATTCACCATGACAACTTCCTGGATTGCATTAAGAGTGTATGGGAAACTGAAATCAATGGCAATCATATGTTCAAGATTACTAAGAAGCTACAACTCCTCAAGCCTGTCTTGAAGAGGTTCCCTAGTGCCAAGATTGAAGAACTTCATACTAAAATCCAGGATCATCAGGTTTCTCTTCATAACATCCAGAAGAGAATTCAAACGGATCTTCATAATGCCTCTCTCCTAATGGAGGAGAAGAACCTCTCCAACTCTTTGAAGGACTGCTATAGTAACTTGCACATCATGCTATGTCAACTATCCAAAGCAAACTGGGTGAAACATGGCGATCAGTGTACATCCTTCTTCTTCAAAAGTATCCGTACCCGCAGATGCTCCAATCTCATCAAGACAATCCGCACTAGTGATGGCATCCTGACTGATGATCCGGAATCCATTGATAAATCCATTGTTGACCACTTCAGGAAAGCACTTAGCTTGTCAAGTGTTAACTCTCAGAGCCCTTTCCCTGATGTTGACCTGCCTACCATTAACACTGTGGACTACGCCTCCCTGAGCTTGATGGTAACCCCTGATGAAATCAAGACGGCTCTCTTCAGCATAGGCGACAACAAAGCGCCTGGTCCGGATGGATATAGCTCCATGTTCTTCAAATCAACTTGGGATATCATTAGAGAGGATTTCATCAATGCAATTCAGGATTTCTTCCTTAATGGGAGATTACTGCGCCAAGTGAATCACACTTCCATCTCCCTGATTGCTAAGAATGACTGTCCCCTTACACCATTTACAAGACTATAGGCCCATATCTTGCTGCTCTACCATTTACAAGACTATAGCGAAAATTCTCTCTACTAGAATCAACTCCATTCTCCCTGGGATCATCAGCTTCAACCAGAGCGCTTTTGTTTCCAAAATATCCATCAAACACAACATGTTAATATGCCAGGAGATGCTTCACAAATACGGTAGGAAGCACATCTCTCCTAGGGTTGCTATGAAGGTTGATATTTCAAAGGCATTCGATTCGGTTAGTCACTCTTTTATCATCCAATGTCTGCTGAAGATGGGCTTCCCTCTCCATTTTGTTGTTCTGATCAAAGAATGTATCTCCACTGCAACGTTCTCGGTCAACATCAACGGTTCTCTCTCCGGAAATTTCGAGGGGCGACGTGGGTTACGACAGGGCTGCCCACTCTCTCCGCCACTATTTGTCATAGTAATGGAGTGCCTCACTGCAATGATCAAGCGTGACACATTGAACCCTGAGTTCAACTTCCATCGCAAGTGCACGTTCCCCAGCATCACCCACCTGACCTTTGCTGACGATCTTCTTCTCCTCTGTAGGGGTAACACTCCGTCGATTAAGATCCTCAAAGGCGCTCTTGATGCCTTTGGCCTCGCTTCTGGCCTCATGATTAATCCTGCCAAGTCTCTTCTCTTCACTGGGGGCATGTCCAATGCCGAAAATGATGAAGCCACAACTGCTACTGGAGTAGCCGTCTTATGATCAGGGACTTTCTTCCCTTAATTCATAAAGTTACTAGCCGCATCCAATCATGGAGTGCTAAAACTCTCTCGTACGCTGGGAGATTGCAGCTCATCAGGTCGGTCCTCCTCTCAATCAACCACTACTGGAGTTCTTTGTTCTTGCTTCCTGCTAGAGTAATCACTATGATCAACTCTCTTGTCCGTTCTTACTTCTGGTCGGGAATTGAGAATAGCAAGAGGGCTCTGGTCGCCTGGAACGTGATCTGCTCCCCTAAAGCCGAGGGTGGTCTTGGCTTCCCCGATCTTCACTCACGCAACAAAGTTGCACTTGTCCGTCTCATCTATGAGATTGATAAAGGTGATAATAACATATGGACTCATTGGGCAAATACTCACCTTATCAAGAGATCTAGCAACATTTGGAACTGCTTGCCTAAGCAGCACCATAGTCACTTTTGGAAGACACTCCTTAAGATTAGGGATGATATCACCATCCCCCACTCGGCACTGGCTAACACCAACGGAACCTTCTCCCACAACAATGTCTACGCTATGTTCAAGCCAAATGCCCCCCTTAGTCACCCCTCTCCTTTCAAGGCCATTTGGCTTAGATCTAACATACCAAAGTGCACATACATCTTCTGGCTTGCAGCCCACAAGAGACTTCCCACACTGGCCATAATCAAAACCTGGAACTCATCTATCAATGACCGCTGCAAGCTGTGCATCAACTCCGTTGAGGACGATGATCATCTCTGGACCTACTGCAGCTACGGTTCTCTTGTCCTGGACATTGTGTCTCGCTGGACCATCACTCCCTACCCTCCTCCCTATCATAATAACCTTTGGGGTTGGCTTTGCACCCGCACCAACCACAACCCGACGCTTATTGAGAGTATCCGAATCGCTTCCATCACTTCTTTCATCTACCAACTTTGGATGGTTAGAAACCATATGGTCTTCAACAACACATTTACTCGAGCAGTGGAGTGCGCTAGCTTGATAATCAAGTCCATTAAAACTCACTTTGAGTCCAATTGGAATGATCGATCCCCTACTTCTCTCCACATGGCTAGATTGTTACACCTTAATCTCACTTAGTCCTATGCTCAATCGGTTGATCTTGTTGATCCTGTTGCTTTTGCTATTGTCTATCTCTCATGTAGCTCTCTTGTAAATTCTTTCTCATTCAATACAATTAACCATTCAAAAAAAAATATGAATAAATTTCAAAAACTGCTATGAGGTAGTATACTGAACACCAACTTGTACCGAGTAAAACAATCCCATAAAAGTGTCAAAAAGGAGCATGCCATGAAACATTAACATCAATAATCAAAGCTAGTATACCTCCTTTTATAATAGAAAGAATTGAACTTTAGAAGGAGGATCATTTCACAAACTTCTCTTAGGCCATCTCATTTCATTTTACAAAGTCCATAATCTTTTTTATTATCTCTACAACATCTATCACTACTACAAGGATAAAATCATTATTGATTTGTATCATTTTACAAAGATCAGGGTAAATTCAAACTTTCATGTCGAAAAATAAAATCTTTCACGGCCTTGGAAAAGCTAGATTTCTACCAATGCAGTTGGTTTTTTCGGGAAGTTTACACAACATAACAAAGTAGATGCTTGACAAAATTGCAATTACAGTTCCCAAAATTTCTTTAAATTGGACTAGTGCAAGGTAGGCCAACATATTGTAAAGAAACATCTAAGCAACTTACATCTCTTAATGTAGAAGGTCAAATTATTCTTGTCAATATGTTTGTCACATTTGATGAATCTCTTGAACATTGTAAATGAACAATTCTTGAAAAACAAATTCATAAGCTTAGAAGAAAAATAAGTGAACTGAATAACTTTGAGCAAAAACATTACTTGAGAGAAAGGAACTGCCCTGGATCCAAAATAACGGGAGCTGGAGCATCATAGCTTATGAGCTTCATCCATTGAACCGCCTTTAGCATATCCACTTATAAAACACTATAGGTATCAACACCGAACTTCAGTCCCCTTCCATTCATAACTCATTAAGTCTCATAATAGCCACTGCATCTTCGACATCCCCAACTTTTGAAAATCCTCCTATTACAGAATTGAACGCTACGTTGCCACGAGGAAAGCCCAACTCATCCAATGGAACTGAGGGCTTCCTATTATAGAAGTTATTGCATCTCTTTAACGTTGTTGTAGGAAATCAGAAGGCTGGTGTTGATTCAGTTGTGGTAACCTCTGGGGCAGGGCCTGTAGCTGGGTGTATAGCTCTTGAAGATAATGTCAATGAGGGCAAGATGAGTATGCATTTGGTAAAGGATGTTGTGGGAGACATCCCCCAAAAGATTGTGATAGGTTCTTTTGACATTGACTTGTCAAATAGGCACAATCAAACAGTTGGGTGCCCTTTTACCGAGAGTAATGATCCAAGTGGGATAGTAGATGTGTCTTCTAGTGTGATCGTGCATGTAGATAAACCCCAGAAGAGTGTGTCTATGCTTAAACGGATGGTGCACAGTGAAGATGGATGTAGCAAGCAGAAATTGGTGCAATGTGACTCGGACCTATCTCGCGTTGGGATTGGTTTCATTTTCTTTATATATTTACCGATCAATCGACGTAGTTTGACTTCGCATGGGCTTGAGGGCTTCATGTTTAAGATTTTCAAATAATTCAAGGCAATTGATAATAATTCTCTAATGATGGAAAAAATTTAACTTTCATCTTTACAAATAAAGAAGCACAACAGATATTACAAAAAGCAACTCCATTCCTTTTAGCAATTTGAGTTTTGAGAATCTCCATGCCACAAGGTCAGTGGTCTCTTGAAATAAGTATAAATTCAATTTGTAATGAGTATAAACTATAACAATTTATTAAAAGGACTGACTTCAGTGAAGGTTCTTGCAATTCTGGGCGTCTTGTACTGCCCTTGGACAATGAACGACCAGGTGATGCTATGCTCATGTGGTTCATAATTGAGGTCCAAAAATTAAGGCAACTTTTATCCTCTTAAAATATGATATCAGTAGATAAACCAAAGAAAATTTTGATTTCTCTTGATGGGATTGAGTACAAATTCTCACTACTCAATCCCATGAAGAGAAATGAGTAGGAGCTTACTAGAAAGAAGGATGAATGTAATTTGAAATGGTCGGTAAAGTATAACAATATTAATATTACTTTTTACCTTGAGGAAGGTAATTGTAGTTCTGGGCCACTTGTGCTGCCCCTGGACAAAGATGGACCGGGTGGTGCTTTACTCATGTGGTAAATATTACAAACTCATAATTAAAATCCCGGCAATTATATTAACTTTTCAGATTAAATGGGAGATATTTACCTTCTAATTTCTGATTGAGGTGTTGTATATGTATGTATTTGTTTTCCATCAACATATGCCTGCTTTTCCAAGTGCAAGCCAATTTAGGACAGTATAAACATTATGCAGGAACTGATTAGAATGGAACATTATGTTGCCATGAGGAAAGCCCAACTCATCCATTTCAATGAACAATTCACATGAGCATACTGATCTGCTGCAAGTCTGCGTGCTTCAAGGGCTTAAGTCATCCAACATAAACAACGCTAAATCCACCGCTTCATCCATACGTAACAGTGCACTAAATAATAACTTGATAGTTGATCCTGGAGCTTAATCAATCAATGCAGTCTATTGCTATCTCCATTACCCCACCAGAAACGACACATAAGCGATTCAGTATACTGACATAAGCCAAAGAATCATGCAACAACTATTATAGACTTATACTATTATTTTGCGTTAAAATTGCTCCCTATTTCTAAGACAACACAAAAACACATGAACACATAAGAAACTATGCAAAATTTGGTTGGATGCCATTAAAGCATCAACGAATACAAATTTACCATAATAGGTTGAGTTTCTTCACCACTACTAGGAGTTCCAAGGTCCATAAATACAATTCCTGAAATGTGAGTTATGACATCATACTTTTTACTTAAAAAACATGGTACAATTATGGCAATTAGTATCTAGATCATATATAAATACTTTACATATGGAGTTTATTTTACTTGAGAGTATGAACACAAGTAACCTAATGGAATAATAAGACTCCTCGCCTCATTTGACTCTAATTCGATCTCATATCCAATCTACAGAGAAGGAAGACAAATCAATGAGGACGACTAAATTATGGTTCACGCATCATCTAACAACTTGAAAAAATGAGTTGCAAATAAAAAAAAACTTACAAGCAGAGTGCAACAAAACATATTTATGCTCACAAGTAGCAACAAAACAGATTTATGCTCACAAGTAGCAACAAACTAACTGAATACGATATTAGTTGAATGAAGTAAGAGGAGATTAAAACAAAGAGGAACAAAATTAAAGAGCGGATAATTGGAAATACAAATCAACTATACAACCCATGCTCCTTGTCTTTTGTTCCTGATTTCTAATCTCCTTCCTAGAAACCTAAAATCCTCCTCTTCCTAACTATGCCTTCATCACCTACTAGGGAAGAACCTGCATTTACTTATGTTGTAGGAAATGACTTTGTACAACCGTTTTAAAACGAGAAGTAATTCAGCATATACTGTGCTAACTGCTGACTGTGCAATTATGACAACATCTCAAGACAATTTAGAAGAACTCTTTGGTGAAAATGGAATGGATAACATACAACGAACATGAAGTTTGTAGACATTAAGACTTCAATCATTCAAATTTTTAAGCCTTCAAGATAGTTCTAACTTCCAAATTGATGAAGAGCCAAATCTAGTGTATGAAATGAAAAAGCATTAAGAAAATAACTAAAAGACAAAGCCGTATAGCACTCCATAACTAAAGCAGCAAAGCAAGTGTATTGGGCTACATAATTGATGAAGGAACTTAACAGGAGACGTATAGTACCTTAGGACATGAACCTGCATATCGATGGTTGAAGTGTTTTTTACCTGTTAGACCTAATGCCCGAATGAATTGTAGTTTGCAGCCACAGTCGTCGATTCTTAGCAATTTAAACCTAATTGCACTCTACATCCAACGAGAACGAATTCCAATTGAATCCTTGCGACATGTCGAGGTCGTCGTTGCAACTAAACCCTGAGTTGTAGCTTTTTTCACCTAACTGCAATATGCAGCGCGCCCAACGAGAGAAGGCGATAGATAGAGGCCAGTATAGGCGCTTGAAGCTTTGAGTTGAAGGCGATTCTTTCTCCCCTAGCTAGCCGTCGATTCTTTCTCCTCTGTATCTGTGTTGGTCGATTTTTTGGAGTTGATCGAAGACGGTTGAAGCTTTGAGTTGAAGACGATAGATAGAGGTATAGGCGACGGCTTATAGTTTTGTTCGATTTTTAGGCAAGTGTACTGGGCTACATAATGTTCGAGTTATTTAACCCCAGAGAGCAATAATAGATGACGAAATTTTAACGAGATTTTTTTAAAGGGTTAAATAAAATTCCTGAGAGTATATTTAAAATTTTTAAATATATATATATATAACATGTTCTCAAGTTATTCTAAAAACCGACTAGAGTGTTTTCATATTATAAGGATTTTTATTAACCCTTGAGAAATTACCCCTAAGAGAGACTATTTTTAAGTAGTGTAAGTACATTTCAACCGATTAAAGTTTCTTCCGGAGAAGACCACAGTTCGTGTTGACAATTCTGGATGACAAATCGAGTGGGGGGCTTTGGGAGACGATTGTCGAAGACATATTGAGCGGAGGGCTTCTGGAAACGATTGTCAAAGACAAATCGAGGAGGGCATCCTGATGAGGTTAGGGCGTTCGGAACGATATTCAATTTTGGTGTAAAAATTTTCGTGTAAATTGGTGGGAATTTTATATATTGTTTAGGTGGAAAAATAGTAATAGTGAAGCAAGCCAAATATTCCGGGCGTTTCGCTGAATTTACAAATTTAACCTAATATTTAACCTGGTGGTTGTTCGCTCAAAAGGGTGTGCGTCAAAGTCTTAATATTTATATCTAGAACTCAAAAGCAAAGCGAACCCGCAGTGTACGGATCGGCTGTAGAAAGGTAAGAATTCCAGAGTCGAACTCAGGGATTTGGTGAGAAAGTTTCCGATTTCAATTATCTAGCGAAAGTATAAAAGCTTTTGTGATATGATAAAGAGAGAAATGATTCCAAGGATTCAAGTATCCGATTTAGGCTTTCGATTCAAGACACTTCTATAGGTATAGGACATAATTTATATTGCCAAGATTAATTGTTCAAAGGTAGGGTTCGTACGATGAAGTTCCGAAACCCATATAACTAATCTATAGGTTCTCTCTATAAGGGTTGTTGAGGCTGCGATATAGAAAGATCTAAAGACAAGAATTATGTTCAAACTAACTATCTAAAACTCCAGGATGTGACTCTCCAAAGTATGAATAGAAAGCACACTTAAAATCTTAATAAAGGATGTTGAGTCTCTTTATTACCCAAATCTTGCAATCTTAATCTATTAAATATAGAAACAGGTTTGAAGTGCATTCATACATTCAATTAGAGGGTAAGAAGGTTAATCAAGATCGGGGTTTAGGCAAGGATTAGTTTTGATTAAAGATTAATTCAATTAAAGTTCGTCAGAAGAATAAATCGTGCTGTTCATACAAAAAATCGGCCGATTTTTCTCAAGAACAGTCCGATTTTCCTGTTTGTCGCAAAACTAAGATCTAAATTCTCAGGGTCCTAATGTTTGAATGAGTTCAGTCTATCATCATCTAAGCCTTAACCATCAACTATTCTCCCCAGAATCACAAAGTTTTTAGCCAACCATTTTCAAAATCGAATCAAATTAATTATTGAAGAAGATATCGCAAAGAAACCAAATCTTGAATGAAAAATTCAATAACTTTCAAATCTGTAAAACAATCGTCAAATGTATTCAATATATCTCTCAAACAACTCAATATCGTGCTCACAAACCACAACAATGCAGTGGAATAAAGAAATCTCACAATCAAAGATCAAGAATGACTTTCCGGCAAAAGCTCTTCAATCTCTCTCCAAGAATCGTTGATTTCTCCAAAACCTGTAAAGATTCTCCGATGCGACCTTCCCGTTTTCGTTCGTAGGGTTCTCCTCTATAGTTTCTTGCAGATGGGCCGTTTGGCAAAACTCCTATCTAGCCCAAATTAATTGGGCTTTATGTCGTCTTTTCATTTGGCCGAATCGTGAAGAAAATCGACCCAGTCGATTTTGGTACAAAACCGTTCGATTTCAATGTGTGAAAATCGTCCGATTTATGTATACATTAGAACGATTTTCTTCAACAGAAAGTGCTCTTCATTTGGTTCGTCTTCTATGCTTCTCCTTTGAAATTCCTTAGCTCTTTGTGATCCTTCTAAGACTCCTTTAGCTTCCTTAACATCCTTAGTTGCTCCTTGCTCCATTTTCGCTTCCAATTCAACTCTATTTACCTGCAATCCATCAAAATCTCGTGTAGACCTCTATTTCCGACAATTGGTTGAATAGAACATAAAAGGTATGCGAAATTCCTCTAAATGCAAGGTAAATAGAGATAATGTGCTGCAATATGCATGAATATGATGATACATAATTCATGTCATCAAAATACCCCATACTTGCCTCTTGCTTGTCCCTAAGCAAGATTTAAATTCGGAATATAAGATGTCATGGATTATGCATGTATGAAACTCAGAAACTTTTCTTTTGGTAGTGCTTCTTCTTATTGGATCACCCTCAAAGTGATATTTCAAGGCACAAAAGGGCAAAGAATGTATCAATAATGACTAAAAGATGAACAAATTCCCTTTTCTTCCTTGAAAGCATAAATAAAGAACATGATAAAGGTGTAGAGGCAATCAAAGTCAAACAAATCTAAGCCATTAAGTCTTAAACACATACATAAAAGTCTCAAGGTCTTCTAATCAAAGGAAATGTTCAAGAAGCGTATTAAGGGAAGGAGTTCTTTTTGGCAATTGTGGTGCTAATCCGGGAAAGAGGAACACATAACACCTTCAAGAATTTTCTTCACCGCACATGCTTCGCATGTAGAAAGCTTTGCTTTCATTATACTTTATTTTTTTGAGAGTATGGACAGCGGTGCACAAAAACCGAAGCCTAGGAGATCGGCGTTTCTCAATTTCGAGATGCCTCAAACCCTTGATGCACATACCATATCCCGTTAGGACTTGTCGTTCAATCGGACTTTGGCAAGACACAAACACCCGGCTATGTGAATGGTGCCGAGTTACTCATCCTCATGTTCAACGTCCCCAAACTTATGAAATTTTGCACTTTTTCAATACATTTTCCTTGGCCCTCCCACATCAAACATGCCTTTTTTTCAATCGCCTATCCTAATTCCCGGATGGTAAGAGGAGGGTTACATATTTCATTGAGGGGCTAGCATGATCAAGATATGAGAAAAGAAAAAAAATGAATTGCCTTAGTCATCCTTAAATGGTGTAAAAGAACTTGCAATATAGCTTCGACTATTATTTCATTCTCTCATCAAAACAACTAAATCATATAACTTATTCATGTATTCAAGTAACAAAAGCAATTTCATTCATGCTATAGTCAAGATCTCAACATAACTAAGCGTCTTTTTGCCTATCCATATACACAATATTCATCATAGAGGTCATTTCCATATAAGAAGCACTTAAAATTTTTGAAAATTCATAGTTTTGAAAAAGGTCATGCAAATGCAAGTGTTGATAATAGAAAGCAAGTAGTGCAAGAGTTATTACAAGCCAATTTGTCAAGAGTAGTGGAAAGTACATAGAGTGCTAGAATGAGAAATAAGGTATTGTAAGTACCCCCACCCCATACTTGACATCCACATTGTCCCCAATGTGAAAATCAAGCATAAGAAGGAGAAAAATACTTACAATGTAAAAGAAGTGGAAGCTCAATCCTCTGTCGGTGGTGGAGGTGGTGGATATGGATACATCGGTGCGGAGGGATCGTAGAAGTGGCCGAACTGGTGGTAGTACATGTCCCTCATCTGGCCATCATAGGATGAATGCCTAGCGTCCGTCTCCTCCCTGTAGCTCCTGAACTGTGTGCTCAGGGTGTCATAATCGGTGCGGAGGGCACGGTAGTCGGTGCTGAGGCTCTGGAAGCTAGTGACTAGCTCCCTGAAGTGGCGCGGAGCTCGGCGTCCTCGTCTAGGGCCTAGAGCATGTGCATAGGAGTGTCGAGGTGGCTGCATGTCATCCTCCGTCTCCTCATCCTGTCTGCTGGTCCTGCTCGGTCCTACTCCATGAGTGTTAGTGTCCATGGCATCCGTAGCGTGCCCGCTATGAGTATCACTCTCAAACTCGAGCATGGTCTCCTGTCCGCCATCCTCATCCTCCTCATCTGAGTCACCTGCATCATCATCATAATAAGTAGGAGGTGAGAGCTCCTCAAGCATCGCCTCAAAGGTCTCCTTCCAGTTCTTCTTATTCCGAATGGTGTATTCGGATTTCCATATGATCTCGGATGGCTTCTTCTTCGGATCCCTGTGCCATGGCATCGGCACATGAAGAGTTCCTCTCCCTCGAGGAATCAAGACCTGTCGGACCACCCACCTCTGTGAGCCTAAAGGGAGGGCACTTTCAGCTAGAGTGCATCCCGAGAAGTCATAACCTAGAGTCCTAGCCACGTGAGTAACTAAGCCTCCTGCACAAATGTCGCCCTTAGCTTTGTTGGCTATCTTTCCTAGATAGTCAGCAAGCATGGTGGTAATGTCGGGAGTGGTGGTAGATGTCATGCAGTAGAGGATAAAAAGCTCATCAGCCTTGAGCTTCTGCGGGGTCTCAGTCCTGGCAAACAAACTCTCACTGAGTATCCTATGTACTACCTTGAAGGAAAGGTTGTACATGCTTGTCTCCTTGGAGTTTCCGGGTCTCCACTTATCCCCGCCGTACTCTCCTACGGAAATAGCCTCCCAAAAATCACTAGCACTGAGGCCTCTAGCAAATGTGCCTGCAGCTGAATAAGAAAAGCCAAACAAGTCGCCAAAAGCATCAATAGACAAAGTGTGGTCTTGGCTCATGAGGCGGAAAGTGACCATCCTTTCCCTAGGATCGTGCTCAAATGTGCTAAGGAATTCTAGGGTGATCTCCCTATAAGCATCTTCCCTGATCGTAGCAAACTGTCTCAACCCTGCTCTATCAAGCATCATGTCAACATCCTCTCGAACATATAACGAATCTAAGTCATCGAGCACTATGTAACGAGGAGGGGTGAATGGGCGATCTATAATGCGTTCATAGCGTTTCTTATGCTTGGATAGGGGAGGGGGAAGCTTAGGGATGTTGGTAGGTGGTGGTGGAGGTGGGGCAGGGGCTTTGGAAGAAGATCCCTTCTTCTTCCCCGTGTTTCTAGTTATCCTCTTGACAAGATCCATTCTAAGTCCTAAAAATCGACCTGTTCTTCACAAAAATCGGCCAATTTTTCTGGGCTGGGTCGAATTTTATCTCGATTCCAACGATCCTCACAATTCTGTAAAGTTCTGTTCAATCTATCACCACACACAGTTCTCTATAATGGATCCTAAGCAAATTCCTCTATCAATTCCAACAACAAAGCACTTCCTAGGCAACTTCGATTTCAAGTGAGAAAACTTAGGTTTTGGAAAGAAAAACCTGAATTCCTTGTGGAGTAGTCGATTGTCGTGCGTGTTGTTGTTAGATCCGTGTTCCTTGTTGAAAATGCTTCAATTTGGAGTCAAGAATCTCTCGAAATGGTTAAGGAATGAGGATTTGGGGGTGTGGCGATTTTTCGGCGTTCTTGAGAGAGGGGAATCGAGAGTTGAAGATGTGGGAATGAAGAAGATCGAGCGTGAGGTTCTTATATAGGGTCGACGATTTCTGAAGAAAATCGGCCGATTTTTCTGATCGATTTATTTGTCGGGGCGATTTTTCTCTCTGACCGAAAAAATCGGACGATTTATTTTGGCAGGTCGATCTCCTGGTCGATTTTTGTTTCTGTTGTGAAAAATCGTCTTGCTCTGTTACAGAATCGGACGATCTTTTTGTGGTAGGTCGATTTCCTTCCTTGTTTTTCTTGAATCTCGAAGATATAACTTAATTGTGCTCCATTCTCCGTAAATCTCTCACATTTGAGCCTAGTTTCCTGCGATTAATGACATGACAAACCAAGAGTGCATCGAGGAACAAAAAAAACGAAAAACGAAGAAACAAAACAATTAATCTATTCTAACTTAAGCGAGGGAAAGAAGGGAAAACTATACTATCATTGGGTTGCCTCCCAAGAAGCGCTTTATTTATCGTCTTTAGCTAGACGGTGTATGATGTTGTGTTCAATGGAGGAGGATAGGAGCTATCTCCTCGACTGGAGCTTCCGGTGTGTATTTCTTCAACCGTTGGCCATTAACCTTGAAGCTTCCGCTTTGTTCACCCCATACTTCAACTGCACCATGGGGGAAAATTCTTTTGATCACAAAAGGTCCCGTCCAACGGGATTTCAGCTTACCTGGAAATAGACGCAGCCTTGAGTTGAATAGGAGGACTTGGTCTCCTTCCTTCAAGTCTTTCGGGATGATGTGCTTGTCATGCCAGCGCTTTGTCCGTTCCTTGTAAATCTTTGCGTTCTCATACGCGTTCAGTCGGAGCTCATCTAGCTCATTGATGTCTAAGAGCCGTTTCTCTCCGGCTTCTTTCATGTCGAAGTTGAGCCACTTGATAGCCCAATAAGCCTTGTGTTCTAGCTCTACAGGAAGATGACATGATTTACCATAAACGAGATTATAGGGAGTCGTACCTATTGGTGTTTTAAAGGCTGTCCTGTATGCCCATACTGCATCGTCAAGCTTCATTGACCAATCTTTCCTCGTTTTAGAGACGGTCTTCTCTAAAATCCCTTTGATCTCTCTATTGGATATCTCGACTTGTCCGCTTGTTTGCGGATGGTAAGGTGTAGCTATCTTATGGGTCACCCCATACTTAGCTAATAGAGCCTCGAATCGACGGGCTGTGAAATGCGTTCCTCCGTCACTAATGATGGTTCGGGGAGTTCCGAACCTTGGGAAGATCGTTTTGTTGAGGAACTTCACCACTACCATTGCATCATTAGTAGGAGAAGCGATTGCCTCTACCCATCTCGAGACATAGTCTACGGCAAGAAGTATATACTGGTTGCCGCATAAAGATGGGAAAGGTCCCATAAAGTCGATGCCCCATACGTCAAAGATCTCTACTTCTTGTATGTTGTTGAGAGGCATCTCATTCCTCCTGGATATATTACCTGTCCTTTGACAAGCATCACAAGAAACAACAAACTTTTGCACATCTTTGAAAAGTGTAGGCCAATAAAAGCCGGAACGAAGTACCTTAGCACAAGTCTTGTGGGAACTAGCATGTCCACCACATGGTAGAGAATGGCAGTGTCGGATGACACTATCTATCTCGTCTTCGAGAATACATCTCCTGTAGATGCCATCTGGACCTCTTTTGAATAAAAGAGGTTCGTTCCAATAGAATTGCCGGACGTCTCTAAAGAACTTCTTCTTTTGAGCATATGAAAGTCCGGGTGGAATCTCCTGACAAACAAGGTAATTTACAATGTCAGCAAACCATGGATCATTACCTTGTGATATGTGTTGAAGACACTCTTCAATCTCGTGCAGCTGCTCGTCAGGGAAGGAGTCGTCTATCGGAAGCTCATCTGACTTGCCGGTGAGCTGCGGGAGACGACTAAGGTGATCGGCGACGGAGTTCTCCGATCCTTTCTTATCACGGATCTCTAAATCGAACTCTTGCAAGAGTAAGATCCATCTTAGAAGCCTTGGCTTCGCATCCTTCTTCGTGAATAAGTATCGGATTGCGGAGTGATCCGTATAGACTATCACTTTCGCACCTACAAGATAGGAACGAAATTTCTCAAATGCATATACTACGGCTAAAAGCTCCTTTTCCGTAGTTGCATAATTGTACTGAGCCTCATCTAGCGTTTTGCTAGCATAGTAGATGGCATGAGTGCGACCATCTTTCTTCTGACCAAGAACGGCTCCGATAGCGACATCGCTTGCGCCGCACATGACCTCGAAAGGAAGAGTCCAATCGGGTGGTTGGATGATTGGTGCCGAAATCAATGCTTCTTTGATCCTGCAAAAGGCATCTAAGCAATCTTTCGAGAATTCGAAAGTTGCATCTTTCATCAAAAGATTAGTCAAAGGTTTTGAAATCTTGGAAAAATCCTTTATGAATCTCCTGTAGAAGCCTGCATGTCCTAAGAAGCTTCTAATTCCTTTTACTGATGAAGGGGGAGGTAACTTCTCAATGGTCTCTATTTTTGATCGATCTACTTCTATTCCCCTTTCTGACACTAAGTGACCTAACACAATTCCTTCGGTGACCATGAAATGACACTTTTCCCAGTTTAAGACTAAGTTAGTGTCCTCACATCTCTTAAGAACTAGTGAAAGGTTATAGAGATAGTTATCAAAGGAAGAACCATATACCGAAAAGTCATCCATGAAGACTTCCATGATATTCTCTACGTATTCGGAGAAGATTGCCATCATACACCTTTGGAAGGTGGCTGGAGCGTTGCATAAACCGAATGGCATTCTTCTATAAGCGAACGTACCCCATGGGCATGTAAAGGTTGTCTTCTCTTGATCATCCGGATGAATTGGTATCTGAAAGAAACCGCTATATCCATCTAAATAACAAAAGTAGGCATGTTGGGCTAACCTTTCCAACATTTGATCGATGAAAGGAAGGGGGAAGTGGTCCTTCCTCGTGGCTACGTTCAGTTTGCGGTAGTCGATGCACATTCGCCACCCTGTAACTGTCCGTGTGGGGATGAGTTCGTTGTTCTTGTTGGCAACAACGGTAATGCCTCCTTTCTTGGGTACTACTTGTACTGGACTCACCCATTTGCTATCAGAAATAGGGAAGATGATACCTGCATCAAGTAGTTTAAGGATTTCTTTCTTCACGACCTCCTTCATTGCCGGGTTTAACCGTCTTTGAGGTTGGCGTGAAGGTTTGTAATCCTCTTCCATTAAAATTTTGTGCATACATAGAGAAGGCTTTATTCCTACTAAATCGTCAATGGTGTATCCTAGTGCTCTCCTATGTTGCTTCAAAACATGCATGAGTTTCTCTAATTCATCATCATTCAAGTTTGCATTGACTATAACCGGATATGTGGAGTTAGTGCCAAGGAATGCGTACCTTAAATGCGTGGGAAGTTGCTTCAATTCTAGTGATGGAGGTACCTTGGTTGGTGATGAATCGTGACTTTCGGATGTTGTGGGGGAGGTCTCTATAGGTGTGGGTACCTCATCATTAGATTCGGAAGCAGCTGCGGTGAAGTCCGGAGAATCCATAAAATTATCCAGTGAATCGACCCCCTCTGTAGTAAATCGATCGATCTCCTACACGATTTTTCTTTCTGTCGAAAAAAATCGTGCTAGCTCTTCATGAATCGGACGATTTATTTTCGTCGGGTCGATTTTTCTTTCTGTCGAAAAAAATCGTGCTGAATCTTCAGAAATCGGACGATTTATTTCTAGTAGGTCGATTTTAGTTTCTGTCGAAAAAAATCGTGCTGAATCTTTAGAAATCGGACGATTTATTTCCGACAGGTCGATTTTCTTCACAGTTTCCGGAGTCCACTCTAGCTCTTCAATTTTTACTTCTAGCTCTTCCTCCACAGCATTTAATGCTTTCACATCCTCATTGCAGTCATGTTCTATCCCTTCCTCCATGATGCTCATGCTAAGAACCTTTTGAAGAGAGTCTTTCATTAAGATCGAGCTTACTATCTCTCTAGACTCTTCTTCCTCAACAATTTCAAAAACGTCATCTTTCAAGGCTGGCTCCTTGATTAAGGAAGATAGTATGAACTCTATCTTTTCTTCACCGATGTAGAAGGATAGCTGGCCGTTCTTGCAATCCACCATGCACCCAGATGTGGCGAGGAATGGTCTCCCAAGGATGATGGGAACTGGGTAATCTGCAGGTATGTCAAGAACGACAAAATCTATAGGTATGTAAAACTTACCTAGCTTTACCGGGATGTCTTCTAATATTCCCACCGGCTTAGTGGTAGAACGATCAGCCATGTAGAGTGTGATCTTCACCGGTCTAGGCTCTCCTAGACCAACTGCCTTGCATAGAGCTAGAGGTATGATACTCACACTTGCTCCAAGGTCACAAAGAGCATCATAGGTGGCTTCTCCCAAGGTGATGGGTATGCAAAAGGATCCTGGATCGCGGAGCTTGGGTGGCATATTCTCCGTCATAGTCTTGATGAGTTCGGATGACTCCATACTCATCTTGACTTCACCTATATCTTCCAACTTCCTCTTGTTGGAGAGGATCTCCTTGAGGAATTTCCCGTAAGCCGGCATACCTAAAATCGCATCCATAAAAGGTATGTTAATATGGAGCTTACTCATAAGTTCAACAAACTTACCGAAATGTTTATCTAGGCGTGCTCGCGCTCTAGATTGAGGAAAAGGTAAAGGTGGTTTGTAAGCGGGAGGAGGAACATAGACTTCTTCCTTCTCTTTTGCCTCTCCTTCTTTTGTGGAGGTATCAACTACTTTAGGTTGAGGGTCGGCGGTTGTCTTCTTACTCCTAGTAGTTATAGCCATAACCCTTCCTTTTGGGTTATCTTCTGTCTTTCCGGGAAGCTTCCCTTGATCTCTTGGAACTTCTCCGGCCTTGTTGAATACTTGGTTTTCTAAAGCTTTGTGAGCTTTGTCAACTGAAGTTATGTAACTCTCCAATCCTTGTAGCTTGCCTAGGATCGTCTCTAGCATAGGATCCGGTTTGTTTGATCCGCTTGATTGTCCCTGGCTTGTAGAAGGAGTAGAAGAAGATGGAGGGGTTAGAGCCTTTTCAGCATATGAGTAAGGATTACCTGAACCTTGCTGATTTGACCTCCAATTGTTGTTATTCGAGTTCCTGTTGTTGTTGTTGTTCCAATTGGAGTTTCGGTTATTATTGTTGTTGTTGCTCCAATTAGAGTTCCGGTTATCATTCCTTTGATTGTTGTCTCGCCCCATGTAGTTGGCTTCTTGCTCTTTAGTCTTTTGAAGACTCGTTTTGAGCACTTCCCTCAATTCCTTGATGTCATCTTTGAGGGAGAATATTTGTGTTTGAGCAGCTTGATTCAACTTGGCTCCCGGATCGCCTTGATTCCGGCTACTTGATTCCACCTTCCGGTGGGAATACTTCTCAATCACTTGGGCTTGCTTCTCAATGAAGTCCCAAGCATCATCCTCTCTCATATCCATGAATGTGCCGCAAGATAGAGATTGGAGGTTGAATTGTGTTTCCACATCCAACCCTTTGTAGTAGATCTCTAATAATTCCAGCTTGGAAATGCCATGGTGTGGGCAATCCAACAAGAGATCTTGAAACCTTTCCCAAGATTGAAACAAGCTTTCGTTAGGTTTCATAGAAAAAGAATTTATTTTACCTCTCAATTCCGCCGTTTTGGATGGCGGGAAGAACTTGGTGAGGAATTCCGAAGACAATTCCTCCCATGTAGCTAACTTCGCAGCTGGAAGTATTTGGTACCAAGCTAGAGCTTTGTCCTTCAACGAGAAGAAGAACGACTTGATCTTGTAGTTGCTTGTGGTAGCCTTCTTTGGCTTCATAGTCTCCATGAGAATCTCAAAATTCTGCAAGTGTTGATGCGGAGATTCAGTACTTGCTCCGCCATATTGACTTTGGCGGACCATAGTGATGACTTGTGGTGAGAAGCTAAACTCTTGGATGTCTTCAGCTCCAAAATCCACCCCTAGACGGCGTGGTTGCTGAATTGGATCCATCCGTTGCCCCAAAGTTCGGGGTCTATCTTCCCTATTGACAGCTCTAACATTCCTAGTCGTGATGCGAGGGACGACCTTAGGTGTTGGAGTGTTTCGGGTAGGACGAAGTGATGGGTCAATCTCTTCTAGTTCCGGCATGTCCGGATCAATCTCTTCATCATCGGATGAGTCATTTCGAATGGACTTAGTTGGTGTTTTGACTTTCTTCTTCTTTTTGGAGTCGTTCAATTCCAACTTCATGTCCAACATCATAGCTCTCAGTTCATCAATCTGAAATTGATGACTTATTTCAGCTTCCTTTCGAGCCTTCTCACTCAACTGGAGTTGGCGTTGAGCTTCGTTCAGTTCAGCCTTGTAGTTTCTCTCGTCGTTTTCAGCCATTTTCTTCTCCTTCAACTTTCTCCTTAAAGTTCTTTCTAGTTCGGGATCGAAAGGAATTAGATCTTTAGTGGATCTAGTCTTTCGCATATACCTAAAGAACCTGCAAAGATCACTCAAGTAGACTAATCAAATCACAAGAGCAAGAGCTCTCAAGCTAGACAACCGAAAACCGGATTTGATCTAGACCAAATCCCCGGCAACGGCGCCAAAAACTGTTCGCTCAAAAGGGTGTGCGTCAAAGTCTTAATATTTATATCTAGAACTCAAAAGCAAAGCGAACCCGCAGTGTACGGATCGGCTGTAGAAAGGTAAGAATTCCAGAGTCGAACTCAGGGATTTGGTGAGAAAGTTTCCGATTTCAATTATCTAGCGAAAGTATAAAAGCTTTTGTGATATGATAAAGAGAGAAATGATTCCAAGGATTCAAGTATCCGATTTAGGCTTTCGATTCAAGACACTTCTATAGGTATAGGACATAATTTATATTGCCAAGATTAATTGTTCAAAGGTAGGGTTCGTACGATGAAGTTCCGAAACCCATATAACTAATCTATAGGTTCTCTCTATAAGGGTTGTTGAGGCTGCGATATAGAAAGATCTAAAGACAAGAATTATGTTCAAACTAACTATCTAAAACTCCAGGATGTGACTCTCCAAAGTATGAATAGAAAGCACACTTAAAATCTTAATAAAGGATGTTGAATCTCTTTATTACCCAAATTTTGCAATCTTAATCTATTAAATATAGAAACAGGTTTGAAGTGCATTCATACATTCAATTAGAGGGTAAGAAGGTTAATCAAGATCGGGGTTTAGGCAAGGATTAGTTTTGATTAAAGATTAATTCAATTAAAGTTCGTCAGAAGAATAAATCGTGTTGTTCATACGAAAAATCGGCCGATTTTTCTCAAGAACAGTCCGATTTTCCTGTTCGTCGCAAAACTAAGATCTAAATTCTCAGGGTCCTAATGTTTGAATGAGTTCAGTCTATCATCATCTAAGCCTTAACCATCAACTATTCTCCCCAGAATCATAAAGTTTTTAGCCAACCATTTTCAAAATCGAATCAAATTAATTATTGAAGAAGATATCGCAAAGAAACCAAATCTTGAATGAAAAATTCAATAACTTTCAAATCTGTAAAACAATCGTCAAATGTATTCAATATATCTCTCAAACAACTCAATATCGTGCTCACAAACCACAACAATGCAGTGGAATAAAGAAATCTCACAATCAAAGATCAAGAATGACTTTCCGGCAAAAGCTCTTCAATCTCTCTCCAAGAATCGTTGATTTCTCCAAAACCTGTAAAGATTCTCCGATGCGACCTTCCCGTTTTCGTTCGTAGGGTTCTCCTCTATAGTTTCTTGCAGATGGGCCGTTTGGCAAAACTCCTATCTAGCCCAAATTAATTGGGCTTTATGTCGTCTTTTCATTTGGCCGAATCGTGAAGAAAATCGACCCAGTCGATTTTGGTACAAAACCGTTCGATTTCAATGTGTGAAAATCGTCCGATTTATGTATACATTAGAACGATTTTCTTCAACAGAAAGTGCTCTTCATTTGGTTCGTCTTCTATGCTTCTCCTTTGAAATTCCTTAGCTCTTTGTGATCCTTCTAAGACTCCTTTAGCTTCCTTAACATCCTTAGTTGCTCCTTGCTCCATTTTCGCTTCCAATTCAACTCTATTTACCTGCAATCCATCAAAATCTCGTGTAGACCTCTATTTCCGACAATTGGTTGAATAGAACATAAAAGGTATGCGAAATTCCTCTAAATGCAAGGTAAATAGAGATAATGTGCTGCAATATGCATGAATATGATGATACATAATTCATGTCATCAGTGGTCAAAGTAACCGTGTTATATATGTTTTATATAACCCGGATATAACAATGTTCGAGTTATTTACATACCTCTTGCCTAATTTTACAAAACTTTATAACCCATGTATTACAACATCTGTGTTATTATAGGTTTCCAAATTATTTTTTTTTAATAATCTAATTATATACCTCATGATTTATAAGCCCGGGATATATTATAAGGGTTATAAACACATTTTTGTAGTAGTGACGAAACAACAAGGCCAATAAGATATGATTACCTTATAAGGAAAGGAATCAAAGATTAAAGAGGGAGCTAGTAGAGTGGAAGTAGAATACAACTAGAGGGTAGCATTCATGAGTATGATAACATGAGAAGTATAGAAGAATGGTGAGCCGTTGAACTTGGAGAAGTTCAGCTATAAGTTAATCGACGACAACTGAGAACGTACAAGTGCGAGTTGTCTATAGATGAGCGTAGAAGGGATGAGTAAACAAGATTTTGGGATCATGAAGAGAGGTAACAAGGACGTGGAATATTCGTGGTGGTTGAATGTCGGCAATAAAGACGTATATCAAGGAATGTGCGGCTTTTATGGTTGTTGTACGAAGAAGGGGAATACATAAAGAGGATGCATGGTATGTTGGTACTAATGATAGAGATGCTATGTTTGCACTAGCAAAAGCTGAGTCAAAGTTTTCTTGACTCCTACGGAGAAGCCATGGTAGTGATGGAGTGAGATGGGAACCTAGATTAGAGTAACACCGCAAGCTTAGAGCTTATGACGTTAGCACTTGAGAAGTAATGAGTTGGATATTTCAATGATATTGGATGGGGAAATTGTTCTAGCGTTTTCCACAGGGCATACTGGTACGGTTGTGAACTTGTTTATGGGATACCGAGAGATGTATAAAGTGACCAACCAGAGTAAGAGAAGACTGAAGTCTTGAAGTTTGATGTCGACATGAGATGTATGAGAAGTATATGAAAGATTGAGGTAAGAACCTCTACGGTCGGATTGACGTTACATAAGGAAATGAAGTCGTTCTACACCTACTCGAAGGAATGATGCAATCTTAGGTGGAATACGAAGAACTCCACCAACATGTTGGGATGACCGGGAGAGCGAAGAAGATAAGATCGATTTGTTATAAGACATGGTTATGCCCTACACTGGGACGCTTATGGCAACACACAAGTATGAGCCCTTAAAAATTTATTATGACATGCCTTCAAGGTGGAAAAAGATGGAACGATACTGATTCAAGAGAAGGACCCTTGAAAGAGAACAAACACGGTCATAGCTGAAGATGGAACAATACACGAGTCTTAAAGGCGTCACCTCAATAGATCGAGGTAGATCAATTGTGTCATGACCACTTTTAAAGTGATAAGACAAGATTGTGTCGGTTATTACGAATATGACGGGAAGAGAAAATATGAAACCTGAGATATCACGGTTTCCAATACGGGAGAATGTGGAATTTTTCACTAAGGTCGAGCTTGATTTATTTCCAACATCTAAGACGCCTTACGGAATAACACTTGTGTAGAGACATGAGTTGTGGAAGCAAGTGAAGGAGAAATTTGCAAGAACTTAGTGATAAGATTTCATTAGAATTAGTGAAATGCCATAGAAAACACCGGACATTATCTTGAACTCTTATTTTGAAGTTGTTATGAAGAACATCAGTTTGCGAAAAGTGAAACGGTTATCTTTGTTTATACATCGATTACCGTGAGCTGAACAAGATAACAATGAAGAACAAGTATCCCTCACCACGGATACATGATCTACTCGACCATTGCAAGGGTCGGTAGTCTTCTAAGAATGATTTAAGGTTTGTGTCTCGCAAACTGAGAGTTCGAGATTGGGATATCGCAAATACGACATTCCGGACAAACGATGGTCACTATGAGTTGTAGTGATGATAAGATATTTTGGTCTACTCTCGAAGAAGAGAGAAGTTGTATGACAAGTTATCTCGGGATGACAACACCCGAAGGAAGTGGAAGAAGTTACAAGTTTTCTTGGATGTGTTGGTCATCACCGGATTTGTGAAGAGATTCTCCAAGTAATACCATCTATGGCTAACCTACTCCGGATGACAATGAAGTATTGAGTGAGATGAAAATTGAAAATGGAGTTGTTGAGAGTTAAGAGACGAGTCGTCAGGCAACTGTTTGAGATTTACCTTGAGGTATTATGGGTTCGAAGTGGACAAGTGATTCTCTCGGACAAGGTGTTTGGTAAGTATTGATGCAAAGGGAGAAACAACATACGTGTCTTGATAGTAGAAATAGTGTGAAGTAAAATACTTCCTTCATTTCTTGGAATATACAACGAGAACTGAGGAAATGTAGCATTGAAGTTTAGTTTGGCTAGAGCCAAAGCCAATTGTGTAAATTGGAAGTTCGACTTTCTTTGTTAGAGACAATCAAAGAGAAACATAATGAAAATGTTGCAGTGAGAAAGACCCGAGAAGAAAGTTAAGTTTCCGATATATCGGACCTTTTTGAGATCTTAGCGCAAGTTGGGAGATTGGTTTACCTGTTAGCGTGACCGCCGAGAGTAGAGGGTGTTCACCCAATGTTTCACGTGTATCAATCGAGAGGATACATATGACTCGAGACATGTTGTTAATCATGATGATCTAGTGGTAGACGAGGAACCGATGAGGCTAATAGGAAGTCGGAAGATAGTATTCTTGGTTGAGTTTTACGCTGATCTAGTAGCGTTGATAAATCGAAGGCTTGGATCAAGTTCTTCCCTTAGTTGTGTATATGTGTGATGCTATATGTTGTTTGCGCCCCGTGCAAGAATGGGTTTCATGACCGGTTGGAGTAGTTTTAGTGTATATAGATTAGAAGGTCTAAGCCTTCCTAGCTATGAGTTTATACCTCGGCCTTAGTAATCGAGAAGTTCGGCGTATAACAAGTTTCGGGACGAAACTTTTTTTTAGGGTGATCTGATGTAACGCTCCAAAATTTTTAACGCGTTTGCGATATTTATTCTTCCGGAATTATCGATAGTTTTATAACTTAAATATTTTTTTTTCGAGTATTTTCAGTTGTAAATAAAAATTTTACGAGTATATTAATATATATACTTGATCATATAATTTCCGAAAATTGTTTTCAGAATAGTTCGAAAAGTTTTTCCGTTCCGAAATCCCGTTTCGAATATTTTTGATCGAGTTTATTCTATAACTCGTTTCCCTTTTTATTTCATTTGATTTTATTTATTTTGTTTTCTTTCCCTCATCTCTTCCCAAATTGAAGAGCGCTGGTTTCCTTGCCGCCCCTACCCTGCAGCCCTAGCCCGACTCTTGAGCTCCACCTACCTGACCCCTCGCTTATGCCTCGACCCCTCGTCCCTTCTGCGTCTACCCAGACTCCCCACCCTCTGATGCTTCACCTCTCCTGGCTAGCCCACCCTGCAGGTGCAAAGGTTAATCGACCTGGACTATCTCTTCTCTCTCTTTGTTCTCTCAACTCCTTCACAACTCACAACTCTCTCAAACCATTAGAATCAATGCCAGCGGGAACTTCCGGAACCAGGAGAAACATAATAGCCCTCCTTTGCACCCTCCTCGAGCCTCCAATAAGCCGACGGAGCCGCTGCAACCACCGGAAGAGTCACTGCGTCCCTTTCTTCTAGATCGAGACAACGCCGGAGACGAGCCCTTCGACTCCCCCTCTATCTCCTACGCCGCTGCCGGAGCCCTCTTCCCCTTGTGTCTCGAAAACTCGTACCTCTCCTCCAGCAGTGGAAAGCTTCCCTTTCGAGCCACCGGAAAACGGTAGCCCTAGCCGAGAAGCGCCCTCGTCGCCTCGCCGTCCTGCCTCCTCCTCGCTTCAATCACCTCCGGAATCAAACGGGAACCCCGCCACTGCTATCGATAGAGGAGCCCGGTTGCTGTGCCTCCCTGCCTGCCGGAGCCCTAGCGCAATCCAGCCGGCGCCCTGCGTGTTCTGAAAGGTTCGGAAGCGCCCCGATAAAGGCCTAACGAGTCCAAGTCGACATCCGTTAAACGACTTCCGTCTTTTGACGTCGTGCATTGAGTGCCTTCCTACGGAAAGTTGAGAGCGGTGGTTAGCGGGATTATCTTTGGGACGAGGTAAGTCTTTGGACTTACTTAGCTCGTATTCTCTGTATTAGTTTCAATGCGTGTTTGGTGGTGTGTGTTTATTGTTTATGTGTGTGTTTATTGCTTATGTTATAACATCTAAACCGGTAATAGGACCACCGACTTTGTATGTTTATATTTGGCCCAAGTGTATGATAACGGGCGGTGACCGCTTGTCCAGTCCAAAATGGGGATGACTGGGAGGTGCCTTGCGACCAGCCCATCGGGTGATGCTGATCCGCATCAAGTACAAACCCGTATGGTGAAAGGGGACAAGGGCGAGATCTTTAAGATTCTCGTGTCACAAAAGAAGTTGAATTAGAACGGGATATGACCTAATAATAAAAAGATAATAAACCGGATTGTGTGTTTTGGAACATGTTGTGTGTTTATGATGCCTTATGTGTGTGTGTGTGTCAATACCATGATTCTAATGCCTTGAATGCTAGCTAACGGTTTTATACCGATATTGTTGTAGTTGCCTTGCAGGTTAGGGGCGCGGCCGAGAGATCCGGAAGAGTGGGCAGCCGGGGTCCGTACATTTTAGGATGGGTTTTGGGGGTTGTTTTTATGTATTGTTTATGGTTATGTATGTCGCTTGTATGGCGTTTGCCTTTGGAGTTGTATCTCGGCTGGAGTCCTTCGTTATTTTTCTTTTGGGGTTCATAACATTGCATTAAAATGAATTTCGGTTTTGCCTTTATTTGTGTCTTATTGTAAGATCCGGTGAAATTGTTGTCAGGCTAAGGGTCGGGACCCATTGTGAGGTCCCAACCCGTAGCATCCCGAGTCCCGCGGATTCGGGGTGTTACAAAAATCACATTTAATAATAAATTATCTTTTGAAAAATTCTTATAAGTAAAATCACATTATAAAGTATATTTCGTCAAATTGACTCATATTTATTATTTTTATTAATACTTGGTGATATGTTATACTATTTTGACATCATATACCATTATATTAATTCATTAATTAATAAATTTCTAAAAAGATATCCTTTTCTACACAAAATATACATCAACTAACTTATGGGATAAATTTATTTTTAGAAAAATATTTACTTTAAAATTTAATAAGTATAATAAGGGTATTGCGGACAATACGATGGAATACTAATTGAAAATTTACTTGATGTAATCCGGAATTTTTATTCCGTTTATTTCTGTAGCAAACCGGATTTCGATCCGTTGACCCCTATTTGTCTACTTAGTCGGGCACAATATCTCAAAAATTTTATCATTTTATGTAACCTCACTTCACATAAAATGATAAGATTTTTTTAGCAAACCCTAATCCATCAAACCCTAATTTAGAACATGACTTGTCTTTGACAAGGTCATGACGTCCTAGTAACGAGATCAAGACGAGCCAAAGACGAGGTCAAGACGAGACCATGAAGAGTTATGACGAGACCGTGACAAGGCCATGCATGGACTTGACAAAGCCATGACGAGTTTTGACAAGTTTTGACAACTCAGCCCACCTTTATTTTTTTCAACTTCAGCCCACTTTCTCTCTTGTTTTCAGCCAACCTTTGCCTTGCTGCAGCCGTCTGTGTTGTGGGTGTGCTGGCCCAGTAGCATGTCCAGCCCAGCAAAGTGAAGAGAGAAGCCGACCGTCACTCTTGTGCCAGCCCAGTCACGGCCTCTCCCTACCAACCCCCAGCTTCCCTCGCAGCCCAACCATTACCTTGCAATGCCAGCCCGTTGCTCAGGTACAAATTTTGCATCATGCAAAATTATGACACAAAATCATAGCACACATTAAGCTGTAGTTGTAGTTGGTGGAAACCAAAATTCTCTGGATGCCTATAATAGAAAATAATGTATGATTAGATATAAGCCCATATATATATATAGAGAGAGAGAGTATAGATCCTATGAGAACACCCCTAACGTGTATACATGAGAACAGATTCGTAATTATTATTAGTCTTGTTACGAAAGTGTCATATCGTTTAATGTATTATTCATAGTTATTGTTGGTTGAGTGGATTATTCGTAGTTATTGTTAGGACACGTGTCAGCTCCACGTTCAGCCGCACACCCCTACCCTAATAAATGAACCGTACCTGAACAGTTACCTAAAACCAAAACCCTATTTTATATAATTAAAATAAACCAAAAGAAAATTATGAATACATGACCAGACATGATCCTAATCATCTTAAATGATGCCGTCTTGCATTTTTGGAAGCAAAATACTCAATTATATTTTCATAATCAACAAACTCCAGCATTTGACCTTCAATTGATAGAATTGCTAATCCATTCAACCTATCTTGATTCTTGAGTCATGGTAGTCCGCAAATAAGACTTCAATAACTTTAGTTTAGAAAAACTTCTTTCCGCGAATGCTAACCGTCACTGGTATAATCAATAAAATCCTATAAGCAACTATAACAGTTGGAAACGTGTCCATTGTCTTAGCATATTCCATAATTTAGATGGATGCCCATGGTTTACCTATTTCATAAGCTTCTCTTGTTAACATTTCTTGTAAAATCTGCAACTCCGTATACAAAAACTTACCACAAATATCAAAAGTGTCACCATATTTTAAAACATCTTCAAGTTTCAAACAACTTTTCTTCAACTTATCGTCATCCCAATAAGCTTTCATCTGTTCAAATAATTAAGAAGCCAAAAAAATAGATTCAAAAGCTTACATTTGATGCGTCAAATAAGAAGTCAAAAATAGATTCAAAAAGCTTTCATTTGTTCAAATAAACTTTTCAATTGAGTAAGAGTCATATCCACTAAAATAAAAAAGTAATCATTTTTGAAAGTGTCTTTAACAGATTGTTGTTCACTTTTCGTGTTTGGAATTTTATCAATAAGTTTTTTTCTACATGCATGACACTTTCTAGGAAAATCAGGCTCAATTTCTAAATCAAAAGCAATTTCTTTAGCTTCATCTATGACCAAATCAAGTCCATTCGTCCTATATTTTTCAAAATAAGAAATTAATCCGTCCAAGTTTTCCACAACAACATCAAGAATCATATCTTTGGATTGCAATTTTTACTAACCAAATTAATTTCATACAAAATGTCATACCAACTAACCAAACTTAAAACAAACTCAAAACTTGAAAGCTCACCATTTACCAAAGATTCAACATCCCTACACAATTTTCCGTCTTTACTTATTTTTGTTAACTTTCTCAAAGCTCCTTTTATTTTAACAACTTTTGTTTTGATAGCCTTAACACTATTAATATGACTTTCCCAACGTGTAGTAGACACCGATTTCTTAGTCAAGTCATCTATATATTCAAGCAAAACACTCAAAAGTTTGGTGAAATTTGAAAAATACTGTGTAAATAGTTTGCCAAGTTTCAAAGAATGTTTTTTCTTTATGACAAGAGTTTGTCATATCACACAAAACTAAATCATGACAACCACGTGACATATAAAAGGCTCTAGGATTTATATCAAGCAATCTTTTTTGAACCTCTTGGTGTTTAAATTTCATATTAGACCTGTTATCATAGTCTTGTCCACACACACAATCAATATATATCTAAATCAATAAATTTTAAAGTTTCTTGTAACACATTGAAAATCTCTAAACCTGATGTATCTTCTACATTGAAAAAACCCTATAAAAGAACTCTTCAATCTTTATTCCAAGACTCGTGACATCAACACATTAGGGTCATTTGTTCACTTGCATCAAGAATGCAATCGAAGATTATGGAAAAATATTTTCATTTTTTTATTATATTTATGTTCATATATTTCACATTTGAGGCCAATAAACCAATCAACTCATTTTAAACTTTATGGCT
The DNA here is from genome assembly GCA_033239045.1 of Fagopyrum esculentum. NCBI lineage: Eukaryota > Viridiplantae > Streptophyta > Magnoliopsida > Caryophyllales > Polygonaceae > Fagopyrum > Fagopyrum esculentum. The sequence continues at coordinate 132,062,797 of BSUD01000005.1, read as the reverse complement.
AAGATAATGATAATAAATTTCTTTATCTTGAATGAGTCGAAAATGTTATTTCATTGCGGGGTCAAATTCAGCTATCATTTCAAGTATGTCCAAAAAATTTCCATTTGACCCTATATAATTTTTTATTTGTTCCACAAAAAGCCAAATTACATTTTGCAAGACATTTCACAACAACAAATATTCTAACTAAAACATCTTTACAATGTTCGGTGTCCCTTTTAATCATTACTTGTAGTTCTTTGTCAATCATTTCATTTTGTTTTTCAATCGTACTAGCAATTTCACCCAACTTCTCAAACTAATAAGGTGTGAGAACTATTTTCATGTAGACTTAATGTTGTACGAAGATGTTTCCAATCATTTATCTCTTCACTTGCTAACCGACTTTTAGAATGAGCCGTTACAACAAAAATAAAAGACTCTATCCAACTTTTTTTGAGTAAATCAAGCATTTTCTATCTTAAAAATCAGAAGAGAAATGTTCATTTTTATAATCCTTTGGAAAATTGAAAATGATTTCTCGCTATGGTCTTTTTTCTTCCAGTAAGTCAATCATTGTAGAACTTAAACTACCCAAACTCTAGGATCAAAATAATTCAATTCAGGTGGTGAATTTATGTTAATAACACCATTGGATACATTTTCATGACATGTATTCTCATTACTTTCAGTTTTGTCACTTTCATTTTTGCTTATATCACCATGTTTTTCCTTTGCACCATTTTCAATTTCTACTTGAGAACTAGAATGATTTTCTTAGTTTGCCTAAGTTCTCTACATGACCTTTGTAATATCCGTAAATTTTATCCCGTTTATTTCCGAGTCAAATCGGATTTTGATCCGTTGATTTTTTTCCCCCATTTTATCTAATATTTCATCCTTCCACAAACTATCATTTTATGTAGAATTTAATTCACATAAAATGATGAGAGTACACCAAACCCTAATCTTACAACCCTAGCTATGTTTATGTATTTAGACAAAACCCGGAGAATATTATTCCGATAACCATCCAAGTTACACTTATGAGACGGAATGTTACGTTATCGGGTCCTTAACATGATCGAGTTGTTATGACGGGCCTTTACTCACGTTGTTAAAAAAACTTACCTTTCGCATCTATCCAAATTGGACTCATCTAAGTATTTAATTTTGGGCCTGATTAAGACCTTAATTTGATTAATTAAATATAACCATAACCTAACAACGCTCTAATTCGTTCTACGCCAAACCCCTCCTCTCGCCGCTGCTACCCTCTCGCACACCAGCGGATACCATCTACACTTCAAGCGACCCCTGCGCCTGCAAGCCGGAAGTTGGTGGTGGCGGCAGCACTTCCAGACCGACGAGGTGAGTCCCGACACCCTACGCCGTTCTTGGCGAGCCCCTTTACTAACCGGCGGTTTCCATTGCCAGCCGCTGAAGCTTCTTCGACTCCCGCCTCCGATCTAGGTCGCATCGCAGCAGACGGAGGGCCTTGCAGCGTCGACAACCGGGTGAGCCAAAGCAGTTCCCTCTTCTTTCCTATTTGACTTCACGCAGTAACAACACTAGGACTAATTTGTGTGACAGTGGTGAGTGTAGTTTGTGCTAGTGTACGAGCAATAGGTCCAGGACCGAACCCGTCGACTGTTGTATCGTCATCAGGCCGCATAGCCTTGTCTTCCCCTCGCCTTGATGTGTTATCAGGCGACTTCGATCGAACGATACCCGGAAGTGAGTCCTCTTTGCCTCTAAGTCTTTTGGTTTCTCTCTTCCTTCTCTTAGTATCGTTGTAGTGGATCGTTGGTCGGTTACCTGTGTTTGGAGGGGTAGCGAGGGAGGGAAGTCTGGGCAACAATGTTGTATGCGAGTTAGAGCAGTAGGTTGGGAGAAGCTGTAGTTGGTGTGACTATTGAGTTGGGAAGGCTGGGCTTTACCGCTTCTGGATTCAGTAGGGGTAGAAATGTTGTTAGGACTAATTAAGTGCATTTTGGTATGGCTCTGTAAGGTTGCGGCAAAGGCATGAATTGGGAGCAATCCATGACAGCCAAGTGCAGTATGTGAAAGACGCTTAATGGGTGCTGTTTGTTTATGGTACTAGAATTGTTTTTAAGTTAAGTGATAATCTATACTTTAGATACTTGGTTAGTTATAGTGGAATTTGTTTTTATGCACCTTTACAGTAATCTTGTATATATATATATATATATATATTAATATTAATATTATAGTAACTTTGTTTAGTATGCTAATCCTACACTTTGTTTATTAGGCTACCCTAAATTTTTGTACCCATTATACGTAACTTTTATATATATATATATATATATATATATATATATATATATGTATAATAGAATTCTTTTTTTTTTAAATATAACTTAGGTTAAAACATTAGTGTAGGCTACGCTAACTAATGTCTTGTTCGTTTGTCTAGTACATATATGAGAATAAGTAAGCTTTGCGAGATTGATCTAAGAGGGCATGGTAGGTTCAAGCCCTTCTCGGTAATTTTGAGGATCTAATTGAAATGTGGGTTTCAGACTAAGTAAGTCTTATGTTAGACTGGAGAATAGTTTGGAAGTATTTTGGGATTTTGTTTATTTTATTAGGATATTCCGAAGTTGGGTATTAGTATAGTTTAGTTTAGAAGAGTTGTGTTAGGTTTTAAGTGACGATCCATCTTATACGTTTATGTTCTTGCGAGGATGTTGAGCCTAGAAGTCTAAGGACTTCCAGTTGACTAGAGCGTTGTTTGATTCGTGTGTCTTGTCTTGAACAGGCGTTGTGCGTTTTCCCGAGGGAACTTGAGAGTGTGGTGATCTGTTGCGCTTGGACACTGGTAAGTCCACGGACTTACTTAGCTGGCTTCTTGCATGTGTGTGATGTGTATGAGTGGTGTTTGCTAGTTAAGATAAATAACGAAACCGGAATATGCCGACTCTAGTATATTGTGTAATTGACCCAAGTGTATGATAACGGGTCGTGACATCATCTGCCTAGCTCTTGCGAGAGTCTAGGAGGTTCCCTGCGACCAGCCCAGTCCGGTAGACGGTCAAATGCATTAGTACCATTCCGCGTTGGTAAACGGGGACAGGGGCGAGGTTTGGGAATCCCTCGTGTCACAAAATAAGTATCATTAGTAATGACATATCACCTAATTAAAGATAATAAAAGGATTGATTGTTGCATGTTGATTGTGTATGTTGTGTGTTTGTGCTTTTACCTTTATACTTATGCATAGAATGTTAGCTAACGGTTTTATATCGCTTGTAGATGCCTTGCAGGTTAAGACAGTTGTAGAGAGATCCGGAGGGAATGGTCAGCCGGGTCCACGTACTTATTTAGTTAGGGACGGGGATGTCTTCTGTTCTTCTTATGTGTCGTTTTGGTAGCATTGCTTTGTAAGGCTGATACATATTCTCCATGTATATATTGTTTACAGTTTTCAAATGTTTTAAATACTTTTGTGCCTTGTTGTAAGATCCAAGTAATAATTGTTGTCAAACTATGATCGGGACCCATTGTGAGGTCCTAACCAGTAGCTCCCCGAGTTCTCAGAATTTGGGGTGTTACAATTTGGTATCAGAGCTTGGGTTGGCAACAATGGCACTTGAAATCTTCTTAAAGACCGAATGTATAAAATAACTAGAACCCGAAAGGGGTCTAAATTTTCAAAACGGATTTCTGTTTTTACACACATGCATAGTCGGGTTGTTGGGTTAGTAGTACGTCGGACCACCATCGCTTTCCGTGGATCTCTGCAACTTAATAAGATTAGTAAAATAGCTTATGGACTTAAAAGATTGTACACTTATGTATGTTATATGGATATGTATATATATACATGTATCATGTTATCACCCTAAAGGATAATTCCTATTATCCTTTAGTTGAGATATCACGATGTTGACATTGCCTCGTGATAAGATGTAAGTAGGTGTTAGGAGTATCAATACAAGATAGTGGAATCAGACCTCGGAGCAGATTACTAGATCTAGCATACACTCTGGTGACTCATACAAGTATTCCGAAGGAAGAGTGGGCAAGGAAGTAAAGACGTTGAGATAATTTTCACCACAAGTACAGCCCGATGGGAAAGGAATTCCCGAGTCAGCTCAGGCAGAAGGAACAGGAAATCATACAAGGTACTTGGTCGTATGAAGCTGAGAGATGAATTAGATGAACCATGTAAGAGACAACAAGAGATCGGATTAGAGATGACAATAAGGGAACCAAAATCATATAGGACGGAGTACAACCAAGATTTGCAAGGTAAAAGATGTTACAATCGAGACGGACACCGCCATATGCAAGCATGGGCATGAGAGTACAAAGAAGATAGGGTGTTAACCCAATTGTGAGAAATTAAAGGGTACAAAGATAGAAGATGAGTTTAATGACGAGAAATAATTTTTGTAACCATAAAAACATGTGGAGTCCTTCAAAGATACGAGGATTTTGAGAGAAACTTCGACATAAGTATCAAAGAAACTAGAAGTCTAAAACTGAGACAACGAATTTCTATAAAGATAGCATGATCAAACCAACACCAATCAAGGGGTATTAACAAAGAAATTGGAGGAGATAGATTTCACCAAGTGTATCAAACTTCAAAGAGATAGAAGAACAATAAGTCGGTGATCTATAAAAGGTCAACTACAGACAAGTTGGTGATAATTGAGACATAACACGTGTGGGTCAACTAGTAGTAACTGGTTGGCAGATAAGGAGGATAACCATAGACTTATGAAAGAATTTTATAGACATCTTGAATACCTTTCAAGAGATCAATGGCGACAAATGTGAAGCTAAACCGGTACACGTGCTAGTACCCTTAATTATAACAAGGAGTGAGTTCGAGTTAGTAACTCTAATCAAGAACTTAACAAGAAAAACAAAACGGCCAGGAATGACCCCCTTATGTCATTTGAGACCAAGGGAATTGTGTAAGTGATTTAGTACCTACTGGCTAGGAAAAAGGTACATATCACAACTAGTACAGATGGATTGTAAAAGGAGAACTAGAGGAGTAAGAAGTATACACTTTTAATAAAGTTCCATGTCAGTCAAGACAGAGTGTGCGTAGCATTTCATACAAGGGATAATGATGATTCTCTTATGATACTTGCGGAAGAAACCCTTGTGACTAAGAGGTGCACGGAAAGAAGACCTATAATTGAGTGTAAGAGCGAAGATAGACCCCACAAGTGCAGAGAAGTATTGGACCTAGTCGGAGATATAAGAAGTTGTAAAGAATCACGACGCCAGTATCAAAAACAGTAGGAGGCAGGTAGCAGAGTCAATGGAGTTCAACAAAGCAATGTTGTAAGCAACGCTGATGAAGGAACATGTGAGAATGACCTAGGGGACTCGAGAAAGAGAGTTGGCCTAAGGAAGCGGAAGGGTGAAATATAGAACAAACTAAAGAATTATAAAAGGATTAAATGAGTAGGTTATGCTTACGAAAGAATTTTAATGTCAGACGGGATACTGGGATGAGTCAACTAAGTACGTGCAAGGGTTATTTGGTATTGACGAGCTATGTATAGTTAAGAGGAGATATCTGTGATTCAGGATTATTGAAGTAACTATACCGATGCTTTAGAGGATTTCCTCAAGTAGGCAACGTAAATCTTCATAGACAACTAGAGGTATAGAGAGAATCGTGTCAGAGGTTACTTCTTGGTTGATTAAAATCAAACTCCGGTCGAGTCAGGGGGTTTGGATCCGTGCTAAGAGAATTAAGAAAGTAAACGGAAGAAGTTGTTCTCCAATCGTTATTTTGTTTTATTAAGGCAATTAAGGAAGGTACTTCGTACTTCATCCGGTTAGGACTTATGATATAATTGGAAGAAAGAGTTTGAGGTTAATCACTTGGGACTCACAGAAAATGTCCTTATGATTAATGAGTGACAACAAAATTAGCAGAGTAGCGCAGCAGAAGTGTGGTGGGTCCTAACCCACAGAGCAAGAAGCTCAAGGGTGTTGATGGATGTCGTGTCGAGTTTAAGATGGTGATAGTTGGTGAAGTGTATTCTAGTTGGAAGGAACGTGAGATAGGATATGTGGAGTTATTGAAAATGTTGTACGGAAACTTATGAGCATGTAGAGGTGAAAGAAGGAGACTGGTGCCCTATTATGGATCCGAGTGAAGAGTGATGACTTTGTTACATGTTGCCAGACAAGTAGTTTTGGAATTTTATACCTAACGGAGTACGTTAGAGTGAGTTTTCTTGATGGATTGAGAGAAGAATTAACGATGTAATAAAAGTATTGTGCATGGTCTGCACTAGAAATCTCAATGTGAGTAACTACCATTCTGAGTCAAAGATACATAAGAAAGAGAAGCGACATGAGTATACTTACAACTTAGTAACTGTGCTTAAAGAAAGCAAAATCTCGGAGTAGATTTTTTTTTTTGTAATGTTATATCGGAACGGACCCGAGTTGCGTTTTAGTTAGAGGGATACTATCAGGCTGGTAACAATGGTAGATAAAAGAGCTCACTACTTATGGTATGTTAACATTTATTGAGTAGTTATTATCAAATAACGGTGATATGAGATCACGTTGTGTTTAATGTCATCATTTTAGACATATTCTATTTTACTTAAGATCTTGGAAAATGCGTGAGAAACCTTAGTTTGAGCTAACGATATATTAGAGATCTATAAATAATATAATAACCAAGTGAACAAAGAGGATGCCCACTGGATTTGATTCTTAGTTGCCCCGAGTGTTAGACCAGAAAAGGGTAAAGGTGACGATTCCTTACCGGAGAAATAAGATGACTGAGTAATATTAAAAGACAAGACCAAGTAGGTCGTGGTACGAAGAGCATTAGGCACTTGGTAAAGTGTTGGTGGATGTCCAAGACCTTTGACCTTAGTGTGTAGTCTGAACCTTTTAAGAAGGCCGGAAACAAGTGGTCATAATGAAGGGAATAAAGTTGAATAGATTAATTTCCGTAAGGTCATCAGATTTGAGGATCAGAAAGTTGAGCCGGATGATACCGGGGAGATATCCGGTAACCACTCTACAACGTGGTAGCAGGCGCTTGTGATCTAAGTACCTGAAAAGATTTAAGATTCAGTGGTTTTATGAAAAGTTGATAAGACTACCTAAGATATAGGGGATAGTAAGAAACATAACCTTTCAAAGACCTATGTAGCGTTAGGTGTAACCTCGAGAGTGATGAGTTAGGGCTCGACCTTGTATGTGTGATATTGTTTGACTACTTGTTTATTTCTTGATTGAGTGTTTAGTCAGTGATGTCTTCTTTTGGTAACCTTGAAGGCCGATCAAGATTGTCTTACACTAAGTTTCGGGACGAAACTTATTTTGAGGGGAATCTGATGTAACGACCGGATTTTTTTCGTTACGCTTAGATAGGTTTAGAGGAGTTTAGAAAACAAAATAAAAATTTAGTGAGACTAGGATATACAAGTTTAATTATGGAAGTCGTTTTATTAAATACCTTGTTCTAAGTTTCGGGACGAAACTTATTGTAAGGGGGCACTGATGTAATATCCGTAAATTTTATCCCGTTTATTTCCGAGTCAAATCGGATTTTGATCCGTTGATTTTTTTCCCCCATTTTATCTAATATTTCATCCTTCCACAAACTATCATTTTATGTAGAATTTAATTCACATAAAATGATGAGAGTACACCAAACCCTAATCTTACAACCCTAGCTATGTTTATGTATTTAGACAAAACCCGGAGAATATTATTCCGATAACCATCCAAGTTACACTTATGAGACGGAATGTTACGTTATCGGGTCCTTAACATGATCGAGTTGTTATGACGGGCCTTTACTCACGTTGTTAAAAAAACTTACCTTTCGCATCTATCCAAATTGGACTCATCTAAGTATTTAATTTTGGGCCTGATTAAGACCTTAATTTGATTAATTAAATATAACCATAACCTAACAACGCTCTAATTCGTTCTACGCCAAACCCCTCCTCTCGCCGCTGCTACCCTCTCGCACACCAGCGGATACCATCTACACTTCAAGCGACCCCTGCGCCTGCAAGCCGGAAGTTGGTGGTGGCGGCAGCACTTCCAGACCGACGAGGTGAGTCCCGACACCCTACGCCGTTCTTGGCGAGCCCCTTTACTAACCGGCGGTTTCCATTGCCAGCCGCTGAAGCTTCTTCGACTCCCGCCTCCGATCTAGGTCGCATCGCAGCAGACGGAGGGCCTTGCAGCGTCGACAACCGGGTGAGCCAAAGCAGTTCCCTCTTCTTTCCTATTTGACTTCACGCAGTAACAACACTAGGACTAATTTGTGTGACAGTGGTGAGTGTAGTTTGTGCTAGTGTACGAGCAATAGGTCCAGGACCGAACCCGTCGACTGTTGTATCGTCATCAGGCCGCATAGCCTTGTCTTCCCCTCGCCTTGATGTGTTATCAGGCGACTTCGATCGAACGATACCCGGAAGTGAGTCCTCTTTGCCTCTAAGTCTTTTGGTTTCTCTCTTCCTTCTCTTAGTATCGTTGTAGTGGATCGTTGGTCGGTTACCTGTGTTTGGAGGGGTAGCGAGGGAGGGAAGTCTGGGCAACAATGTTGTATGCGAGTTAGAGCAGTAGGTTGGGAGAAGCTGTAGTTGGTGTGACTATTGAGTTGGGAAGGCTGGGCTTTACCGCTTCTGGATTCAGTAGGGGTAGAAATGTTGTTAGGACTAATTAAGTGCATTTTGGTATGGCTCTGTAAGGTTGCGGCAAAGGCATGAATTGGGAGCAATCCATGACAGCCAAGTGCAGTATGTGAAAGACGCTTAATGGGTGCTGTTTGTTTATGGTAATAGAATTGTTTTTAAGTTAAGTGATAATCTATACTTTAGATACTTGGTTAGTTATAGTGGAATTTGTTTTTATGCACCTTTACAGTAATCTTGTATATATATATATATATATATATTAATATTAATATTATAGTAACTTTGTTTAGTATGCTAATCCTACACTTTGTTTATTAGGCTACCCTAAATTTTTGTACCCATTATACGTAACTTTTATATATATATATATATATATATATATATATATATATATGTATAATAGAATTCTTTTTTTTTTAAATATAACTTAGGTTAAAACATTAGTGTAGGCTACGCTAACTAATGTCTTGTTCGTTTGTCTAGTACATATATGAGAATAAGTAAGCTTTGCGAGATTGATCTAAGAGGGCATGGTAGGTTCAAGCCCTTCTCGGTAATTTTGAGGATCTAATTGAAATGTGGGTTTTAGACTAAGTACGTCTTATGTTAGACTGAAGAATAGTTTGGAAGTATTTTGGGATTTTGTTTATTTTAGGATGTTCCGAAGTTGGGTATTAGTATAGTTTAGTTTAGAAGAGTTGTGTTAGGTTTTAAGTGACGATCCATCTTATACGTTTATGTTCTTGCGAGGATGTTGAGCCTAGAAGTCTAAGGACTTCCAGTTGACTAGAGCGTTGTTTGATTCGTGTGTCTTGTCTTGAACAGGCGTTGTGCGTTTTCCCGAGGGAACTTGAGAGTGTGGTGATCTGTTGCGCTTGGACACTGGTAAGTCCACGGACTTACTTAGCTGGCTTCTTGCATGTGTGTGATGTGTATGAGTGGTGTTTGCTAGTTAAGATAAATAACGAAACCGGAATATGCCGACTCTAGTATATTGTGTAATTGACCCAAGTGTATGATAACGGGTCGTGACATCATCTGCCTAGCTCTTGCGAGAGTCTAGGAGGTTCCCTGCGACCAGCCCAGTCCGGTAGACGGTCAAATGCATTAGTACCATTCCGCGTTGGTAAACGGGGACAGGGGCGAGGTTTGGGAATCCCTCGTGTCACAAAATAAGTATCATTAGTAATGACATATCACCTAATTAAAGATAATAAAAGGATTGATTGTTGCATGTTGATTGTGTATGTTGTGTGTTTGTGCTTTTACCTTTATACTTATACATAGAATGTTAGCTAACGGTTTTATATCGCTTGTAGATGCCTTGCAGGTTAAGACAGTTGTAGAGAGATCCGGAGGGAATGGTCAGCCGGGTCCACGTACTTATTTAGTTAGGGACGGGGATGTCTTCTGTTCTTCTTATGTGTCGTTTTGGTAGCATTGCTTTGTAAGGCTGATACATATTCTCCATGTATATATTGTTTACAGTTTTCAAATGTTTTAAATACTTTTGTGCCTTGTTGTAAGATCCAAGTAATAATTGTTGTCAAACTATGATCGGGACCCATTGTGAGGTCCTAACCAGTAGCTCCCCGAGTTCTCAGAATTTGGGGTGTTACAATTTGGTATCAGAGCTTGGGTTGGCAACAATGGCACTTGAAATCTTCTTAAAGACCGAATGTATAAAATAACTAGAACCCGAAAGGGGTCTAAATTTTCAAAACGGATTTCTGTTTTTACACACATGCATAGTCGGGTTGTTGGGTTAGTAGTACGTCGGACCACCATCGCTTTCCGTGGATCTCTGCAACTTAATAAGATTAGTAAAATAGCTTATGGACTTAAAAGATTGTACACTTATGTATGTTATATGGATATGTATATATATACATGTATCATGTTATCACCCTAAAGGATAATTCCTATTATCCTTTAGTTGAGATATCACGATGTTGACATTGCCTCGTGATAAGATGTAAGTAGGTGTTAGGAGTATCAATACAAGATAGTGGAATCAGACCTCGGAGCAGATTACTAGATCTAGCATACACTCTGGTGACTCATACAAGTATTCCGAAGGAAGAGTGGGCAAGGAAGTAAAGACGTTGAGATAATTTTCACCACAAGTACAGCCCGATGGGAAAGGAATTCCCGAGTCAGCTCAGGCAGAAGGAACAGGAAATCATACAAGGTACTTGGTCGTATGAAGCTGAGAGATGAATTAGAAGAACCATGTAAGAGACAACAAGAGATCGGATTAGAGATGACAATAAGGGAAACAAAATCATATAGGATGGAGTACAACCAAGATTTGCAAGGTAAAAGATGTTACAATCGAGACGGACACCGCCATATGCAAGCATGGGCATGAGAGTACAAAGAAGATAGGGTGTTAACCCAATTGTGAGAAATTAAAGGGTACAAAGATAGAAGATGAGTTTAATGACGAGAAATAATTTTTGTAACCATAAAAACATGTGGAGTCCTTCAAAGATACGAGGATTTTGAGAGAAACTTCGACATAAGTATCAAAGAAACTAGAAGTCTAAAACTGAGACAACGAATTTCTATAAAGATAGCATGATCAAACCAACACCAATCAAGGGGTATTAACAAAGAAATTGGAGGAGATAGATTTCACCAAGTGTATCAAACTTCAAAGAGATAGAAGAACAATAAGTCGGTGATCTATAAAAGGTCAACTACAGACAAGTTGGTGATAATTGAGACATAACACGTGTGGGTCAACTAGTAGTAACTGGTTGGCAGATAAGGAGGATAACCATAGACTTATGAAAGAATTTTATAGACATCTTGAATACCTTTCAAGAGATCAATGGCGACAAATGTGAAGCTAAACCGGTACACGTGCTAGTACCCTTAATTATAACAAGGAGTGAGTTCGAGTTAGTAACTCTAATCAAGAACTTAACAAGAAAAACAAAACGGCCAGGAATGACCCCCTTATGTCATTTGAGACCAAGGGAATTGTGTAAGTGATTTAGTACCTACTGGCTAGGAAAAAGGTACATATCACAACTAGTACAGATGGATTGTAAAAGGAGAACTAGAGGAGTAAGAAGTATACACTTTTAATAAAGTTCCATGTCAGTCAAGACAGAGTGTGCGTAGCATTTCATACAAGGGATAATGATGATTCTCTTATGATACTTGCGGAAGAAACCCTTGTGACTAAGAGGTGCACGGAAAGAAGACCTATAATTGAGTGTAAGAGCGAAGATAGACCCCACAAGTGCAGAGAAGTATTGGACCTAGTCGGAGATATAAGAAGTTGTAAAGAATCACGACGCCAGTATCAAAAACAGTAGGAGGCAGGTAGCAGAGTCAATGGAGTTCAACAAAGCAATGTTGTAAGCAACGCTGATGAAGGAACATGTGAGAATGACCTAGGGGACTCGAGAAAGAGAGTTGGCCTAAGGAAGCGGAAGGGTGAAATATAGAACAAACTAAAGAATTATAAAAGGATTAAATGAGTAGGTTATGCTTACGAAAGAATTTTAATGTCAGACGGGATACTGGGATGAGTCAACTAAGTACGTGCAAGGGTTATTTGGTATTGACGAGCTATGTATAGTTAAGAGGAGATATCTGTGATTCAGGATTATTGAAGTAACTATACCGATGCTTTAGAGGATTTCCTCAAGTAGGCAACGTAAATCTTCATAGACAACTAGAGGTATAGAGAGAATCGTGTCAGAGGTTACTTCTTGGTTGATTAAAATCAAACTCCGGTCGAGTCAGGGGGTTTGGATCCGTGCTAAGAGAATTAAGAAAGTAAACGGAAGAAGTTGTTCTCCAATCGTTATTTTGTTTTATTAAGGCAATTAAGGAAGGTACTTCGTACTTCATCCGGTTAGGACTTATGATATAATTGGAAGAAAGAGTTTGAGGTTAATCACTTGGGACTCACAGAAAATGTCCTTATGATTAATGAGTGACAACAAAATTAGCAGAGTAGCGCAGCAGAAGTGTGGTGGGTCCTAACCCACAGAGCAAGAAGCTCAAGGGTGTTGATGGATGTCGTGTCGAGTTTAAGATGGTGATAGTTGGTGAAGTGTATTCTAGTTGGAAGGAACGTGAGATAGGATATGTGGAGTTATTGAAAATGTTGTACGGAAACTTATGAGCATGTAGAGGTGAAAGAAGGAGACTGGTGCCCTATTATGGATCCGAGTGAAGAGTGATGACTTTGTTACATGTTGCCAGACAAGTAGTTTTGGAATTTTATACCTAACGGAGTACGTTAGAGTGAGTTTTCTTGATGGATTGAGAGAAGAATTAACGATGTAATAAAAGTATTGTGCATGGTCTGCACTAGAAATCTCAATGTGAGTAACTACCATTCTGAGTCAAAGATACATAAGAAAGAGAAGCGACATGAGTATACTTACAACTTAGTAACTGTGCTTAAAGAAAGCAAAATCTCGGAGTAGATTTTTTTTTTTGTAATGTTATATCGGAACGGACCCGAGTTGCGTTTTAGTTAGAGGGATACTATCAGGCTGGTAACAATGGTAGATAAAAGAGCTCACTACTTATGGTATGTTAACATTTATTGAGTAGTTATTATCAAATAACGGTGATATGAGATCACGTTGTGTTTAATGTCATCATTTTAGACATATTCTATTTTACTTAAGATCTTGGAAAATGCGTGAGAAACCTTAGTTTGAGCTAACGATATATTAGAGATCTATAAATAATATAATAACCAAGTGAACAAAGAGGATGCCCACTGGATTTGATTCTTAGTTGCCCCGAGTGTTAGACCAGAAAAGGGTAAAGGTGACGATTCCTTACCGGAGAAATAAGATGACTGAGTAATATTAAAAGACAAGACCAAGTAGGTCGTGGTACGAAGAGCATTAGGCACTTGGTAAAGTGTTGGTGGATGTCCAAGACCTTTGACCTTAGTGTGTAGTCTGAACCTTTTAAGAAGGCCGGAAACAAGTGGTCATAATGAAGGGAATAAAGTTGAATAGATTAATTTCCGTAAGGTCATCAGATTTGAGGATCAGAAAGTTGAGCCGGATGATACCGGGGAGATATCCGGTAACCACTCTACAACGTGGTAGCAGGCGCTTGTGATCTAAGTACCTGAAAAGATTTAAGATTCAGTGGTTTTATGAAAAGTTGATAAGACTACCTAAGATATAGGGGATAGTAAGAAACATAACCTTTCAAAGACCTATGTAGCGTTAGGTGTAACCTCGAGAGTGATGAGTTAGGGCTCGACCTTGTATGTGTGATATTGTTTGACTACTTGTTTATTTCTTGATTGAGTGTTTAGTCAGTGATGTCTTCTTTTGGTAACCTTGAAGGCCGATCAAGATTGTCTTACACTAAGTTTCGGGACGAAACTTATTTTGAGGGGAATCTGATGTAACGACCGGATTTTTTTCGTTACGCTTAGATAGGTTTAGAGGAGTTTAGAAAACAAAATAAAAATTTAGTGAGACTAGGATATACAAGTTTAATTATGGAAGTCGTTTTATTAAATACCTTGTTCTAAGTTTCGGGACGAAACTTATTGTAAGGGGGCACTGATGTAATATCCGTAAATTTTATCCCGTTTATTTCCGAGTCAAATCGGATTTTGATCCGTTGATTTTTTTCCCCCATTTTATCTAATATTTCATCCTTCCACAAACTATCATTTTATGTAGAATTTAATTCACATAAAATGATGAGAGTACACCAAACCCTAATCTTACAACCCTAGCTATGTTTATGTATTTAGACAAAACCCGGAGAATATTATTCCGATAACCATCCAAGTTACACTTATGAGACGGAATGTTACGTTATCGGGTCCTTAACATGATCGAGTTGTTATGACGGGCCTTTACTCACGTTGTTAAAAAAACTTACCTTTCGCATCTATCCAAATTGGACTCATCTAAGTATTTAATTTTGGGCCTGATTAAGACCTTAATTTGATTAATTAAATATAACCATAACCTAACAACGCTCTAATTCGTTCTACGCCAAACCCCTCCTCTCGCCGCTGCTACCCTCTCGCACACCAGCGGATACCATCTACACTTCAAGCGACCCCTGCGCCTGCAAGCCGGAAGTTGGTGGTGGCGGCAGCACTTCCAGACCGACGAGGTGAGTCCCGACACCCTACGCCGTTCTTGGCGAGCCCCTTTACTAACCGGCGGTTTCCATTGCCAGCCGCTGAAGCTTCTTCGACTCCCGCCTCCGATCTAGGTCGCATCGCAGCAGACGGAGGGCCTTGCAGCGTCGACAACCGGGTGAGCCAAAGCAGTTCCCTCTTCTTTCCTATTTGACTTCACGCAGTAACAACACTAGGACTAATTTGTGTGACAGTGGTGAGTGTAGTTTGTGCTAGTGTACGAGCAATAGGTCCAGGACCGAACCCGTCGACTGTTGTATCGTCATCAGGCCGCATAGCCTTGTCTTCCCCTCGCCTTGATGTGTTATCAGGCGACTTCGATCGAACGATACCCGGAAGTGAGTCCTCTTTGCCTCTAAGTCTTTTGGTTTCTCTCTTCCTTCTCTTAGTATCGTTGTAGTGGATCGTTGGTCGGTTACCTGTGTTTGGAGGGGTAGCGAGGGAGGGAAGTCTGGGCAACAATGTTGTATGCGAGTTAGAGCAGTAGGTTGGGAGAAGCTGTAGTTGGTGTGACTATTGAGTTGGGAAGGCTGGGCTTTACCGCTTCTGGATTCAGTAGGGGTAGAAATGTTGTTAGGACTAATTAAGTGCATTTTGGTATGGCTCTGTAAGGTTGCGGCAAAGGCATGAATTGGGAGCAATCCATGACAGCCAAGTGCAGTATGTGAAAGACGCTTAATGGGTGCTGTTTGTTTATGGTACTAGAATTGTTTTTAAGTTAAGTGATAATCTATACTTTAGATACTTGGTTAGTTATAGTGGAATTTGTTTTTATGCACCTTTACAGTAATCTTGTATATATATATATATATATATATTAATATTAATATTATAGTAACTTTGTTTAGTATGCTAATCCTACACTTTGTTTATTAGGCTACCCTAAATTTTTGTACCCATTATACGTAACTTTTATATATATATATATATATATATATATATATATATATATGTATAATAGAATTCTTTTTTTTTTAAATATAACTTAGGTTAAAACATTAGTGTAGGCTACGCTAACTAATGTCTTGTTCGTTTGTCTAGTACATATATGAGAATAAGTAAGCTTTGCGAGATTGATCTAAGAGGGCATGGTAGGTTCAAGCCCTTCTCGGTAATTTTGAGGATCTAATTGAAATGTGGGTTTCAGACTAAGTAAGTCTTATGTTAGACT
Source organism: Fagopyrum esculentum (assembly GCA_033239045.1). NCBI lineage: Eukaryota > Viridiplantae > Streptophyta > Magnoliopsida > Caryophyllales > Polygonaceae > Fagopyrum > Fagopyrum esculentum. Next base: position 132,046,809 of record BSUD01000005.1, on the reverse strand, counting down.
GGAGAATAGTTTGGAAGTATTTTGGGATTTTGTTTATTTTATTAGGATATTCCGAAGTTGGGTATTAGTATAGTTTAGTTTAGAAGAGTTGTGTTAGGTTTTAAGTGACGATCCATCTTATACGTTTATGTTCTTGCGAGGATGTTGAGCCTAGAAGTCTAAGGACTTCCAGTTGACTAGAGCGTTGTTTGATTCGTGTGTCTTGTCTTGAACAGGCGTTGTGCGTTTTCCCGAGGGAACTTGAGAGTGTGGTGATCTGTTGCGCTTGGACACTGGTAAGTCCACGGACTTACTTAGCTGGCTTCTTGCATGTGTGTGATGTGTATGAGTGGTGTTTGCTAGTTAAGATAAATAACGAAACCGGAATATGCCGACTCTAGTATATTGTGTAATTGACCCAAGTGTATGATAACGGGTCGTGACATCATCTGCCTAGCTCTTGCGAGAGTCTAGGAGGTTCCCTGCGACCAGCCCAGTCCGGTAGACGGTCAAATGCATTAGTACCATTCCGCGTTGGTAAACGGGGACAGGGGCGAGGTTTGGGAATCCCTCGTGTCACAAAATAAGTATCATTAGTAATGACATATCACCTAATTAAAGATAATAAAAGGATTGATTGTTGCATGTTGATTGTGTATGTTGTGTGTTTGTGCTTTTACCTTTATACTTATGCATAGAATGTTAGCTAACGGTTTTATATCGCTTGTAGATGCCTTGCAGGTTAAGACAGTTGTAGAGAGATCCGGAGGGAATGGTCAGCCGGGTCCACGTACTTATTTAGTTAGGGACGGGGATGTCTTCTGTTCTTCTTATGTGTCGTTTTGGTAGCATTGCTTTGTAAGGCTGATACATATTCTCCATGTATATATTGTTTACAGTTTTCAAATGTTTTAAATACTTTTGTGCCTTGTTGTAAGATCCAAGTAATAATTGTTGTCAAACTATGATCGGGACCCATTGTGAGGTCCTAACCAGTAGCTCCCCGAGTTCTCAGAATTTGGGGTGTTACAATTTGGTATCAGAGCTTGGGTTGGCAACAATGGCACTTGAAATCTTCTTAAAGACCGAATGTATAAAATAACTAGAACCCGAAAGGGGTCTAAATTTTCAAAACGGATTTCTGTTTTTACACACATGCATAGTCGGGTTGTTGGGTTAGTAGTACGTCGGACCACCATCGCTTTCCGTGGATCTCTGCAACTTAATAAGATTAGTAAAATAGCTTATGGACTTAAAAGATTGTACACTTATGTATGTTATATGGATATGTATATATATACATGTATCATGTTATCACCCTAAAGGATAATTCCTATTATCCTTTAGTTGAGATATCACGATGTTGACATTGCCTCGTGATAAGATGTAAGTAGGTGTTAGGAGTATCAATACAAGATAGTGGAATCAGACCTCGGAGCAGATTACTAGATCTAGCATACACTCTGGTGACTCATACAAGTATTCCGAAGGAAGAGTGGGCAAGGAAGTAAAGACGTTGAGATAATTTTCACCACAAGTACAGCCCGATGGGAAAGGAATTCCCGAGTCAGCTCAGGCAGAAGGAACAGGAAATCATACAAGGTACTTGGTCGTATGAAGCTGAGAGATGAATTAGAAGAACCATGTAAGAGACAACAAGAGATCGGATTAGAGATGACAATAAGGGAACCAAAATCATATAGGACGGAGTACAACCAAGATTTGCAAGGTAAAAGATGTTACAATCGAGACGGACACCGCCATATGCAAGCATGGGCATGAGAGTACAAAGAAGATAGGGTGTTAACCCAATTGTGAGAAATTAAAGGGTACAAAGATAGAAGATGAGTTTAATGACGAGAAATAATTTTTGTAACCATAAAAACATGTGGAGTCCTTCAAAGATACGAGGATTTTGAGAGAAACTTCGACATAAGTATCAAAGAAACTAGAAGTCTAAAACTGAGACAACGAATTTCTATAAAGATAGCATGATCAAACCAACACCAATCAAGGGGTATTAACAAAGAAATTGGAGGAGATAGATTTCACCAAGTGTATCAAACTTCAAAGAGATAGAAGAACAATAAGTCGGTGATCTATAAAAGGTCAACTACAGACAAGTTGGTGATAATTGAGACATAACACGTGTGGGTCAACTAGTAGTAACTGGTTGGCAGATAAGGAGGATAACCATAGACTTATGAAAGAATTTTATAGACATCTTGAATACCTTTCAAGAGATCAATGGCGACAAATGTGAAGCTAAACCGGTACACGTGCTAGTACCCTTAATTATAACAAGGAGTGAGTTCGAGTTAGTAACTCTAATCAAGAACTTAACAAGAAAAACAAAACGGCCAGGAATGACCCCCTTATGTCATTTGAGACCAAGGGAATTGTGTAAGTGATTTAGTACCTACTGGCTAGGAAAAAGGTACATATCACAACTAGTACAGATGGATTGTAAAAGGAGAACTAGAGGAGTAAGAAGTATACACTTTTAATAAAGTTCCATGTCAGTCAAGACAGAGTGTGCGTAGCATTTCATACAAGGGATAATGATGATTCTCTTATGATACTTGCGGAAGAAACCCTTGTGACTAAGAGGTGCACGGAAAGAAGACCTATAATTGAGTGTAAGAGCGAAGATAGACCCCACAAGTGCAGAGAAGTATTGGACCTAGTCGGAGATATAAGAAGTTGTAAAGAATCACGACGCCAGTATCAAAAACAGTAGGAGGCAGGTAGCAGAGTCAATGGAGTTCAACAAAGCAATGTTGTAAGCAACGCTGATGAAGGAACATGTGAGAATGACCTAGGGGACTCGAGAAAGAGAGTTGGCCTAAGGAAGCGGAAGGGTGAAATATAGAACAAACTAAAGAATTATAAAAGGATTAAATGAGTAGGTTATGCTTACGAAAGAATTTTAATGTCAGACGGGATACTGGGATGAGTCAACTAAGTACGTGCAAGGGTTATTTGGTATTGACGAGCTATGTATAGTTAAGAGGAGATATCTGTGATTCAGGATTATTGAAGTAACTATACCGATGCTTTAGAGGATTTCCTCAAGTAGGCAACGTAAATCTTCATAGACAACTAGAGGTATAGAGAGAATCGTGTCAGAGGTTACTTCTTGGTTGATTAAAATCAAACTCCGGTCGAGTCAGGGGGTTTGGATCCGTGCTAAGAGAATTAAGAAAGTAAACGGAAGAAGTTGTTCTCCAATCGTTATTTTGTTTTATTAAGGCAATTAAGGAAGGTACTTCGTACTTCATCCGGTTAGGACTTATGATATAATTGGAAGAAAGAGTTTGAGGTTAATCACTTGGGACTCACAGAAAATGTCCTTATGATTAATGAGTGACAACAAAATTAGCAGAGTAGCGCAGCAGAAGTGTGGTGGGTCCTAACCCACAGAGCAAGAAGCTCAAGGGTGTTGATGGATGTCGTGTCGAGTTTAAGATGGTGATAGTTGGTGAAGTGTATTCTAGTTGGAAGGAACGTGAGATAGGATATGTGGAGTTATTGAAAATGTTGTACGGAAACTTATGAGCATGTAGAGGTGAAAGAAGGAGACTGGTGCCCTATTATGGATCCGAGTGAAGAGTGATGACTTTGTTACATGTTGCCAGACAAGTAGTTTTGGAATTTTATACCTAACGGAGTACGTTAGAGTGAGTTTTCTTGATGGATTGAGAGAAGAATTAACGATGTAATAAAAGTATTGTGCATGGTCTGCACTAGAAATCTCAATGTGAGTAACTACCATTCTGAGTCAAAGATACATAAGAAAGAGAAGCGACATGAGTATACTTACAACTTAGTAACTGTGCTTAAAGAAAGCAAAATCTCGGAGTAGATTTTTTTTTTTGTAATGTTATATCGGAACGGACCCGAGTTGCGTTTTAGTTAGAGGGATACTATCAGGCTGGTAACAATGGTAGATAAAAGAGCTCACTACTTATGGTATGTTAACATTTATTGAGTAGTTATTATCAAATAACGGTGATATGAGATCACGTTGTGTTTAATGTCATCATTTTAGACATATTCTATTTTACTTAAGATCTTGGAAAATGCGTGAGAAACCTTAGTTTGAGCTAACGATATATTAGAGATCTATAAATAATATAATAACCAAGTGAACAAAGAGGATGCCCACTGGATTTGATTCTTAGTTGCCCCGAGTGTTAGACCAGAAAAGGGTAAAGGTGACGATTCCTTACCGGAGAAATAAGATGACTGAGTAATATTAAAAGACAAGACCAAGTAGGTCGTGGTACGAAGAGCATTAGGCACTTGGTAAAGTGTTGGTGGATGTCCAAGACCTTTGACCTTAGTGTGTAGTCTGAACCTTTTAAGAAGGCCGGAAACAAGTGGTCATAATGAAGGGAATAAAGTTGAATAGATTAATTTCCGTAAGGTCATCAGATTTGAGGATCAGAAAGTTGAGCCGGATGATACCGGGGAGATATCCGGTAACCACTCTACAACGTGGTAGCAGGCGCTTGTGATCTAAGTACCTGAAAAGATTTAAGATTCAGTGGTTTTATGAAAAGTTGATAAGACTACCTAAGATATAGGGGATAGTAAGAAACATAACCTTTCAAAGACCTATGTAGCGTTAGGTGTAACCTCGAGAGTGATGAGTTAGGGCTCGACCTTGTATGTGTGATATTGTTTGACTACTTGTTTATTTCTTGATTGAGTGTTTAGTCAGTGATGTCTTCTTTTGGTAACCTTGAAGGCCGATCAAGATTGTCTTACACTAAGTTTCGGGACGAAACTTATTTTGAGGGGAATCTGATGTAACGACCGGATTTTTTTCGTTACGCTTAGATAGGTTTAGAGGAGTTTAGAAAACAAAATAAAAATTTAGTGAGACTAGGATATACAAGTTTAATTATGGAAGTCGTTTTATTAAATACCTTGTTCTAAGTTTCGGGACGAAACTTATTGTAAGGGGGCACTGATGTAATATCCGTAAATTTTATCCCGTTTATTTCCGAGTCAAATCGGATTTTGATCCGTTGATTTTTTTCCCCCATTTTATCTAATATTTCATCCTTCCACAAACTATCATTTTATGTAGAATTTAATTCACATAAAATGATGAGAGTACACCAAACCCTAATCTTACAACCCTAGCTATGTTTATGTATTTAGACAAAACCCGGAGAATATTATTCCGATAACCATCCAAGTTACACTTATGAGACGGAATGTTACGTTATCGGGTCCTTAACATGATCGAGTTGTTATGACGGGCCTTTACTCACGTTGTTAAAAAAACTTACCTTTCGCATCTATCCAAATTGGACTCATCTAAGTATTTAATTTTGGGCCTGATTAAGACCTTAATTTGATTAATTAAATATAACCATAACCTAACAACGCTCTAATTCGTTCTACGCCAAACCCCTCCTCTCGCCGCTGCTACCCTCTCGCACACCAGCGGATACCATCTACACTTCAAGCGACCCCTGCGCCTGCAAGCCGGAAGTTGGTGGTGGCGGCAGCACTTCCAGACCGACGAGGTGAGTCCCGACACCCTACGCCGTTCTTGGCGAGCCCCTTTACTAACCGGCGGTTTCCATTGCCAGCCGCTGAAGCTTCTTCGACTCCCGCCTCCGATCTAGGTCGCATCGCAGCAGACGGAGGGCCTTGCAGCGTCGACAACCGGGTGAGCCAAAGCAGTTCCCTCTTCTTTCCTATTTGACTTCACGCAGTAACAACACTAGGACTAATTTGTGTGACAGTGGTGAGTGTAGTTTGTGCTAGTGTACGAGCAATAGGTCCAGGACCGAACCCGTCGACTGTTGTATCGTCATCAGGCCGCATAGCCTTGTCTTCCCCTCGCCTTGATGTGTTATCAGGCGACTTCGATCGAACGATACCCGGAAGTGAGTCCTCTTTGCCTCTAAGTCTTTTGGTTTCTCTCTTCCTTCTCTTAGTATCGTTGTAGTGGATCGTTGGTCGGTTACCTGTGTTTGGAGGGGTAGCGAGGGAGGGAAGTCTGGGCAACAATGTTGTATGCGAGTTAGAGCAGTAGGTTGGGAGAAGCTGTAGTTGGTGTGACTATTGAGTTGGGAAGGCTGGGCTTTACCGCTTCTGGATTCAGTAGGGGTAGAAATGTTGTTAGGACTAATTAAGTGCATTTTGGTATGGCTCTGTAAGGTTGCGGCAAAGGCATGAATTGGGAGCAATCCATGACAGCCAAGTGCAGTATGTGAAAGACGCTTAATGGGTGCTGTTTGTTTATGGTAATAGAATTGTTTTTAAGTTAAGTGATAATCTATACTTTAGATACTTGGTTAGTTATAGTGGAATTTGTTTTTATGCACCTTTACAGTAATCTTGTATATATATATATATATTAATATTAATATTATAGTAACTTTGTTTAGTATGCTAATCCTACACTTTGTTTATTAGGCTACCCTAAATTTTTGTACCCATTATACGTAACTTTTATATATATATATATATATATATATATATATATATATATATATATATATATATATATATATATATATGTATAATAGAATTCTTTTTTTTTTAAATATAACTTAGGTTAAAACATTAGTGTAGGCTACGCTAACTAATGTCTTGTTCGTTTGTCTAGTACATATATGAGAATAAGTAAGCTTTGCGAGATTGATCTAAGAGGGCATGGTAGGTTCAAGCCCTTCTCGGTAATTTTGAGGATCTAATTGAAATGTGGGTTTCAGACTAAGTAAGTCTTATGTTAGACTGGAGAATAGTTTGGAAGTATTTTGGGATTTTGTTTATTTTATTAGGATATTCCGAAGTTGGGTATTAGTATAGTTTAGTTTAGAAGAGTTGTGTTAGGTTTTAAGTGACGATCCATCTTATACGTTTATGTTCTTGCGAGGATGTTGAGCCTAGAAGTCTAAGGACTTCCAGTTGACTAGAGCGTTGTTTGATTCGTGTGTCTTGTCTTGAACAGGCGTTGTGCGTTTTCCCGAGGGAACTTGAGAGTGTGGTGATCTGTTGCGCTTGGACACTGGTAAGTCCACGGACTTACTTAGCTGGCTTCTTGCATGTGTGTGATGTGTATGAGTGGTGTTTGCTAGTTAAGATAAATAACGAAACCGGAATATGCCGACTCTAGTATATTGTGTAATTGACCCAAGTGTATGATAACGGGTCGTGACATCATCTGCCTAGCTCTTGCGAGAGTCTAGGAGGTTCCCTGCGACCAGCCCAGTCCGGTAGACGGTCAAATGCATTAGTACCATTCCGCGTTGGTAAACGGGGACAGGGGCGAGGTTTGGGAATCCCTCGTGTCACAAAATAAGTATCATTAGTAATGACATATCACCTAATTAAAGATAATAAAAGGATTGATTGTTGCATGTTGATTGTGTATGTTGTGTGTTTGTGCTTTTACCTTTATACTTATACATAGAATGTTAGCTAACGGTTTTATATCGCTTGTAGATGCCTTGCAGGTTAAGACAGTTGTAGAGAGATCCGGAGGGAATGGTCAGCCGGGTCCACGTACTTATTTAGTTAGGGACGGGGATGTCTTCTGTTCTTCTTATGTGTCGTTTTGGTAGCATTGCTTTGTAAGGCTGATACATATTCTCCATGTATATATTGTTTACAGTTTTCAAATGTTTTAAATACTTTTGTGCCTTGTTGTAAGATCCAAGTAATAATTGTTGTCAAACTATGATCAGGACCCATTGTGAGGTCCTAACCAGTAGCTCCCCGAGTTCTCAGAATTTGGGGTGTTACAACCTTCAACATTATCACTAGTCTCTTTAACAAGAAATGTAAATATTGAACCTTTTTTAGATTGATCAAAATTTGTAATTCTTTTACTTCTTTTTCTTATTTGAGATCCGGAAGCTTGTTTTTGGGGAAGCATGACTAATTATTGTTTAAAGCAAGCAAATCACTTCAAGCACAACTCAAGAAAACAAATACGCCAAGTCATCAACTAAAAAACAATGAATAATAGATAGTTGACATAGAAAGATAAAACCTGAAATCAATGGCGCTTGATTTAGAACAAAGACACACGAAGTTCTACAACCCTTCTAAAATTTAACAAAATCTACATGAAATTTAATAATAAAATTAAATTAGCAATTTAATATGAAAAATTAGGTATCAAAATATCAAATAAAGTTGGGATAAACTACGTACCACTCTTGTTTGTGTGCTTCTCACCAATCACCAAGTCAATCTACACCGAGTGTAACTCAAAATTTCTTCTCAATCGCATAGAAGCAAGACGAATAAAGAGATGATATAGCGAGCTAAGTTGAGAATGAAGTGAAGTTTTCTATTCCATACGCTCGCCGATCTCCGTAGACATGGTCGCAGGTCATATATATATATATTGAAAATTTTGATTTAAGGAGAGAGGAAATTTTATAAATTATTGATTAAAAAATAAAATAAAAGTGGAAGATTACAAGAAAATATATTGAACCAAAATATTTAATATTGTGTTATTTTAGATTTAGGAAATCCAATACATTTAAACCTATTTTCAAATATAATTATAATATAAAAATATATCTAATTAGTTACGTAATTTAAAAAAGCCCTTCTAACTCTTCAATTCTTGTATTGAAAATTTTTTTTCTAGGTGGTTCGACCCCTTTGATTTGATCTTTGTAGTAGTATAGTTCATAAATCACACTTCCCATAAATATTGGGCAGGTGGGCCCCATTGATATACGTAGTATCAACTTTCAACTCTTTGGTAACGCCCCGAATCCGCGGAATCGGAATGCTACGGGCGAGACCACACAATGGGTCCCGACCCTTAGCCTGACAACAATCTCACCGGACCTTTCCAACATGGCACAAATAAAGGCTTAAAACTCAAAAACGTTTATAATGTATGCAAGATGAAAAAGGTAAAGAGACAACGTGGAAACTCAGCTGAGTCCTCAAAACGACACAAAACTCCCCAAACGTAAGTCCGAAAGCGTACAACAAACCACAATCCCAACAAAAGGTAAAACAACAAACACAATAATCCCAAAAACGCCCCCGTCCTACAATGTACGGCGACCCTCGGTTGTCCACTCCTCCACCTCACACGGCGGCATCCCTAATCTGCGGGGCATCTACACAAGCGGTTTAAAACCGTTAGCTACATTCCAAGCATTAAAGACAAGGTGAAGGCACAAACACAACATATATATAATCACATCACATAAACATGCTCAACAAACAATCCACTTATTATATTTATTTATTAGGTCATATCCCGTTCTAGTTCAACTTCTTTTATGACACGAGAATCTCCCGAAACTCGCCTCGGTCCCTTCTTCCGGTAATGGAACGGTCGGATGCCTCCGACCGTCTAACCAACACGGGCCAGTCGCCGAGAACCTCCTAGCTCTCGCAAGAGCTAGACAGTGATGTTACCACCCGTTATCATACTGATAGGTGATGGAATCACTATCATTTAGGGTAGTTTTTAGAGTCTTTTTATCACATTAGTGTCGGTTTATGCTACTAACTCGTTGATCCAAAAGAAGAAAACTAAAAGAAGATAAAAGATGAGTTTTAGCACTTGGGAGTTGAAAACCATGCACGAAGCAAAGCTTTTGTTGCCTCACCGCCCCGCGGAGCAGTGTCACCGCCCTTGCGGGTGACACCACGTTCCAGAGCACAGCCTGAGCCTTCGCCAGCGCCAGGAACGAAGACTGTCACTGCCCCTGCGCCACTCCCTGGCGCCCCTGCGGTGACTTATCCTAAAGAAGCGAAGACCGGCACCCTTGCGCCTCTATCTGCGTCTCACCCTATGGAGCTGTGAGGCTGAAGAGTCAGTATCACCGCCCCTGCGTTGACACTGGGCCGCCCCTGTAGCTCGGCATCTGAAGCGACAGAAAGTTGAAGAGTTAGACGTTTGAAGATCATCAATGATCCGCCCCTGCGGAACTGCCAGGCCGCCCCTGCGGCCACGAAGAAGATCAAACGTTTTCGCCTGAACCGCCCCTGCAGATCTGAAGGCCGCCCCTGCGGTTCAGCGACAAAGGATTTACTCCGGCTGTTTACACCACCTTTATGGCATTAAAGGTGGTTGTTTTGGCCGGCCATTTACTCCCATTTAGTGTCATTTGTAGTATAAATAGGCCATGGTTGATTGCTAGAATCATCCATCATTTCCCACTTTTATTCTCTCTTGCTTCCTTTGTAATGAGCTTCTAAGTTTCCTTGCTACATTGGGTTGATTTGAGGCTGCATTATTACTTTGGTTGTAAGTTCCTTTTAATGTAAGTTTTATTCAATAATGTTTTGTGTTTCTTGAGCTTCAATTATCTAAATTGCATGTTTTTATTATTACTTAAGATTGATCACCTTAGGTTCTAAGTGCATGCAAACAACTAGGATTAATAGATTCCAGATCCGGGTCTTTAGTCTAGTAGTAAACTTTAAGTAATAACGGGTTGTAATTGCTTGAAGGAAAAGAAACACAATTATAAAGATTAGTTTAACGGTTTTAATCTTCTCTTTATATCACTTAGTCTTTGTTTGAAATCTAACTTGTGACTTGTTCTTGTAGGTTTACGGAACACTAACTTGTTAAGTTGTGTTGATGCCGGTTGACTCAACACATACATATGATCAAGACGGGAACATTACTTGAAACTTGTAAAAGGAACTCACCAAAGTAGTAATCGCATACTAAGAATCAATCTAGTGTAGATTCACTCATCATCATCTTATCAATCTCTTTTAATTGCTTTTTAGGTTTTGTGAGCATCAATTCATTCCAAAACCCCCCTTTGTTACTTTGTCCCATAATCAATAATTGAATTTAATAAAATAACACAAACTCTCTTGGGTTCGACCCTTACTTTAGCACTATACTTGCTTTAGTGTTGAGTTCGGAAAATATTTTGACACGATACAAACGACCTTAGGAAAATAATCTTAGTCAAATTTTGGCGCCGTTGCAGGGGAGTTTAGTTATTTTATTTTATTGATTATTGGTTTGAACCATTTTTATGGTCCAAACCCGTGCTACTAACTCCGGTTTTGTTCCCTTTGATCCAGAAATTGAGAGGACACACAACCGGCGACGTAGACAACAACAACTCCAACAAGAGATGGCTGATCGTACCCTTTGTCAACTCACTCAGCCAACTTTGCCTCAACACCCTCTTGCGGTTACTATACCCGCACTAGGGGAAGGATTCAATTTCGAGCTCAAGCCGGGTCTCATTCACTTGCTCCCATCTTTCCATGGGTTAAGTGGTGAAGACCCCATCAAGCACCTTAGAAAGTTCCATACCGTGTGTATGAGCATGAAGCCGGCCAATATTACTGAAGAGCAAATCAAGATGAGGGCATTCGGCTTCACACTCAAGGATGCAGCGGATGATTGGTATTACCACCTTCCATCCGGGAGCATTGACACTTGGGAGAATCTCCACAATGCGTTTTTGGAGAAATACTTCCCAGCCAAGAAGGCTAATAGCTTGAAAAAAGCTATAAGCAACATCGAGCAAGAGGCGGATGAGACTCTTTATGAGTACTTTGAGCGGTTTGCACGCCTCCGATCCAGCTGTCCTTTCCATGGATATTCAACTAAGGATCTAGTCTTGTACTTGTACAATGGCTTGCTTGACACCGAAAGGAGAATCGTCGATGCGGCTTGTGGAGGTAACATTCTTAACTCTACCCCTGACCTTGCTCTTGAAAAAATACAGGAACTAGCGGAAGAAACCCGGAACTTTGGAAGGACTTCTCCAAAGAGAGGTGTTCATGCTGTGAATCCCGGGAAGAGTGAGATCTCCAATGAGTTTGCCGAACTAAAGGAAATGGTGAAGAGATTAACACTTATGGGAACCCCACAACAACTAAAGGCATGTGGAGTGTATGCTGACCCATATCACCCAACGGGCATGTGTCCCCAAGTCCACGATGACGATACAGAGGTGAATGCAGTAGGTTATGGACAGCCACAACAGCAAAGGCCTAGGAACGATCCTTATGCACAAAACTTCATGCCAAACTGGCGTGACCAACATAATTATTGTTGGAGGGATCAATAAAACCAACAACAACAACCCCGATAAGGTAAGTATCAATCAACTAAGGATATGCTGCAGGTTTTGACTAAACATTTTGCTACTCATGTCCAAACAACAGAATCCAACATCAAGAACCTTGAAAAACAGGTTGGGCAAATAGCGGAAGCCATAACAAGGATCGAAACTAGATCCTTCGGAGGATTGCCTTCCCAGACGATTATAAACCCCAAGGAGAATGTTAGTGCCTTAACATTCAGGATTGAGAAGCAAATCCAACAGAAACTAGAAAAAGAACTACAGAGCAAACCCTCGGACGAGTTTTCCGCACCCACACCCGCCCCTACGGCTGCAACTGCGTCCAACTCTGAGTAGACGCCACCCTTGTGGCTGGAGGCCCCTGCCCCTGCGGTGACATCCCTTGAGCCGCCCCTGCGCCTGCACTCTAGCGCCCCTGAGGAAAACTCGACAGAGAGTTCTGTTGAGAAGGATTCTTACATCCGACCTAAGTTCCCACCATTGTACTATGAGAAACCACCAGCTCCTTTTCCCGAGGCACTAAAAGAGAGAAGAATCATTGAGGACAAGGATATCTTTGAGACCTTCTCCAAATGCGAGGAAAATATCCCTCTCCTTAAGTTAGTGAAAAGTATTACTAAATATGCTCGTTTCTTGAAGGAACTTTGTACTATCAAGAGGAATCAGAAGTTGAAAGGGAAACAGAAAGTACTAGTGAGTGAGCATGTTTCTGCAGTATTTCAACGTAGAATGCCCAAGAAGTAAAGCGATCCGGACATGGTAAGCATTCCTTGCGTTATAGGGGAAACCCGTTTTGACAAAGCCATGCTTGACCTTGGTGCTTCTATAAATGTTTTGCCATATTCTATTTACGAATCACTTGGCCTTGGACCATTAACGGAAACTAGGATTATAGTACAACTCGCTGATAGATCGAATGTATACCCGAAAGGGATAATTGAAGATGTATTAGTAATGGTAGACAACCTAATTTCCCCTGCTTATTTCTTCGTAATGGAAATGAAAAATGACTCGCATGCTGCACCCATATTGTTAGGTAGACCATTCTTGAAAACTGCTAGAACTAAAACTGATTATGTTAGTGGCAAACTAACCATGGAGTTTGATGGTGAAGTAGTGGAATTTGACATCTATTATGCAATGAAATTCTCTAGTGATGATCATTCTTTATGTGCTATTGACATTGTTGAACCTTTTGTGCAAGATGTGTTTGATAATTTTGATATTGATGAGTTGAAAAATGTAATTGAACATAACATTGATGATTTCAAATCAGAATATGTATTAACATCCAGCATGAAAGAGGTCCTGGCCCAACTAGATGGGCATAAAAGGTTACCTATCTCCAATTTGGCCATTGGGCCCACTTTACTAATCCCAAGTGATAGCATGAATTATAGTCTATATTTTGGGGTTTGTTTGGACGTTTTATCTTTCATAATCTGCATGTTTGTATGTACATTATGTGATTTTACTACCAATTCATCTACCTTTGCGAAAATCGAGGTCTACACCTAGTTTCGTTGTAATTGCAGGTAATATGGTACGTTTTGCATCAAAAAAGGAGTCATGAGTCATTTGGAGCTACATCCAGGGAGCATAGCCATGGATTAAAGATTTACTTTGGACCAGATTCGAGAAGATTTCACATTCTGTTGTGAGTCACCTCGGTTGACCAGAGATTCATCTCGACTGAGGTGATCCAGAGACGTCGACTCGACCGAGGCGAACACCTAGGACGCAGCGAGAATATTTTATTCTTGGAAGAGATCTTTTAAAATTGGAAAGTGATCTTATATTTTTGGGCTTGGCTTCTGGATGGAAGGAGATATGCAGAATATATATTTTACCTATATTTATGGGATAATATCTTTCTAAGATTTATTATCTTTGGAGGGTTATTTTCCTATAAAAAGGGTCGGATTTCCCATAATTCCGACATCCGCTTACAGTTGGAGATCCTGCATCCAGCACACGCAGCCGCAGCATACTCCATTTTGGAGAGAGTTGAAGAACCTTTTTGAAGGTTGAAGGAAGGTTGAAGATCATAGCTTTTGTAGCTTTTTGGAGGGTTTTGTAAGATTGTCTTCAATTCCTTTCCTTGTTGTCTTGTCTTGTTGGATTGCTATCCAAGGAACGCTTTGTTGTGATATTTGATTCAGTTATTGAAGTCTTTTCCTTAAATTCTTCTTTGCTCAAATATTCACCTTCTTCCCTTATATTTAATACTTTCATAATGATGATGAGTGGCTAATTTCCTTGTGTGATTCTAGGGTGATTGGCTGAAGGTTGTGGGAAAAACAATGATAGAATAATCTTAGATTCCAGTAGGATCCTGAAAATTTGAGTCTTTAACCTTAACCCTGAGCATCTCGTTCGGTTGATGAACATCTCGGCCGGGGTGGAATTCTTCTGACCGAGGTGACTTATTTGATCCGTAACTGAGAGTTAAGTGTTAGAGTTTGCTAAATCCTATTCTTATTTCACCTTTCTGGTTCAATGCAAGCTTAGGATGAGACTTACCCGGTAATTCCTTAGTTTGTGTACCAACGATCATAAGTGTAGGTAATAAAGGTTTGTCCTTTATTGGGGTTTGAGTGTGCTTCCATCCCATCTTTGTGAGTTAGCCTGAGACTTACCCGGTAAAGGTTGATTCTATTCCCTTAGATGGTGTGTTAGTTTGAGGTTATAGTTCTTTATCTTGATTCCTTGAGACTTACCCGGTAATAGGAATTACGGTTTTGGATTAGTGTGTAGTGAGACTTACCCGGTGATCTACTCCACTTTAGAAACACCTTCCCCAAGCAAAAATCTCAGCTTTGTCCGCTTATCTATAGATCTTGAGTTGGAACCACAACTAGATGCTTTAATCCCTAGAATTGCATGTTTGCTTTATTGACTTCTTATTCATCTTTGATTGTGTTAATCGCTCTTGTGGTTAGTATTGACATAAGCACACCGTATTGACTTTGTTTCACCGAGTCCCTGTGATCGACCCCTGGAATTTTCTTGCTTTTACTACGATTGACCCGTACACTGCGGGTTTGCATCCTTGTTTTAAGCTTAAGTCTAGGGTTATAAATTTAAAGCTTGCACACACCGTTTGGAGCGAACAAGTTTTTGGCGCCGTTGCCGGGGACTTGGTCTAGACCGAGCCGGTACGGTTTGCTCTTGGGGCATTTGCCCCGTTTTGTCTAATCACTCTACTTGAGTGACTTTTGCAGGTTCTTTCTTAGGTATATGCGAAGAACCCGCGCTGGGAAGGAAATCGTTCCTTACGATCCCGAACCAGAAAAGACATACAAGCGACGCTTAAGAGAAGCGAAGATGGCCCAACAAGACGATCGCGATCTTGCGGCCCAATTGAAAGAGACGCAGGAGCTGCTACGTCTCAGCGAGGATGAACTCAGGCAAGAGAAAGAGGAGAATCGCACCAGGACTGCAGCAATCGAAGCTGATATTGCTGCCATTCGGAACCAGATTCTACTTCGACCGATGCAGGATCCAGTAGTTGATCCTCGACCGAGGCAGATTCCAGTACCCGACGCCCCGGCCGATGTACTTCCACCTCGGATGCCAGTCCGAGATGTTCTTCTTGCAGGAATCCCGCAAACCCTAGGTCAAAGGATGGACCCTAATCAACAGTTGAGGCGTCCAGGGGTGAACCTAGGAGATCCAGCGGATCATGACTACGAACTTCGACCGCAAGTTCTATCCATGATTCGCCAATGCCAATTCGGAGGGCTAGAGAAGGAGTCGCCACATCAACATCTTCAAAACTACGAGATCTTGATGGAAACTTTGCGACCTTCCAGAATTGAAAATAACAATTACAAGCTAAGACCTTTTTACTTTTCTTTGAAAGATAGAGCTCTTACTTGGTATCAATCTCTTCCTCCAGGAAAAATCAGCACATGGGAGGAGATGACTACGGAATTCTTAACCAAATTCTTTCCCCCCTCGAAGACTGCCGAAATGAGAGGGAAGATCAATGCTTTCATCATGAAGGACAAGGAAAGCTTGTCCATGTCTTGGGAGCGGTTCAAGGATATCCTTTTGGATTGCCCACATCATGGGATTCCAAAGATCGAGTTGTTGGAGATCTACTTCAAAGGGCTGGACGGAAGCACCCAGTTCAATCTCCAACTACTCTCCGCCGGTACCTTCATGGACATGGCGATTGATGAGGCTTGGGACTTCATTGAGAAGCAAGCCTTACACATGGAGAAATATACCCACCAAGGAGCTGAAGGTGGAGTTAAAAGAGTCAACTTTCAAGAGACTCAACCCAACAACAATCAACTCACGTCATTGAAGAACGACGTGAAGCAATTGAAGGAGCTCTTAATGGCTCAAACTAAGAAGGAAGAGCAAGGGCAAAGGAACAACAACAACAATAACGGGTACCGTAACAACAACAACGGACCCCGAAACAACAACTACAACAACAACAATAGAGGATCCAATAGCAACAACTGGAGGGCAAATAACCAAAACCACGGTAACAACCATTCAAACTCCAACTCTAATGATTCCTCTAACCCTTTCCTCTCTTCTCCTTCTTCTTCTTCTACTCCATTGAAAAGCCAAGGGCAAGGATCAAGTTCGTCTCAGCCGGAAAAGAAGGACGCAGTTCTGGAGGCAATCTTGATCAAGCTTAGCGCTATGGAGAATTCCATGACTTCATTTTCGAGGGCCCAAAAGTCCTTCGAACAACAACTTGCTAGTAGGGCGAATGAAGCGCCAAGAGATCCAGGGAAGCTTCCAGCAAAGACGGAAACTAACCCTAAGGGCCAGTGCATGGCCATAACGACGAGGAGTGGACTCAAAACTGCAGATCCAGTACCTCGCTCGATGCAGACCACCTCGGTCCAGATCCAGTCGAAGAACACCTCGACCGAGATGCCAACCGAGGCGGAGCAACAGAAAGCAGGAGGAACGACAGAAACTTACGTTCCACCTCCTGCATATAAACCACCACTTCCATTCCCTCAGTCCAGAGCCAGAGCACATCTAGACAAGCACTTTGATAAGTTTCTTGACTTGATGAATAAGCTACATATTAACATTCCCTTCCTTGATGCCATTCTAGGTATGCCCGCCTATGGGAAGTTCTTAAAAGAAATCTTATCAAGGAAGAGGAAACTGGAGGATGTTGGTGAAGTTAGGATGACATCTAAATCTTCGGATCTTATCAAGATTATGAAGGAAAAGATGCCACCTAAGTTGAGAGATCCCGGCTCATTTTGCATTCCCATTCAAGTTGGGGATGTCACTTGTGAAGCCCTTTGCGATCTAGGAGCCAGCGTGAGCATCATCCCGCTGGAGTTATGCACTAAGATCGGTCTTGGAGAGCCCAAACCGGTCAAGATTCGACTTTACATGGCGGATCGCTCCATTACCCATCCCGTGGGTATCTTGGAAGACGTTCCGGTCAAGTTAGGTAATTTCTATCTACCTATAGATTTTGTTGTACTTGACATTCCCGCAGATTATCCAGTACCTATTATTCTCGGGAGGCCATTTCTAGCAACTTCGGGTTGCAACGTGGATTGCAAGAACGCCAAGTTGAAATTCAACATTGGCGGCGATGAGGTGGAATTCGCACTACTTGCAGCCATGAAGGGGGAGCAACTAACTGATGATATCTTCAACATCTACGATGAAGAAGAATCAAGAGAATTGGTGAGCTCTATCCTTATTAACGATCCACTCGAAAGAGTTATTAGCTTCAGTTTAATGGAGGAAGGTATAGATGCCTCTTGTGATGCAGATATACGAAGCTTGAAGGCACTGGAAGAGGATCCAGGAGCTAAAACAGTGAAGCTGATCCAGGAGACAAAGATCTCCAGTCTCGGTTCCAGTATCAGTACCTCGACCGAGGCACTTTTTGGACAGAGCGAGGCGACTGAAGAACACCTCGGTCAACGCATTTGCGCCTCGACCGAGGTCGACAGCGAGATGATGTCAACTGAGACTGCATCGAGTCCAATTTCTGACACCACTCCACTGGAAAGAGGAAGCGAAGATCCATCCCAGAAAGCACCCCCAGTAGTGGAGCTTAAACTACTCCCTAGTCACTTGAGGTATATCTTTCTTGGGCCGGATTCTACTTATCCCGTTATTGCTAGTGCTTCCCTCTCCGATTCTGAATTATCTAAGTTAATGCATGTCCTGAGAAAGCATCGAAAAGCCATAGGTTACACCACGGATGATCTTATTGGCATTAAACCTTCTTTCTGCATGCATAGAATTCTAATGGAAGATAATCATAAGACTTCACGGGAACCTCAAAGACGGTTAAATCCGATCATGAAAGAGGTTGTGAAGAAGGAAGTTCTTAAGTTGTTGGATGCAGGTATTATTTATCCTATCTCGGACAGCAAGTGGGTTAGCCCGGTGCATGTCGTTCCGAAGAAAGGAGGGATGACCGTTGTGACGAATAAAAACAACGAGTTGATCCCGACAAGGACCGTTACGGGCTGGAGAGTTTGCATCGATTATAGGAAGCTGAACACGGCGACTCGGAAGGATCATTTTCCACTTCCCTTCATTGATCAAATGCTCGAACGGTTGGCCCAGCATTCACACTTTTGCTACTTGGACGGCTATAGTGGATTCTTCCAGATTCCTATCCATCCGGATGATCAGGAGAAGACCACCTTCACTTGTCCATGGGGGACGTTTGCCTATCGGAGGATGCCATTTGGATTGTGTAATGCACCCGCTACCTTCCAGCGATGCATGATGGCTATCTTTTCCGAGTACATAGAGGAGATCATGGAGGTATTCATGGATGATTTTTCTGTATATGGTTCCTCTTTTGATGATTGCCTATCTAACCTTTCTCTAGTGCTTAAAAGATGTGAAGACACTAACCTTGTTTTGAATTGGGAGAAGTGTCATTTTATGGTTAATGAAGGCATTGTGCTAGGACACCTCGTTTCTAATCGAGGTATTGAGGTCGATCGAGCTAAGATCGAGACTATTGAGAAACTCCCTCCTCCTTGTTCTGTTAAAGGTGTGAGGAGTTTTCTCGGGCATGCAGGTTTCTACAGGAGATTTATCAAGGACTTCTCTAAGATTTCTAAACCTCTAACTAACCTCTTGAATAAAGATGTTGTTTTTGAGTTTTCGCAGGAGTGTCTTGATGCTTTTTACAGGATTAAGGAAGTGTTGATCTCCGCTCCCATTATCCAGCCTCCTGATTGGACCTTGCCCTTTGAGGTCATGTGTGACGCTAGTGATGTAGCCGTAGGAGCGGTGCTTGGACAGAAGAAGGATGGACGAACCACCGCCATCTACTATGCGAGCAAGACGCTAGATGAAGCACAACGCAACTACGCTACCACCGAAAAGGAGTTATTGGCGGTTGTATATGCCTTCGAGAAGTTTCGTTCCTATCTAGTAGGGACGAAAGTCGTTGTCTACACCGACCATGCAGCCATTTGTTACTTGATGGCTAAGAAGGACGCCAAGCCGCGTCTTATTCGATGGATTCTCTTGCTTCAAGAATTTGACCTAGAGATCCGCGACAAGAAGGGATCCGAGAACTCAGTTGCGGATCACCTTAGCCGGCTACCGGAATCCTCCCGCGAGGCGGATAACCCACCCATAGACGATTCATTCCCCGATGAGCACTTGCACGTCTTGGAGCGTTTGATGGATCTACTTACTTCACCCCACGATGGAGGTGAAGTATGGGGTGAGGGCACCTCCCACCTCCTTTGAGACGCATTATGGTCCAGCTAGCGACCTTAAATCAAGCGCTTCTTGGGAGGCAACCCAAGGTATTGCTTTCTTTTCCGTTTTCTAGTCTAGCTTAGATAGTCTTGTTTTTGCTTTGCTTTGCTTTGTTTTTTTTGCGTTCTGGACAGACAACAGGAAGGAGCACATCTGGAAGGACAGAAGTTCGAGATTCTGAGAAGATAGAAGCACCTCGGTTATTGTCAGAGCACCTCGACCGAGTTGATTCTTGAAGCAACCGAGGCGACTAGGGTTTCTGCAGAACCACCTCGGTCCATACCACCTCGGTCCAGTCGAGACCATCTCGACCGAGGTGACAGCAGATCCAGTAACAGTATAAAAGGGAAAGAAAAATTACTTTTCACATTTTTACCCACCTCGACCGCGGCGACAGATCCACTTCGCTCTCTCTCAAATCTTGCTCGTTTTCGACGTTTTCTGCTTCCAAACCGAGATTGAAGGGTAGAGGAGTCGATTACAACTACAGATCTGCGAGAAATTTGAGCAACTCGGCCGGAACGAGGTAAAAACGATCGAAACCCTAACTCGCTCGTTTACTGCAATTTGGGCTTTGGTTGCCCTTGATTCTGTTGAGGAAAACCTTAAGTACCCCTTAGGAAGCATCGGTAGTGATTTTTGGGGGAAAAGAACTGAAAATCAGAGAGTTGAAATCGCACTGTCTTCGCCTCGGTCCAGTCGACCTGCACCTCGGTCGAGGTGATTCTTGGAGTTTGTCAGTTGACCGAGGTAGTCTGACAGAGTAGTTTGAAGATGAGTTCTGACAGATTGCTAGCCCTTAGAGATAGATCCTCTCCTTCCCCTTCTTCTTCCTCATCCAGACCTTCTATCCCAGTGATCCACGAGAGACACCGGGTAGATTATGATCGTATTGCTAGTCGTCCAGTTATCGCTCCTAGATTTCTGGACATTTCTGCCTTTGATTGTCTCCACGTAGATGGAGATCTTAGGAGGATGATCACCACCGTCGGGCTGGATCAGTTTACTGAGATCCGAGCCCCAGCCTACCTAGAGCCGACCCTCGAGTTTGTCAGTTCCTTCACTTACCTCCCCACAGAGAGGGCTGTGAAGTACCAGTTGATGAACCGGAACTACTTAGTACCTCTAGACCACTAGAGAGACATTTTTGGCTTCCCTGCCCCCACTGCTGTAGATTTCCCGACCCGAGCTGTAGCTAGAGAGTTCTGGGGTCAGATCGCCCATATTACAGAGCACGCAGATAGGTGGCGCCCTGGTGATTCCAGGGCGAAGCTTATTTTTCATCTAGCCTTTCGATTGGTACACAGGATCTTCAGCGAGACGCTTCTGGCGCGTACTGAGACGCCCCAGAAGGTCCGACAGGGGGAGCTGTTTTCTTTATACTGCATGGTCACAGGTGGATACCCTGACTTTGGATTGATGCTGGCAGAGGATCTGCACAGGATCAAGGCCAAAGGGAAGGGAGATATATGCTGCGGAGGGATAGTGACCCATATCGCTAGGTATCAGGATATGGATCTGAGTAGGTGTACCATGGTGGCGGCTGCCAAGCCGCTCGGACTTCAGGAGATGATTACACGGAGGATTCTAGTTCCCCGTGGACTGACTACACCCTACGTCGCTATGCCATGGGAGCTGACTGCACCTCAGGGCATCAGATGGTCTGCACAGTTCTCTGTCTTTGATCCACATTTCTGGCAGACCGCTTGGGGTCCACTTATGGAGGATTACAGAGAGGGAGCAGCTGCCCCTGCTGAGGCTGAGGAGGAGGCTGAGGATGAGGACGACGATGATGATGATACAGTAGATGAGAGAGGAGGTGGCGTCCCGATGGACACAGGGACAGATACAGCTGGGACGAGCGCGCCACCTATTATTGATTTGGATGATGATGAGGAGGACACTGAGCCGGCGCCAGCTGCGACTTCTCCAGTCAGACCTGCTAGACGCAGGAGGCGTGGAGTGAGAGATAGAGCTGCACACCGACGGATCGATGACCTGACGGATCAGGTTATCGACTCATATGCTGCACTTTTGCTGGATATCCGCGAGATGCAGGAGCGGCAGCATCATCAGCACATGATGGCTCAGCTACAGTTTGAGCGCATCATGGGCCATCCCTATGATCCGACTCAGTACCCCTACATACCACCACCACCACCGGATCGAGACTACTGAGGAGCTGCAGGATTTTATTATTATATCTTTTTTATGCAGTTCGGCTTTTATCCGGTGAGTTCTCTTGTTTAGACTTTTATTATACCCACTGGGACAGTGTGTCTCAAGTATGGGGTGTTTGTTATTTGACTATTTGACTACTTGATGTATTCGACTACTTTTGATGTATTTTATTTATCGGATATTTTCATATTTATGCTTCATTTGCCTTTATATGATTATCTGATATTACATGCATACCTACAGGTTATTTGATTGAGAAAAACGTCGAAACCGAAAAAAAAAATGGTTTTAAAAAAAAAAAAAAAAATTTTGACCTCGACCGGGGAGATTCTGGCCAAACGAGGTATTTCACCTCGGTTGATCTAAGAACACCTCGACCGAGGTGGGTTAACTGAGAGTTTTCGAAAACGATTTTGTGTTACTTATCTGGATATGATCTCAGTGAAGATCTTGTTTATCTACTGGTTTTAAATTCTTTATGTGTTTGAAAGGTTTTATAATATGTTTAAGTTGCTAAATGCTTTGTTTGAAATTATTGGCATGTTTAATACTTTGTTTTTATCCAAATTATGTTGAATTTGAAGGTTGACACCGCAGGTTAAGTTCTCTCACATTCTTTTTGGAAAGACCAAGGCAATTCATTCTCTTCTTCTTCTTCTTCTTGATCATACTTAGCCCCTCATATACATTTTTGCCTCCCTTTACCTATCCGGGAATTTGGAAGCAAGCAAAGTGGTGAAAGCAAGTTAAAGTTGAGAAGTGGCTGGAAGTGAAGTGTTAGAAAGCAATAATAGGTTTGGGGAAGTCAATCATGAAGATGAGTAACTCGGCACCATTCACATAGCCGGGTGTTTGTGTCATGCCAAAGTCGGATTGAGCGATATTCCTATCGGGTCATGGTATGTGCATCAAGGGTTTGATGCATCTCAAGAAATTGATGATTGCAGATTTCCTAGGCTTCGGTTATTGTGCACCTCTGTCCATGCATCCCAAAAAGTAAAGTAAAAAGAGAAAAAGTGTGAAATAAGCAAAGCTTATTGGTGGAAGGTGTTGCAAGTTGAAGTGAAAGTGAAGTTCATCCTTTTCCCGGATTCTAGCACCACATTACCTTACATACATCCCTACCCTGCACGTTTCTTGACCTTTTCTTCTGGGAAGCCCTTGAGACCTTGAGCTTGTTGATTGACTTAGCGGTTTAAACTGGATTATACATGATTAATTTCGATGATTATGATTTATTATGCATCCTATGATTTTATGCAAAGATGAACAACTTTCCTATATTTATAAAATGTTTTGAGCATATTGAGTTTTTAAATTCCAGGAAGTATTCTCTTAGAGTGATCTATGATAGTTGCACACCATAAAATGTTTTTGAAAGGCTTTTCATGATTTTCTTGACTTATAATCCATTCTATCTTGTTTTCTATATGAGGAACTTGCTTGGGGACAAGCAAGGGCTAAGTATGGGGTATTTTGATAGCATGAATTATAGTCTATATTTTGGGGTTTGTTTGGACGTTTTATCTTTCATAATCTGCATGTTTGTATGTACATTATGTGATTTTACTACCAATTCATCTACCTTTGCGAGAATCGAGGTCTACACCTAGTTTCGTTGTAATTGCAGGTAATATGGTACGTTTTGCATCAAAAAAGGAGTCATGAGTCATTTGGAGCTACATCCAGGGAGCATAGCCATGGATTAAAGATTTACTTTGGACCAGATTCGAGAAGATTTCACATTCTGTTGTGAGTCACCTCGGTTGACCAGAGATTCATCTCGACCGAGGTGATCCAGAGACGTCGACTCGACCGAGGCGAACACCTAGGACGCGGCGAGAATATTTTATTCTTGGAAGAGATCTTTTAAAATTGGAAAGTGATCTTATATTTTTGGGCTTGGCTTCTGGATGGAAGGAGATATGCAGAATATATATTTTACCTATATTTATGGGATAATATCTTTCTAAGATTTATTATCTTTGGAGGGTTATTTTCCTATAAAAAGGGTCGGATTTCCCATAATTCCGACATCCGCTTACAGTTGGAGATCCTGCATCCAGCACACGCAGCCGCAGCATACTCCATTTTGGAGAGAGTTGAAGAACCTTTTTGAAGGTTGAAGGAAGGTTGAAGATCATAGCTTTTGTAGCTTTTTGGAGGGTTTTGTAAGATTGTCTTCAATTCCTTTCCTTGTTGTCTTGTCTTGTTGGATTGCTATCCAAGGAACGCTTTGTTGTGATATTTGATTCAGTTATTGAAGTCTTTTCCTTAAATTCTTCTTTGCTCAAATATTCACCTTCTTCCCTTATATTTAATACTTTCATAATGATGATGAGTGGCTAATTTCCTTGTGTGATTCTAGGGTGATTGGCTGAAGGTTGTGGGAAAAACAATGATAGAATAATCTTAGATTCCAGTAGGATCCTGAAAGTTTGAGTCTTTAACCTTAACCCTGAGCATCTCGTTCGGTTGATGAACATCTCGGCCGGGGTGGAATTCTTCTGACCGAGGTGACTTATTTGATCCGTAACTGAGAGTTAAGTGTTAGAGTTTGCTAAATCCTATTCTTATTTCACCTTTCTGGTTCAATGCAAGCTTAGGAGGAGACTTACCCGGTAATTCCTTAGTTTGTGTACCAACGATCATAAGTGTAGGTAATAAAGGTTTGTCCTTTATTGGGGTTTGAGTGTGCTTCCATCCCATCTTTGTGAGTTAGCCTGAGACTTACCCGGTAAAGGTTGATTCTATTCCCTTAGATGGTGTGTTAGTTTGAGGTTATAGTTCTTTATCTTGATTCCTTGAGACTTACCCGGTAATAGGAATTACGGTTTAGGATTAGTGTGTAGTGAGACTTACCCGGTGATCTACTCCACTTTAGAAACACCTTCCCCAAGCAAAAATCTCAGCTTTGTCCGCTTATCTATAGATCTTGAGTTGGAACCACAACTAGATGCTTTAATCCCTAGAATTGCATGTTTGCTTTATTGACTTCTTATTCATCTTTGATTGTGTTAATCGCTCTTGTGGTTAGTATTGACATAAGCACACCGTATTGACTTTGTTTCACCGACCCCTGGAATTTTCTTGCTTTTACTACGATTGACCCGTACACTGCGGGTTCGCATCCTTGTTTTAAGCTTAAGTCTAGGGTTATAAATTTAAAGCTTGCACACACCGTTTGGAGCGAACACCAAGCGAGAAGCTTGTTCCATCTATAGTGTAGGCACCGGACATAGAATTGAAGGACCTTCCATCCCATCTCAAGTACGTTTTTCTTGAAGACAACAATACCTTGTCGGTGATCATCTCCAACAACTTGACCACCGGTCAAGAAGACAAGTTGGTGAAGGTGTTGAAAGAATGAAGCAAAACCATCTCGGCAACCTCAACGAAGGTTAAATCCACCAATGATGGAAGTGGTCAAAAAGGAGGTGTTGAAGCTCCTCCAAGCGGACATGATCTTTCCTATTTCGGATAGAACTTGGGTTAGTCCAACCCAAGTGGTTCCAAAGAAAGGAGGCATCACAATGGTGGAAAATCAACATGGAGAAATGGTCCCGAGTAAAACGCAAACCGGATGGAGAGTTTGCATTGACTACCGCAAACTCAACAAGGTAACACGTAAAGACCATTTCCCATTACCTTTTATTGACCAAATGTTGGAACGTCTTGTAGGTCATCCATGCTACTGTTTCCTTGATGGATATTTGGGGTACTTCCAAATAGTCATTGCACCGGAAGACCAAGAAAAGACAACCTTCACTTGCCCATTTGGCACTTTTGCATACCGCAGAATGCCATTTGAACTTTGCAACGCACCCGACACCTTCCAACGGTGCATGATAAGTATTTTTTCCGAGTACATAGAAAACTTTATTGAAGTCTTCATGGATGATTTCACCGTCCATGGAGACAGTTTTGATACATGTCTAGGACATTTAAAACTTGTTCTTGAAAAATGTGTTGAAACCAATCTAGTTCTTAATTCGGAAAAATGCCATTTCATGATGGAACAAGGTATCGTGCTAGGACATGTAATATCCTCTAAAGGGATAGAGGTAGATAAGGCAAAAGTTGATGTAATTCAAAGTTTACCTTATCCTACTAACGTTCAGGAAATCCGATCTTTTCTTGGTCATGTAGGTTTCTACCGACGGTTCATCAAAGACTTCTCGAAGATCTCGGCACCCTTATGTCAATTTCTCAAGAAAGACGTCACCTTCATAGTACATGAGAGTTGCAAAAGAGTTTTCAACACTTTGAAGGCATGTCTTACTAGTGCACCAATCATCCGTTCTCCGGATTGGGAGAAACCTTTCGAAATCATGAGTGACGCCATCGACTATGTTGTAGGAGCTGTCTTAGGACAGAAGGATGGACGAGCTTCACACGTAATCCATTATGCGTCTATGACACTCAATGGAGCGCAAAGGAATTACTCTACCACCGAGAAGGAGATGCTAGCGGTGGTTTTTGCCCTTGAGAAATTCAGACAGTACCTACTTGGAGTAAAGGTGATTATTTTTACTAACCATGCATCTCTTAGGTACCTCATGGCGAAGAAGGAGGCAAAGTCACGATTGATCCGATGGGTGCTCCTTCTAATTGAGTTCAACCTAAAGATAAGGGACAAGAAGGGGGCTGAGAACCTGGTGGCCGATCATATGAGTAGATTAGTAAAGGGAGAAGAACAACCAAAAAAAGGAAAGGAGATAGCTGGAAGTTTTCTAGACGACACATTCTACACAACCCTCTTTGTGTAACCGCCCCCGCGCCTCAAACTTTCCGCCCTTGCGGCTCAGTCTAGGCGCACCTGCGGAATTGTCGACAGAGGTTTGTCTTAAGCTCCAGTCTTTCAAGCCTTGGTTTGCTGACATTGTGAACTTCATTGTCAGGAAGGAGTATCCTCCAGATTTCACCAAGGCACAACGAGAGAAGGTAAAGGCTGAAGCTCGACACTACGTATGGGACGATCTTTACCTTTGGAAGCATTGTAGTGACCAAGTGATCCGACATTGCATTCCGGATAATGAGGTACAATCCGTCCTAACTTTTTGTCATTTTGAAGCATGTGGGGGGCACTTTGGGGCAAACAAAACGGCAAGAAAAGTCTTGGATGCCGGTTTCTTTTGGCCACACATTTTTAGAGGCGCTTTTGTGTTTTGCAAAGTGTGTGATAGATGCCAAAGGGTAGGAAATATTTCAAGGAGACATGAAATGCCCCAATCCTCTCATATATTTTGCGAAATGTTCGACGTTTGGAGGATCGATTTCATGGGGCCTTTTCCTACTTTATTTGGGCATACATATATTTTACTTGCGGTGGACTATGTTTCCAAGTGGGTGGAAGCAAAGACCACAAAAACTGATGATTCAAAAGTGGTTGCAGCTTCCTTAAGGAGAATATTTTTGCAAGATTTGGAATTTCGAAAGCCTTAATAAGTGATAGGGGTACCCATTTCTGCAACAAGACTATCACGGCCCTCCTTAAGAAGTACCACGTCCACCAACGAGTGTCAACAACTTATCATCCACAAACAAATGGCCAAGCTGAGGTATCAAACCGTGAAATTAAGACCATCCTCGAAAAGACGGTCTCTCCCGGAAGGAAGGATTGGAGTGCAAGGCTAAACAACGCTCTATGGGCATATCGGACAGCCTACAAGACTCCTATAGGGATGTCTCCCTTCAGGCTCGTGTTTGGGAAAGCTTGCCACCTTCCGGTGGAGCTAGAGCACAAAGCTTGGTGGGCGGTAAAGAAGTGCAATATCAAAATCGAAGAAGTGGGAGAATTCCGGAAACTCCAACTGTAAGAATTAGAGGAATTGAGATTAGATGCGTATGACCATGCAACTACATACAAAGAAAAAACCAAAGCATGGCATGACCGAAACATCCTCCGGAAAGATTTCAAGGTAGGTAATAAGGTACTTCTCTTTCAATCACGTTTGAAACTTTTTGCAAGTAAGCTGCGTTCAAGGTGGACAGGGCCGGTCGTAATACCCAAATTATACCCCCACGGCGCTGTGGATCTCTATGATCCACATACGCACAAGGTGTTCAAGGTAAACGGACAAAGGCTAAAACCCTACCTTGAAGGAGTAAAGAACGATCCAATTGATGAGATGGTGCTGGAGGAGGCACAGTCAGAGGAGTAGAACCCTTACCTCAAGCCAACGACGTAAAACAAAGGCGTTGTTCGGGAGGCAACTTGAAGGAATAAGAAGAGGAGTCTCTGTCAAGAAAACCGCCCCCGTGGCCTAGTGTTCCCGCCCCTGCGGTGACACCCCTGCCCAGCACCGCCCCCGGCGCTGGGCCTGCGTCTGCAAAAGCCCTTGCCACCGCTCCCGCGGTGACAAGCACCGCCCCTGCAGCGGCCACCCTTGACACACATCCTCAGCACCGCCCCCGGCGCTGAGCATGCGTCTTCCTCTTCCTTGTCACCGCCCCCACGGTGACAAGTCCCCGCCCCTGCGGTTTTAACCAGAAAAGAAAGAAAATAAGAAAACCCAAAATACCCTACACCTACTGTTCGCCCCCTAAAGGTGTGTGCAAATAAGCTTTAAATTTATAAAACTAGAATCAAGCAGCGAACCCGCAGTGTACGGATCGACGTAGTTAAGCAAGAATTCCAGAGTATCGAACACAGGGATTTGGGTGGGAACAAATTCAATTGCAGATTATCAAGCGAATAAATATGAGAGTTTTGCAAATATTGGGAAAACAACAATCCTAAAGATCCAAGTATCCAGCTGTGGCAATCGATTCAAGATATACTAATGATATAAAGACAGAGTTGAGATATGCAAAGGTATGCTAATGTAAGGTAATCGTACGGTGAAGTTCCAAAAACCTTATATGACTCACCTACAAGGCACTCTCTATACAGGTTGATGAGGCTCAATATAGAAAGATTCTAAAGATGAGGATTAGTGTCAAATACCCAAACTTGTAATCCAAGGATCAAGACTAACTTAACCGATTACGGTTGTGACACTCGCAATCGAGGTAGAGGTTGTTGAGGCTTCACTACCACCTAGAAAAGACAAGTCTAAACTAAGTCAAAGCAAATCTTTAACTTTGGATTAAAGTAAAAGCAAGTTTGTAAACTTAAGGGAAATTACGGTTGGATCTTGAGATTCCACGGTCGTGGAACTCAAGAACAGCCCGTAATTTAGGGTTCGTCGACGATTCTCTCAAACTCTCAGGGTCTAATCTGTTTATGATCGATCTATCATCATCTAAGCCACAACTATCAACCCTTCACCTTAGAATTGTTAAGGGTTTTTAGCCAATAACAGTCATGTTGATATCAATTCAAGAATTAAAAGATAGAAAGATGAAAACTTCCGAAAACTTTCAATAAACTTCAACCCAATCTCAAAGTCACAATCAAGAACAAGTATCATCACAAAATTCAGAATAAAGCAAACAATCACAATCTTAGGAAAGAGAGAAGAACGGGATGTCAATCCGTCTTCTAAATCAAACCTAAACAAGAAGAGTAATCTTCTTGCAACAATCTTTCAATAACTTCGATCTTCCGCCAATCCGAAGATCTCAACAGCAATCTCCGCCAAAAGTGCGAGATTAGGGCAAATCCCAACACGAACTTTGATCTCCAATGAGATGTAAAAATCCTCTAAGCTAGGGTTGCCAAAATCCTTTAAGCGGCGATCGTCCTCCTAAGCGAAGATAAGCGGTAATGCAAAGCGAGGTGTAAGCCGGCCTATGCGTTGATGACGGAATCTCCCTTTGTCCGTCTTTTTATAGTGTAGGGCAAAATGTCGGCCCGGCCCAATCTTCAAAAGATCGTGGCTTCAAAGTGTGGCGAAAAAGATCGCCAAGATCACGGTCGTGGAAGTTTCCACGACCGTAATTTAGAGCGTGGAATGGATCACGGTTTGGATCATATGTTCCACGACCGTAATAGTTACTGGAATGCATCACGCCTCTCTTTGCAGGGTTCCACGGCCGTGGAACTGAACGTGGTTTGTAGTACGGCCGTATTTTAGAGCATGGTTTAGGGCAAGAACGTGATTCTTCCCTAGCCTCGTGCATTCCTCAAGCTGAATTCCAATTTGTTCCTAAGAATGCCCTTAATCCATGGGCATACTCAATCAACTCTTCTTTACTCGATTCCGTTCGGAAATGACTCTCAATCACCTATAATCAACATAAAGCTAGTGTAGACATCCATATCGACAATATAGGTAATACTAGCTCACATATGCAATAAAGCTCAATCAATGACTATCAATATGAATCAAATACGTTTAGAAAACGTGCCTAAAGTATCACAATATTTCATGCTAACAAATAACCCCATACTTAACACTTGCTTGTCCCTAAGCAAGGTCTTTCAAAAAGCTCTTTAAACAAAAGTTAGAATGAAATATGTGTACCTTCTCAAAGCAATACTTCTTTTAGAGGAATGTGTCTTCTAAAGAATAGATCATTCTCAAACCTTGCTTCAATCGTTTATCAAACTTTCATACACTTAATCAAAGAGTGAGAAGTAAAGAAAATTCATGAATCAATCAACTTCTAAACAAGCATCATAACCTTCAATCATTATCAAAATCAATCATAAGAAACTTCAATTTAGATCACCAAGTCATATAACATTCTTTTGATCTTAAGGACTTCCAAAGAAAAGGTCTAGAAAGTGGAAGGGAAGGAGACTTTAAGGGAATGTGGTGCATGAATCCGGGAAGGTGGACAACTATCTTCTTCTTCTTTTGCGGTTTCCGCAGCACTTTCAACGTAGAGCTTCGCTCTCTTCTTTTCATTTTTCGACTTTACTTTTGGAGTTATGGATAGAGGTGCACAAAAACCGAAGCCTAGGAGATCGGCGTTTCTCAATTTTCATGAGATGCCTCAAACCCTTAGCGCACATACCATAATCCGCTAGGAATATCGCTCAATCCGACTTTGGCAAGACACAAACACCCGGCTATGTGAATGGTGCCGAGTTACTCATCGTCATGACTGACTTCCCCAAACCTACAATTTCTTTCTATTCTTTTGATTGCAAATAATTGCTCTCATGGCCCTCCCACATCAAACATGCCTTTTTCATTCACTTCTCCAAATTCCCGGATAGATAAAGGAGGCTAATATTTCAATGAGGAGCTAAATGGTCAAAGGAAGAAGAAAGAAAAATCGAATTGCCTTAATCATCTCAACAAGAAGTATAAGAACTCATAGTGTGATTTCAACTTCAATTTCTCAACATGATTTAGGTAACATTCATCACATTATGAAACTTGCAAAAGAGGTATAATTCATTCATTCAAATTCTTTTCAATTCACAATTCTTTTAAGCATGCAATTGTCATCAAACTCAATTCACAAGTAGTGATTATCATAGAAATCATCTCAATTCATTAGAAGCACAAAATTTTTCAAAATTTTTCAATTTTTATGGGTTTTTCAAGTTATTTTTCATGCAATGCAATAATGAAACGTGCAAAACATAATGAACATGCAATGATAGTCTCAAATGAAAGCAAACATAGTAAGTAGAGTTATTACAAACTTTTAGTACATCCCACCCCATACTTAGGACGAACATTGTCCCTAATGTTCAAAATAGAGAAAGAAAAGAGAGAAAAGAAAAAGAAACTCACAAGGTGGCGGTGGAATGTCTAAAGCGAACGGTCATGCATCAAATCACTGCGGTGCCGGCGGAGGCGGGAATGGAGAGAAACTCGGATCATAGAACCGCCCAAACTGCTGGCGGTAGACGTCCCTC
Source organism: Fagopyrum esculentum (assembly GCA_033239045.1). Lineage (NCBI taxonomy): Eukaryota > Viridiplantae > Streptophyta > Magnoliopsida > Caryophyllales > Polygonaceae > Fagopyrum > Fagopyrum esculentum. The sequence goes on along the minus strand of BSUD01000005.1, from coordinate 132,015,066 downwards.
ATCATGTGGTCGAGGTCGTCTAGGCGTCCGTCTCTAGCATCGGCCCGGATCTCTAGCGCTCCTACTCTCTCTGAAAGTCCGGTAGCCCAATCCGGCATCTGCTCGTACCATCCCGGGGCCTGACTGTACCATGTTGGGGCGTCGGATGGTGCTGGTGTTGGTGGTGATGCTGCTGGCTGCTCTGTGGACCAAGGAGGGGGAAAGCCATACCATGCGGGAGGTGTGGTCATCCACGTAGGCCTCTCACTCACGCTAGCGCGGCGAGATGACGAGCCTGAGGCTCTAGCTGGACGTGGAGAGCGTCTAGGTACATCTGGGGCCGCCTCCGGCTGGTCCGGAAACGTGCCAAACTCCTGCTCCGCTCCTCCTCCACTCTCAAACTGATCTCCCATATCCTCCTCCTCGACAACCGGTGGTGGGACATAAGGGGGAGCTACTATCCTGTTCGCATGCATAGCAGCGAACGTCTCCTTCCAATTATGGCGTCCCGCCATAATGGAATACTCCGGCAGCCACTCTATACCCCTGCCCGTCCTACTCTCCCAAGGCATGCCCGCATAAGGCGGACCTCTATGTGTGGGGAAAATGAGACCCCTAACCATGAAAGCATGTAGCCCTAAAGGAACGGCCGGTATGCGGGTGCAAGCAGAAAAATCAACACCAAAGCTCCTAGCAATGTGGGTAACTATCCCACCATATCCTATGTTCCCCTTCTTCTTGTTCTTGAGCTTGCTCATCGTAGCAGCTAAGAGAGTAGCACAATCTGCACGGCGTCCATAAAGCATGCAGTAAAGCAAGAATAGCTCATCCGTCTTGATCTTTTGGGGCGTCTCCGTCCTAGGAAAGAGACACTCCGAAAGAACACGGTGAGCTATCTTCAAGGCTAGATGGTACATCAATCTAGCCTTGGTATCAGCGGGTTGCCAACGGTCCTCGTCGGCGTAAATCATTGCAACCTCCTTCCAAAAGTCCTTGGGGTAGATACCACTCGGAAATCGACCATTAAAGGTCTCATGGAACCCGAAAATGGTCCCAAACTCACGGATACTCAACTGGTAGTCTCTCTCCATGAGGCGGAAAGAGACGGTCCTATCTACGTGGCTGTGCTCAAAGGATGTCACAACCTCCCGTGTAATCTCCTCATATGCGTCTTCTCGGATAGCCGAGAAGACAACTAATCCGGCTCTATCCAAGAGCCAAGCAAGATCCTCCACAATGTTGAGAGGAGCTAGATCCTCCAACAACAAATATCTAGGGCCAATCACTGCCCTCTCTTTGATCTTATCAAGTGCATCAAGATGATCTTCGTGTATAGTCGGGACTCTAGGGTGAGGGGGTGAAGATGGAGGTGAGGGTGAGGATGGAGGTGAGGGGGAAAAGGGTGGTGGTGCCCTAGAGGATGAGGAGGAGGAGGGATTACCCTTCCTCTTCTTATTCTGGCCACTCTTCTTCTCTTTTATCCTTCCCGAAACTCTTCTCACAAAATCCATTCTACTCAAAATTACGGTCTGTTCTTCAGAAACCACGGCCGTAATTTACCCAGAGATCGTGATTCGTCTCAGAAAATCACAAATCTCAGTAAATTAGCAATCAATCACCACAACAGGTAGTCCTAGTCTAATTCCTTCCAGTCTCAATCAGTTCTTCCTAAAAATCTCTAACAAAAACGAACCAAATTGGCAAGAATCAAGATGAGAGAAAAAAACCTATTTTTCGGATTGAAAAATCCGAATTGTGCGTTTGTTGATGAATTTCCGCTCGATTCGTTGCTTGGATCTTGTTTGTGGTTGAATTTGCTGCAGTTTAGGAAGAAGAATCGTTGAAAACGATTAGGAAACGAAGGATTGAGAGAGGGTCGTGGGTTTTCGGCACTTAGGTCGTGGAAAGAGGGGTTTTGGGTGGTTTTTGTGAAGAATGTGGCTTATATAGTCACAGGCAAAATTTTTGAAAATCACGGTCTATCGGGGTGTTCCACGGCCGTGGAAGTGTACGGAACCGTGGTTTTGGTGATTTTTCAAAGGCTTTTGGAAATTACGGGTACTGTAGCTATGAAGACCGTAATTTAGACCGTGGAACCCTCTGTAAAGCTCCAAAGTCCAAATTTCGTCACTTTTCTTCGACATTATTCTTCCCTTTTCCTTTTCCATCGATCCTGCAACCAAAAACACGAACATACCGGAAGAAATCGAAGGCAAAAATAAAGCAAAAACGTCTATTCTAAGCTAAACTATGAATTGAAAACAAAAACGAAAATGCAATACCTTGGGTTGCCTCCCAAGAAGCGCTTTGTTTAAAGTCCGTAGCTAGACCAATCTCGCACTTATTCGAGTGCGGTAGGCGCGAACTCCTCAGCTTGGAGTTCTGGCGTATACTTCTTGAGTCGTTGGCCGTTCACCTTAAAACTTCCGCTCGCTTCACCCCATACTTCAACTGCACCATGGGGGAAAATACGCTTAATTAGAAAAGGTCCGGTCCAACGAGATTTAAGCTTACCTGGAAAGAGGCGAAGTCTTGAATTGAAGAGGAGAACTTAATCTCCTTCTTTGAAGTCCTTTGGAATGATATGCTTATCATGTCAACGCTTTGCTCTCTCCTTGTAGATCTTGGCGTTTTCATAGGCGTTCAAGCGGAGTTCATCCAGCTTATTGATGTCTAGGAGACGCTTCTCTCCCGCTTCCTTCATTCCGAAATTCAGCCACTTGATAGCCCAAAACGCTTTGTGCTCCAACTCTACCGGCAAGTGACAAGACTTCCCATACACAAGGTTGTATGGTGTGGTTCCTATGGGAGTCTTGTACGCAGTCCGGTACGCCCATAATGCATCATCTAGCTTCAAGGACCAATCCTTCCTAGTCCTTGAAACCGTCTTCTCTAAGATTCCTTTGATCTCCCTATTTGAGATCTCAACTTGTCCACTCGTTTGTGGATGGTAAGGGGTAGCGACCTTGTGAGTAACCCCATACTTAGCTAGAAGAGCTTCAAAGCGACGGGCTATGAAGTGAGAACCTCCATCACTAATGATCGTCCTTGGTGTCCCAAATCGCGGAAAGATGGTTTTGTTGAAGAACTTAACCACCACCATGGCATCATTTGTGGGAGAGGCAATTGCTTCCACCCATCTAGAAACGTAATCTACCGCCAATAGTATGTATTGGTTTCCACAAGAGGATGGGAATGGTCCCATGAAATCGACTCCCTAAACATCGAAAATCTCCACCTCCTGGATGTTGTTGAGGGGCATCTCATTCCTCCTAGAGATATTGCCTGTTCTTTGACAAGCATCGCAGCAAGAAACAAAGGATTGCACATCTCTAAATAAAGTAGGCCAAAAGAATCCAGATTGCAATACCTTTGCGCTAGTCTTGTTCGAACTAGCGTGTCCTCCACAAGGTAGTGAATGACAATGGCGGATGACACTTTGTATCTCATCTTCCGGCACACATCGCCGAATGATGCCATCCGGACCTCTCTTAAAGAGGAGAGGCTCGTTCCAATAGTATTCCCGGACGTCCTTAAAGAACTTCTTCCTTTGTGCATAGGATAGTCCGGGTGGTATCTCCTGGCAAACCAAATAGTTAACAAAATCAGCAAACCATGGTTCGTTACCTTTGGAGATCACGTTGATGCACTCCTCTATGATATGTAGGTGTTCGTCCGGAAAGGAGTCATCAATGGGTAGATGGTCGTCCTCTAGATGTGTTAGACGACTCAAATGATCCGCAACAGAATTTTCTGAACCTTTCTTGTCGCGGATCTCAAGATCGAATTCTTGTAGGAGAAGAATCCATCTAATCAGCCTTGGTTTCGCATCTTTCTTCGCAAGGAGGTACCGGATCGCAGCATGATCCGTGTAGACAATCACCTTTGCACCTACAAGATAAGAGCGAAACTTGTCAATAGCATAGGCAATGGCTAAGAACTCTTTTTCGGTAGTGGCGTAGTTGAGCTGCGCTTCATCTAGCGTCTTGCTAGCATAGTATATGGCATGGGTTTGCCCTTCCTTTCGTTGTCCAAGAACAGCTCCAATAGTTACGTCACTAGCATCGCACATAATCTCAAAGGGAAGAGTCCAATCCGGAGGTTGGATAATAGGTGCTGAAATTAGAGCTTGCCGAATGGTGTTAAACGCATCCAAACATTCCTGCGAAAACTCAAAAACCGCATCCTTCATCAATAGATTAGTGAGAGGTTTTGATATCTTAGAAAAGTCCTTAATGAAACGTCTATAAAATCCAGCATGTCCTAGGAAACTTCTTATCCCTTTCACCGAAATTGGGGGAGGAAGTTTCTCTATGGTCTCTATCTTAGCCTTGTCTACCTCTATCCCTCTGCTAGAGACTAAGTGACCTAATATGATTCCTTCCTTAACCATGAATTGACATTTTTCCCAATTAAGAACTAGGTTAGTGTCTTCACATCTTTGCAAAACAAGAGAAAGGTTAGAAAGACAATCGTTAAAAGAGGAACCGTATACGGAGAAGTCGTCCATGAAGACTTCCATGATTTCTTCTACGTATTCGGAGAAGATGGCCATCATGCACCGTTGGAAGGTGTCTGGGGCGTTGCAAAGCCCGAACGGCATTCTCCTATAAGCAAACGTACCCCACGGGCACGTGAATGTGGTCTTCTCCTGATCGTCCGGATGTATCGGAATCTGAAAGAAACCACTATAGCCGTCAAGGTAGCAAAAATGTGAATGTTGCGCTAACCTTTCAAGCATTTGATCAATGAATGGCAATGGGAAATGATCCTTCCGCGTTGCGTTGTTGAGCTTGCGGTAGTCTATGCACATCCGCCATCCAGTCACGGTTCGGGTAGGAATGAGTTCGTTGTTCTTGTTGGTGATGACCGTCATTCCTCCCTTCTTCGGAACTACTTGAACTGGACTCACCCACTTACTATCGGAGATAGGATAGATGATACCTGCATCAAGAAGTTTAAGAATTTCCTTCTTGACAACCTCCTTCATGGTCGGATTCAACCGCCTTTGAGGTTGTCTCGAAGTTCTAAAGTCTTCCTCCATTAGTATCTTATGCATGCATAGGGAGGGTTTAATTCCTACTAAGTCCTCTATAGTATAGCCTATAGCTTTCCTATGTTTCCTAAGGACAATCATGAGTTGTTCATGTTCATCTATGCTTAGTTCGGAACTAACGATAATCGGAAAGGTAGAATTAGATCCTAGAAAAGCGTACCTTAGATGAGTAGGAAGTGGTTTGAGTTCCATTGCTTTCGGAGCTTCCAACGATCCTTGAGGAGCATCCGACGTCTCCTTAGAAGTTTCTAAGGGTGTTGAGTGTGTTGGAGAAGAATCAGAAGAAGTTGAAGAAATGTCTCGATTACTCTCTTCCACGGCCAAAATTACGGGTGGATCTTGTCCTCCACGGCCGTGGTTTAGGGCGTGGAAGGGAAATACGGTTGTCACATCTTCTCCACGACCGTATAATCCCCTGGAGTGGAGGACGTTTTTTATTGTGAAATCCACGGTCGTGGAATACAGGGTATGACCGTGGATTCTGACATTCTCAGCCTCACGTGGAGTTTCTCAAACTCCTCTTCATGCATCTCTTCTTGTGCTTCCAAGGCTTCAATTTCCTCTTTGCACTCTTCCTCTTCCCCTACATCTGTTAGACTCATAGTAATAACTTTTTGTAAAGGATCGTTAAAGAGAATCGCGCTTACCTCCTCCCTAGATAAACCTTCTTCATCTTGGACATCGTAAATATCCTCGTCGAAGATTGGCTCCTTCACTAGAGTGGAAAGAACGAACTCTACTTTCTCTTCTCCTATATCAAAAGCGAGTCTCCCATTCTTGCAATAGACTATGCAGCCGGAAGTTGCAAGAAACGGTCTTCCGAGTATGATCGGGACCGGACTATCTGCAGGAATGTCAAGCACGACAAAATCAATGGGAACAAAGAATTTACCTAGCTTGACTGGGACTTCTTCTACAATACCGACGGGGCGAGTGATGGATCAATCCTCCATGTACAATGTCATCTTCACCGGTTTAGGGTCGCCTAAACCGATCTTCCTACACAATGCAAGTGGTATAATGCTCACACTTGCTCCTAAGTCACATAACGCATCGTATGTGACATCTCCCACTTCTATGGGAATGCAAAATGACCCTGGATCCTTCAGCTTTGGGGGCATTTTCTCCTTCATGGTTTTGATGAGATCCGAAGAATCAGAACTCATCTTGACCTCACCGAAGTCTTCTAGCTTCCTCTTGTTGGAGAGGAGCTCCTTCAAGAACTTGCCATAAGCCGGCATACCTACAATAGCATCAATGAAGGGTATATTAATATGCAGCTTACTCATGAGTTCTATGAACTTACCGAATTGTTTGTCTAGGCGCGCTCGCGCTCTAGATTGAGGGAATGGTAGGGGAGGTTTGTAAGCTGGAGGAGGAACATAAACATCTTCCTTCTCCTCCCCCTTCTCTTTGTCCTTCTCTACGGGGACTTCAACGAATGTAGGTTGCGGATCGGTAGTAGTCACTCCGCTCCTAGTTGTAATCGCCATCACCCTTCCCTTAGGGTTGTCCTCCGTCTTTCCTGGAAGTTTCTCTTGATTCCTAGGAACTTCCTGCGCGTGGTTGAACATTTGGTTTTCTAAAACTTTTTGAGCTTTGTCAACCTTAGAGACTTGATCATCAACCTTGATGAGGCGGTTCTCCAACCCTTGAAGCTTTCCCAAGATCGTTTCCAATATGGGATCGGGCTTCTCCTTTCCCGAAGTGTTTCCTCCATTAGACGATTGCCCTTGGCTTTTCAAAGGAGTAGAGGAAGAGGAAGGTGGAGTTAGTGAATTTGAGTTGGAAGGATAAGAGTTACCGGAATTTTGTTGATTGGAGCGCCAATTGTTGTTGTTTGAACCCCTATTGTTGTTCTAATCGTTGTTCCGGTTGTTGTTGTTTTCATTCCAATTGTTATTCCGGTTGTTGTCCCGGTTATTGTTGTTGCCGCCATTGTTGTTGCCCACATAACCAACATCCTTCCCTTGTTGCTTTGGGAAGTTAGTCTTGATAGCCTCCTTCAACTCTTTGATCTCATTGTTGAGGGAGAGAATCTGATTTTGAGCTTCATGTGTGAGCTTTGCTCCTTGCTCCACACGATTTCCCTCCACTTTCCGGTGGGAATACTTCTCTATGACTCTTGCTTGCTTCTCAATAAAGTCCCAAGCGTCATCTTCTCTCATGTCCATGAACGTTCCACACGAGAGGGATTGGAGGTTGAATTGCGTTCCCGCATCCAGCCCCTTGTAGTAAATCTCCAGCAAGGCAAGTTTGGATATGCCATGATGAGGGCAATCCAAGAGCAAATCCTGAAACCTTTCCCAAGATTGAAACAAACTTTCATTAGGTCTCATGGAAAAAGCATTAATCTTACCTCTAAGTTCCGCCGTTTTGGAAGGCGGAAAGAATTTGGTGAGGAACTCCGCGGAAAGGTCTTCCCACGTATCTAGTTTCCCACTAGGAAGAGCTTGGTACCAAGATAGCGCTTTCCCTTTCAAAGAGAAGAAGAAGGGTTTGAGCTTGTAGCTGTTGGTAGTAGCATTCTTCGGTCTCATCGTCTCCATCATGCACTCAAAGTTTTGCAAGTGTTGATGCGGAGATTCAGCGCTTGTCCCGCCAAATTGATTTTGGCGAACAAGAGTAATAACTTGAGGGTTGAAGCTAAACCCTTGCACATCTTCAGCATCGAAATTCACGTCCAAGCGGCGTGGTTGTTGTGTTGGATCCATCCGCTGGCCAAGAGTTCTTGGCTCTTCATCAACACGTTCGATCCTCGCATTCCTAGGTGGAACACGGCGATTAGCAACTCCTTGTGGATGGAAAGGATTCATATTGATCGTGGCATCAATCTCCTCTAACGGTGGCATGGAAGAATCACTATCATCAGCGGATGAGTGACTTCTTCTTCTAGTTCTTGATCCCCTCCTTGAGGACTTCTTGCTTCCTTTATTCTTAAGGTCGCTTAACTCTATCCTCATTTGGAACATCGTATCCTGTAGTATGCTAATTTCGGATTGATGACGATCCGTTTCATCCCGGCGGAGATTCTCGTTCCATTGGAGTTGAGCTTCCTTCTCCGCCAACTCCGCTTGAAGATCACGTTCGTGTTCTTCAGCCATCTTCTTTTCCTTGCGCTTTTGCCTTAAAGTTTTCTCTAGCTCTTGATCGAGAGGTAAGAGATCTTCGGTGTTCCTAGACCTGCGCATGCACTCAAAAAGATATCAAACAACGAGAGCAAGCTCCCAAGCTTGACAACCGGCTACCCAATTCGGCTGAAACCAAATCCCCGGCAACGGCGCCAAAAACTTGTTCGCCCCTAAAGGTGTGTGCAAATAAGCTTTAAATTTATAAAACTAGAATCAAGCAGCGAACCCGCAGTGTACGGATCGACGTAGTTAAGCAAGAATTCCAGAGTATCGAACACAGGGATTTGGGTGGGAACAAATTCAATTGCAGATTATCAAGCGAATAAATATGAGAGTTTTGCAAATATTAGGAAAACAACAATCCTAAAGATCCAAGTATCCAGCTGTGGCAATCGATTCAAGATATACTAATGATATAAAGACAGAGTTGAGATATGCAAAAGTATGCTAATGTAAGGTAATCGTACAGTGAAGTTCCAAAAACCTTATATGACTCACCTACAAGGCACTATCTATACAGGTTGATGAGGCTCAATATAGAAAGATTCTAAAGATGAGGATTAGTGTCAAATACCCAAACTTGTAATCCAAGGATCAAGACTAACTTAACCGATTACGATTGTGACACTCGCAATTGAGGTAGAGGTTGTTGAGGCTTCACTACCACCTAGAAAAGACAAGTCTAAACTAAGTCAAAGCAAATCTTTAACTTTGGATTAAAGTAAAAGCAAGTTCGTAAACTTAAGGGAAATTACGGTTGGATCTTGAGATTCCACGGTCGTGGAACTCAAGAACAGCCCGTAATTTAGGGTTCGTCGACGATTCTCTCAAACTCTCAGGGTCTAATCTGTTTACGATCGATCTATCATCATCTAAGCCACAACTATCAACCCTTCACCTTAGAATTGTTAAGGGTTTTTAGCCAATAACAGTCATGTTGATATCAATTCAAGAATTAAAAGATAGAAAGATGAAAACTTCCAAAAACTTTCAATAAACTTCAACCCAATCTCAAAGTCACAATCAAGAACAAGTATCGTCACAAAATTCAGAATAAAGCAAACAATCACAATCTTAGGAAACAGAGAAGAACGGGATGTCAATCCGTCTTCTAAATCAAACCTAAACAAGAAGAGTAATCTTCTTGCAACAATCTTCCAATAACTTCGATCTTCCGCCAATCCGAAGATCTCAACAACAATCTCCGCCAAAAGTGCGAGATTAGGGCAAATCCCAACACGAACTTCAATCTCCAATGAGATGTAAAAATCCTCTAAGCTAGGGTTGCCAAAATCCTTTAAGCGGCGATCGTCCTCCTAAGCGAAGATAAGCGGTAATGCAAAGCGAGGTGTAAGCCGGCCTATGCGTCAATGACGGAATCTCCCTTTGTCCGTCTTTTTATAGTGTAGGGCAAAATGTCGGCCCGGCCCAATCTTCAAAAGATCGTGGCTTCAAAGTGTCGCAAAAAAGATCGCCAAGATCACGGTCGTGGAAGTTTCCACGACCGTAATTTAGAGCGTGGAATGGATCACGGTTTGGATCATATGTTCCACGACCGTAATAGTTACTGGAATGCATCACGCCTCTCTTTGCAGGGTTCCACGGCCGTGGAACTGAACGTGGTTTGTAGTACGGCCGTATTTTAGAGCGTGGTTTAGGGCAAGAACGTGATTCTTCCCTAGCCTCGTGCATTCCTCAAGCTGAATTCCAATTTGTTCCTAAGAATGCCCTTAATCCATGGGCATACTCAATCAACTCTTCTTTACTCGATTCCGTTCGGAAATGACTCTTAATCACCTATAATCAACATAAAGCTAGTGTAGACATCCATATCGACAATATAGGTAATACTAGCTCACATATGCAATAAAGCTCAATCAAAGACTATCTATATGAATCAAATACGTTTAGAAAACGTGCCTAAAGTATCACAATATTTCATGCTAACACCTACCCCGCCCACTCACTCTCTCCCCTCACCAACCACAACTCTCCCTCGCACCTTACCTCTCTCACAGCTCATGCCCCTGCGACCTCATCAAACCCTCACACACCACCCTCTGCTCACACCCCTGCGCCACCACCGACAGCCCAGACGACGCCTTCACCAAGCCCTTGCGCCACTAGCTTTCACCACCACCAACACCATCTACATTCTTTAACCCTCCAACACGTTCCACCCTCACACACTCTCTTCCCTCCACTCTGAGCAACTCCGGCGACGTCTCCACCAACAAGAAGCCACCGGAGCCCCCCCAAGAGCCACCACCTTCGTAGCTGTCCAAAATCGCCCTCTGCACTTCTCCCGCCCCTGCGCTTGCAAGCTGCCGCACCTGCGGAAAACACAACAGAGGGTTCATCTTCTTTCTTTGTTTTTAAAAGTTGTTAATTCCTTTAATTAATCAACTGCAAGAATGGAACCACAAAGGAAGTCCAAGATGTCGAAGGCTGAGAAGGAGCGATATAGGATTGTGTAAGATCGGGTTGTGCACGCAACTCGGTTTTTGCACGTTCCTACCTTAGAGAAGCTAGGCATGTTGGAGAGCATGCAGTCGTTCCTTAACAATGCTGGGCTCGGAGACTTTCTACAAAGGAGTGCTCCAACGTATCCCGAGCTCAGCCGCCAGTTCATAGCCACCTTCACCATGGAGAAGGAGGATCACGTGTGTGTTGGACTTACCTTCAAGTTCAACAAGAAGAAGTACACCGTTGATTACCTCTAGATGCAGGCGGCCTTTGGAGTGACCCTCAACTCCTCATAGAACTAGTGGGAGACAGTCCCGACACCGGACCTATGCGAGTTTTGGCCGGCTGCCACAGGATCCGAGTTTCATGTCGGGGGTGAGTACTCCAACAAACTCACTCACCCTTGCTTGAGGCTCCTGTCAAAGATCATCATGAGTATCTTCTGTGGACACAAGGAGGAGAACAAGGTTGCCCTCAAGGACCTTCCACTGCTCTATTCCTGCCTCCCGATGAGCGAGAAGGTGATGGATTGGTCGTACCTCTTCCTTACCACTTTGAAGCGGATTAGGAAGAACGAGCCAAGGGACATTGTTGGCGGTGGGGTGACTCTCCTTGATCGCCTCACAAGTTATGGATCTTTCTGGCCTAGAGGACTGTTCGCTCCAAACGGTGTGTGCAAGCTTTAAATTTATAACCCTAGACTTAAGCTTAAAACAAGGATGCGAACCCGCAGTGTACGGGTCAATCGTAGTAAAAGCAAGAAAATTCCAGGGGTCGATCACAGGGACTTGGTGAAACAAAGTCAACACGGTATGCTAATGTTAATGCTAACCACAAGAGCAATTTAACACAATCAAAGATGAATAAGATGTCAAATAAAGCAAACATGCAATTCTAGGGATTAAAGCATCTAGTTGTGGTTCCAACTCAAGATCTATAGATAAGCGGACAAAGCTGAGATTTTTGCGTGGGGAAGGTGTTTCTAAAGTGGAGTAGATCACCGGGTAGGTCTCACTACACACTAATCCAAAACCGTAACTCCTATTACCGGGTAAGTCTCAAGGAATCAAGATAAAGAACTATAACCTCAAACTAACATACCATCTAAGGGAATAGAATCAACCTTTACCGGGTAAGTCTCAGGCTAACTCACAAAGATGGGATGGAAGCACACTCAAACCCCAATAAAGGATAAACCTTTATTACCTACACTTATGATCGTTGGTACACAAACTAAGGAATTACCGGGTAAGTCTCATCCTAAGCTTGCTTTGAACCAGAAAGGTGTAATAAGAATAGGATTTAGCAAACTCTAACACTTAACTCTCAGTTTAGGATAGGATAAGTCACCTCGGTCAGAAGAATTCCACCCCGGCCGAGATGTTCATCAACCGAACGAGATGCTTAGGGTTAAGGTTAAAGACTCGAACTTTCAGGATCCTACTGGAATCTAAGATTATTCTATCATTGTTTTTCCCACAACCTTCAGCCAATCACCCTAGAATCACACAAGGAAATTAGCCACTCATCATCATAATGAAAGTATTAAAATATATGGGAAGAGGTGAATATTTGAACAAAGAAGAATTTAATGAAAAGACTTCAATAACTGAATCAAATATCACAAACAAAAGCGTTCCTTGGATAATTATCCAACAAGACAAGACAATAGGGAAAGGAATTGAAGACAATCTTACAAAACCCTTCAAAAAGCTATAAAAGCTATCGTCTTCAATCTTCCTTCAACCTTCAAAAAGGTTCTTCAAATCTCTCCCAAATTGGAGTAGGCTGCGGCTGCTGCGCTGATAGCGGATGTTAATCGGTGTATGCAGGATCTTGGAATCGTGGAAAGCCAACCCTTTTTATAGGAAAATAAACCTCCAAAGATAATAAATCTTAAGAAGATATTATCCCATAAATATAGGTAAAATATATGATCTTGCATATCTCCTTCCTTCCAGAAGCTCAGCCCAAAAATATAAGATCACTTTCCAATTTTAAAAGATCTCAGCCAAGAATAAAATATTCTCGCCGCGTCCTAGGTATTCGCCTCGGTCGAGTCGGCGTCTCTGGATCGCCTCGGTCGAGGTGAACCTCTGGTCAACCGAGGTGACTCATAACTGAATGTAGAATCTCTCAAAACTGGTCCAAAGTAAATCTTTAATCCATGGTTATGCTTCCTGAATATAGCTCCAAATGACTCTTGACTCCTTTTGCTCCTTTTTGATGCAAAACGTACCATATTACCTGCAATTACAACGAAACTAGGTGTAGACCTCGATTCTCGCAAAGGTAGATGAAATGGTAGTAAAATCACATAATGTACATACAAACATGCAGATTATGAAAGATAAAACGTCCAAACAAACCCCAAAATATGGACTATAATTCATGCTATCAAAATACCCCATACTTAGCCCTTGCTTGTCCCCAAGCAAGTTCCTCATATAGAAAACAAGATAGAATGGATTATAAGTCAAGAAAATCAATGAAAAGTCCTTCAAAAACATTTCTATGGTGTGCAGCTATCATAGATCACTCTAAGGGAATACTTCCTGGATTTTAAAAACTCAATATGATCAAAACATTTTATAAATATAGGAAAGTTGTTCATCTTTGCATAAAATCATAGAATGCATAATAAATCATAATTATCAAAATTAATCATGTATAATCCAGTTTAAACCGCTAAGTCAATCAACAAGCTCAAGGTCTCAAGGGCTTCCCAAAAGAAAGGTCAAGAAACGTGTAGGGTAGGGATGTATGTAAGGTAATGTGGTGCTAGAATCCGGGAAAAGGATGAACTTCACTTTCACTTTGACTTGCAACACCTTCCACCAATAAGCTTTGCTTATTTAACACTTTTTCCCTTTTTACTTTACTTTTTGGGATGCATGGACAGAGGTGCACAATAACCGAAGCCTAGGAAATCTGCAATCATCAATTTCTCGAGATGCATCAAACCCTTGATGCACATACCATGACCCGTTAGGAATATCGCTTAATCCGACTTTGGCAAGACACAAACACCCGGCTATGTGAATGGTGCCGAGTTACTCATCTTCATGATTGACTTCCCCAAACCTATTATTGCTTTCTAACACTTTTACTTCCAGCCACTTCTCAACTTTAACTTCACTTGCTTTCACCACTTCGCTTGCTTCCAAATTCCCGGATAGGTAAAGGGAGGCAATATGTATATGAGGGGCTAAGCATGATCAAGAAGAAGAAGAAAGAAGAGAATGAATTGCCTTGGCCTTTCCAACAAGAAAGTGAGAGAACTTAACCTGCGGTGTCAACCTTCAAATTCAACATAATTTGGATAAAAACAAGGTACTAAACATGCCAATAATTTCAAACAAAGCATTTAGCAACTTAAACATATCATAAAACCTTTCAAACACATAAAGAATTTAAAACCAGTAAGTAAACAAGATCTTCACTGAGATCATATCCAGATAAGTAACACAAAATCGTTTTCGAAAACTCTCAGTTAACCCACCTCGGTCGAGGTGTTCTTGGTTCAACCGAGGTGGAACACCTCGTTTCGCCAGAATCTCCCCGGTCGAGGTCAAAATTTTTTTTTTTTTTTATTTTATTTTCGGTTCGGTTTCGACGTTTTTCTCAATCAAATAATCTGTAGGTATGCATGTAGTCTCAGATAAACACATAGATGCAAAAGTGAAGCATAAATATAAAATATCCGATAAAGCGTGAGTCATACATCAAAGTCATCAAATAAGTACATCAAATACCCCATACTTGGAACACACTGTCCCAGTGGGTCAGAATAAGTCTAAGGACAGGATACTCACCGAACATAGCTAAACTGCATGAAGAAGTAAGAAACAGCTCCCAGATAAGACCATCTCGGTTGGCGAAGTACATCTCGGTCGAGGTGTTCTGACAGTACCCGAGATGTATCTCAGTAAAGCTCGTTTTCTCAACTTCTCGAAATTTTGTTCTTCCAGTGTAGCTCCTGAACTGTGATCCTTCCTTTTGGAATACTTGGTTGTTGTCTAGAGGAAAACAAAAATAAAGCAACTATCTAAACTAAACTAGAAAAGGGAGAAGAAATCAATACCTTGGGTTGCCTCCCAAGAAGCGCTTGGTTTAAGGTCGTTAGTTGGACCCTTCTCCATAGAATTACTCAATGTACCTTGAACACCATGGAGTGCTCGTCACATCTATCATAAAATTCTTCCAAAAAGGTTCTGGTTTCTAATTTCACCGGCAAATGGTAAGATCTCCCACGTACAAGCTTGTACGGTTTGATTCTCACCGGAATCCTTCTAGACTTCCTGCACTTCAATGGGACATTCCTCGTGTCCCATCCTTTCCTTGATCGAGAAAACAGTTTCTCGAGAATCATAGCAGCTTCCCCATCTATAGCTTGGGGATGGTACAAGGTCCTTAGCATGCGAGGGACCCCATACTTGAACAAGAGATACTTCATCGACTTAGCGGTGTAGTGTTTACAAACTCCACTCCTTATAATCCAAGGAGCTTCTTCCAACAATTTCAAGGAAGACTTCATCTTGATTTTAGGAGGTTCTTTCGGAAGAGACCTCCAACTTTCCGGTGCATCCGAAATCTCTCCCAGCTCAGCTGGTCTTTCCTCCACCTTAACCACAGTCTCAGTAATTTGGTCAGGGTTCGCTGCATCTTGCAGTTCTACAAATTCTTCTTCCATCTCGGTCGAGATCTTTGACACCTCGGCCGAGGTCTCGAGATCTTCCATATCCTCCGCTTCCACAAAAGCTTCAGGAGAAACTTCCGGTTCAACAAGAGGAATGCTTGGAACGTGCAACACTTCCTTATGCTCCTCGTTCGGCTTAGCATAGGATAGGGTGCTTTCCTTGAGCTCCTCCACCTTCTTCATCAACTTCTCCAATCTTGATTCGAGAGAGTCTTCAAAAGGTTGCTCATAAATGTTTTTAGGAACGTTCTTCTCATCCCATATCGAAAGTTCATGTTGAATGGCCTCTTCTCTTTCCCTTTCATTGTTGAACCAATAGAAGGAGTACTTCTCCTCCAAGTATTCATAATGGTCCGCCCTAGCACTTTGCCTTGCTATCCAGGCTGGATCAAATGTAGTCATTGGAAATCCTGAAAACTACAAAACTCATAGAAAGAGTAGTTAGTAGCAACAGGGGCAAGTGCCCCGAAAGCAAACCGCAACCGGCTCGGTCTAGACCAAGTCCCCGGCAACGGCGCCAAAAACTTGTTCGCTCCAAACGGTGTGTGCAAGCTTTAAATTTATAACCCTAGACTTAAGCTTAAAACAAGGATGCGAACCCGCAGTGTACGGGTCAATCGTAGTAAAAGCAAGAAAATTCCAGGGGTCGATCACAGGGACTTGGTGAAACAAAGTCAACACGGTATGCTAATGTTAATGCTAACCACAAGAGCAATTTAACACAATCAAAGATGAATAAGATGTCAAATAAAGCAAACATGCAATTCTAGGGATTAAAGCATCTAGTTGTGGTTCCAACTCAAGATCTATAGATAAGCGGACAAAGCTGAGATTTTTGCGTGGGGAAGGTGTTTCTAAAGTGGAGTAGATCACCGGGTAGGTCTCACTACACACTAATCCAAAACCGTAACTCCTATTACCGGGTAAGTCTCAAGGAATCAAGATAAAGAACTATAACCTCAAACTAACATACCATCTAAGGGAATAGAATCAACCTTTACCGGGTAAGTCTCAGGCTAACTCACAAAGATGGGATGGAAGCACACTCAAACCCCAATAAAGGATAAACCTTTATTACCTACACTTATGATCGTTGGTACACAAACTAAGGAATTACCGGGTAAGTCTCATCCTAAGCTTGCTTTGAACCAGAAAGGTGTAATAAGAATAGGATTTAGCAAACTCTAACACTTAACTCTCAGTTTAGGATAGGATAAGTCACCTCGGTCAGAAGAATTCCACCCCGGCCGAGATGTTCATCAACCGAACGAGATGCTTAGGGTTAAGGTTAAAGACTCGAACTTTCAGGATCCTACTGGAATCTAAGATTATTCTATCATTGTTTTTCCCACAACCTTCAGCCAATCACCCTAGAATCACACAAGGAAATTAGCCACTCATCATCATAATGAAAGTATTAAAATATATGGGAAGAGGTGAATATTTGAACAAAGAAGAATCTAATGAAAAGACTTCAATAACTGAATCAAATATCACAAACAAAAGCGTTCCTTGGATAATTATCCAACAAGACAAGACAATAGGGAGAGGAATTGAAGACAATCTTACAAAACCCTTCAAAAAGCTATAAAAGCTATCGTCTTCAATCTTCCTTCAACCTTCAAAAAGGTTCTTCAAATCTCTCCCAAATTGGAGTAGGCTGCGGCTGCTGCGCTGATAGCGGATGTTAATCGGTGTATGCAGGATCTTGGAATCGTGGAAAATCAACCCTTTTTATAGGAAAATAAACCTCCAAAGATAATAAATCTTAAGAAGATATTATCCCATAAATATAGGTAAAATATATGATCTTGCATATCTCCTTCCTTCCAGAAGCTCAGCCCAAAAATATAAGATCACTTTCCAATTTTAAAAGATCTCAGCCAAGAATAAAATATTCTCGCCGCGTCCTAGGTATTCGCCTCGGTCGAGTCGGCGTCTCTGGATCGCCTCGGTCGAGGTGAACCTCTGGTCAACCGAGGTGACTCATAACTGAATGTAGAATCTCTCAAAACTGGTCCAAAGTAAATCTTTAATCCATGGTTATGCTTCCTGAATATAGCTCCAAATGACTCTTGACTCATTTTGCTCCTTTTTGATGCAAAACGTACCATATTACCTGCAATTACAACGAAACTAGGTGTAGACCTCGATTCTCGCAAAGGTAGATGAAATGGTAGTAAAATCACATAATGTACATACAAACATGCAGATTATGAAAGATAAAACGTCCAAACAAACCCCAAAATATGGACTATAATTCATGCTATCAAAATACCCCATACTTAGCCCTTGCTTGTCCCCAAGCAAGTTCCTCATATAGAAAACAAGATAGAATGGATTATAAGTCAAGAAAATCAATGAAAAGTCCTTCAAAAACATTTCTATGGTGTGCAGCTATCATAGATCACTCTAAGGGAATACTTCCTGGAATTTAAAAACTCAATATGATCAAAACATTTTATAAATATAGGAAAGTTGTTCATCTTTGCATAAAATCATAGAATGCATAATAAATCATAATTATCAAAATTAATCATGTATAATCCAGTTTAAACCGCTAAGTCAATCAACAAGCTCAAGGTCTCAAGGGCTTCCCAAAAGAAAGGTCAAGAAACGTGTAGGGTAGGGATGTATGTAAGGTAATGTGGTGCTAGAATCCGGGAAAAGGATGAACTTCACTTTCACTTTGACTTGCAACACCTTCCACCAATAAGCTTTGCTTATTTAACACTTTTTCCCTTTTTACTTTACTTTTTGGGATGCATGGACAGAGGTGCACAATAACCGAAGCCTAGGAAATCTGCAATCATCAATTTCTCGAGATGCATCAAACCCTTGATGCACATACCATGACCCGTTAGGAATATCGCTTAATCCGACTTTGGCAAGACACAAACACCCGGCTATGTGAATGGTGCCGAGTTACTCATCTTCATGATTGACTTCCCCAAACCTATTATTGCTTTCTAACACTTTTACTTCCAGCCACTTCTCAACTTTAACTTCACTTGCTTTCACCACTTCGCTTGCTTCCAAATTCCCGGATAGGTAAAGGGAGGCAATATGTATATGAGGGGCTAAGCATGATCAAGAAGAAGAAGAAAGAAGAGAATGAATTGCCTTGGCCTTTCCAACAAGAAAGTGAGAGAACTTAACCTGCGGTGTCAACCTTCAAATTCAACATAATTTGGATAAAAACAAGGTACTAAACATGCCAATAATTTCAAACAAAGCATTTAGCAACTTAAACATATCATAAAACCTTTCAAACACATAAAGAATTTAAAACCAGTAAGTAAACAAGATCTTCACTGAGATCATATCCAGATAAGTAACACAAAATCGTTTTCGAAAACTCTCAGTTAACCCACCTCGGTCGAGGTGTTCTTGGTTCAACCGAGGTGGAACACCTCGTTTCGCCAGAATCTCCCCGGTCGAGGTCAAAATTTTTTTTTTTTTTTATTTTATTTTCGGTTCGGTTTCGACGTTTTTCTCAATCAAATAATCTGTAGGTATGCATGTAGTCTCAGATAAACACATAGATGCAAAAGTGAAGCATAAATATAAAATATCCGATAAAGCGTGAGTCATACATCAAAGTCATCAAATAAGTACATCAAATACCCCATACTTGGAACACACTGTCCCAGTGGGTCAGAATAAGTCTAAGGACAGGATACTCACCGAACATAGCTAAACTGCATGAAGAAGTAAGAAACAGCTCCCAGATAAGACCATCTCGGTTGGCGAAGTACATCTCGGTCGAGGTGTTCTGACAGTACCCGAGATGTATCTCAGTAAAGCTCGTTTTCTCAACTTCTCGAAATTTTGTTCTTCCAGTGTAGCTCCTGAACTGTGATCCTTCCTTTTGGAATACTTGGTTGTTGTCTAGAGGAAAACAAAAACAAAGCAACTATCTAAACTAAACTAGAAAAGGGAGAAGAAATCAATACCTTGGGTTGCCTCCCAAGAAGCGCTTGGTTTAAGGTCGTTAGTTGGACCCTTCTCCATAGAATTACTCAATGTACCTTGAACACCATGGAGTGCTCATCACATCTATCATAAAATTCTTCCAAAAAGGTTCCGGTTTCTAATTTCACCGGCAAATGGTAAGATCTCCCACGTACAAGCTTGTACGGTTTGATTCTCACCGGAATCCTTCTAGACTTCCTGCACTTCAATGGGACATTCCTCGTGTCCCATCCTTTCCTTGATCGAGAAAACAGTTTCTCGAGAATCATAGCAGCTTCCCCATCTATAGCTTGGGGATGGTACAAGGTCCTTAGCATGCGAGGGACCCCATACTTGAACAAGAGATACTTCATCGACTTAGCGGTGTAGTGTTTACAAACTCCACTCCTTATAATCCAAGGAGCTTCTTCCAACAATTTCAAGGAAGACTTCATCTTGATTTTAGGAGGTTCTTTCGGAAGAGACCTCCAACTTTCCGGTGCATTCCTGAAAAATTCAGAAACTTTAATAGGGAGTTCAAATAAAGTAGGAGAATGTACCTTGTAAAGTTCTCCAAATTTTGAGACGAGTTTCATGTTGGGTTGATAGTCCACACACGAAATCTCTCCCAGCTCAGCTGGTCTTTCCTCCACCTTAACCACAGTCTCAGTAATTTGGTCAGGGTTCGCTGCATCTTGCAGTTCTACAAATTCTTCTTCCATCTCGGTCGAGATCTTTGACACCTCGGCCGAGGTCTCGAGATCTTCCATATCCTCCGCTTCCACAAAAGCTTCAGGAGAAACTTCCGGTTCAACAAGAGGAATGCTTGGAACGTGCAACACTTCCTTATGCTCCTCGTTCGGCTTAGCATAGGATAGGGTGCTTTCCTTGAGCTCCTCCACCTTCTTCATCAACTTCTCCAATCTTGATTCGAGAGAGTCTTCAAAAGGTTGCTCATAAATGTTTTTAGGAACGTTCTTCTCATCCCATATCGAAAGTTCATGTTGAATGGCCTCTTCTCTTTCCCTTTCATTGTTGAACCAATAGAAGGAGTACTTCTCCTCCAAGTATTCATAATGGTCCGCCCTAGCACTTTGCCTTGCTATCCAGGCTGGATCAAATGTAGTCATTGGAAATCCTGAAAACTACAAAACTCATAGAAAGAGTAGTTAGTAGCAACAGGGGCAAGTGCCCCGAAAGCAAACCGCAACCGGCTCGGTCTAGACCAAGTCCCCGGCAACGGCGCCAAAAACTTGTTCGCTCCAAACGGTGTGTGCAAGCTTTAAATTTATAACCCTAGACTTAAGCTTAAAACAAGGATGCGAACCCGCAGTGTACGGGTCAATCGTAGTAAAAGCAAGAAAATTCCAGGGGTCGATCACAGGGACTCGGTGAAACAAAGTCAATACGGTATGCTTATGTCAATACTAACCACAAGAGCAATTAACACAATCAAAGATGAATAAGAAGTCAATAAAGCAAAAATGCAATTCTAGGGATTAAAGCATCTAGTTGTGGTTCCAACTCAAGATCTATAGATAAGCGGACAAAGCTGAGATTTTTGCGTGGGGAAGGTGTTTCTAAAGTGGAGTAGATCACCGGGTAAGTCTCACTACACACTAATCCAAAACCGTAACTCCTATTACCGGGTAAGTCTCAAGGAATCAAGATAAAGAACTATAACCTCAAACTAACATACCATCTAAGGGAATAGAATCAACCTTTACCGGGTAAGTCTCAGGCTAACTCACAAAGATGGGATGGAAGCACACTCAAACCCCAATAAAGGATAAACCTTTATTACCTACACTTATGATCGTTAATACACAAACTAAGGAATTACCGGGTAAGTCTCATCCTAAGCTTGCATTGAACCAGGAAAGGTGTAATAAGAATAGGATTTAGCAAACTCTAACACTTAACTCTCAGTTACGGATCAAATAAGTCACCTCGGTCAGAAGAATTCCACCCCGGCCGAGATGTTCATCAACCGAACGAGATGCTTAGGGTTAAGGTTAAAGACTCGAACTTTCAGGATCCTACTGGAATCTAAGATTTTTCTATCATTGTTTTTTCCCACAACCTTCAGCCAATCACCCTAGAATCACACAAGGAAATTAGCCACTCATCATCATAATGAAAGTATTAAATATATGGAAGAAGGTGAATATTTGAACAAGAAGAATTTAATGAAAACACTTCAATAACTGAATCAAATATCACACAAAATCGTTCCTTGGATAATAATCCAACTAGACAAGACAATAGGGAAAGGAATTGAAGACAATCTTACAAAACCCTTCAAAAAGCTATAAAAGCTATAGTCTTCAATCTTCCTTCAACCTTCAAAAAGGTTCTTCAACTACTCCCAAATTGGAGTAGGATGCGGCTGCTGCGCGTGTATGCGAGGTTCCCAGCTGTAAGCGGATATCGGAATTATGGGAAATCCGACCCTTTTTATAGGAAAATAAACCTCCAAAGATAATAAATCTTAAGAAGATATATTCCCATAAAAATAGGTAAAATATATGATTCTGCATATCTCCTTCCTTCCAGAAGCTCAGCCCAAAAATATAAGATCACTTTCCAAACTTAAAAGATCTCTTCCAAGAATAAAATATTCTCGCCGCGTCCTAGGTATTTGCCTCGGTCGAGTCGGCGTCTCTGGATCGCCTCGGTCGAGATGAATCTCTGGTCAACCGAGGTGACTCATAACTGAATGTAGAATCTCTCAAAACTGGTCCAAAGTAAATCTTTAATCCATGGTTGTGCTTCCTGAATGTAGCTCCAAATGACTCTTGACTCCTTTTGATCCTTTTTGATGCAAAACGTACCATATTACCTGCAATTACAACGAAACTAGGTGTAGACCTCGATTCTCGCAAAGGTAGATGAAATGGTAGTAAAATCACATAATGTACATACAAACATGCAGATTATGAAAGATAAAACGTCCAAACAAACCCCAAAATATGGACTATAATTCATGCTATCAAAATACCCCATACTTAGCCCTTGCTTGTCCCTAAGCAAGTTCCTCATATAGAAAACAAGATAGAATGGATTATAAGTCAAGAAAATCAATGAAAAGTCCTTCAAAAACATTTTATGGTGTGCAACTATCATAGATCACTCTAAGAGGATACTTCCTGAAATTAAAAACTCAATATGATCAAAACATTTTATAAATATAGGAAAGTTGTTCATCTTTGCATAAAATCATAGAATGCATAATAAATCATAATTATCAAAATTAATCATGTATAATCCAGTTTAAACCGCTAAGTCAATCAACAAGCTCAAGGTCTCAAGGGCTTCCCAAAAGAAAGGTCAAGAAACGTGTAGGGTAGGGATGTATGTAAGGTAATGTGGTGCTAGAATCCGGGAAAAGGATGAACTTCACTTTCACTTTGACTTGCAACACCTTCCACCAATAAGCTTTGCTTATTTAACACTTTTTCCCTTTTTACTTTACTTTTTGGGATGCATGGACAGAGGTGCACAATAACCGAAGCCTAGGAAATCTGCAATCATCAATTTCTCGAGATGCATCAAACCCTTGATGCACATACCATGACCCGTTAGGAATATCGCTTAATCCGACTTTGGCAAGACACAAACACCCGGCTATGTGAATGGTGCCGAGTTACTCATCTTCATGATTGACTTCCCCAAACCTATTATTGCTTTCTAACACTTTTACTTCCAGCCACTTCTCAACTTTAACTTCACTTGCTTTCACCACTTCGCTTGCTTCCAAATTCCCGGATAGGTAAAGGGAGGCAATATGTATATGAGGGGCTAAGCATGATCAAGAAGAAGAAGAAAGAAGAGAATGAATTGCCTTGGCCTTTCCAACAAGAAAGTGAGAGAACTTAACCTGCGGTGTCAACCTTCAAATTCAACATAATTTGGATAAAAACAAGGTACTAAACATGCCAATAATTTCAAACAAAGCATTTAGCAACTTAAACATATCATAAAACCTTTCAAACACATAAAGAATTTAAAACCAGTAAGTAAACAAGATCTTCACTGAGATCATATCCAGATAAGTAACACAAAATCGTTTTCGAAAACTCTCAGTTAACCCACCTCGGTCGAGGTGTTCTTGGTTCAACCGAGGTGGAACACCTCGTTTCGCCAGAATCTCCCCGGTCGAGGTCAAAATTTTTTTTTTTTTTTATTTTATTTTCGGTTCGGTTTCGACGTTTTTCTCAATCAAATAATCTGTAGGTATGCATGTAGTCTCAGATAAACACATAGATGCAAAAGTGAAGCATAAATATAAAATATCCGATAAAGCGTGAGTCATACATCAAAGTCATCAAATAAGTACATCAAATACCCCATACTTGGAACACACTGTCCCAGTGGGTCAGAATAAGTCTAAGGACAGGATACTCACCGAACATAGCTAAACTGCATGAAGAAGTAAGAAACAGCTCCCAGATAAGACCATCTCGGTTGGCGAAGTACATCTCGGTCGAGGTGTTCTGACAGTACCCGAGATGTATCTCAGTAAAGCTCGTTTTCTCAACTTCTCGAAATTTTGTTCTTCCAGTGTAGCTCCTGAACTGTGATCCTTCCTTTTGGAATACTTGGTTGTTGTCTAGAGGAAAACAAAAATAAAGCAACTATCTAAACTAAACTAGAAAAGGGAGAAGAAATCAATACCTTGGGTTGCCTCCCAAGAAGCGCTTGGTTTAAGGTCGTTAGTTGGACCCTTCTCCATAGAATTACTCAATGTACCTTGAACACCATGGAGTGCTCGTCACATCTATCATAAAATTCTTCCAAAAAGGTTCTGGTTTCTAATTTCACCGGCAAATGGTAAGATCTCCCACGTACAAGCTTGTACGGTTTGATTCTCACCGGAATCCTTCTAGACTTCCTGCACTTCAATGGGACATTCCTCGTGTCCCATCCTTTCCTTGATCGAGAAAACAGTTTCTCGAGAATCATAGCAGCTTCCCCATCTATAGCTTGGGGATGGTACAAGGTCCTTAGCATGCGAGGGACCCCATACTTGAACAAGAGATACTTCATCGACTTAGCGGTGTAGTGTTTACAAACTCCACTCCTTATAATCCAAGGAGCTTCTTCCAACAATTTCAAGGAAGACTTCATCTTGATTTTAGGAGGTTCTTTCGGAAGAGACCTCCAACTTTCCGGTGCATTCCTGAAAAATTCAAACTTTAATAGGGAGTTCAAATAAAGTAGGAGAATGTACCTTGTAAAGTTCTCCAAATTTTGAGACGAGTTTCATGTTGGGTTGATAGTCCACACACGAAATCTCTCCCAGCTCAGCTGGTCTTTCCTCCACCTTAACCACAGTCTCAGTAATTTGGTCAGGGTTCGCTGCATCTTGCAGTTCTACAAATTCTTCTTCCATCTCGGTCGAGATCTTTGACACCTCGGCCGAGGTCTCGAGATCTTCCATATCCTCCGCTTCCACAAAAGCTTCAGGAGAAACTTCCGGTTCAACAAGAGGAATGCTTGGAACGTGCAACACTTCCTTATGCTCCTCGTTCGGCTTAGCATAGGATAGGGTGCTTTCCTTGAGCTCCTCCACCTTCTTCATCAACTTCTCCAATCTTGATTCGAGAGAGTCTTCAAAAGGTTGCTCATAAATGTTTTTAGGAACGTTCTTCTCATCCCATATCGAAAGTTCATGTTGAATGGCCTCTTCTCTTTCCCTTTCATTGTTGAACCAATAGAAGGAGTACTTCTCCTCCAAGTATTCATAATGGTCCGCCCTAGCACTTTGCCTTGCTATCCAGGCTGGATCAAATGTAGTCATTGGAAATCCTGAAAACTACAAAACTCATAGAAAGAGTAGTTAGTAGCAACAGGGGCAAGTGCCCCGAAAGCAAACCGCAACCGGCTCGGTCTAGACCAAGTCCCCGGCAACGGCGCCAAAAACTTGTTCGCTCCAAACGGTGTGTGCAAGCTTTAAATTTATAACCCTAGACTTAAGCTTAAAACAAGGATGCGAACCCGCAGTGTACGGGTCAATCGTAGTAAAAGCAAGAAAATTCCAGGGGTCGATCACAGGGACTTGGTGAAACAAAGTCAACACGGTATGCTAATGTTAATGCTAACCACAAGAGCAATTTAACACAATCAAAGATGAATAAGATGTCAAATAAAGCAAACATGCAATTCTAGGGATTAAAGCATCTAGTTGTGGTTCCAACTCAAGATCTATAGATAAGCGGACAAAGCTGAGATTTTTGCGTGGGGAAGGTGTTTCTAAAGTGGAGTAGATCACCGGGTAGGTCTCACTACACACTAATCCAAAACCGTAACTCCTATTACCGGGTAAGTCTCAAGGAATCAAGATAAAGAACTATAACCTCAAACTAACATACCATCTAAGGGAATAGAATCAACCTTTACCGGGTAAGTCTCAGGCTAACTCACAAAGATGGGATGGAAGCACACTCAAACCCCAATAAAGGATAAACCTTTATTACCTACACTTATGATCGTTGGTACACAAACTAAGGAATTACCGGGTAAGTCTCATCCTAAGCTTGCTTTGAACCAGAAAGGTGTAATAAGAATAGGATTTAGCAAACTCTAACACTTAACTCTCAGTTTAGGATAGGATAAGTCACCTCGGTCAGAAGAATTCCACCCCGGCCGAGATGTTCATCAACCGAACGAGATGCTTAGGGTTAAGGTTAAAGACTCGAACTTTCAGGATCCTACTGGAATCTAAGATTATTCTATCATTGTTTTTCCCACAACCTTCAGCCAATCACCCTAGAATCACACAAGGAAATTAGCCACTCATCATCATAATGAAAGTATTAAAATATATGGGAAGAGGTGAATATTTGAACAAAGAAGAATCTAATGAAAAGACTTCAATAACTGAATCAAATATCACAAACAAAAGCGTTCCTTGGATAATTATCCAACAAGACAAGACAATAGGGAAAGGAATTGAAGACAATCTTACAAAACCCTTCAAAAAGCTATAAAAGCTATCGTCTTCAATCTTCCTTCAACCTTCAAAAAGGTTCTTCAAATCTCTCCCAAATTGGAGTAGGCTGCGGCTGCTGCGCTGATAGCGGATGTTAATCGGTGTATGCAGGATCTTGGAATCGTGGAAATCCAACCCTTTTTATAGGAAAATAAACCTCCAAAGATAATAAATCTTAAGAAGATATTATCCCATAAATATAGGTAAAATATATGATCTTGCATATCTCCTTCCTTCCAGAAGCTCAGCCCAAAAATATAAGATCACTTTCCAATTTTAAAAGATCTCAGCCAAGAATAAAATATTCTCGCCGCGTCCTAGGTATTCGCCTCGGTCGAGTCGGCGTCTCTGGATCGCCTCGGTCGAGGTGAACCTCTGGTCAACCGAGGTGACTCATAACTGAATGTAGAATCTCTCAAAACTGGTCCAAAGTAAATCTTTAATCCATGGTTATGCTTCCTGAATATAGCTCCAAATGACTCTTGACTCCTTTTGCTCCTTTTTGATGCAAAACGTACCATATTACCTGCAATTACAACGAAACTAGGTGTAGACCTCGATTCTCGCAAAGGTAGATGAAATGGTAGTAAAATCACATAATGTACATACAAACATGCAGATTATGAAAGATAAAACGTCCAAACAAACCCCAAAATATGGACTATAATTCATGCTATCAAAATACCCCATACTTAGCCCTTGCTTGTCCCCAAGCAAGTTCCTCATATAGAAAACAAGATAGAATGGATTATAAGTCAAGAAAATCAATGAAAAGTCCTTCAAAAACATTTCTATGGTGTGCAGCTATCATAGATCACTCTAAGGGAATACTTCCTGGATTTTAAAAACTCAATATGATCAAAACATTTTATAAATATAGGAAAGTTGTTCATCTTTGCATAAAATCATAGAATGCATAATAAATCATAATTATCAAAATTAATCATGTATAATCCAGTTTAAACCGCTAAGTCAATCAACAAGCTCAAGGTCTCAAGGGCTTCCCAAAAGAAAGGTCAAGAAACGTGTAGGGTAGGGATGTATGTAAGGTAATGTGGTGCTAGAATCCGGGAAAAGGATGAACTTCACTTTCACTTTGACTTGCAACACCTTCCACCAATAAGCTTTGCTTATTTAACACTTTTTCCCTTTTTACTTTACTTTTTGGGATGCATGGACAGAGGTGCACAATAACCGAAGCCTAGGAAATCTGCAATCATCAATTTCTCGAGATGCATCAAACCCTTGATGCACATACCATGACCCGTTAGGAATATCGCTTAATCCGACTTTGGCAAGACACAAACACCCGGCTATGTGAATGGTGCCGAGTTACTCATCTTCATGATTGACTTCCCCAAACCTATTATTGCTTTCTAACACTTTTACTTCCAGCCACTTCTCAACTTTAACTTCACTTGCTTTCACCACTTCGCTTGCTTCCAAATTCCCGGATAGGTAAAGGGAGGCAATATGTATATGAGGGGCTAAGCATGATCAAGAAGAAGAAGAAAGAAGAGAATGAATTGCCTTGGCCTTTCCAACAAGAAAGTGAGAGAACTTAACCTGCGGTGTCAACCTTCAAATTCAACATAATTTGGATAAAAACAAGGTACTAAACATGCCAATAATTTCAAACAAAGCATTTAGCAACTTAAACATATCATAAAACCTTTCAAACACATAAAGAATTTAAAACCAGTAAGTAAACAAGATCTTCACTGAGATCATATCCAGATAAGTAACACAAAATCGTTTTCGAAAACTCTCAGTTAACCCACCTCGGTCGAGGTGTTCTTGGTTCAACCGAGGTGGAACACCTCGTTTCGCCAGAATCTCCCCGGTCGAGGTCAAAATTTTTTTTTTTTTTTATTTTATTTTCGGTTCGGTTTCGACGTTTTTCTCAATCAAATAATCTGTAGGTATGCATGTAGTCTCAGATAAACACATAGATGCAAAAGTGAAGCATAAATATAAAATATCCGATAAAGCGTGAGTCATACATCAAAGTCATCAAATAAGTACATCAAATACCCCATACTTGGAACACACTGTCCCAGTGGGTCAGAATAAGTCTAAGGACAGGATACTCACCGAACATAGCTAAACTGCATGAAGAAGTAAGAAACAGCTCCCAGATAAGACCATCTCGGTTGGCGAAGTACATCTCGGTCGAGGTGTTCTGACAGTACCCGAGATGTATCTCAGTAAAGCTCGTTTTCTCAACTTCTCGAAATTTTGTTCTTCCAGTGTAGCTCCTGAACTGTGATCCTTCCTTTTGGAATACTTGGTTGTTGTCTAGAGGAAAACAAAAATAAAGCAACTATCTAAACTAAACTAGAAAAGGGAGAAGAAATCAATACCTTGGGTTGCCTCCCAAGAAGCGCTTGGTTTAAGGTCGTTAGTTGGACCCTTCTCCATAGAATTACTCAATGTACCTTGAACACCATGGAGTGCTCGTCACATCTATCATAAAATTCTTCCAAAAAGGTTCTGGTTTCTAATTTCACCGGCAAATGGTAAGATCTCCCACGTACAAGCTTGTACGGTTTGATTCTCACCGGAATCCTTCTAGACTTCCTGCACTTCAATGGGACATTCCTCGTGTCCCATCCTTTCCTTGATCGAGAAAACAGTTTCTCGAGAATCATAGCAGCTTCCCCATCTATAGCTTGGGGATGGTACAAGGTCCTTAGCATGCGAGGGACCCCATACTTGAACAAGAGATACTTCATCGACTTAGCGGTGTAGTGTTTACAAACTCCACTCCTTATAATCCAAGGAGCTTCTTCCAACAATTTCAAGGAAGACTTCATCTTGATTTTAGGAGGTTCTTTCGGAAGAGACCTCCAACTTTCCGGTGCATTCCTGAAAAATTCAAACTTTAATAGGGAGTTCAAATAAAGTAGGAGAATGTACCTTGTAAAGTTCTCCAAATTTTGAGACGAGTTTCATGTTGGGTTGATAGTCCACACACGAAATCTCTCCCAGCTCAGCTGGTCTTTCCTCCACCTTAACCACAGTCTCAGTAATTTGGTCAGGGTTCGCTGCATCTTGCAGTTCTACAAATTCTTCTTCCATCTCGGTCGAGATCTTTGACACCTCGGCCGAGGTCTCGAGATCTTCCATATCCTCCGCTTCCACAAAAGCTTCAGGAGAAACTTCCGGTTCAACAAGAGGAATGCTTGGAACGTGCAACACTTCCTTATGCTCCTCGTTCGGCTTAGCATAGGATAGGGTGCTTTCCTTGAGCTCCTCCACCTTCTTCATCAACTTCTCCAATCTTGATTCGAGAGAGTCTTCAAAAGGTTGCTCATAAATGTTTTTAGGAACGTTCTTCTCATCCCATATCGAAAGTTCATGTTGAATGGCCTCTTCTCTTTCCCTTTCATTGTTGAACCAATAGAAGGAGTACTTCTCCTCCAAGTATTCATAATGGTCCGCCCTAGCACTTTGCCTTGCTATCCAGGCTGGATCAAATGTAGTCATTGGAAATCCTGAAAACTACAAAACTCATAGAAAGAGTAGTTAGTAGCAACAGGGGCAAGTGCCCCGAAAGCAAACCGCAACCGGCTCGGTCTAGACCAAGTCCCCGGCAACGGCGCCAAAAACTTGTTCGCTCCAAACGGTGTGTGCAAGCTTTAAATTTATAACCCTAGACTTAAGCTTAAAACAAGGATGCGAACCCGCAGTGTACGGGTCAATCGTAGTAAAAGCAAGAAAATTCCAGGGGTCGATCACAGGGACTTGGTGAAACAAAGTCAACACGGTATGCTAATGTTAATGCTAACCACAAGAGCAATTTAACACAATCAAAGATGAATAAGATGTCAAATAAAGCAAACATGCAATTCTAGGGATTAAAGCATCTAGTTGTGGTTCCAACTCAAGATCTATAGATAAGCGGACAAAGCTGAGATTTTTGCATGGGGAAGGTGTTTCTAAAGTGGAGTAGATCACCGGGTAAGTCTCACTACACACTAATCCCAAACCGTAACTCCTATTACCGGGTAAGTCTCAAGGAATTAAGATAAAGAACTATAACCTCAAACTAACACACCATCTAAGGGAATAGAATCAACCTTTACCGGGTAAGTCTCGGGCTAACTCACAAAGATGGGATGGAAGCACACTCAAACCCCAATAAAGGACAAACCTTTATTACCTACACTTATGATCGTTGGTACACAAACTAAGGAATTACCGGGTAAGTCTCATCCTAAGCTTGCTTTGAACCAGAAAGGTTTAATAAGAATAGGATTTGGCAAACTCTAACACTTAACTCTCAGCTTAGGGTCGGATAAGTCACCTCGGTCAGAAGAATTCCACCCCGGCCGAGATGTTCATCAACCGAACGAGATGCTTAGGGTTAAGGTTAAAGACTCGAACTTTCAGGATCCTACTGGAATCTAAGATTATTCTATCATTGTTTTTCCCACAACCTTCAGCCAATCACCCTAGAATCACACAAGGAAATTAGCCACTCATCATCATAATGAAAGTATTAAATATATGGGAAGAAGGTGAATATTTGAACAAAGAAGAATTTAATGAAAACACTTCAATAACTGAATCAAATATCACACAAAATCGTTCCTTGGATAATGATCCAACAAGACAAGACAACAAGGAAAGGAATTGAAGACAATCTTACAAAACCCTCCAAAAAGCTATAAAGCTATAGTCTTCAATCTTCCTTCAACCTTCAAAAAGGTTCTTCAACTCTCTCCCAAATTGGAGTAGGATGCGGCTGCTGCGCTGATAGCGGGTGTATGCAGTCTGTATTTCGGTGTAAGCGGGCTTCTAAGCGTGATCGGATTTGTGAAAAATCCAATCCTTTTTATAGGAAAAATAAACCTCCAAAGATAATAAATCTTAAGAAGATATTATCCCATAAATATAGGTAAAATATATGATTCTGCATATCTCCTTCCTTCTAGAAGCTCAGCCCAAAAATATAAGATCACTTTCCAATTTTAAAAGATCTCAGCTAAGAATAAAATATTCTCGCCGCGTCCTAGGTGTTCGCCTCGGTCGAGTCGGCGTCTCTGGATCGCCTCGGTCGAGATGAATCTCTGGGCAACCGAGGTGATCATAACTGAGTGTAGAATCTCTCAAAACTGGTCCAAAGTAAATCTTTAATCCATGGTTGTGCTTCCTGAATGTAGCTCCAAATGACTCTTGACTCCTTTTGCTCCTTTTTGATGCAAAACGTACCATATTACCTGCAATTACAACGAAACTAGGTGTAGACCTCGATTCTCGCAAAGGTAGATGAAATGGTAGTAAAATCACATAATGTACATACAAACATGCAGATTATGAAAGATAAAACGTCCAAACAAACCTCAAAATATAGACTATAATTCATGCTATCAAAATACCCCATACTTAGCCCTTGCTTGTCCCTAAGCAAGTTCCTCA
The DNA here is from genome assembly GCA_033239045.1 of Fagopyrum esculentum. NCBI lineage: Eukaryota > Viridiplantae > Streptophyta > Magnoliopsida > Caryophyllales > Polygonaceae > Fagopyrum > Fagopyrum esculentum. The sequence continues at coordinate 131,983,363 of BSUD01000005.1, read as the reverse complement.
TATAGAAATCAAGATAGAATGGATTATAAGTCAAGAAAATCAATGAAAAGTCCTTCAAAAACATTTTATGGTGTGCAACTATCATAGATCACTCTAAGAGAGTACTTCCTGGAAATTAAAAACTCAATATGATCAAAACATTTTATAAATATAGGAAAGTTGTTCATCTTTGCATAAAATCATAGAATGCATAATAAATCATAATTATCAAAATTAATCATGTATAATCCGGTTTAAACCGCTAAGTCAATCAACAAGCTCAAGGTCTCAAGGGCTTCCCAAAAGAAAGGTCAAGAAACGTGTAGGGTAGGGATGTATGTAAGGTAATGTGGTGCTAGAATCCGGGAAAAGGATGAACTTCACTTTCACTTTGACTTGCAACATCTTCCACCAATAAGCTTTGCTTATTTCACACTTTTTTTCTTTTTACTTTACTTTTTGGGATGCATGGACAGAGGTGCACAATAACCGAAGCCTAGGAAATCCGCAATCATCAATTTCTCGAGATGCGTCAAACCCTTGATGCACATACCATGACCCGTTAGGAATATCGCTTAATCCGACTTTGGCAAGACACAAACACCCGGCTATGTGAATGGTGCCGAGTTACTCATCTTCATGATTGACTTCCCCAAACCTATTATTGCTTTCTAACACTTTCACTTTCAGCCACTTCTCAACTTTTGACTTGCTTTCACCACTTCGCTTGCTTCCAAATTCCCGGATAGGTAAAGGGAGGCAATATGTATATGAGGGGCTAAGCATGATCAAGAAGAAGAAGAAGAAGAAGAATGAATTGCCTTGGTCTTTCCAAGAAGAACGTGAGAGAACTTATGCTGCGGTGTCAACCTTCAAATTCAACATAATTTGGATAAAAATAAAGTATTAAACATGCCAATAATTTTAAACAAAGCATTTAGCAACTTAAACATATCATAAAACATTTCAAACATATAAAGAATTTAAATCCAGTCGGTAAACAAAATCTTCACTGAGATCATATCCAGATAAGTAACACAAAAATCGTTTTCGAAAACTCTCTGTTACGCCCACCTCGGTCGAGGTGTTCTTGGTTCAACCGAGGTGAAACACCTCGTTTTGCCAGAACTGTCCCGGTCGAGGTCAAAAATTTTTTTAAAACCATTTTGTTTTTTTTTCGGTTTCGACGTTTTTCTCAGTCAAATAACCTGTAAGTATTTAGCAACTTAAACAAAGCATTTAGCAACTTAAACATATCAGAACTGTCCCCGGCAACGGCGCCAAAAACTTGTTCGCTCCAAACGGTGTGTGCAAGCTTTAAATTTATAACCCTAGACTTAAGCTTAAAACAAGGATGCGAACCCGCAGTGTACGGGTCAATCGTAGTAAAAGCAAGAAAATTCCAGGGGTCGATCACAGGGACTTGGTGAAACAAAGTCAACACGGTATGCTAATGTTAATGCTAACCACAAGAGCAATTTAACACAATCAAAGATGAATAAGATGTCAAATAAAGCAAACATGCAATTCTAGGGATTAAAGCATCTAGTTGTGGTTCCAACTCAAGATCTATAGATAAGCGGACAAAGCTGAGATTTTTGCGTGGGGAAGGTGTTTCTAAAGTGGAGTAGATCACCGGGTAGGTCTCACTACACACTAATCCAAAACCGTAACTCCTATTACCGGGTAAGTCTCAAGGAATCAAGATAAAGAACTATAACCTCAAACTAACATACCATCTAAGGGAATAGAATCAACCTTTACCGGGTAAGTCTCAGGCTAACTCACAAAGATGGGATGGAAGCACACTCAAACCCCAATAAAGGATAAACCTTTATTACCTACACTTATGATCGTTGGTACACAAACTAAGGAATTACCGGGTAAGTCTCATCCTAAGCTTGCTTTGAACCAGAAAGGTGTAATAAGAATAGGATTTAGCAAACTCTAACACTTAACTCTCAGTTTAGGATAGGATAAGTCACCTCGGTCAGAAGAATTCCACCCCGGCCGAGATGTTCATCAACCGAACGAGATGCTTAGGGTTAAGGTTAAAGACTCGAACTTTCAGGATCCTACTGGAATCTAAGATTATTCTATCATTGTTTTTCCCACAACCTTCAGCCAATCACCCTAGAATCACACAAGGAAATTAGCCACTCATCATCATAATGAAAGTATTAAAATATATGGGAAGAGGTGAATATTTGAACAAAGAAGAATTTAATGAAAAGACTTCAATAACTGAATCAAATATCACAAACAAAAGCGTTCCTTGGATAATTATCCAACAAGACAAGACAATAGGGAAAGGAATTGAAGACAATCTTACAAAACCCTTCAAAAAGCTATAAAAGCTATCGTCTTCAATCTTCCTTCAACCTTCAAAAAGGTTCTTCAAATCTCTCCCAAATTGGAGTAGGCTGCGGCTGCTGCGCTGATAGCGGATGTTAATCGGTGTATGCAGGATCTTGGAATCGTGGAAATCCAACCCTTTTTATAGGAAAATAAACCTCCAAAGATAATAAATCTTAAGAAGATATTATCCCATAAATATAGGTAAAATATATGATCTTGCATATCTCCTTCCTTCCAGAAGCTCAGCCCAAAAATATAAGATCACTTTCCAATTTTAAAAGATCTCAGCCAAGAATAAAATATTCTCGCCGCGTCCTAGGTATTCGCCTCGGTCGAGTCGGCGTCTCTGGATCGCCTCGGTCGAGGTGAACCTCTGGTCAACCGAGGTGACTCATAACTGAATGTAGAATCTCTCAAAACTGGTCCAAAGTAAATCTTTAATCCATGGTTATGCTTCCTGAATATAGCTCCAAATGACTCTTGACTCATTTTGCTCCTTTTTGATGCAAAACGTACCATATTACCTGCAATTACAACGAAACTAGGTGTAGACCTCGATTCTCGCAAAGGTAGATGAAATGGTAGTAAAATCACATAATGTACATACAAACATGCAGATTATGAAAGATAAAACGTCCAAACAAACCCCAAAATATGGACTATAATTCATGCTATCAAAATACCCCATACTTAGCCCTTGCTTGTCCCCAAGCAAGTTCCTCATATAGAAAACAAGATAGAATGGATTATAAGTCAAGAAAATCAATGAAAAGTCCTTCAAAAACATTTCTATGGTGTGCAGCTATCATAGATCACTCTAAGGGAATACTTCCTGGAATTTAAAAACTCAATATGATCAAAACATTTTATAAATATAGGAAAGTTGTTCATCTTTGCATAAAATCATAGAATGCATAATAAATCATAATTATCAAAATTAATCATGTATAATCCAGTTTAAACCGCTAAGTCAATCAACAAGCTCAAGGTCTCAAGGGCTTCCCAAAAGAAAGGTCAAGAAACGTGTAGGGTAGGGATGTATGTAAGGTAATGTGGTGCTAGAATCCGGGAAAAGGATGAACTTCACTTTCACTTTGACTTGCAACACCTTCCACCAATAAGCTTTGCTTATTTAACACTTTTTCCCTTTTTACTTTACTTTTTGGGATGCATGGACAGAGGTGCACAATAACCGAAGCCTAGGAAATCTGCAATCATCAATTTCTCGAGATGCATCAAACCCTTGATGCACATACCATGACCCGTTAGGAATATCGCTTAATCCGACTTTGGCAAGACACAAACACCCGGCTATGTGAATGGTGCCGAGTTACTCATCTTCATGATTGACTTCCCCAAACCTATTATTGCTTTCTAACACTTTTACTTCCAGCCACTTCTCAACTTTAACTCCACTTGCTTTCACCACTTCGCTTGCTTCCAAATTCCCGGATAGGTAAAGGGAGGCAAAATGTATATGAGGGGCTAAGCATGATCAAGAAGAAGAAGAAAGAAGAGAATGAATTGCCTTGGCCTTTCCAACAAGAAAGTGAGAGAACTTAACCTGCGGTGTCAACCTTCAAATTCAACATAATTTGGATAAAAACAAGGTACTAAACATGCCAATAATTTCAAACAAAGCATTTAGCAACTTAAACATATCATAAAACCTTTCAAACACATAAAGAATTTAAAACCAGTAAGTAAACAAGATCTTCACTGAGATCATATCCAGATAAGTAACACAAAATCGTTTTCGAAAACTCTCAGTTAACCCACCTCGGTCGAGGTGTTCTTGGTTCAACCGAGGTGGAACACCTCGTTTCGCCAGAATCTCCCCGGTCGAGGTCAAAATTTTTTTTTTTTTTTATTTTATTTTCGGTTCGGTTTCGACGTTTTTCTCAATCAAATAATCTGTAGGTATGCATGTAGTCTCAGATAAACACATAGATGCAAAAGTGAAGCATAAATATAAAATATCCGATAAAGCGTGAGTCATACATCAAAGTCATCAAATAAGTACATCAAATACCCCATACTTGGAACACACTGTCCCAGTGGGTCAGAATAAGTCTAAGGACAGGATACTCACCGAACATAGCTAAACTGCATGAAGAAGTAAGAAACAGCTCCCAGATAAGACCATCTCGGTTGGCGAAGTACATCTCGGTCGAGGTGTTCTGACAGTACCCGAGATGTATCTCAGTAAAGCTCGTTTTCTCAACTTCTCGAAATTTTGTTCTTCCAGTGTAGCTCCTGAACTGTGATCCTTCCTTTTGGAATACTTGGTTGTTGTCTAGAGGAAAACAAAAATAAAGCAACTATCTAAACTAAACTAGAAAAGGGAGAAGAAATCAATACCTTGGGTTGCCTCCCAAGAAGCGCTTGGTTTAAGGTCGTTAGTTGGACCCTTCTCCATAGAATTACTCAATGTACCTTGAACACCATGGAGTGCTCGTCACATCTATCATAAAATTCTTCCAAAAAGGTTCTGGTTTCTAATTTCACCGGCAAATGGTAAGATCTCCCACGTACAAGCTTGTACGGTTTGATTCTCACCGGAATCCTTCTAGACTTCCTGCACTTCAATGGGACATTCCTCGTGTCCCATCCTTTCCTTGATCGAGAAAACAGTTTCTCGAGAATCATAGCAGCTTCCCCATCTATAGCTTGGGGATGGTACAAGGTCCTTAGCATGCGAGGGACCCCATACTTGAACAAGAGATACTTCATCGACTTAGCGGTGTAGTGTTTACAAACTCCACTCCTTATAATCCAAGGAGCTTCTTCCAACAATTTCAAGGAAGACTTCATCTTGATTTTAGGAGGTTCTTTCGGAAGAGACCTCCAACTTTCCGGTGCATTCCTGAAAAATTCAAACTTTAATAGGGAGTTCAAATAAAGTAGGAGAATGTACCTTGTAAAGTTCTCCAAATTTTGAGACGAGTTTCATGTTGGGTTGATAGTCCACACACGAAATCTCTCCCAGCTCAGCTGGTCTTTCCTCCACCTTAACCACAGTCTCAGTAATTTGGTCAGGGTTCGCTGCATCTTGCAGTTCTACAAATTCTTCTTCCATCTCGGTCGAGATCTTTGACACCTCGGCCGAGGTCTCGAGATCTTCCATATCCTCCGCTTCCACAAAAGCTTCAGGAGAAACTTCCGGTTCAACAAGAGGAATGCTTGGAACGTGCAACACTTCCTTATGCTCCTCGTTCGGCTTAGCATAGGATAGGGTGCTTTCCTTGAGCTCCTCCACCTTCTTCATCAACTTCTCCAATCTTGATTCGAGAGAGTCTTCAAAAGGTTGCTCATAAATGTTTTTAGGAACGTTCTTCTCATCCCATATCGAAAGTTCATGTTGAATGGCCTCTTCTCTTTCCCTTTCATTGTTGAACCAATAGAAGGAGTACTTCTCCTCCAAGTATTCATAATGGTCCGCCCTAGCACTTTGCCTTGCTATCCAGGCTGGATCAAATGTAGTCATTGGAAATCCTGAAAACTACAAAACTCATAGAAAGAGTAGTTAGTAGCAACAGGGGCAAGTGCCCCGAAAGCAAACCGCAACCGGCTCGGTCTAGACCAAGTCCCCGGCAACGGCGCCAAAAACTTGTTCGCTCCAAACGGTGTGTGCAAGCTTTAAATTTATAACCCTAGACTTAAGCTTAAAACAAGGATGCGAACCCGCAGTGTACGGGTCAATCGTAGTAAAAGCAAGAAAATTCCAGGGGTCGATCACAGGGACTTGGTGAAACAAAGTCAACACGGTATGCTAATGTTAATGCTAACCACAAGAGCAATTTAACACAATCAAAGATGAATAAGATGTCAAATAAAGCAAACATGCAATTCTAGGGATTAAAGCATCTAGTTGTGGTTCCAACTCAAGATCTATAGATAAGCGGACAAAGCTGAGATTTTTGCGTGGGGAAGGTGTTTCTAAAGTGGAGTAGATCACCGGGTAGGTCTCACTACACACTAATCCAAAACCGTAACTCCTATTACCGGGTAAGTCTCAAGGAATCAAGATAAAGAACTATAACCTCAAACTAACATACCATCTAAGGGAATAGAATCAACCTTTACCGGGTAAGTCTCAGGCTAACTCACAAAGATGGGATGGAAGCACACTCAAACCCCAATAAAGGATAAACCTTTATTACCTACACTTATGATCGTTGGTACACAAACTAAGGAATTACCGGGTAAGTCTCATCCTAAGCTTGCTTTGAACCAGAAAGGTGTAATAAGAATAGGATTTAGCAAACTCTAACACTTAACTCTCAGTTTAGGATAGGATAAGTCACCTCGGTCAGAAGAATTCCACCCCGGCCGAGATGTTCATCAACCGAACGAGATGCTTAGGGTTAAGGTTAAAGACTCGAACTTTCAGGATCCTACTGGAATCTAAGATTATTCTATCATTGTTTTTCCCACAACCTTCAGCCAATCACCCTAGAATCACACAAGGAAATTAGCCACTCATCATCATAATGAAAGTATTAAAATATATGGGAAGAGGTGAATATTTGAACAAAGAAGAATTTAATGAAAAGACTTCAATAACTGAATCAAATATCACAAACAAAAGCGTTCCTTGGATAATTATCCAACAAGACAAGACAATAGGGAGAGGAATTGAAGACAATCTTACAAAACCCTTCAAAAAGCTATAAAAGCTATCGTCTTCAATCTTCCTTCAACCTTCAAAAAGGTTCTTCAAATCTCTCCCAAATTGGAGTAGGCTGCGGCTGCTGCGTATGTAGGGTGTAAGCGGATTGTATGCGGCCTCCCCAAATTGTAGAAAATCCAACCCTTTTTATAGGAAAATAAACCTCCAAAGATAATAAATCTTAAGAAGATATTATCCCATAAATATAGGTAAAATATATGATCTTGCATATCTCCTTCCTTCCAGAAGCTCAGCCCAAAAATATAAGATCACTTTCCAATTTTAAAAGATCTCAGCCAAGAATAAAATATTCTCGCCGCGTCCTAGGTATTCGCCTCGGTCGAGTCGGCGTCTCTGGATCGCCTCGGTCGAGGTGAACCTCTGGTCAACCGAGGTGACTCATAACTGAATGTAGAATCTCTCAAAACTGGTCCAAAGTAAATCTTTAATCCATGGTTATGCTTCCTGAATATAGCTCCAAATGACTCTTGACTCATTTTGCTCCTTTTTGATGCAAAACGTACCATATTACCTGCAATTACAACGAAACTAGGTGTAGACCTCGATTCTCGCAAAGGTAGATGAAATGGTAGTAAAATCACATAATGTACATACAAACATGCAGATTATGAAAGATAAAACGTCCAAACAAACCCCAAAATATGGACTATAATTCATGCTATCAAAATACCCCATACTTAGCCCTTGCTTGTCCCCAAGCAAGTTCCTCATATAGAAAACAAGATAGAATGGATTATAAGTCAAGAAAATCAATGAAAAGTCCTTCAAAAACATTTCTATGGTGTGCAGCTATCATAGATCACTCTAAGGGAATACTTCCTGGAATTTAAAAACTCAATATGATCAAAACATTTTATAAATATAGGAAAGTTGTTCATCTTTGCATAAAATCATAGAATGCATAATAAATCATAATTATCAAAATTAATCATGTATAATCCAGTTTAAACCGCTAAGTCAATCAACAAGCTCAAGGTCTCAAGGGCTTCCCAAAAGAAAGGTCAAGAAACGTGTAGGGTAGGGATGTATGTAAGGTAATGTGGTGCTAGAATCCGGGAAAAGGATGAACTTCACTTTCACTTTGACTTGCAACACCTTCCACCAATAAGCTTTGCTTATTTAACACTTTTTCCCTTTTTACTTTACTTTTTGGGATGCATGGACAGAGGTGCACAATAACCGAAGCCTAGGAAATCTGCAATCATCAATTTCTCGAGATGCATCAAACCCTTGATGCACATACCATGACCCGTTAGGAATATCGCTTAATCCGACTTTGGCAAGACACAAACACCCGGCTATGTGAATGGTGCCGAGTTACTCATCTTCATGATTGACTTCCCCAAACCTATTATTGCTTTCTAACACTTTTACTTCCAGCCACTTCTCAACTTTAACTTCACTTGCTTTCACCACTTCGCTTGCTTCCAAATTCCCGGATAGGTAAAGGGAGGCAATATGTATATGAGGGGCTAAGCATGATCAAGAAGAAGAAGAAAGAAGAGAATGAATTGCCTTGGCCTTTCCAACAAGAAAGTGAGAGAACTTAACCTGCGGTGTCAACCTTCAAATTCAACATAATTTGGATAAAAACAAGGTACTAAACATGCCAATAATTTCAAACAAAGCATTTAGCAACTTAAACATATCATAAAACCTTTCAAACACATAAAGAATTTAAAACCAGTAAGTAAACAAGATCTTCACTGAGATCATATCCAGATAAGTAACACAAAATCGTTTTCGAAAACTCTCAGTTAACCCACCTCGGTCGAGGTGTTCTTGGTTCAACCGAGGTGGAACACCTCGTTTCGCCAGAATCTCCCCGGTCGAGGTCAAAATTTTTTTTTTTTTTTATTTTATTTTCGGTTCGGTTTCGACGTTTTTCTCAATCAAATAATCTGTAGGTATGCATGTAGTCTCAGATAAACACATAGATGCAAAAGTGAAGCATAAATATAAAATATCCGATAAAGCGTGAGTCATACATCAAAGTCATCAAATAAGTACATCAAATACCCCATACTTGGAACACACTGTCCCAGTGGGTCAGAATAAGTCTAAGGACAGGATACTCACCGAACATAGCTAAACTGCATGAAGAAGTAAGAAACAGCTCCCAGATAAGACCATCTCGGTTGGCGAAGTACATCTCGGTCGAGGTGTTCTGACAGTACCCGAGATGTATCTCAGTAAAGCTCGTTTTCTCAACTTCTCGAAATTTTGTTCTTCCAGTGTAGCTCCTGAACTGTGATCCTTCCTTTTGGAATACTTGGTTGTTGTCTAGAGGAAAACAAAAACAAAGCAACTATCTAAACTAAACTAGAAAAGGGAGAAGAAATCAATACCTTGGGTTGCCTCCCAAGAAGCGCTTGGTTTAAGGTCGTTAGTTGGACCCTTCTCCATAGAATTACTCAATGTACCTTGAACACCATGGAGTGCTCATCACATCTATCATAAAATTCTTCCAAAAAGGTTCCGGTTTCTAATTTCACCGGCAAATGGTAAGATCTCCCACGTACAAGCTTGTACGGTTTGATTCTCACCGGAATCCTTCTAGACTTCCTGCACTTCAATGGGACATTCCTCGTGTCCCATCCTTTCCTTGATCGAGAAAACAGTTTCTCGAGAATCATAGCAGCTTCCCCATCTATAGCTTGGGGATGGTACAAGGTCCTTAGCATGCGAGGGACCCCATACTTGAACAAGAGATACTTCATCGACTTAGCGGTGTAGTGTTTACAAACTCCACTCCTTATAATCCAAGGAGCTTCTTCCAACAATTTCAAGGAAGACTTCATCTTGATTTTAGGAGGTTCTTTCGGAAGAGACCTCCAACTTTCCGGTGCATTCCTGAAAAATTCAGAAACTTTAATAGGGAGTTCAAATAAAGTAGGAGAATGTACCTTGTAAAGTTCTCCAAATTTTGAGACGAGTTTCATGTTGGGTTGATAGTCCACACACGAAATCTCTCCCAGCTCAGCTGGTCTTTCCTCCACCTTAACCACAGTCTCAGTAATTTGGTCAGGGTTCGCTGCATCTTGCAGTTCTACAAATTCTTCTTCCATCTCGGTCGAGATCTTTGACACCTCGGCCGAGGTCTCGAGATCTTCCATATCCTCCGCTTCCACAAAAGCTTCAGGAGAAACTTCCGGTTCAACAAGAGGAATGCTTGGAACGTGCAACACTTCCTTATGCTCCTCGTTCGGCTTAGCATAGGATAGGGTGCTTTCCTTGAGCTCCTCCACCTTCTTCATCAACTTCTCCAATCTTGATTCGAGAGAGTCTTCAAAAGGTTGCTCATAAATGTTTTTAGGAACGTTCTTCTCATCCCATATCGAAAGTTCATGTTGAATGGCCTCTTCTCTTTCCCTTTCATTGTTGAACCAATAGAAGGAGTACTTCTCCTCCAAGTATTCATAATGGTCCGCCCTAGCACTTTGCCTTGCTATCCAGGCTGGATCAAATGTAGTCATTGGAAATCCTGAAAACTACAAAACTCATAGAAAGAGTAGTTAGTAGCAACAGGGGCAAGTGCCCCGAAAGCAAACCGCAACCGGCTCGGTCTAGACCAAGTCCCCGGCAACGGCGCCAAAAACTTGTTCGCTCCAAACGGTGTGTGCAAGCTTTAAATTTATAACCCTAGACTTAAGCTTAAAACAAGGATGCGAACCCGCAGTGTACGGGTCAATCGTAGTAAAAGCAAGAAAATTCCAGGGGTCGATCACAGGGACTTGGTGAAACAAAGTCAACACGGTATGCTAATGTTAATGCTAACCACAAGAGCAATTTAACACAATCAAAGATGAATAAGATGTCAAATAAAGCAAACATGCAATTCTAGGGATTAAAGCATCTAGTTGTGGTTCCAACTCAAGATCTATAGATAAGCGGACAAAGCTGAGATTTTTGCGTGGGGAAGGTGTTTCTAAAGTGGAGTAGATCACCG
>BSUD01000005.1:131928578-131972102 GCA_033239045.1 Fagopyrum esculentum | reverse complement strand
CCAACCCTTTTTATAGGAAAATAAACCTCCAAAGATAATAAATCTTAAGAAGATATTATCCCATAAATATAGGTAAAATATATGATCTTGCATATCTCCTTCCTTCCAGAAGCTCAGCCCAAAAATATAAGATCACTTTCCAATTTTAAAAGATCTCAGCCAAGAATAAAATATTCTCGCCGCGTCCTAGGTATTCGCCTCGGTCGAGTCGGCGTCTCTGGATCGCCTCGGTCGAGGTGAACCTCTGGTCAACCGAGGTGACTCATAACTGAATGTAGAATCTCTCAAAACTGGTCCAAAGTAAATCTTTAATCCATGGTTATGCTTCCTGAATATAGCTCCAAATGACTCTTGACTCCTTTTGCTCCTTTTTGATGCAAAACGTACCATATTACCTGCAATTACAACGAAACTAGGTGTAGACCTCGATTCTCGCAAAGGTAGATGAAATGGTAGTAAAATCACATAATGTACATACAAACATGCAGATTATGAAAGATAAAACGTCCAAACAAACCCCAAAATATGGACTATAATTCATGCTATCAAGGACGGGTTGGAGGCGCCTCTCTACACGGAGGGGATGTAGAGGAGGTGCAAGCTCCTCAAGAGGGATGGGGACAACCTATTTTGGCTCTCATTTGCAGATGGCAGCCACATCACATACCTTCCCCAGCCACTTCCACTTGGAGACGAGCTCTCCGAGCTTTTCATCCCGGCTGATCCTTTCGTGCCGAGGAGGCCTCAGAGGGCCATTGTTGAGAGGCACGGTGCGAGCTCCATCCGGGCTCATTATGAGCAGCATATGCCCATACCGGAGGACGAGGAGATGCCTACCGCGGCACCAGATGATGATCCGGCACTTACGAGCCTTCAGGCTCAGATGGCGGCCTTGTCCATCCAGTATCAGGCATGGCAGACCGAGTACCAGCGGACCATGCTTGAGCAGCAGCAAAGCTGGCAGATGAGCTTTGCCTCCTCCATGACCTCCCACTTTGACCAGAGGTAGGATGCGTGGCAGGCAGCTCAGCAGCAGTAGCTCGAGGCTCAGCAGTTGGCTTGGCAAGCCGGCTTTGAGACCTCATTTGGCCGTTTGATGGATGCTCAGCAGGCCCACATCGACACGCTCTACCGCCGGTAGGAGCACTTCTTAAGCCAGTTCCCGTATCCACCGGAGGAGAGTCCGGATGGTCCAACCGGACCATCCCATTAGTGGTACCATCTTTTCTCCCTTTCCCACATTTGTCTTTGCTTTCATTTTCCACTTTAAGGGCAAAGTGTGCTTCAAGTATGGGGGAGGGAATTATCATTGCTTGTATAGTTTGTTTTTAAGTGTGTTTGCTTTGAGTTATAGTTTAAAAATTCAGTTTGAATTTCAAAAGAAAAAAAAAAGAGGAAGAAAAAGCCAAAGAAAATGAAAAAAGGCATGAAAATCCTTGGATAAACCGAAAATCCGAAAGGGTGATTTAGGCAAAAAGAAGGTAGTCCAACCAACCTTAGGTTGGTGCAAAATTGGACTTGAGGGATGTGAGTTCCAAGTGAGATCATCCAAGAAAAGAAGAAGAGTGGCAAGGTGAAAACCCGAAAGGGCACCTTGGCAAAATGAGCGGCACCGAGTGTAGGTTCCCTTTCCAGCGTTTGGCGGCATAAGAAGGGGAGTCATAAGGAGGTTGTCCGGGTAGGTCACTCTTGGAGCAATAAGGATGGTAGTTTTCTCACCTTTTTCTCACATTTTCTCTCTTTTTCCTTCTTTCTTTCTTGGCTTTTCTTTTCCATTGTCTATGCTTCTTACCCATGCTTCCTGAGGTCTTTGAGTCTAAAAATTGTTGTCATGTGTTTTACTCGGGACGAATAAAAGGTCTAAGTATGGAGGAGTTTGATAGGCGATGGAATCACTATCATTTAGGGTAATTTTTAGAGTCTTTTTATCACATTAGTGTCGGTTTATGCTACTAACTCCTTGATCCAGAAGAAGAAAACTAAAAGAAGATAAAAGAGGAGTTTTAGCACTTGGGAATTGAAAACCATCCACGAAGCAAAGCTTCTGTTGCCTCACCGCCCCCGCGGAGTAGTGTCACCGTCCCTGCGGGTGACAGCACGTTCCGGAGCGCAGCCTGCGCCTTCGCCAGCGCCAGGAATGAAGACTGTCATCGCCCCTGCGCCACTCCCTGGCGCCCCTGCGGTAACTTATCCTAAAGAAGCGAAGACCGACGACCCTGCGCCTCTATCTGTGTCTCACCTTGTGGAGTTGTGAGGCTGAAGAGTCAATATCACCGCCCCTGCGTTGACATTGGGCCGCCTCTGCGGCTCGGCATCTGAAGCGACAAAAAGTTGAAGAGTCAGGCATTTGAAGATCATCAATGATCCGCCCCTGCAGAACTTCCAAGCCGCCCCTGCGGCCACAAAGAAGATCAAACGTTTTCGCCTGAACCGCCCCTGCGGATGTGAAGGCCGCCCCTGCGGTTCAGCGACAGAGGCTTTACTCCGGTTGTTTACACCACCTTTATGGCATTAAAGGTGGCTGTTTTGGCCGGCCATTTACTCCCATTTAGTGCCATTTGTACTATAAATAGACCATGGTTGATTGCTAGAATCATCCATCATTTCCCACTTTTATTCTCTCTTCCTTCCTTTGTAATGAGCTTCTAAGTTTCCTTGCTACATTGGGTTGATTTGAGGCTACATTATTACATTGGTTGTAAGTTCCTTTTAATATAAGTTTTATTCAGTAATGTTTTGTGTTTCTTGAGCTTCAATTATCTAAATTGCATGTTTTCATTATTACTTAAGATTGATCACCTTAGGTTCTAAGTGCATGCAAACAACTAGGATTAATAGATTCCGGGTTCGGATCTTTAGTCTAGTAGTAACCTTTAAGTAATAACGGGTTGTAATTGCTTGAAGGAAAAGAAACACAATTATAAAGATTAGTTTAACGGTTTTAATCTTCTCTTTATATCCCTTAGTCTTTGTTTGAAAGCTAACTTGTGACTTGTTCTTGTAGGTTTACGGAACACTAACTTGTTAAGTTGTGTTGATGTCGGTTGGCTCAACACATACATATGATCAAGACGGGAACATTACTTGAAACTTGTAAAAGGAACTCACCAAAGTAGTAATCGCATGTTAAGAATCAACCTAGTATAGATTCACTCATCATCATCTTATCAATCTCTTTTAATTGCTTTTTAAGTTTTGTGTGCATCAATTCATTCCAAAACCCCCCTTTGTTACTTTGTCCCATAATCAATAATTGAATTTAATAAAATAACACAAACTCTCTTGGGTTTGACCCTTACTTTATCACTATACTTGCTTTAGTGTTGAGTTCGGAAAATATTTTGACAGGATACAAACGACCTTAGGAAAATAATCTTAGTCACATACACTTGGGCCAAAATAACATAAAGGTCGGTGGTCCTATTATCCGGTTATAAGTTATAACAAAACGATAAACACACATCACCAAGCACACAATGATTCTAATACGACGAATATGGCTAAGTAAGTCCGGAGACTTACCTCGTCTCTCAACTCACACACTCTAGTTTCCTTAATGAGGAAGCACACAACCTGCTCATACACGAAAGTACTCATCAACACAAGTCCACACTCATGAAGTCATAGACTTCATTCTAGTGATCTAAGCAAGATCCCACAACTCTCAAACTAGGAAAGCATCTTAGGGTTCAAGGAACACATGATACTCTCAACAAGTAAAGGAAGCTCACAACAGCCTATACAACCTAAGGACATGATCAACATCAACAACCTAGGAGAAACAACTAGCTTAGGAAGATCAACAAGCTCAACACTCAAGATCAACATTCACACCAAGCCATAAGGGCTCCAAGGCTAGCAACCACTATATGGCATTCTCACAAGTCCTAGGTCCATCCTAAGCATGCTTCTAACTATATACATCAAGGATCTAAGGAAGGAACGAAAGGAAAGGGAGAGAGGAACCTACTGGTGAAGAAAACGCAGCCGCGGAAGCAAGCTGGCGCCCCCGACGGAAACCTGTCGCCACCCCTGCGCCCCTGGTGGCCGCCCCTGCGGTGGCTCAGGCCGCCCTTGCGGTTGCTCAGGCCGCCCCTGCGGTGGCCTCAATCCGCCCCTGCACCTCTAGCAGTCCGCCCCCGTGGTCGAACAGCAGAAAGTCCGTCTTCTTCGTTTCTTCGACTAGTTCTTTGCTCCTAGTGTTTCCTCCTCTTGTTGGGCTTCCTCCAAACCTTCACCACAGGTCCTAGCCTCCTCCCCACGACCTAAACGAGCTAAGAAAAGGGACATGAAAGAGCTTACTAGATTTCTCTTCAAAAGCTTCTCCATGGCTATGGAGGTGAAGAGGAGAGAAGGAAGAGAATACAAGTAGCAAGAGGAAGAGGAAAGAGGACTACTTACCACTGCAGATCCAGAAAGCTCAAGCTGCAGCTCCACACACCACTCCTCCAAGGTGAAAGAGAAGAGAAACACAAGGAAGAAGAAAGAAGCTGTAGATGGAAAGGAGCGTAAAGGAGGAAAGTGAAAAGAGAGAAGAGAGTAAAAGGGCTGACAAGGAGGTGGGATATCCCAAGGGTCAGCCTCCTTGTCCCCTCACTCCTCTTCCCAAGGTCGGAAAGTAAACGGGAATCTCTCTCTCGCGTTAAAAAGCTCGTACTCAACAACGTGCATGTGGGAAATAAGCCGCCGACGCAGAAAAGATCGGAAACACCCCGACTTCTGGAAATAAAATTTTTAGATGTTACATCTTCAATACATGTATATAATAATATATAAATATAAATATAAATGCATGACTATTGAAATGAGATGGCCCCTTATGATTGATTGCATTATATGATAAGAGTAATAATAATGTTGGGCGGTTGTAAGGGGCGTTAATTACAAATACATGATTCAACCTCTATATAATTTTTTAAATAGTATGATGCCCCGAAATTGTATGGGGCCCTGGACAATGACCCTCACAACACACTAGTAGGGCCGGCTCTGAGTATCAATTGGGTGTGGATTGTTAATTAGTTACCGTCTTCTAAGTTACTTAGTTACTATTATTTCAAATTCTATATTATTGTTACTTAGTTAGTTGTACGTGAAGTATCATTTGGGTGTGGATTGTTACATATTTAACGTCTTCTAAGTTACTTAGTTACTATTATTTCAAATTCTAAGGTACCGTTATTTACTTAGTTGTTGTCTTTTAAGTTACTTAGTTAGTTGTACATGAAGTATCAATTGGGTGTGAACGGTTACTTAGTTACTATTTTCTAAGTTAGTTATTGTTATTTCAAATTCTAAGTTACTCTTATTTACTTAGTTACTATCTTCTAAGTTACTTAGTTGCTATGATTTTAAATTTTAAATTAGTTATACGTGGACTGCTAACACTTAACAACAAAATGAATGAATTTACTGTTATTTATGAATGTCAATTTACTGTAATTTGTATGTGCTTGTCAATTTACTATTACTCAATCTCATTTGATGGTTGCCTTTATTTAGTTATTGTCTTCTCATTTAGGTTGCTATTTGTTTATGAATAGATGACAAGTTCTAGTTCACCTAGATTAACTCTCAACACCGAAGGATATCCCAAGCCATCACGTGAATTCTAGAATCCTTAGAGGATGCCTTGGGTGATGATGGCATAGGGGATAGGGTATCAATTGGACATAAAAAAAAGGATGGCTCGTCATGGGGAGGAAGTCGACCCTAACCAGTCTCCAAACGAAGAGCCACGAGAAAAAAGAATATTGGGTTGACTATAACTTATAAATTGAAATTACATTAGCTAAGTAACTTGAAGATTGAGTGCAAACGTTCTTTAATTGTTGATGTCTCGACTAGGTGGAATTCAACTCATTTTATGTTAAGTATTGCATTGAAGTATAAACCAGATTTTTATTGGATGGGTATTCTAGATTTAGATGGTTTGGAGTTATATGTGTAGAAGATTGAAGTGAAGTTGAATCACTTGTCTATTTCTTAAAGGAGTTTTATGATTGACACATTGTATCTCAGCTTCTTCATATGTTACAAGTAACGTCATGATTTTACATGTTTTAAAAAAGATGAAGGTGTTGAATAGGCCACTCACCAATACAAACTTTGTTTTGAACCACATGGCCCGTCAAATGCAAATCAAGTGTGAAAAGTATTAGGGTTTCTCTGATAAGATGAATATGATGATGATTCTGTTTGTTATGCTTGATCCATGTTATAAGATGATTGGAGTGCAGTCTATTATTCGTAGCATTGTGAGCAAGATTCTTGTCCAATCTTAATGAAAACAGTTAATGATCCTACTTACGGATTATTTGATAAATATAAAATCCATTTTTCTCCTTTAGAAGATCAAGAAATTAGGTCACATTCGAATGGAACTGCTATTGATGAAAATGACAACTCAAGCTAGTTAGAGAAAATAAATGAAGATGTCGAGAGTGGAATGTTAGACCTTGATAAGCTTTGAAGATCTTAGCTTGATCAATATCTGAATGAAAAAGGTGGATATATTCCATTGGTGGAAACTGAATGATCCTAGATATCAGTCAGTAGCCATCACAAGATTTCAAATTCAAAAACTTGTGACGTATACTAATTGAAAATCCGTGTTTGTAGGAATCCGAAAAATCACGGTTACGGGTTTCGAAGCCGTGATGTTTCTTTCACATATTCACAATGTGCAACCGTGATGGTTAGGCATTGTGAATGCGGTTGGCGTTTGGAAAATCCATCACCTTGCCTTTATAAAATTCGTAAATAATAACATATTGTTAAAAATGATGAATGCATAACGCTGTAATGAGTTTAATTAAATGTATATTTACAATATAAGTTCGTTTTGCAAAAAGTATAAGATGTAGTTATCCGATTGAGTAAAAAAAACTCACTTAGATTGTGACACCTATTTCATTTCTAGTTGATTATCAATTAATTAACCCTGTTTAAACAATAACCGGAAAAAAGAAAAACGTAAATTTTAAAATTTTATCTTATAACATATATACATATTGACATATGTCATGGGAACTTGTGTAACAACACACAACTTTTTAAAAACACACAAAACATTCTAGGCGACAACATCCAATAACAGCCCACCTGGTATGATCTCAAATCCAAGTGTTGGGTCCGACGTCCTTGCCTTGATTAGGCTGAGTTTGAGTAGTTGAAAATGAGGATATAACAACAATGAGCTACAAGCTCGATATTGATATAGAAATCACACTGCCCAATATATATAAGTATCTAATATCCCGTCTCCAAAGAACGCTCTATACCCTTTCTCACATTCCAAAGTACATACATACATACATATCCACATTCACATTAAATTCCACAACCATTCATATCACATTTCGCATAGACATTCAAGCACATTATCACACATCACATATTGAAAACTCCACCTTGATTATAAAGGTTTACAGGTGTTCATGATGGAAGATTTAAACACAAATGTAGTAGTTTGATACACTAACAATGTATGGATTATATTCTCGAGATGCTTCGTTGGTTTGGATTAAGTGCAGTTTCTGTCGAAGATCTCAAAAGGCCTTGAAGTAGATTTCAAAAGAACAAGAATGTTAAGGTTGCACGGTACAAGTATTCAAATTTCTAAGAAGATCTTCTCGACAAGATTTGCTCAACAATAAGATTTGATCAAGCAAGGATCTCTACCAACCTAATGTTAGAGATCTTCTCAAAAGATCCTCTAACCGAAAAGCATCAAGATTCTCTCTCCTTCGTTTTATATTATTGTTCAACAAAATCGAGAAGATTAAGGAGCTGAGAGATCAACGTGTTCTCAGGAGATGAAGATCTACAACGTCTATCTCATCTCAAACAGGAAGCGATCTTCATGGAGAAGAAGAATCATCTTCGAACAGTCATTTCTCCAACGGCTAGAAGATCTCTCCATAGAAGACTATAAATGAAGATGGCATTTGAAGAATAAAAACACAGAAGCTTACACGGAAACATCAATAAGTCTTCAAAGCAACCTAAACATCTTCATTCGATATTAATTTTTTCTTTCTCTCTTTTTCTAAAAAGTTGTATCCCCTAGAGAGAGATAAAACTGAAGAGCTCCATTGGAAGATCTAAAGAGAGTTATACTCGAGTGTGTGTTACTCTGCGAAGTAACTAGGCTATTATAGCAAGGTGAAGAGTTGGAGCTAGATCGTAGCATTGGCTACAATGAGAGAAGAAGGAGATTTCTTCTAGTTTGTATCTAGGACTCTTTGAAGCTGATAATAGATAGTTAGACCCTAAGGCTATACCATGGGACGAGAGTAGACTATTTAGAGCCGAACTTTGTAAACATATCCTTGTGGCAATCTTTTACATTCCGCACTATATATTACTATTGTGATTAACTTTGTTTTTCAGGAGTACAAAGCCAAGGCCCTTGAAAGCAGTTTCAAAGCCCTTGAGATCAAAGTATCACAAAGAGCTCAGATTGACATCAAGGCCGTTGAAATGAATTTCAAGGCCTTGAGATTGGTTTTGCAAAAAGTTCACATACTCTATTCAACCCCCCCCCCCCTTCTAGAGTATCTTTTAACGTCTTATTTCACCTACCGGTTCATTAGTTGGTATCAGAGCTAGACTCACGTATATTGATTTAACCATCAGTGAGACTAATCATGAATCTTGTAGGTGATGGTGGATTTGCTCAAGGAAGATCCTCATCTCGACCACCACTCTTCTGTGGAAATAACTTTGCTCATTGGAGAGCACTCATGCGTATGTTCATTATTGATTAGGACATTGAGCTATGGAGCATCATTCAAAATGGACCTAAAGTTCCAATGACAACGGTTGAAGATTTCCAAGTCCCAAAGAAGGAAGCTGACTTCACACAAGCTGATCTGGACAGTGTGTCAAAGAACTATAAAGCAATGAACCTACTATACTACGGATTAGATGCAAATGAATTCAACCGCATCTTATCATGCAAGAGTGCAAAAGAAATATGGGACAAGCTTGTTGTCACTTACGAAGGAACAAGTCAAGTCAAGGAAACAAAGATTAGCATCTTCCTCAGACAATACGAGCTATTCAAGATGAATCCAAATGAAACAGTCAAAGAAATATTCACAAGATTCACTGAGATCGTGAACAACTTGGACTCACTAGGAAAGATCTTCACAAATGAAGAGAAAGTTAGGAAGATTTAAGGAGCTTACATAAAGCTAACTAGGGACCAAAGATGACTACTATCGAAGAAGCTCAGAATCTCTCAACTCTTCCTCTTGATGACCTCCTTGGAAAACTCATCACACATGAAATGGTTCTTGGTGAAGAAGATGGAGAGTTCCCATCCAACTCCAAGAATTTGGCATTAAAATCAAGGAAAGATGAATTACCATCAAACGAGGAAGATAGTGATGATGATGAAGAAGACGCAATTGCCATGATCTCTAAGGGTCTCGCGAGAATTCTCAAGTTAAAGAAACAATCTGCTAACAATAGAGAATATCCACGTACATCAAAACCCCGAGGTAAGTTTTCTAACTCTAACAAGAAAACTAGAGTGCTGACTTATTTTGAATGTGGTGAAACAGATCATCTTGTGAAGGATTGTCCACAAAAGAAGAGGACCAACTTCAAGAAAAATGATCGAAAGAAGAAAGCTACGGTTGCTTCATGGAGTGATTCAGAATCATCAAATGAATCAGAAGACGAAAAAGAACAAGCAAACTTATGTCTCATGGCTGATCATGAAGAAGACTCAAATCTATATGTTGACAATATGGTAAGTACAATATTATCTCAACCTTAATATGACCTTAAACAATTCCTTAAAGACATTATCATATGTGACAAACAACATAGAATAAGGATAAGTTCTTTAAAAGATAAGCTTATTGAACAAGAAAAACAACTAAGTGAAATATCTTTGGAGATTGAAAATCTTAACACAAAAAAAGTGGACCTTGATGACAATATCAAGGCCTTGGAATCAGAAAATGTGATTCTCAAGGACAACCTCTCCTCTCTTCATCGAAACTATATCGATCTAGAGAAAGAGAAAGTTGATCTTACTTTAACGTGTCAAGACCAGAAGGCTGCACTTGTTAAGTTTACTCGTTCAAAAGCTAATCTTGAAAGAATGATTGGTGAACAACAATCCTCTTTTAACAAGAATGATATAGGTTATCATAGGAGTTTTCCTAGAAAACAAACTACCACTTTTGTCAAAGCCAAATGGAGTATTCGTATGCTTACTTGCTTTTACTGTTGTAAAAAGGGTCATGTTAAATCTACATGTCCTTATAGAAGAAATGACCCTTATATTATTAGAAACCCTATCCTTTATGTTTAAGGAAACAGGCCAAACAAATTTGGGTTCCTAAAGGTACTAGACCACCAAACATGATCGAACCTGAATATGGACCAAAATATGACATTTGGTCGACCCGGAAAGGTTGATGTTTGATGTTTTGCAGGATATCACCAAGGTAAAGGAGCATAAATGGATATTAGATAGTGGTTGCTCAAGAGACATGAGTGGAAAAAGCTCTTTATTCTCATATTTAAAGAAGCAATCATCTGGAACCATTACGCTTGGTGATAAAGGAAAGTGTGACATTATTGGCATTGGTAAAATATGTTATAATTCATCTAACTTTATTGATGATGTTTATTTGGTTGATGGTTTGAAGTATAATTTGCTTAGTATTTCTCAAATATGTGATTAAGGCAATAAAGTTTTATTTGATTTAGAAAAATGTGAGGTTCAAGATAAAAAGACGGGTGAAGTTGTGCTTATTGCTCCTAGATGTAACAATGTTTATTCCATGAGTACTAACCAAGTTTCAGAAACTAAGCTAAAATGTCTAAAGGCCTTGACTGATGATCCAAGGCTTTGGCATAGAAGACTTGGTCACGTAAGTATGCACACAATGCAAAAGCTACTTACAAAGGATTTGGTACGTGGTTTGTCAAACCTAAATTTCAAGGTAGATGAACTATGTAAGGCTTGTACACAAGGTAAACAAACAAGAGGTTCATTCAAACCTAAGAAAGTTGTAAGTTCTTCTCAACCCATCGAACTCTTACATATGGATCTTTGTGGACCTATGTGTGTCAAATCTCCCAGAGGCAAGTAGTACATCCTTGTTATTGTGGATGATTTCTCTCGTTTCACATGGATTTCTTTTCTACAAGAAAAATCTAAAGCATTATTTGAGTTTTCAAAATTATGTAAAGAGTTACAAACCTTGAAAAACCTACCAATTGTTTCTATAAGAAGTGATCATGGTAGAGAATTTGATCAACTAAAGTTTGATTTGTTTTGTGCAAAATATGGTATTTGACATAACTTTTCAGCTTCTAGAACTCCTCAACAGAATGGAGTTGTGGAACGTAAGAACCGCACTCTTGAGGATATGTCTAGGACAATGCTTTTAGAAAACAAATTGCCAAAAAAATTTTGGGCTGAAACAGTAAACACTGCAAATTCGTCAGTACAAGCTCCCTATGTTTGATTATGATATTTATTGTTGAATTTATATAAGTGTTGTGATTAGTTTGGCAACTAACTCAATAAGTTGCGAGTATAGCTGAAAAGTAAAGTACAAGTATGTGAGAAGATGATGTTAAGAAACTTACTGTTCGAAAGGTTAAAGAGGTCGTACACATTCACCCGATATAATAAAGGACAGATTATAAGACGAGCCAATTTCACTTTTATGACTCATCCACAACATTGTCAACATATGATGATGTTTTCCATTCAAATGCAGTAAACTGGTTGTGAAAGCAATTAATCAATAAGCTCGTCTAGAGTCTATATGTATTGGAAGCTTCTTGAATCTTATTATCATCTAATATCAATAGAACATGTTTGTTTATTTATGAAATGTTCTAAATTGCATACCATTATATATCATATTAGTATAGCCGAGTTTAGTATTAATGTGATTTGTGAAAGCCCTCAATGAAACCATCCAAATAGCTGAGATATGTAAGAAAGAGAAACTGAAAGGTAAGCTGCAGATGCAAATTGATCTATATTCGTTATTCAGAAAATGGGATTTGGTCTTCAAAGATCAAAGATTGTGCTTTACTGAGTTTGTAATCATCTAGAGTCTATACGTGCATTTACTTATATCAAGAATGCAATTTGTCAATAGAAAGTCCTATTAAGTTGGACATTTTTTCTTTGTTCTGTCATGTATCATTATTGAGAATGAATACCAATGCAAAACTTTTTTCTTTGTTTTGTCATGTATCATTGTTGAGAATGAATACCAATGTAAAACTTTTTTCTTTGTTCTGTCATGTATCATTGTTGTGAATGAATAACAATGTAAAACTTTTTTCTTTGTTAGGTCATGTATCAATGTCATCGTATGCTATTTTATTTCCGTTCCAACCAAAAACCATGTAATCGGACAAATCTGTACGATTTTGAAAAAAAAAATCATAACTATAACCGTTTGCGCCTTCTCCGATTAGTATAACCGTTTGCGCCTTTTCCGATTAGTATAACCGTTTGCGCCTTTTCCGATTAGTATAACCGTTTGCACTTATTAACTTACCACCGATTAGTATAACTGTTTGCACTTAGTAACTTACTACCGTATAAATCATCGTTCTATGGGAAAAAAATATGACGCACTCGCGTAGCGCGCGCCGGACCACCTAGTCTCTAAAAATATGTGGCCAATAAAAATGTGTATGCAACGTTTGATAATTTTTTCTCTCAAAATGACCCATTAATTCTTTTATATGGCCTTCTTCCACAAATAAAACCTGATGAAACATCTAAGTATGCACACTTCATCGGCCTTGTACAATATTTTTCCGATGTCGACATTTAACCTCAATCTAGTGTCTACTTGCGAAATCATGTCTTTTGTTACGTAAATTCTCACTAGTAGTCAATTACCATTCTACCTATTCTAAGAATGTTAATATTAGTTGAACAAATATAGATTTTATAAATAATATTACCAAAATATGAAACATACATGTTATCGACTATGTAGGGTGTAAGTCGTTTTCAATTACTTATTCATTTCTTTTTGGGAAACTGATAACTTTTCTACACAATTTCTTATAACAAATAACGTACCCTAACATGAACATATGAGCCCGTCTAGCTCAGTTGGTAGAGCGCAAGGCTCTTAACCTTGTGGTCATGGGTTCGAGCCCCATGGTGGGCGAATTTTTCATTTTGTAAATTTGTTCTACGAATTCAAACATTACAACTAGGCTTCATTTTCATTTCAATTGCTACAATGGGAATTTTTCTGATTTGTTATTTAGCCATGATCATCATTATCGTTTTTCATTAGCTCTTCGGCTATTATGACTGGTGAGATCTCCGACTCTTTTATGAGATTTTCATAAGGTAACACTGGGTAATCATTTATACCAATATAAATGAAGGTTGAAACCCTAAACCCACTTGGTGTCGGATAGGCCATGTGGATGTGCACGTCTATCCTCCATGGCCTCAACAATGTCGGATCAAACTTATCTTTGTAGTTCGTCGTGAACACTCTCATCTCCACGGCTCGACCACAAATCCATCAATGAAGTTATGTTTAACTCATATAAGGAACAAAAGAAGAATATTTATTTTAAAATTTAATGAGTATAATTCCGGACAATATGATGAAATACTTGTTGAAAGTTTACCCGAAGAAAATGTGTTTCAATTCAATGAAATATATTTTATAAATGGTTTGATTATTAGAAAAACTTTAAAAGGTGAGTTGTTAATAAAATTGTATTATAAAGTCTGTTATAAAAATAATCAGATTTAATAAATATTAGTGCACTTTGTTATATAATTTGAGGATTTTTATTTTTATTTTTTTTTTGTTATATGTAATTGAAGAGATCCGACAAGCTCCGGTGGCAAGTACAGTCCACTTGGATCTTATAAGTGAAAAACTAAGGGCCCGTTTGTTTCCAACTCCGGAAACGGAAACCGAATTTATTATTTTGTAAATTTGTTCTACGAATTCCAACATTACAACTAGGCTTCATTTTCATTTCAATTGCTACAATGGGAATTTTTCTGTGTTGTTGTTTAGCCGTGATCATCATAATCATCATTATCGTTTTTCATTAGCTCTTCGGCTACTATGACTGGTGAGATCTCCGACTCTTTTATGAGATTTTCATGAGGTAACACTGGGTGATCATTTATACCAATATAAATGAAGGTTGAAACCCTAAACCCACTTGGTGTCGGATAGGCCATGTGGATGTGCACGTCTATCCTCCATGGCCTCAACAATGTCGGATCAAACTTATCTTTGTAGTTCATCGTGAACACTCTCATCTCCACGGCTCGACCACAATCCATCAATGAAGTAATTTTTTTAACTCATATAAGGAACAAAAGAAGAATATTTTTTTAAAATTTAATGAGTATAATAAGGTATTCCGGACAATATGATGAAATACTTATTGAAAATTTAGCCGAAGAAAATGTGTTTCAATTCAATGAAATATATTTTATAAATGGTTTAATTATTAGAAAAACTTTAAAAGGTGGGTTGTTAATAAAATTGTATTATAAAGTCTGTTATAAAAATAATCAGATTTAATAAATATTAGTGCACTTTGTTATATAATTTGAGAAATTTTATTATTTATATTTTTTTTTGTTATATGTAATTGAAGAGATCCGACAAGCTCCGATGGCAAGTACAATCCACTTGGATCTTATAAGTGAAAAACTAAGGGCCCGTTTGTTTCCAACTCGAGAAACGGAAACGGAATGGAAACGAATTTATTCCATATTTATATCCTTATTCATGAAATTGTATGGAATCATTCCTTGTGGTTTAAGACAAATTGCACTTGATTCCCCACATTTTATTACCCTATAGGGTATCAAAAGTAATCAAACTCTACTCCAATTACTTCAAACCACAAGGAATGATTCCAAAAGCTTTCATGAATAAGGATATACGTATGGACTAGATTCGTTTCCATTCCGTTTCCGATTCCGGAGTTAAAACCAAACGGGCCTTAATGCTCCAAAACAGACAAAGATAGTATACAGTATACAGTAAGATAAGAAGATTAGCAGATAAAATTATAATACACCTTTCTCTTTGTCCTACACCAAATACACTATAATCATTCTTTTTTCTACACAGTAACAATAACCTCTTCAATTCAAGAATAGCTGAAAATCAAATTCACTCCATGAATTGAAGAGAAGGGGCAAAAATCACATACACTTCAAATTGGTGTGGTTAATCATTCTTTATTTACCATTTATTCAGTGACAGCTAAACTTTGAAACTGACATAACCAGCAAAAAAGAAAAGATAAAGCAACTAGTTCTGATGATGCAGTATAATGATTCAACTAAAAAATTAACATTTTTTAAAATCCAATAGCTTCAGTTCAATCTCAGAAACACTCCTCTACTTAATCACCAGAAAACAGCATAACAAAAATCATGGCAAGCACATACAATTAAAACAAGAAGAATCAAATAGCAAGTAACTTGATCTACCCTTGGACGATGATAAGCTGAGCTCTGATTCCCAGATACTGTTTAACACCAATTGTGACCTATGAAACCCTCAATTTCTACATGGGAATCCTGAAAAGGGACAATTAAGAAATCCTCTTTCCTAGCACACCGTCTCCTCCTCCACTTCCTCTTATGAATTATAAAACTATATAATTCCAGAAGCTAATAAACAATGAATTGAAGAACAAAAGAGGAAGATAAAGAAAGGTTTTTTTATTTATGGTGGGCTTCCTGGGATTCGTTTAGCTTGAGAGTATCAAATGCATAGAACAGAGGAGAAGCAAAAGATTCATATGCACCTGTATCAAAATAAACACAAACCCATAAAGAAGAATATTAATTAGTGTAGTTCATTATAATAAGCCCCCAAAGCTGCAAACCTACTTTCAGACATCACCATTTTAATTTCAATAGACAACACTATTGCCCCTTTGAGATTTCATTACCCACAGTCTGAACACATCGGATTGGAGAACAAAATCAGATATCTCTCCTGTGTCACTTCTAAATTCATTTCAAACAACAGAGAAACAAAATGCCAGTATAAGTTAGCCTACTTACGAATGTTGGTCTCTGACAATGTAATCCTCAGGGATCTGCAGGCTTCACCATGCCCCAGATTTCGTCCCTCACGTCCTCTATGCATAGCTCGTAGTTTCCTCCTTCAATCCACTTCTGGTGCACATCTCTGTTTCATCATGAAACTCTGTATTTACTGAAACCCTAATTGTATTTGGAAAACTTTACTGAATCTGAATCTGAAGTAGTGAAGTTCATACGAGCGTACCTGAAAAGTGGGTGAACATCAGCAGTAGTCAAGAAACCCCCTGCCTTGGAGATCAAGACAAAGAAAGATGTAATTTAAGCCTTCGCGAGTAACTTTGCTCTCCAGAACAAGAACAAAATCTAATTATTTCCTTATTTAACACATAAACTCAACGAAGATCTCTACAATATCTAGGTATATCCATAGGCAAGTTTTGTGATTAATTTAGGAAATTTTTTGAAAGGAAGATAGATACTTGCACGGTACGTTGAAACCATCATTATATATAAATTCCACATCAAGGCTTTTCTTCCCAAAGAATCCCATCAGCGTCTCCAAGCACATCACAGTAGCCAGCCCACCTCAAGGCTTTCCTTCCAAATCCAGCGTCTAATTGAACCCCAACCCAGCGTTTGAATCCCCTGATGAGCAAGCAGGAGCCCACCGTGATCGTTAAACGAAGGCGAATTGTGAAGTCGCCAGAACCAAAACCCCAGCATTCGCCTCCGCTTCCTTTGCGGTATCGCTGTTTATTTTCATCACTCCGCGAGCTCGAGCATACTTTCATCTTCAACCGACAACTGTTCGCGTCTGATGTGAACCCTGGTCTGATGCGTCTCGCCATGCCTCGTACTAAGATTTTGAACACTTTTTTGACGGATGATGAGGAGGATACGATCCGCCAAAAGGACTCCGATGGAAAAATGAAGAAGATTCAAGTTATTGTTATTGATCCCGTACTTAATGTAACAATCTTGAGTTTGACTCGATGGAACTACAAAAACTCCACAAATTATTCTTATATTTTGAGTGGTGGATGGAATGAGATTGTCACATCTAATGGATTTGCTAGTGGCGACGAGATCGGTGTCTGGACGTTTCGTATGGACGGGTATCTTGGGTTTGTGATCCATAAACTGCTTTCCGGTGATGATTTGAATCCGAATAGAGATTTGGCATAAATAGTTGCGGGCTTGTAGTTACATTACATAGATATGACAGTTGCTTCCTATTTTACTCTGCTGGAAGCAACAATTTTAGATATAGATGAGGATGGAGTTTAACCTAGTTTCACATATTCATCCAATATAATGTACCTAATTCGATCATCAGAATTACTTTTATGAATTTGATATTAATTGAAGTTGCAATTTGTGAATTTTGAGTCATTTATCTTTGGCGATGTTGGTTTAACAGTCAAGCTTAACGGCTATTATCTACACCAAATTAGCAAATAAAAGCTACCCCATGATGGCCACTGCTTGAAGACTTATTTTGTGTTCATCATCAACTCTACAAATACTTATTTAATACTATAACGTCCTCTTGTTTGAAATAAGGGGAAACCCAAATTTTGCTCACAAGGCTCTTTTCAAGGTACAACAATGGAGTCAACTTCTTTGTTGCCGAGCACAATGTAAACCTATTTATGAAAACCCTTATTTAATTTATTTTCTTTTCTATATCTTCTATTTCGCATATGTGAAATCAATAACATTATGTCGTCAATGATAATCCAAAAACTAACACGGCAACCGACCAACCTCTCATCACCGTTTATCGTGGTTGAGCTCCGCCGGATATGAATTTATAGTTAAAGCTCGTAACCACCACAAATTTGAAATATCCCTCGTATTATCAACGTTATATATCTATAAGAATATGTGGCCAATAAAAATGTGTAGGCAAAATGACCCATTAACTTTTTTCATATGGGCTTCTTCCACAAATAAAATCCTGATTAAACATATAAGTATGCACACTTCATCGGTCTTGTACAATATTTTCCAGATGTCGACATTTAACCTGTCTTCTTACGAAATCATGTCTTTTTGTTACTTAAATTATCACAGAGGATTCTATTACCATACTACCTATTTGCTATTCTAAGAATGTTAATATTAGTTGAACAAATATAGAGTTTATAAATAATATTATCAAAATATGAAACATACATGTTAACGACTATATGTGGTGTAAGTCGTTTTCAATTACTTTTTCATTTTTTTTTGGAAAACTATATAACTTTTCTATACAATTTCTTATAATAAATAAGATACTGACACTTAAATATATGATTCCGTCTAGCTCAGTTGGTAGAGCGCAAGGCTCAATTTATTATTTTGTAATTTATTCTACGAATTCAAACATTACAACTAGACTTCATTTTCATTTCAATTGATTTGTTGTTTTCAAGGGTAGAGTCATGATCATCATTATCGTTTTTAATTAGCTCTTCGGCCACTATGTTGATGTGATCTCCGACTCTTCTATGATATTTTCACTATGGGTTCGAGCCCCATGGTGGGCGAATTTATTATTTTGTAATTTATTCTACGAATTCAAACATTACAACTAGGCTTCATTTTCATTTCAATTGCTAAAATGGTCAATGACACAATATATAAGGGCTTTTCTGATTTGTTGTTTTCAAGGGTAGAGCCATGATCATCATTATCGTTTTTAATTAGCTCTTCGGCCACTATGGTTGATGTGATCTCCGACTCTTCTATGAGATTTTCACGAGGTAACACTGGGAGATCATTTATACCAATATAAATGAAGGTTGAAACCTTAAACCCACTTGGTGTCAGATAGGACATGTGGATGTGTATATCTATCCTCCCTGGCCTCAACAATGTTGGATCAAACTTGTCTTTGTAGTTCGTCGTGAACACTCTCATCTCCATGGCTACACCACAATCCATCAATGAAGTCATGGCCTCAACAATGTTGGATCAAACTTGTCTTTTTCGGGTAAATTTTCAGGAACGTTTCCGAGCTGCCCAATCGATATCCAGAATAGGTTTATAAACTGAGTTTTGCTCAACCCTTATAAGTTTGATAAACTCCCATTGAAACATTTAATGCTCCAAAACAGACAAATATACTATACAGTCTACAGTAAAATAAGAAGATTAGGAGACACAATTATAATGTGATCTCCGACTCTTCTATGAGATTTTCATGAGGTAACACTGGGAGATCATTTATACCAATATAAATGAAGGTTGAAACCCTAAACCCACTTGGTGTCAGATAGGACATGTGGATGTGTATATCTATCCTCCCTGGCCTCAACAATATTGGATCAAACTTGTCTTTGTAGTTCGTCGTGAACACTCTCATCTCCATGGCTACACCACAATCCATCAATGAAGTCATGGCCTCAACAATGTTGGATCAAACTTGTCTTTTTCGGGTAAATTTTCAGGAACGTTTCCGAGCTGCCCAATCGATATCCAGAATAGGTTTATAAACTGAGTTTTGCTCAACCCTTATAAGTTTGATAAACTCCCATTGAAACATTTAATGCTCCAAAACAGACAAATATACTATATAGTCTACAGTAAGATAAGAAGATTAGGAGATACAATTATAATGTGATCTCCGACTCTTCTATGAGATTTTCACGAGGTAACACTGGGAGATCATTTATACCAATATAAATGGAGGTTGAAACCTTAAACCCACTTGGTGTCAGATAGGACATGTGGATGTGTATATCTATCCTCCCTGGCCTCAACAATGTTGGATCAAACTTGTCTTTGTAGTTCGTCGTGAACACTCACATCTCCATGGCTACACCACAATCCATCAATGAAGTTATAGCCTCAACAATGTTGGATCAAACTTGTCCTTTTCGGGTAAATTTTTAGGAACGCTTCCGAGCTGCCCAATCGATATCCAGTATAGGTTTATAAACTGAGTTTTACTCAACCTTTATAAGTTTGATAAACTCCCATAAGCTTACAAATTGGATCTCCCGAACGGACCGTATATACATCTACAAAAATCAATATTATCACTATACAGTCTACAGTAAGATAAGAAGATTTGGAGATACAATTACAATACACCTTTCTCTTTGTCCTACTCCACAAAACACACTATAACGAAATTATGGCACACCACATGCACCTGTATCAAAAATAACACAAACCCAAAAGCAAGAATACTAATTAGTGTAGTTCATTATAATAAGCCCCCAAAGCTGCAAACCTACTTTCAGCAACAGACATCACCATTTTAATTTTAATAGACAACACTATTGTCCCTTTGAGATTTCATTACATCACAGTCTGAACACATATATTACGCCGGATTGGAGAACAAATTCAGATTCCTCTCCTGTCACTTCTAAATTCATTTCAAACAATAGAGCCACAAAATGCCCGTATAAGTTAGCCTACTTGCAAATGTTGGTCTCATGTGCATTGTCGTCACTCTTCCTCCGGCTCATCCTCCTCTTGGAGAAGGTTTTCTCTGTTGTCATGGGCCCAGAAGCCCCTTACGTCGATCAGCATGCTAGCCACAGTCCCACCTTGCTTGCACCCAAGTAGATCTGACAATGTAATCCTCAAGGGATCTTCAGGCTTCACCATGTCCCAGATTTCGTCCCTAACGTCCTCTATGCATAGCTCGTAGTTTCCCCCTTCAATCCACTTCTGGTGCACATCTCTGTTTCATTATGAAATTCTGTATTAATTGAAACCTTAATTTTATTTGGAAAATTTTACTTTACTTAATCTGAAGTATTGAAGTTCAACCCAAAATGATGAACTATTGTGGACTTATTTATCTGTCAATTTGAGACTTGCAGAATTTGCTTAATAACTGCAAGAGGAAAGTTGCAGATTTCCTTTTTGTAGGAAGATTGTATCAAGTAACATCTTAAACTAATCGATGGTACCCTTCTTTTTCTTCCATTTTAGCCCAACCGTTGTTTGGAAGAGAAATGAATCTACCCATTAGATAAAAGAACAAGAATCATCCGAGTGTACCTGAAAAGTGTGTGAACATCAGCAGTAGTCAAGAAACCCCTGCCTTGGAGATCAAGACAACGATAGAGGTAAGTTAAGCCTTCGGGAGTATCTTTGTTCTCCAGAGCGAGAACAAAGTCTAGGAAACTCTCGAAGTCCATCTCACGAGAATCTCCTCCACTTTTACCATGACGGATGTGTTCATCAAACACTAAAAAAACAAAATGGAGCAAAGCTAGAGTTTCAATATGGGTGTACACAGATAGTATTATGTTGTATCATAATAGAAGCAGATCCGTTTAAAAATTGCATCCCAACACTTTCCCCAAGTAAACAAGTCAAAAAAAAATCACATGTACTTGCAGGAAGTTTAAAAGTAAACATAATGTATAAAATACTTACCAACCAGAGAACATATAAAACAACTGTAGAGGATCCGATGTTTAAGATAGATACACAAGGGAACACGAGGATTCAACTCCAGATCCCTCAGACTGAAGTTGATATATCAGGGTATCAAATATTCAGACAGAAAGTCCTAAACTAGTAAACAGGGATGTAGGGCGTTCGGTAAAGCTTTTTGTAGAGCTTTTTGCAAAGGTTTGAGAAAAATGAAAGTTATTTAGTGTTTGGTGGGTGTACATGATTAGAGAGATTAGCTTTTTAGTAGATTTTTGAAAGCTCAAGAGAGTAGCTTTTAGTAGATTTTTTATTAGCTTTCAATTATTTTGTTCCAAATATATCCCTCTAACTCATAATCATTTTTGTCGTTTATTTCTTTATGTTTGTTCTTTTTAGTAAATTCACCATAAAATACAAATCTCCTTCTACTGAACATTAATTAGATTCTTCATTCGATTTTCATATTATACAACACTATCCAAAATCCTACCCAAAAAACTAATCAAAAAGCTAAAGCTATAAAAAAAAAAGTTTAAACTACTCAAAAAACTTGTAATACCGAACAGGGCCTTAATATCTACAGACGCTCCAGCCTCTAGCAGAGTCGACAGACACTCCAGCCACAACAGGCTAATGCCTTTACAAGAGAGATTCCAAAACCATGACTGATTCTAGAGGCTAACCCTCTTTTTTATGATGGGGCTACTCCCTAGATCACCTACATTGTGACAATAGCAGAACCACATCCTAACCATATGGTCCTAGACTATTCTAGCTCTTCCCCAAACCTCCCTGAATCTTCCAGTAAAGCTAATCCATATGTGTAACAAGCTTACCTCTCTCAATGAATATGTCAGTCAGTGTTCCATCAGCATACTCTCTCAGCTCTTGCTTGCTCAAGCTTCCATTCATATCTTTATCCAATGCGAGAAACATATCTGCCCACAGCAAGTGAGGTATATCAAAAAATTGATGGCAGCATAAAAGTATGATAACCTTATGAAACAACTAATAATACATAAAATGCTGTTTTGCAGTCTATAGTGTGTCAACCAAAACTGGAAAAGTTTGACGGTAGCAAAAATCATGATTTTTTTCTATGAATGAACTAATTATACATAAACTGCTTATTTAAATTAGTGATGTAAATAGTTGAGCTCTCAAGTACAAGCCTATCCATGGTCCAGAATTCTAGTCAGAAGATACAACCACTCAGGGAACTATAAACAATATTTAATGCAGTAGAAATTTCCCTTCCTAACCACTATATCATATTGGCTACAAAAACTTGTCTTTCAAGAATGAAAAAGGCTGTGTAAGAGCAGAGTCAAGCAAAGATCAAAATTGGTAGAAGATATGAGATTTAATGTTCCACACTACAGGTTTGGTCATATTAAGGGAACTGGTGGCTATTCTAGAGTGCTTTAGGGACAAAAGAAACCAATTTAAATAATATTATCAAATCAAATGAAAATTTGTGCAATACCAGGTGTGTAGCAAATGTGAAGATGCTTAAACAACAGACATCTTACCATAAAGGCAGTATATCTTGAGTTCAAGAAAACAAGTGAAAAGAGAGAACCACAAAAGCATCCAAAATTGTGAAACCCACCAAAAATGCGTTGAGCAGAAGTCAAGGAGAACCAGTTCTCAGCTTGCTCAGTATCAGTGACTTCCTCCTCGCTTTCCTAGTATACACAACAAAAATAAAAGTCAATTCAAAGAAGAAGAAAAGCAACCAAAAAAAAGTATACACTTCATGACTTCACTGACAGAAAGACATATACTACTGAGTAATGAGAGATCAGATGCAAGTAAATGAGACTTACTTGATGTAGTTCCATCAACTCCTGCAAACAGTTGCTTAGCAACACTTTCTTTATGCAGGCCTTTCCTATACCAGCAAGCAACATCACTATGAATAACTAAAACTTTGAGAGAACTGTGTCAACTTTCATCTTGGTCAATAAAACAGATGGAGAGAAAAGACACGAGCTAGAAATTGTGTATCGATAGCAAATCAAAGTATTGCATAACCATCACATTGCTTATACTGCTAGTAAGTTAAGAGTATGCTCATTAAGCATTAATAATACAACTGAACAAACCTCGCCTATGTGGATCGCAAAAGAAAAAGAACTTATGTGCAGCTATTCGGCAGTACATTTGTGTCAAGGCGGAAGGCATATCCCGGAGTTGAGCCAGATTAGGGATAAGGCCTCTAATGTAGGCTTCCATTTCCTGAAGAAGATAAACATAATCAGTCTTTGACAACGGAAGTAATAGAGGCAGTTCTTGCCAATTCAGAGAACTATACATGAGGTTGAAGAAAACCATCAGAATCTTCATCAAGCTCGCTCATGTCAATCCTTGCCTGAGTCAGTGAAACCTGAATAACAAGGCAATGAAGATAAGCACTAAACAACACCTCAAATGACCTTACTCTTTCAAGAGACGGTGTGAAGCTTAAACAGTGACATCCATTCAGCAAGGAACGTAACACTGAAGCACTACTCCCCCTCATGAATGCAAATAAAAAGACATGGACTTTTCACAATTTTGGATGCAAAGATAGCTTAGTCCTATCAAGTCTCCATTGAGGATCCACATGTATGACCTTGTGACTACTTACTGAATGCAAACAAAAGACAGCAATTTTTCATGTACAGAAAGGTCGATAATAAACACTTCACTTATCGGCAGTTCAAGATATTCAGTGGATGGGGGTGAGGGTTGTCGCCAGAAGCTATGCAACCCATATAGCTAGCTTATATATTTGTGATGATTATTTAGGGGTGGGTGGGGGATATCATGTATAAGTACTGCAGGACAAAAAAACAGGTGTACCCACCGTGCGCATCACATAAAGGTAGAATGGAAGTATGGCAATTCTTCCTTGTTCGTCTTTCTCAAACTTCATGAAGTTCGAGGGACTATAAAAGCGTCTGCATTTGGGACCAATTTGCTCTGTGCAAACAGAAGCTATGCGACAGAAGTCTTCGTAGTTCATCTAAACCATGAAATAAAACAAAATCAAATTTACAAGGAAAATTTTTAATTCATTATTTGCAAACATTTTCACCTTTTGACAGGAAAATTACAAAAGATTACATCATAGTTATATCGTGAGAAGTTGTGCAGGCTATCATATGGTCTAAAACAACCAGCAGTCGCAATAATGTCACATTATAACTTGTAAGTTCCTCACACTGCCTCCAAACTCGCTTTTCTTTACCTTCCTAGTAAGATTCATTCATAGCACATAAAAAAACATAGGACAAAATAGAAAGATGTAGAATCCATGAAAATACTCAGCAAGAGTTTATTGCCACCAATAAGCTGATTGTACGGAGATTCACACAGGTAGGCTAATTTCTTTTATAGAGTATTTCACCATGCATTTGGTATGTGGTGAAACAAAACTATCACTCAACTTAAATTTTGGTTTTCCATAGTATCTTTGGTTGCTATTTATAGCATATTTATTTTTGAATTTGAACAAATCCACTTTGAAGATAGTAAAGCAAACCTTTTCAGCTCCAGTGGCATCATCAATCACACAGTTTTCTCTTAAGCAAACCCACATCGCATCCAAATCATCAGCATCCAGCAAAAGATCTGATTGCTTCTGCATTATTACAAATATATTCAGACAAATATCAGTTTGTCATCAGAAAATAGATTATAAATATTCTACATACAAACTCTGGGTAGAAGTTTTCAAGGACTTAAGACTTGATAAAGTTAATAAATGTGGAACCTTTAGAAACCGATATTTAGCCAGCCTTTGTACTCTGTTACTAATGGATCCTTCTTCAGGTTTCTGCACCACACAATAACACGATTATGTAAGCAAATGGCAAATTTTACCAAAAAGGGGAAACTAGGGATCACCAAATGACTTTAGAAGTTTCAGCTAAATTTAAGAAGATAAAGCTTCTCCAAGTGCAATATATTATAAAAGCCAAACATGAACCTCTCCATTAAGGAAAAGATGAACACACAAAATGCACCTACCCTTTTATAGAAGCTGGGTATTGCACCAGCTTCAGCACTTTTCTGTTGCTTTTCTTTAAATATATCAAGCAAAATCCTCTTGGTTTCCAGCTCTGCATCGGAGAAAAAAAAACATAAGTAGTAAGAAACATACCAAAAACAATTAGTAGCAGAAACAATTTCTTCTTCTTGAGACACAAAAAGATAATTAGGATGATGAAAAAGAGACATTCAATCCTTCCAGTAGAAATATGTCATCCATGTTTGTTTTGTTGCATATATAGTTGTAAGAAAGGACAATTTAACTACAACTGAAAGTAAAGATCATTTGTGTAGGTATGAGTTGGGCTAGTTAACCGATAATGAAACATTCTGGTACAAATAGTGAACTGATGATGTAATTAGGCAGTCGTGTGATAGTGAGTAAAACAGTACTTTTGGTCTATCCGCATTTTTTCTTGCTCCTTCGATCTTTAATTGAGTTTCCATCTCAAATTTGGTCCACCTTTCTTCACTTCTCTAATACATATATAAGCTGTAGCTAACAGCCAAATACATCTCCACTTCTCACAGTTTCACCCCATACACCTCCTCTTACCAAGATAACAGTCCTAATGCTCACTTATCCTATCATACTTGCTGCTATTAATCCATATGCAGACACTTTCAATTTGGACATCTTTCACTCAGTTTCTCCAGTTACACCTGCACAATCCAAGTGTCCGGTGCTCAATTTCACCGGCAAGGCGCCCTAATCCCGAAACAGAATCTAATTCTCTCAAAATGAAACAATTGGGAGAAACTAAAACTAAAATTAAGAATTTGAGATGGCGAAGCAAAACCCTAAGCATTCAAAAGGTAAAAAGGTGAGATGGGAACAAAGTAACAAACCCATAAGAGCTTCGGAACCGAGGCCAGCACCAGTTCCGATGAAGCGGCGGAGATTGCGAACCCACAGCATCTTCGACGCCGGAGGGATCTTGCGCTGTGTGGAGGGGTCGTGACCCTCGCCATCGCTGGATCCACTGTACATGTTCGAATCGAAGTGCGCCTCGTAAATCTGCTGTAGATAGACTGAACTTGCGAAGTGAGATTTGCAGCCTAACGTAAGGAGATGCAGACATCGTTTGTTTTCCCCATTTCCTGGCGTACGTCGATGGATACCTCTTTCGGGAGATTACATACAGACATACAGTCCCCATAAATTATTTTGAATTACTTTTATAACCCGGACCCAATTCGTGAGCAGTGAGCACGCACGAGGGCAAACACGAATTCCGCATTATTGGAGAGGCAATCCGTTACGATCAAACGGAGCTTAATTGTAAGCTCTCAACGGAAATGGAATGAAAACGAATTTGTGTGTACTTCATTTATGATTATTTATTGAAATCATTTAGTACAGTATTCTAAAAGACAGCCGTCTGGATGGTTGACGGCCACCAACAATCCCAATTTGTCCTAAACGGCCATTCTTGGACGAGTTTAGACACTAAATTGTTCAAGACGGGTTCAAGTCAGAAAATTTGGGGTTTAGACGGTTTCAATACGGTTTAGACGGTTCAAAACCTAATTTCTAAAATAAACAAATTAGTTTTCATTTTTGAAAATTTGATTGTTCATTAGTTGGGACTCTTGGAAGTTGTGGTAACCTAGCTTGTTTTCCTGTATTTTAGGCAAAATACATGAAAATAGCCAAAAACATCTTGGCCATCTAGGCGGTGCGTCGGTGCCTCTCCGTTCCGTCTTTATCTAGTGTCTTCTTGAATATTGTTGTGGATACGTGTAAAATGCAAATGCATTTGTTTTTCTCAATTTTGTTTCCATATAGGGTATTAAAAATAATCAAATTATACATCAATTACTTCAAACCACAAAGAATGATTCCAACAAATTTTATAAAGAAGGTATATGTATGAACTAGATAATTGTCTTCATAACTAGATTTGTCTCAATTCCGTTTTCGTTTTCGTTTTCAGAGTAAAACCAAACAGACGTAAAAGTAATACCCCACTCTAAAAAAAAAGATTCACATCTACATTTACGCTATACATCGACTATCTTATCTGCCTAACATATTAACCCCACTATACTTTTATTATAAATACAACAAGATATTAAGATTCTAATATTGCGTAATGGGAACAAAGAACAAATACTTGAGTTCATATACCCAAGCAAGAATTGTTGGTCAAGGACCAATAACCACTATGTAGTAGTATACCGGACGTGCCTACTAGGCTCCGTTTAAAAAATACAAGTTGATTGTGGCTGAATTGAAGCTGAAGCTGAAATAAGAAGTTGATTGAAGTAGCTGATTGTTTGTAATAAGCTAGTATAGCGTTTGGGAAGTACGAACTGACTGAAGCTGATTGAAACGTAAATTTACCGAAAAGGGTTTTATTAGTAGTTTATAGTGGTTATTTTTTACTGTGATAGAAATTATTATTTAAATGATGTTATATTTGAATAAATATTATGAAATAATTATTTTTTGCCAAAAATAATTCTATAGTTAATTATTTCGTTGGTTTCCAAAAATTCGAAAATGTAATTTATAAGACTTGGAACACTAAAATAATTAATAGGGTACTAAAAATAAATCTGAATTGAAATAAATGATAAAAAAAATTATTTAAACATTAAGGAAAAGCTTTTTTTTATATATGTATTTTTCGGTTTTGCACAACATCGATTTAAAAGCTATCAATTAATGTACTACTATCTACCTCTCTCCCCGACTCCCAACACTTCTCCCTTCACCATTTGAGAGTCCTTCGCCCTACGCCCTTCGTCGTTAGATTCAGTTCTTCAATTGCTTCGACTAGAGATGAGCACCAACAAGGAACTCGCAGGTAAGACATCTCCACTGCCTTCAGTTTGTTGGTTTCGATTCTATTAGAACAAATTTGGGGTTTTAGGGTTTTAGGGTATGACAGAAGCTTGTTAGTTATGTTATTGGTTTAGCTATAACAAAATTAGGGATACAGTTATGACAGAAGCTTGTTACGATTCTAGGAATTGCATCTCCCCTTGCATAAACCCATATGTTCACCGTTCTTGACCATTGCCCTTCATATTCAGATGTACCTCCATTCATAATTAAGTATTTAACCTAGTTTTGATTTAATTGTTTAGTGAATATGAACTTTGTAGTAGTAAAAATTGTCCACGTTCTTCAAATTGGGCTACTTGATGTTGTTGTTGGCGATGCAATCTGAGATTTTGAATTTGGTTAAAGAATAGCATGTTGAATAGATTTCTTATTGAATTGTGTAATTAATCTTTCCTGTTTGAAATGTATACCTTGCATGTGTTTGCTGAAATGTGCTTATCTTCTGGAACTGGTTTTGATTCTCAATTATGTTACAAAGAAGGGCAATCTCTAATTTCTGTGAGTGAAAGTAGTATTCATGTTGTATGTGACAGTAGTACCATCTCTAATTTCTGTGAGTATTGTGACAATAGTATCTTCTGTGTTTTTTTGCTGGGTTATTAGAGTGCAACTTACACTTAGTTTGTGCATGTCAATTGATTTACGAATGTTCATGTACATGTGTTGCTTTGTTTTTATTTAATATTAGCATAATGACTAATACATGTGATGGTTGTTGTGAAATTATAAAGTGATTGGTAAGGTTGTAGAGAAGAAGTTTAATTGGACTAAGAAGTCAACTATGACGTTCTTGAGGGTTTGCATTAAATATCAAAAAGTTCACAGTGTCGATCATCCATTCAGTTGTGTAGAAATTGCTTCTGTTTTAGAGAATCAAATAGGTAGAAATTATCCTCCTATAAAGCTAAAAAAACAAGTTTGATCATATGAAGAAGTTGTACAAACTTTGGAAATATTTGAGGCACGGTGAGACTAGTATTGGATGGGACCCTGTCAAAGGTCGAATAATAGTTGATGATGCTTGGTGGGAAACAAAGATTAAGGTATTGAAGCTTATGTTGTACAAATTTTTTAAGTAAAGTTAATACTGAATTTGATTCCTTACTTCTTGAGTTGTTATTTGTTGTAGGAAAAAGATGAGTATAAGTAATTCAGAAAGAGAGGTGTGGCAGTTGATCTGGAAGAGTTATGGGAGCAAGTTTTTAGTGGCATTGTAACAACGGGACAACATTGTGTAACCCCCTCTATGGACCCTTGTTTTCTTCTACAAGGCAGGGAAACTGAAAAGAACGATGAGGGTGTTGAGTAATTTGCAAATGAGGAAGGTGAAAACAGTGACAGTGAGTTTGGAAACTTAAATAGCATCGACTTCAATGCTTCTGATGACGACATTTTGAGAGACATCCAAGAACAATTGACTTCATCAAACCCTTCTACCAACACCAAGAAATGTACTAAAGTTGCATTCAAGGTCTCCAAGAACTCTGGAAGAACCACACCATCTAGAGTTAGCTCAAAACGTCGTAAGAAAGGGTCCACCAGCGCACAAATGTATAGTGAACACCTTGCAATAGTGGAGCAGACCAGCCAGAAAATGCTCACCTTGTTTGAGGCAGAAGCTGCTACATCTGCAGCACGGAGAGAAAAATGTACATTTCAGCATGTCATGAAAATACTCGAAGAAATGGTTAAGGAGGAGTTGTAGAGGAGGATTCTCTTTTGTGGTGTTTTGCTACTTCACAATTCATGAATGAGTCCTTTAGGCAGATGTTCATCAAAAACATTCCACGCCAAGCTGGGAGGCTAGCTTTTCTCAAATACTAATATGTTGAAGTTAAGGGTGTCAGTCCATGATTGTTGTTTCTTTCGTTTGATGAAATGTGTTGTTGAGTGTTGAGTGTTGACTTTTTTCTCAATTGAACCGCAATGCTAGTTTATGTATGTTTTTAATTTTCATGCTTGTAGACTTAAATAATTTAACTGTTATGAAGGATTTTTGGTTTGCTTGTATCGAACGTTTGTGCCGGTTTCATCATGATTATCTAGCTAATATGATCGATGATTGCTTTGCTTCTACCGTGTTATGTTTTCTATCATTTAATTGTGTGTATATGTTATGGAGAATCCTAAATTTTGTCATGATTTGTAATTGATTGCAAAAGGGAGGAAAAGGCTCAAAAGACGCCAAAAACAAATGATGTTTGCGAACTTATGGCTAAAGATGAACAATTCATTATCCTCCATGTATTACTTCAGTCACATACACAAAGAACCATTCTATAATTTAGAATTTACAGGGTACAAATGGATGAGGCAAGTGATGGATGCAAACTCGGGGCTTAGATGTATGAGAGTCTTTCGGATGAATCTCAAAGTTTTGCAACATTTATGTGACGAATTGGAGTCAAAGTACGGTCTAAAACAAGGGCGTGACATGACTGTGTTGGAGAAGGTGGGTATCTTGTTATACACTTTAGCTTTGGGATATCAAATCGAGACGTTTGTGAGAGATTTCAATGATCTGAGGAAACAATCAGTCGAACAATACACGAGGTTCTAGATGCAATCACGGGAAAGTCAAGGGGGTACTCAAGACTTGCACGAGAACTTCTACGAGCACGTGACCCTACGTTTTCTAGTACACCTACACAACTATTGGAAAATGAGAAGTATAGTTTTTGAGGCATCGACTACATCTTCTAATAATATTTACACTAGATTATTTAGGGGTTATATGATTGCTAAGTTTAAGCCCTTTTTGGTGATATGTGACCGTAAATGTAGGGTGCATAGGTTGCATAGACGGAACACACATTGATGCAGCGATCCCTGCAAAAGAGCAGTTGTCATATAGAGGAAGGAAGGGCATGTGTACCTTTAACGTGATAGATGTATGTGACCTTCATATGTACTTTACATTTGTTTCTGCTGGTTGGGAGGGTTCAACTCATGATGTCCGTGTTTTCGATCATGCTCTTAAGACAAAATCATTCAACTTTCCACATTCACTTGAAGGTATGCATATATAGATCATTTTGGTTTTAGTTGTTACACACATTACAAAAAAATGTACGTAATACCACTGTTTGAAATTAAATGTAGAAAAAAATACTATTTGGTCGATAAAGGTTATCCAAATAGACAAGGATACATGGTACCGTACTCTAAGGTGAAGTATCACCAATCACAATTTGAAGGCGTTGCTCCTAAGAACTACAAAGAGGGATTTAATAGGGTGCATTCTAGTATTCAAAGTGCAATTGAACGTGCGTTTGGTGTCTTGAAGAAAAGATGGAAGATATTAATGTTGATTTCTAGCTATAAAATCGAGACACAAATCAACATTATATTGGCATGATTTGCTGTTCATAATTTTTGTCTGCTGCATAAAGAGAATGACGAGTACTTTGACACGCTGGAGTCCAACCCTGCAGCTTACGATGTACTATTCAATAGGGTTACAAGAGAAGAAGGTGATGATGCAAGTGTTGGTGGGATGGATAGTGTTAGAGATGGTATTGCACAACGTTTGTGGGAGAGTACTTATTTTTGATATATCAATTGTAGGATAGTAGATGTTTCCCATCTTTTGTCAAGTGGATTGTTAGGAAGTTAAGTGTTGCTCAGCCGAATGTTAGTTTTATCTTGAAACAGCCGAATGTTAGTTATATCGATTGTGGGAAGTTATGTGTTGCTCAGCCGAATGTTAGTTTTATCTTGAAACAGCCGAATGTTAGTTATATCGATTGTGGGAAGTTATGTGTTGCTCAGCCGAATGTTAGTTTTATCTTGTACCCCAAATCTTCAATCTTAAAAATACTATTTCTTTCTCTTTTTTGTCCATGTAAATCAGCTTCTTCTTCAATCTTGACAACGAGATGACATTTCCTATCAGCTTCAAATTTGCAAGATGCCAAGATGACTAGATTCATTCTGAGATTAATGGTATTTTTATCTGTACTCATAGCTGAACTGACAGATCCATTAGAGGAGTTTAAAAGATGAAGCATTGCAAACAACTATATATTCAACATGTAATACAAATGTCTTCTGTCACAAACAAGAAGATAGCAACATAATGTAAAAGGTTAAACAAAAAAAAGTCAACTTGCAACAACCATCTGAATTTGAATCTCATAAGAAGATAACAGTATAATGCAATGCCATTAAAATGAGAAAAATACATAAGAATTTGATGCAGCTCATGATACATGTGTATTGTGAATAATAGACGGCAAAGGGACTAATAAACCAACAAATAAGACAGCAAATGGATCTCATAATAAGCCAAAAAAATAGACAACAAAGGGTGGATTATAGATTTTGAATTTTTCTAGCAAAACCGACTCTAAGAGCATGATGTAGTTCATGATGCAGTCCATGTGTATTCTTGGGGTTGAACCCCTTCCCTTGATGTCCTGTCATGATCAGCACATGGTTGTCCATCCAAAGGTGAGTAAAAACCGATAATTGTGGCTCTTCTTTGAATGTTCATCCAAAGATTTCAAGTCCTCCACAACTAACGATGGAAAAAAGGACAACCAATAATGTGGATTTTGGAATCTGGCGATTTCTTCATCTGAAGGTTTATCAGTTGAAGCCTTGATTGGCATGCCAATACAGTGAAACCCAAATGGAAACAACACATTGGCACCTCACAGTCTATGATACACAGCAACAAACTCAACCTTGGACAGTGAAAAAACATGGCCAAGATGTAGGTATTCATTCATATAGGAAAATGGAAAGTTTCCAAATAACTTTTCTTCCTTGTAAGACATGGCCAAGATGTAGGTATCCATTCATAAGACAACAAATGGATCTCATAACAAAAAAAAATAGATAGCAAAGGGGGGATTATACTAGCACAGCAACAATCTGACTATTAACCAACAGTTTGACTATTTTTAAACTCCTAGCCAGGCAAAGGGTGGATTAGCCAACAATCTGACTATTTTTAAACCATTACTTCTACAAATGACAATAAGGCAAGTAAACAATCTTAAAACCAGATAATCATACTTGCTTGCACATTAACTAGTGGTTCTAGAAGTGATCTCATAATAACTACAACAAGGCTACAACACTTGGATTTATTTCAAACTCACAGTAAGGCAAGTAAACAATCTTAAAACTAGAAAATCATACTTTCTTGCACATTAACTGTGGTTCTAGAAGTGATTTCATAATAATGACAACAATGCTACAACACTTGAATTTATTTCAAA
This sequence comes from Fagopyrum esculentum, assembly GCA_033239045.1. NCBI lineage: Eukaryota > Viridiplantae > Streptophyta > Magnoliopsida > Caryophyllales > Polygonaceae > Fagopyrum > Fagopyrum esculentum. The sequence goes on along the minus strand of BSUD01000005.1, from coordinate 131,938,528 downwards.
CTCACATCAAGGCAAGTAAACAATCTTAAAACTAAAAAATCATACTTGCTTGCACATTTATTGTGGTTCTAGAAGTGATTTCATAATAATGACAACAAGACTATAACACTTGGATTTATTTCAAACTGACAGCAAGACAAGTAAACAATCTTAAAACCAAAAATCATACTTGTTGCACATTAAATGTGGTTCCAGAAGTGATTTCATAATAATGACAACAAGACTACAACACTTGGATTTATTTCAAACTCACAACAAGGTATCTTAAAAACAGAAAATCATACTTGCTTGCACATTAATTGTGGTTCTAGAAGTGGTTTCATAATAATGAAAGCAAGGCTACAACACTTGAATTTATTTCAAACTCACAACAAGGCAAGTAAACAATCTTAAAAGTAGAAAATCATACTTGCACATTATCTGTGGTTCCAGAAGTGATTTCATAATAATGACAACAAGACTACAACACTTGGATTTATTTCAAACTCACAACAAGGTATCTTAAAAACAGAAAATCATACTTGCTTGCACATTAATTGTGGTTCTAGAAGTGGTTTCATAATAATGAAAGCAAGGCTACAACACTTGAATTTATTTCAAACTCACAACAAGGCAAGTAAACAATCTTAAAAGTAGAAAATCATACTTGCACATTATCTGTGGTTCTAGAAGTGATCTCATAATAATGACAACAAGGCTATAACACTTGAATTTATTTCAATTCATTTGATTTTTTCATAAACATGATAACTGTGGCTCTTCGTGTGTATACTATTTTGCGCTTGGATCGAACTGGATAAATGGCATCTGATGTTTCAATAGAATCTTAACAAAAGAAAACGATGAAAAAGCAGTAGCTAAAGAAATAAATTGATTGATGATAAGCAGCAACTAGTTATGAAATGTCAATTTCATGAGCACCTAACACAAATAAATTGACTGATAAGAAGCAGCAGCTAAAGAAAACAGATAAAGAAGCAACAACTAAAGAAAAAAGATAAAGATGCAATAGAAAAACTTACTGTGAGTCAGCAAACCTTCAACAACTGAAATAAATTGACTGATAAGAAGTATTGAATGCACAACTACTAAATTGTCAATTTCTGATGTTTACTTGTCAATGCCATGTAAATAGGCCTAAGTAGTAGCTAGTTATGAAATGTCATTTTAACCAACAATAGGAAAAGCTTATAGTACATGAGTACCTACAGTTTGCGATGGTAGCAAGTAAAACAACATATGTTCTTGCAACTGATAATATATATATATATATATATATATATATATATATATATATATATATATATATATATATATATATATAAATTATCATAATAGTTTGTGATAGTGTATAGAGTAAAACAATTCATATCCCACTATAAATTGTGAATGCTTGGTTTGTAGTCAATCACAAAAAAACAGAATGGATTCACCATCTAATTTCAAATGGAATGATGAAAATTCAATAGTCTTGTTGGAGATATGTGTAGAAGTTGATGCTAGGGAGGTTGATTTTCAGAGGGGTTGTTATAATTGGGTAATACTTGCTGCTGAATTTGGTAGGAGAAGTGGAACAAATGTTCCTCCGGTGAGACTACGTAACAGGTTGTCTTTGTTGAAAAAAGAGTTCATAATTTGGAGAACCATTCTCCATGCTTCCGGTGTTGCTCGTGACCTTGACACATGAGAGGTCCAAATCACGAATTCTTGGTTTACTAATAACATAACTACTATTTGTTTTTCACCTGCTCAAAGTTATGCCTTCTGAATTTTTTAATTACAAACAACATTCGTGTGTATATATGATATACAATTTATGTTATCTAATTTACTATATGACTATCCATGTTGTCAAATTTTCCGCCGCAAACAAATGAATGTCAACGTGGAGAAGTAATGTGCAGAAGTGTTTATGTAGCATTAATATTGTTGAGTTTAAATGTTTGTTTGTGTTTCCTAAGCCATGAAGTTAGAGGGTTTGTGGTTGTTGTGAGGTGTATCCTACCCCATGTTTACAAGGGTTGTGGTTGATAAGAGGTGTTTCCTAATCCATGTACTTAGCTGGGTTGTGGTACTTATGATGTGTTTGTTTTAAATATCAAGTGTTTGTTATCATGTATGCTAAGTGTAGTTTATGTCATAACAACCACATTGCTAGTTTTAAATATCAAGCATTTGTAACACAATCTAATAGGAGACAACCAAGCACATTTAATACATTAGCTGATCTTAACAAGCAAACAAATTTGTCTGTCACATTTCAAACATACAATACAACCAAAAGTTATGTCTTACCAATCATGCCCAATGATAACTTGGTTTTAGTTGGAGTAAGCTTCAACTACACATACGATGCTCAACTAGCAAGAAGTTACTCCTAAAACATAATATCATGAGCGACACATAGTACAAGCAAAAGACAAGCAACCAATAGGTATTTGTAGAGACATTTTACGGATAGTGCGTGTTTTGTACCAATGATCTTGCATTGGTCGAGTTCAAGAGACAGCCGAATGTTGGATACATGTAGAGCAGTCTGATGCTCGATCAAGCGGTTGATTTCTCCATTGTTTTGTTCGCTTGCCTCGTCTGCATATCGAATCACGTGCTATCTCTTGTATAGTTCTCACCTCCGGGTTGGTTGAATAATTGTGTACCAACTCGTTATTAGTGTCTTCAAGTAATATCTTCAATGTCAAAAAGACGATAGTAAGCATCACATAAAGCACACTCATAACAAAATGTATAGATCATATTTATACGATATTTCGGGTTTGTGGATCTACTAGTAATAGAGGAACTCTCGGAACCCAACCCCATGATGCGTAGTAGCCACCAACTAGTTGCTCGCTATTGTCGAAATCCATGTTCTCTGTTGCTGTACAACAAATGGACCACATTACAGTTCAGAACATAAACAAAAATGCATTCACACAATCACTGGAAGTACATTTCTTATTTCACACAATCACTGGAAGTTTATGCCCTAGCTAAACCCTACATAATTCATCCAGCTTCTAATATATTCAGTCAATTGATCCACATATGTTACTATTGTGAGAGAAATGCATTCACACAATCATTCACTTCCACTTTACATCTACCATATGTAAATCAACCTAGTACAATCTTTCATATTAACTTAAGGATTGTGCTTCTTGAGAGACACCTACATAATCATCCAGCTTCTAATCTAACCAACAACAATTCATTCTCAACATTCATTCAAGCTGTCAACTTTGTTCAGCAAACCGAAATATCAAAGGAAAACACCAACAAAAGCTAAATAAAATCAAGATTTACGATGTTCATGCTAAATATCAAAGGAAATCCATGCTAAAGTTTATGCCTTAGCTAAACTGTCATTGAAGCTAAAGTTTATGCCCTAGCTAAACTCTAAAAGAGCTGCAGAAGTTGAAATCGACAAAAACCTATCATTGAAGCTGAAGGATAAACCTGCGCTTGGAATCTGTCAACAAGGGGACTTTTAGGGTTAGACATACAACAAGAGCTAAATAAAATCAAGATTTACAGAGAATCGAAGAAGAAATTTTGGATATCTTCAATATAGAAATACAGAGAATCGAAGAAGAAATTAAAAATCAAGATTTACAAAGAATCAAAGAAGAAGAAGAAGAAGAAGAAGAAGAAGAAGAAGAAGAAGAAGAAGATGGAAGAATACCTTTAAAAGGGTTCGGGTACAGAGAATCGAAGAAGAGAAGAATACCTTAAAAAAAGAATCGAAGAAGAAGAAGAAGATAGGAAGAAGATCGAACGATACCTGTCTTTCTTCAGCATCAAAAGGCAAAAAAAAAAAAATAAAGGACATGGGTATTTCGAGAAGGGCAAAAACCATCCACTCAATCAGCTCTCATAAGCTTGTCTTGGGGAGCTGATGAAAAGGCCACTCTCTTCGGCTTTTATAAACTGCAATAAGCTTCTTCATCTTGCTTCAGCTTGCACTCCCAAACACGAATCAATTTTGTACAGTAAAAGCATCAATTCCCATAAGCTTCAATAAGTTGCTCCCAAATGAGGCCTACATATATCGTGTTCTACTACTTTCCGTTGCTTTTGTTATTCCCGCAATATCAAACAACACTTGACAATTTCAAAGGTTATGAACTTTTACAAAGCAAACATACAAAGGAAATGATCCAACGATCTCCTCTGACCATCCAATATGTATATGCTCTACTCAAACTATGCTTAAAACCCACCTATATACTTCACCTAGAAGGGTTGCCCGTGTGTATCGCACACAAGTAGCACCTTGTAGTAAAAAATGTCTTCTTCTCGAGTCTGTTTAACGACAAAAATTGAATGTTAGATGTATTTTAACACACGAAAGTAACGTAATCATTTCCAATTCATTTTCTTCCTCTTAATCGATTTCATTTCACCCTCCAACCAAACGGGCACTCTATATATAGTCTAAAAACCATAAATATATGAACTATTAAATAATATGTATGAAATGATTATATAAAATTGTGAACAGAACAAAGCGAATCGCACCTGAATAAACTCCACAAAATTATAACATAACTTGCAATAAAAAGTTTATAACACGACTTTTCTTTTTGCTAGGGAAACAAGCAAGTAGACACCAATAATCTCCATCTGCATAAGGCATACTCAATACTCATACCCCCACAAAGTTAAAAGAAAAATTCAAAATCACAATTAAATGTCATATTTTGGGTCAGGATTTGCAATTCCAAACCCTTTACTAAACAACCCTATCATACCCAATACACCATTACTAAGCACCGGCTTAGAGAGAGACTGACATTTCTAAAACTGTATAGGAAAAAAAAAACATGATAGAACTATAGTGTTACAAGAGGTCTTGCATTTTCCTTTGCCAACATGCTCAATTTGAGAATTGCTCAATCGAAGTTGTCACCTGCTTTCCCCTGCAACTTGAAAATATACAGCCTCAGAGCTTATTTTAAAATCTGTTTCTCGTGCACTAGATACAATTGAGGATATCCTATACAAAACCACCCTTAATACAAAATCATATTTTGTGTAAAAAAGAATTGCACCCAAACTAGACAAAACCACCCATTATGACATAATCTATACTTTGTTATTAATTAAAACTCAGATTTATCTTACCATGAGAAAAAATGTTTTAAAAACGCATTTTTGGACATTTACTCCTTTTTCAAACATATTTTACGAGGTTGAATAGACATGACTAATGAATTGGAAGCAATACTTGAAACCACCCATTATGACATAATCTATACTTTGTTATTAATTAAAACTCAGATTTATCTTACCATGAGAAAAAATGTTTTAAAAACGCATTTTTGGACATTTACTCCTTTTTCAAACATATTTTACAAGGTTGAATAGACATGACTAATGAATTGGAAGCAATACTTGAAAACTAGTGATTAGATAATATTTTCCTCATAAAGCGTCATACTGTGCAGAGTGCAGTGAATTAAATGTGGTCTCGCCTAGTTTACCCTAGTTTAACTAAACTATCTGCAAGTGAAAGTAACTTGTTGCAATGAAAGGTAGTTTATATATAACCTGTTTACAGGCTATTATCTGCAATTCTGCATTTTACCTTTAATTAAGAGAGCTTCAAAAAGTATATCAAAGTAACTACCTTGAGCTTCTTATTCTTCTTTTTCTTTTTCTGCTTTTTCTTCTTCTCTTTCTTCAATCTCTTCTTCTCAGGTTTCAAGCTCTCTTCTGAAGCAGTATCCTGCCCGTTCCACAATCAGCTATTTGCAAGATAAGTGCAAAAGAAGAGGAGAAGAAAAAAAAATACAATTACACAAGGAAAACAAGAAGGATCATAGGTATAAATTACCTCACACTCAGGGTCATCAAATGAACTAACATGTCGTATCCTCTGTCTTGAACTCCCACCTGGGTCAGCAGAGCAGAGTGGGCTAAGTGGATTTAACTAGTTAACAGTTAGCACAAAACTGAAGCAATTAATGTACCTAAAACTTGAATCACCGTGAACTTAAGTATTAAACTTCAAGGAAGAACTCTGCTGAATGTAAACAAGAAAATACAGCATGTGGACTAGTAATTCAATCTGCATGATTGTTCAAAAATGTGGACAAGTAAATACAATCGAGTACCGATTCTTATTTTCCTATTAGTATATCTCACAAACTAAGAAGTAGCATCAGCAGGACAGCTATATAATCAACACTTTAGGATGTATTAGCCAAAAGAAGCACAGTTTAAATGTACTGAACTCTGCATGATTCCAGGATCAGGATATTAGATTTGTGATCATCTATGAAACCGCTATATCATAAAATGTTTTTGACTTTGCAGAAGTCAGCAAACCATTTCAAAATTCCCTAACAAAGAAAACAGGGATCCTGCCCGAAAGGCTTAGATGAAAGCAGCTACTTCCCATATGTATCCACAAGTGTGCATAATGCAATAGGAAACAGCCAAAAATGTTCCTATGCAATGATCTTCATACACAACAGACAACGTGATTTTATCACAAACATGTAATAACATCAAAAGTATTAGTATACTAACAGGCATTCACTGTCTCTTTTGCTTTCCTCACAGCAGATTCTACAAGTGCAGGATTGAGAGAGTCCAGTCCACCAGGTTCCTGAAGTTTCCTCTCCAAAAACTTCGCAAGAGCAGCAGCCTTATTAGTAGCAACTGGACCACCAGGGTGCGGTATCCTGACCCAACAACAATACATCAACAATACAAAATGATATTCTAACAATATATTGTATATAAATCTGTAGAAGAACAAACAACATTTTTTTTTATCAACTTCTCATTGCAATGCCTAACGAAAACCTATATCTATCGAATACCTAGCAACGGCCAACAGTGTACTTACGACTGATTTCTAGATCATCTTCAAAAAAAGTTGAAGTAAATCCTTTACACAACTTCGATCTGCATATAGACAAGCTAGCCAGAAGCCACGATATTAAGGGGGTGTTTGGAAATCTGTAACATCAACCTTATAAGGGATGCTATACCCTTTCAAAAAACTGAAACACCCCCTAATCTAATATTGACAAACAAAGTGAAAGGAAAGAAGACCTCTGAGTTAATTACAATTGAAGAAAAATCCGTTGTTGACATTATAGAATCCAATACTTCTTCAGCTGAATTATTCTAATTCTGGTGAAACTTTTGCTGCCTTAGGCTATCAAATTGAAAACACAATTATCAGTAAGAGAAAAATCCATAAACCCTAATAATTCAAATCCACCCCTTCCCTCTCCAAAAGCAAAATCTGCTTGTCCACATTATGGAATTTTAAAACTCCTTCAGCTGAATTAGTATTATATCAACGAAACCTCGGCTTAATTGAGCTAATCACAATTGCAGACACGCTTGATCAGTAAGAGAAGAATTCAAAAACCCTAATCACTCAATTCCAATCCCGCTCCTTCCACATACAAAACTTTTTTGCTAGTTGGTATAAATTTTAATAGAATATATAATAAATTAACTTTACTTGGACGAATTTCAACCAGATTAAGCTAAACTAAATTAGGAACATGAAAAAAAGCAAAGGTTAGGGATTAAAGCAAGGGAGAGAGAGAAATGCCTGGGTTGGGGACGGGAAGAAGAGGGTTTGGATGGAAGGGGAGCGAATTTGCTTCCTCTTAATGCCTTCTTTTCGTCTTCGGTTAACTCGTTCAACATATTTTTCTCCTCCCTCCCTCCCTCTCTATGTCCTTCTGTCGCCTGCCTGTTTAAGCTTTTCAAACGGCTGTTTTCCTTCGTGTGCTCTAATGGAGGTAGTCCTCGTCATGGGCTGACTCTACTCAGAAAATTTTAAAATGGGCATACAGAAGCGGATCGGTCCAGGCCCAACTATGTGAGCCCACTATTCATGCTAGGTATTTGGAACGTCCAAATGCCTTAAATGATAATAGGGCGATGTAATTTATACGGAGTAGTTTAGGATATATATATCTACCAGTGACATGGCCGCGCGCTTTGCGCGCGGAAGCAATGTGATTGTACACTTAATGGTTGATTAGACTTATTTTGAAGGAGCTAATCTTCAATGTGATTGTACACCTAATGACTAATTATACATAAGTTCTTACTTTAGGTTAATCTTCGAATAGTTTTAAAATAGGGTAGTAAGATTAGAGACAATATTTAAATAGTTTAATATAAGACAAAGAATGTGCTAAAAACTGAAAATACAATATAACAAGATAGTTAATAACTTTAAATATTTAAAGTTATACAAAGATAAGCGATAGGGAAAAAAATATAAGGACATCCTATTACATTTATAGCTCAAAAATATTTTTGTCATATAAAAATATAAACTCTCACCCGCTAATAAATTTTAGAAAATAAAAAATTGACTATCCTAATTCAAAGGAAGTAATAATTTGTGTAATATAAAATTCCAAACCTTAATATTCTCTACACTGATCTTTAGCATCATCACTGCCAAATTTCAAACCATATATGAAATATCATATAAAATTAAAGAGTCGAAACGAAAAGGCAATTCAAGCTTGAGTTGAATCCAAACTTCCACCATCTTGTACTACAATATCATATAATTGTCTTCTTACTCATAACATAATTGTCTTCTTCCTCATAACATGTATATCTTATCAACTTTGACCACGCGACGATAGTCTAGGTGGAATTTATTTGCAAGTTAGTCACTATATGCTCAAACCTAAAAATAAACACAATATAAAATTAAAGAGACGAAACGAAAAGGCAATTCAAGCTTCTTCATGACAATGTTGTTCTTGATATCCCTAAAGAAAACATTTGATATGTAATACTATATTGCTACAAAGCAAAGAAACAATAGCTTACCATCAAATGAAGAACTTACTCGTATACAACCATGTCAATATCCTCAGAGTCAACAACTACTTGCTTGTTTCTTAGTTCAACTTCTCTAGCTCTGAATATTAAGATGAAAAAAATTATCAAACAAGAATTTGTAGTTGAGTCAAAATGGGAGATAGTTAGAGATTAAGCCCCAAAACTAATTTGTGTGTCATTGACGAGTTTTATCAAGCTCTCCAACAATTTTTCAACACCGAAAATGAAATTATGGGTTAGTAAGATTTGTTCAATGGATAGACAAAGAGAAAATGCAATAATATATTGTATTTGGAGGTGTAAGAATTTGGAATCAATTGTAGTTAATGGTAAGAGTTAAGTTGAGAGGTATACCATAAGTTGGTTGTTTTGAAAGAGTTATCTGTAACTCTCAAATTAAAATAATTAGTAATTTTGAGAAGTTAATTAGATGTTATTATGAAAAATATTTAATATGAATCATTAAATGTTTACAATGTGAAAGATCATTTGTTCTTCAACAGTTGAAAATATATGATTTTAATAAAAATCATTCAATGTCCTCAAAAACTAAAAATATAGAATTTTAAAAGTTTTTTTTTATCATTAACATCAAATAAAAAAAGTGGATTAAATATATAGTTATGTATAAATTTAATATTAATAGGTTATACATTTAACAATACACAAAGTGTGTACTTTAATAAAATAAATTTTTATTTTTGTGAAGATAAAAAAAAAGAATTGCAAAAATAAAGAAAATTGAGAGAGTTAATTGGATAGTATGTGGAAAAATAAGGCAAAAATATGAATCATTTAATGCTACTCAAAAACTAAAAATATAGGATTTTAATAAAAATCAATCAATGTCCTCAAAAACTAAAAAAAATTATAAAAAGTTTTTATTTATCATAAACATCAAATAAAAAAAGTGGATTAAATATATGCTTATGTATAGATTCAATATTAATAGGTTATACATTTACCAATACACAAAGTGTATACTTTAATAAAATATATTTTAATTTTTATGAAGATTAAAAAAAGCAGTGCAAAAACAAAAAAAATTAAGAGAGTTAATTTGATACTATGTGGCAAAATAAGGCTTTAATATGAATCATTTAATGCCC
>BSUD01000005.1:131860353-131928216 GCA_033239045.1 Fagopyrum esculentum | reverse complement strand
ATACACAAAGTGTGTACTTTAATAAAATACATTTTTATTTTTGTGAAGATAAAAAAAAAAAGAATTGCAAAAATAAAGAAAATTGAGAGAGTTAATTGGATAGTATGTGGCAAAATAAGGCAAAAATATGAATCATTTAATGCTCCTCAAAGCTAAAAATATAGGATTTTAATAAAAATCAATCAATGTCCTCAAAAACTAAAAAAAATTATAAAAAGTTTTTATTTATCATAAATATCAAATAAAAAAAGTGGATTAAATATATACTTATGTATAGATTCAATATTAATAGGTTATACATTTACCAATACACAAAGTGTATACTTTAATAAAATATATTTTAATTTTTATGAAGATTAAAAAAAGCAGTGCAAAAACAAAAAAAATTAAGAGAGTTAATTTGATACTATGTGGCAAAATAAGGCTTTAATATGAATCATTTAATGCCCTTCAAAAGCTAAAAATATAGTATAGTAAGATAAGATAAGATAAGATACCTCAAAACTAAAAATATGGAATTTCAAAAGTTTTGTTGTTATCATAAACATTAGTCAAAAAAGTGGATTAAATATATAATTATGTAAAGATTTAATATTAATAGGTTATACATTTACCAAAACACAGTGTATACTTTAATAAAATACATTTTTATCTTTGTGAAGATAAAAAAGGAAGTGCAAAAACTAAAAACATTGAGAGAGTTAATTGGTTAGTATGTGGTAAAATAATGTTTTAATATGAATCATTTAATGCCACTCAAAAGCTAAAAATATAGTATAGTAAGATATATATATATAGATCATCAACATAGTCGGAGCGGGAAGTTGGCGTGACTTGGGCATGATTGGAGCAATCGTTGTCTACTTGGTTTTGATAGTTGCAGGCTTAGTTTTGGGCATGACCACCAAGACATAAAAAATATTGGTATCTCCAAGTGAGGATTTCTTCTACTGATGATACATAGCTTCTTGACCAGTCTTAGTCGTTTTGACTTGGACGGTTGGTGGCGAAGCGATCGGTGTTGGGATGTTGATGATATCGGTTTCTTTGTTGGGAAGTATCACATTAACATACAAGGGCATATTCATCCTAAGAGTACAAATATAAATAAAAAAATGTCATCAACCACGCCTAACAAAAAAACAAGCAAACAATAACAAGAATCAACATTAATAAAAAAAAAAAGCTATCCATAACAACCAATAAAAAAATTTCCAACAAAAATAAGAATCAACCATGATTTTTAAAGGGTTTACCTACCATTTTCTAACTAATAAGTCTCAAAACACCCAATAACGACAACTAATAAGCGGTACAAACAAATAAACAACAAACATAGTAAAACTAACAATAGCAAGATTAATATCCAACAAGAACAACCAACAACGATTAAAAAAAAATATCCTACAATGATACAAAAAAAAAAACCAATAAAGTTTACTTCGCAATCAAAACATCTCAATGACATCTAATATAAGTCATTCAAAAACAACCAACACCCCTAAAAGCCAACAAAATTATAAACCAAAAACCAAACAACTACAGTTTAAAAGACTTATCACAATGGTTGCATGTTTTAAACCCGACCATTCCCCTTCTTTATTTGACCATAATTTTTTAACAACAAGGGGGTGACGTTACCCTGCCAATATTTGCAGCCTGAACTCCAAGGAAAAACATTGAAAAAGTTAGCATTGAAAGCTAAACATCTAATTAAAAAGTAAAAAAAATGTATTTATAATCATGTACCTTTGTCCTACTCCCCAGGACATGATGATGAAACTATTCACTTCTCCGAGGAGGATGCTTCAGACACTATCTCCCAAGTGGAACTTATCTCTAATCGGATTCCCCCTTGGCAGCCCTATCGCCTTCCAAAGAATGAACTCCTTCTCTTCTCTATCCTGAAATCTCGCTTCCCAGCCCAAGATCCTTAAGCATGATAATGGAGTCTACGTCTTCCACTTCAAGTCTGAGGAGGACCTTTACTCAATCTTACAAGGTAGCCCTTGGATCATCAACGGTATCACCTCCCTCCTTATTAAACGCTGGAGACATGGTATGACTCTCGACTACTCGAGTCTAGCATCTATCCCAATCTGAGCAACTATTTATGACTTGGACTATCGGTTCTGGTCACCTCACATGCTTGGTAAGATAGGATCAGCTATTAGAGTTCCGCTGCTTACTGACTCATGCTCAACAAACCACAACTGACTAGGATATGCTAGAATCCTGGTCGAAGTGCATGCCTCCAAGCCCCTTCTACGTGACATCTATCTTATCGGCCCTGATGGTATCCCCATAAACCAAAAGATCACGTATGAATGCTTGCCTGAACACCGCCCCACCTGCCTTGTCTTTGGACACAAATGCAAAACAAACCAGACAAGGAAAGACCAACAAAAACCACCAAGACCCAGACCTCCCCCACCCACAAACCCGAAACCACTCCTCCCCACACCACATGAATCATTTCGTATACATGGCTTACTCCCTCTCCCGCATGCAGAACCATCACCAACCATGCAAGCTACTCCCTCCCTCCATCAAGATAATCCCTTCTCTGACTCAATCTTAATCCCAACACAAAACCACCCCCTTGAGGTAAACCAACCAAACCCAAATCCAGTTGAAGCTTTTACTCCCTCTTCCTCCAACACCTTACCAAACTCTCATCCCTCAAACACATTCACTGCATGCATCAAGGATGTATGCAACACCGCCGAGAGTTCCAAATGAATATCAACATAGGCGCCTGGAACGTTAGGTGACTTAACCACCCTAACAAACAAAGGGTTGTCCGCGATTTGGTTAAGAACCAAAGACTTGATGTTATCGCTCTCATAGAAACCAAACTCAAAGCTGACAAGATGAAAAAGCTAAACTCTCTCATCCCTTCCTGGAATCATACCTCAAACTACTCCATCGAATTCAAATGCCGCATTTGACTTTGGTGGAACCCTCAATCAACCCATCTTACCCCTATCCTCATCAATGATCAAATCATTCACACAAAAATCACTCTCGCAAACCCTTCCACCACCAGCTATACCTCATCCTTAAACTGCTCCTTCATTTATGCTCACAATGACATAAATGATCGACCTCCTCTTTGGAATAGCATTACCACAATCAAACTCCTCAACACAAATGAACCATGGGCCCTTCTTGGTGACTTTAACACCTTCCTCACCCCAGACGAGAAGCTCTCTACGTCCCCGACTCCTCACACCCAACCTTCACCTGAACTCTCTTAATGTTTCTCCAATCACTCCCTGGCTGATCACACTTACTCAGGATGAAAACTCACATGGAATAATAAACGAAATGACATGAGAGTCTGGTGCAAGCTCGACAGAATCGTCATAAACCACCCTTGGGCCAACCACTTCCCAGCATCCACTACCCACTTTGCTAACCCTAATATTTCAGACCACTCTCCTCGCATTCTATCCCTTAATACCAAACCTATCCTGCCTAAACAACAATTTCGCTTCAACAACTCTTGGATTAATCATAAGAGTTTCAGCCAATCGTCGCCCTTGCATGGACGTCAACTCCTCAAACCCAAAACACCACCCACATGAAATCACTTCTCTTCAAACAAAAAAAATCTCAAACCGATCCTGAGGAAGTTTCCAAGCGAAACCATGGAGATCCTGAACGCTTCCATTGAGAGCCACAAAATCGATCTAGCTTCCATCCAAACTAGGCTTCAAACTTCACTCCTTGACTTGCACCTCCTCGAAAGTGAAAAAAACACCACCTGTGAGCTAAACTCCAAACTGGACACCCTCCGCTCTACCATAGCCCAACTCTTAAAGGCCGCTTGGTCCAAACATGGCGATCAATGCAATGCATTCTTCTTTAAATCCATCTCTTCGAGGAGAGCCTCTAACGCTATCTTATCCTTAACCGATCCCCAAGATCTCGACAGCGGCTCTACCCAAGATCCTATCAAGATATCCTTTATCCTAACCTGGCACTTCTCCCGCATGCTAAACCCTCGTAACACACCTAACCCACTCAACATTTACCCCAACTGTCATCTCCTTTGCATCTCTCCTGAAGATGCCGATTATCTATACAGAGCGGTTACAAGCAATGATATAAAGACGGCACTCTTTGACATTGGTGACTGCAAATCCCCTGGTCCTGACGGATATAACAACCTCTTCTTCAAATCCACTTGGAGCATCACCTGGGAATCCTTCACTAACGTCATTCTCGACTTCTTTCAAACGGGAAAGATGGATCCACAAACAAACCACGCTGCCATTTCCCTGATAGCTAAAAAACCAAATCCAACCTTACCATGTGACTACCGCCCCGTCTCTTGCTGCAATACCTCCTATAAAATCATTTCAAAAATTCTTGCTGCAAGACTCAACATTATATTGCCTTCTATCATTGGAAGTTATTAGGGTGCCTTCGTTAGGGTAAGATCCATCAAACATAACATTCTGCTATGCTAAGAGATTTTCAAGCGTTACAATTAGAGGCATATCTCCCCAAGATGTGGCATTAAGATCGATATCACAAAGGCATTCGATATGATTGACCATCGCTTCATCATCAACTCGCTTGGTCAGATGGGCTTCCCTATTGAGTTCATAAAACTCATCGACACCTGCATCTCAAACCTTTCCTACTCCATCAGCATAAATGGCGCCCTCCATGGATTCTTCAAGGGTTCAAGAGGGCTCAGACAAGGCTGCCCTCTCTCCCCCTCCCTCTTCATTATTGCTATGGAGACCCTCTCTTCAATGATCAACATCAACACATCCTCCCCATTGTAATAGCTAGGATTTCCGAATTCTAATTAATGTTGATTAACTTAATCATTGATAGTAATTGACATATAACTCGCGAAGATTTCGCAAGTGATGAGTAAGAGTCCCACCGTTATGTTCCTGGCGTAATTTTGGACGTTTGGGGAAATTTTTACTTTTTCTCCCGGGTAATTATTTTTACCTTCCGGTGTTATTTGGAGCATTTGGGAGCTCCAATTAATAAAAATGCAGTTGGGATAAATGATCAGGACATCGGATATGTCCTAGATATGAAATAACATGGAGAGGCAAAATGGCCAAAAGAGTCGCTATTTCGTTTCTTAACGGCTAAGAAAGACGGCTTAGGAATACACGTTTTCCGAGGCAGTTGTGGAATATTTATCCCTACAATATTCCAGATTTAATGTTCCAATCGCGAGAAGTTTGGAGAAAGAGGTTCGACCCGCCTTTGGATCGGTTAAAGGATAATTATCGACTTTATTAAAGGATAATTATCGTCTTCACTATAAATAGCGGAAAATCCTTTATTAATTCATTTCCTTTTCACGTTTTCTCGTAAAAGCTCTTATTTCTCTCAACCTTCAAACTCAGATCTACTCTCCGTTTCTAATCCGATTTCAATTCCGTTTGAGTTTCTGGATTCCTCTCTTCATTCTCTTCATAACGGTACCGAGTTTCTGCATTTCCGAGTATATGGAGGGCTGGTCGAGCATATATGTCACCAGGACGGTTCCGTCGCTCAGATTCCGATGAATTTGATGATGTCCATGCGTAGCCTGCGTCGTTGTGATTCCGAATCTTCTTTCAGATCGTCAATCGGGTTAGTAACGAATAAGTTATGAATTTATTCGTTTTCAGTACTGCAATTTGGCCTAAATTGACTTTAGGCTTGTCAAATAGGACAATTAGAAATTCCATTATGGTCGTTATATTATTCTGGTGATTATGGGTTCTTGTTTGATGAAATCTGATGACAGGTGAGTTTAAAAATTGCCTGCGGGCAAAACGTTATTCTGGCGAAATCTAATTAATTAATTAAAGGTTAATTAATTAAATTAGGATTAAAATTGAGATTGAGGAATGTTGATTAGATACTACCTTGAGATTTGAGGAATTGTGAGTTATGTTGAGATATTGAGGTTTAGTTGGTTGTGAGGCTTATAGATTGAGTATGATCCTTATGGATCCCTTTGGGTATAGGTGTGACCCCTTTGATGAATAGAGGTTGATATATCTCTTTATGCCTTTTTATAGGCCGTGTTGTCCCTCCAGTGTAGAGGTGATCGTGGTTGATTTTGTACGAGGTTGAGGTAAGTCCGTAGGACTTACTTAGCTACCGTCCCTATATTGGGTGTTTGCATGAGTGGTGTGTGCTTTATATGTTTGCTATGATAGCATGAGTTGTCGTTTTTATCGACCTATGTTCTATTGACTGCCCCACTGCGTGGCTGTGATAACCTTTCCCTTTCATCCCGCCGTGGAGTCTGGGAGGTTCTCTGATGTCAGGCCAGACTGGTTTACAAGAAGGGCGCAATCCACTCCCATAGGGTACACGGATTGTGTGACCGATACTCGTACAGCTGGACATTGTACTCAGAGGCGGGGATGTATCGGTCCTCGTGTCACATACTTTCATCTATCTATATACATATACGGTTTTTGAGTGAATGGTCATTATATAAAGATAATAAATGGGTAAATGTGTGATAGCATGCTGATGTGTTTATCTTTCATGATTGTGCTTGTGCTTATGCATTACCTCATATATGTATGGTTAGCTAACGGTTTCATACCGTGTTGTAGATGTTTACAGGTTAGGCGCTACTGGGTGATCTGGCAGGGTGACAGGCCGAGGACTCTCGTACATTAGGTGGTTGGTTTGGGGTTGTTATGTTTCCCCTCCTGCGTGAGGATGATCTTTTGTACCTCCTATGTGAGGATGTCGTTTTATATACTCGGCTATGTTGTTTTTTTTTTTCTTTGGGTCGTACAGTTTATACTGTTTTATGTATTTGTTTTATATCTGTCAGTGCCATGTTGTAAGGTCCAGTGAACTTGTTGTCAGGCTAGGGTCAGGATCCATTGTGAGATCCTAGCCCAATGTGACATCCCGAGTCCCGCGGATTCGGGGTGTTTCAGAGTTGGTATCAGAGCCCAGGTTGACAACAATGGCACTTGCTACC
This sequence comes from Fagopyrum esculentum, assembly GCA_033239045.1. Classification (NCBI taxonomy): domain Eukaryota; kingdom Viridiplantae; phylum Streptophyta; class Magnoliopsida; order Caryophyllales; family Polygonaceae; genus Fagopyrum; species Fagopyrum esculentum. Next base: position 131,921,237 of record BSUD01000005.1, on the reverse strand, counting down.
TGCAATGAGGTTTGATAGATAAAATAAACAGAGCCCACATGGGATCTGACGTTTTCAAAGGTTTTGGTTTTAAGTGTGGTTTTGGGATAGAATGTACGAGAAGTCGTCACCTCTGCCATGGATCTCTGCAGCGTAGATATGTATATATATATATATCTGTGTGTACTATGGATTATGTGGATTTATTATATATATATCGATACCTATGGCATATATATACCCTTATAAGATTAGGTGTGTATATCCTACAGATGACTCAGACTAGAGTAGTATCTGTAGTGGGATGAGGTAAGGGTACACCCCCCCTCATCCTCCAGTGGTGATAAGTTAGGGACCAGTTTCCGCTGTTGTTTCGCCTATGGCCGAGAACGAGTTTGAAGAGGCTGATCGTGTCTCCATGAGTAGATCCGAGTTTCAAGAATATATGTAACAAGTATATGAAGCGGTGATAGCGGGTAGATCCACACCGGATTTACCAACAATTGTGAGATCAACTGAAGCTTCTGGATCCGGAAAGAAGCAATGGACTGAATCAGTTACTAGAGAAGCAAAGATGATGAATGGTGAACCAAGTCAGATACCAGGACAACCAAGTGGTCCTTTGGCCATGAAGACGACTGGCACGGAACTACAGTGTTTTAATTGCGGGAAGTTTGGACACCGGCGAGGTGTGTGTCCAAAGGCGCCCATAATATGCTTTACGTGTGGTAAAGCAGGGCATAGAGCGAAGTTTTGTCGACAGGGCAAGACATTGCCTTTACAGGTTCCCTTCAAGAGTGAGATCATTCCAAGTGGACGACGAAGGTCGAGTTACCCTTCAGTTGCACATGTTGCAAGGATGGGATGATTATGTTTCAGTTGTGGCTATCCAGATCATTTGCGTTTTGTGTGCCCTTTGGCACTGATAGCTTGTAACACTTGTGGTGAGTTAGGTCATCTGGCCCTTTTTGTCATCACGGTGGTGTTTCTTCCCAGCAAGACCTTCCTCTTTCCGGTGCAGAAATAGTGGAAGTGGAGGCTATAGTGATGACCTCAGTGATACCTGAGGAGCATGGATCTGACATTGAGTGATGATATGTAGAGGAGCTACGAGTGTTAGCTGTTATAGGTACCCTTCTCGTTAATGGTTTACCATGTGGAGTTTTGCTTGTTGTAAGTGCTATGCACGTCATGTCTTTCGATGCATGCATTAATGGTTGAATTTTGGTATATAGTAGAAGGTGGATTTTCCTTTATAGGATTACCTTTTTGGGTCTGAGATACCCGTGAGATGCGTGTTTGTTCCCTTATTTCAGGGACCCGTGTATGATTGCAGACTTCTTTGTCATGTCGTAGGTGCATGAGGAATTCATTATGTGTATGGTTTGGATGAATAGATATCATGTGGTGTTAGCTTTTAATAGTAAGACTATTATAGTCTTTACTGAGTTGAGTTAAATAGAGGTCTTCTTAGGTTAAGACCTTTGAAGAGACGGGTTTGTCATCAGGAATGTACGAGCACTGAGCTGATAGAACAGAGATGTGACGCCTTCTAGTGTTATATCATGAAGGAGCGAGATAGTCCAACATTGGAAGGTATTCCAGCTGTTTATGAGTTTATAGACGTGTTACTGAACCGTCTAGCTGCCACCTCAGCGGAGTGTGGACATTGTTATCGAGTTGAAGTATGATACAAGATTGAATGGGAAAGCCACACTATATGGTGCTTGTTGAGATATTGTACTGATAACTTGAAAATTTGATTGAAACGGGCTTCTTTTACCCTAGTAGGTTCCATGTTCCGTATTGACGACCTGATGAGTTAGCTTCAAGAAGCAATTGTGTTTTCAAGATTTATTTGTGCTCAAGATATCCCTAGTCATGGATGAGAGAGCAGCATGTGTATGAGATAGCATCCCATACCCGTTATGGACACTACGAGTTTGTAGTGATGTCATTTGGGTTGACAAATGTTTTAGTAGTTTTTATGGAGTTGATGAATAGTATCTTCATCGACTTCCTTGATTAGTTGGTAGTGGACTTCATGGATGACATGTCGGTATACTCTCATAGCAGAGAATAGTAGACCGATCGTCTGAGGACCATTTTGTAGATTTCGAGAGATAGAGGGTTATATGCTATGCGCTCTAAGTGTAAGTTCAGATGTCAGTGGTAGCCTTTTTAGGCCATGTTGTCTCCGCCAGTGGGACCATGGTTGACCTGGCGAGAACTAAGTATGTTGTAACATGGGAGATACTGCTGAACATTAAGGAATACGTAGTTTTCTCGGCTCAACCGATTGCTACCAATGCTTTGAGGAAGGATTTTATATGATTACGTATTCATTTGTGAGTCTTTTGAGAAGACCACCATAACTACGTGATGAAAGCAGTGTGTCTATGTTCTGAAGAGTTGAGGAGGCATTTGACCTCTGCTTCCATTCTGTTGTAGTTAGAAGATTTTTGGGATCCCGTGATTTACGGTGATACATCCCAGCTAAGTTTGAGATGTGTATTACTACAAAGGAGTAGGGTTATTGATGTGTGTTTACAGCTGAGAACGTATGATGAGAACTACCTGACTCATAATTTAGAGTTAGCAGTGGTAGTTCAAGCCTTTAAGTTTTGAAGACCGTACCGGTGTTATCTTCATATCGGTTTTCTTTAGATCATAGAAATCTGAAGTATATTTTATGCAATAGGGGTTGAATAACCTCCAGTGTTAAGAGCTTAAGTTGATCAAGACTTTGACTTGAAGATTCCATATCATTCAGAGAAGTTGAACGTTGTCGCCGATACCTTGAATGGAAAGACGCTCCAAGAGAAGATGATTGTGAGACTGATAGTTCAGCCTCAGCTTAAGAGAGATCTAGCTTGGCTAGAGTTGGACAATCAGTTCCTTGATGAGGATACCCAGTTATACCTCAGAGGTTCTAACTGGTCTGTTAGATGAGGTCCAACAGAAGCAGAAGACTTGCCCGGCCTTGACAAGGTTTAGAGAAAGGATGTCTCGTACTGAGGCACCATAGTTCTCCATGGGAGTAGATGGACTGATGAAGAGTCATGACCGCTTTTGTGTACCTGCTGATGTAGAGGGAGACATAGAATATTACGGTATACCCACTGTACGCCTTATTCAGTACATTCAGGTACGAGTAAGATGTACCACGAGATGAGACGATTATATTGTATGAAGCCGATATAACCTGATTTGTGATACAGTGTGCGACCTGTCAGCAGGTCCAGATAGAGTATTTCCGATCTTGAGATAAGCCCCACCCACTACCAATGCAGTAGTAGAATTTGGGAGGACATCTCTATGGACTTTTTTTTATGGGATTGTGACCCAGTAGAATATTTATGTTATCTGGATTGTTGGTAACAAATTAATGAAACCGGCACGTTTCATTTCTATCAAAAGGACGTGGCTAGTGAATGAATTGGTTGAGGAGTACACTAGACAGATAGTGAGACTCCATGGTATACCGAGAATGATCATTTCTGATCGAGATGGATGTTTTTACTTTGAGATTGTGGGCAGCAGATTCAGACTGCTTTGGGGACAAGTATGTACCTCATGACTACACTTCACCCTTGACAAATGCTTAGTTAGAGAGGATCATCTAGATCTTAAAGATCTATTATAAGTTGTAAGTCGAATGGGAAACGTGGATAGTTATATTACCTTCCATTAATGAGTTTATTATATAACAATGAAGGACATGCATCTTTTTGGGATGACCCTATGAGGCAATATATATAGACATAGATGTCGTATATCCTTATGCTAGAAGTGATCTAGCAGTAGTAGTGTTATAACACCTGACCAGATTAAGGATTTTATAGTTCAAGTAACGTTGATTGAAAGAAGAATGCTGGTTTTACAGAATTGCCAGATATTATATGTAGACAAGAGGCGTTAACCTCTAAAGTTCAAGTGAGAGTTCATGTCCGGCTGGAGGTATCTCAGCTGTGAGACGTTAGTTGTGTATTATGGAAAGGGGAACTGAGTTTCCAATATGTCGGTTACTTGAGATCTTGATCAGTTTTGTGAAGGCAACATGATGTTTAGCTTTCACTCTGAAGTTGGTGGATGTTCACCCAGTGTTTCTTATGTCTCAACTGAGGAAGTATATACCAGACTCGAGACACCTTGTGAGTTACGATGATTTGGTGGTTGAGTTCAACCACACTTTTGTTGAGCATTCGATTACATTTTTGGACTGAGATATGAAACGCTTGCATTCGAAAGACATTCCCATATTGAGGATATTATGGTCGAGATGAAGACCTGAAGAGGCTATGTGAGAGACTGAGGATAGTATCCTGAGGAACTATCCAGAGTATATGTTGGGACAGACCCATTTGTGGGAGCACGAGTAGATCTTAGTGCTATCTTGATGAATGTTGTGCTTATGTGCTTATATGCCTTGATGTGTTATTCCATGCTAGTTGTGATGTGATTTATGATCTTAGTAGATCTTGATGTGCTAGCGTGATGTATGTTATAGCTGGAGATGATTACTTCCTCCACGCTACCCGACTATGATTATATTTATAGCTAGAGATGGTTCTTTCCTCCATGCTATTTGAGTGGGATTAGGATTCAGCTGGAGATGGTTCTTTCCTCCATGCTACCTTGATGGACATAGTTCAGTGGAGATGTGATTCCTCCATGCGATGTATGTGTTTATGGGTTGGCTAGAGACGTATTTCCTCTATGCATGTGATATGTTTTGGCTAGAGATGTGCTTCCTCTATGCCTTGTGATGTGGTATGGCGAGAGACGTGATTCCTCTACGCCTTTGGGTAGCGTTATGACCCTGTTTCCTGGAGTGATGATTCCTCCATGTTTATACTTGAGGTTATAGATTGCTATAGGTTGTGATCTTTGGAACGGAGATGTGATACCTCCGATAGAAAGAGTGAGAGTTATACCTCGGCGTATGGGTCCGAGAGGATTTGGGAATTGTTCAAGTTTCGGGACGAAACTTTTTTTTAGGGGTGTGTGATGTAATAGCTAGGATTTCCGAATTCTAATTAATGTTGATTAACTTAATCATTGATAGTAATTGACATATAACTCGCGAAGATTTCGCAAGTGATGAGTAAGAGTCCCACCGTTATGTTCCTGGCGTAATTTTGGACGTTTGGGGAAATTTTTACTTTTTCTCCCGGGTAATTATTTTTACCTTCCGGTGTTATTTGGAGCATTTGGGAGCTCCAATTAATAAAAATGCAGTTGGGATAAATGATCAGGACATCGGATATGTCCTAGATATGAAATAACATGGAGAGGCAAAATGGCCAAAAGAGTCGCTATTTCGTTTCTTAACGGCTAAGAAAGACGGCTTAGGAATACACGTTTTCCGAGGCAGTTGTGGAATATTTATCCCTACAATATTCCAGATTTAATGTTCCAATCGCGAGAAGTTTGGAGAAAGAGGTTCGACCCGCCTTTGGATCGGTTAAAGGATAATTATCGACTTTATTAAAGGATAATTATCGTCTTCACTATAAATAGCGGAAAATCCTTTATTAATTCATTTCCTTTTCACGTTTTCTCGTAAAAGCTCTTATTTCTCTCAACCTTCAAACTCAGATCTACTCTCCGTTTCTAATCCGATTTCAATTCCGTTTGAGTTTCTGGATTCCTCTCTTCATTCTCTTCATAACGGTACCGAGTTTCTGCATTTCCGAGTATATGGAGGGCTGGTCGAGCATATATGTCACCAGGACGGTTCCGTCGCTCAGATTCCGATGAATTTGATGATGTCCATGCGTAGCCTGCGTCGTTGTGATTCCGAATCTTCTTTCAGATCGTCAATCGGGTTAGTAACGAATAAGTTATGAATTTATTCGTTTTCAGTACTGCGATTTGGCCTAAATTGACTTTAGGCTTGTCAAATAGGACAATTAGAAATTCCATTATGGTCGTTATATTATTCTGGTGATTATGGGTTCTTGTTTGATGAAATCTGATGACAGGTGAGTTTAAAAATTGCCTGCGGGCAAAACGTTATTCTGGCGAAATCTAATTAATTAATTAAAGGTTAATTAATTAAATTAGGATTAAAATTGAGATTGAGGAATGTTGATTAGATACTACCTTGAGATTTGAGGAATTGTGAGTTATGTTGAGATATTGAGGTTTAGTTGGTTGTGAGGCTTATAGATTGAGTATGATCCTTATGGATCCCTTTGGGTATAGGTGTGACCCCTTTGATGAATAGAGGTTGATATATCTCTTTATGCCTTTTTATAGGCCGTGTTGTCCCTCCAGTGTAGAGGTGATCGTGGTTGATTTTGTACGAGGTTGAGGTAAGTCCGTAGGACTTACTTAGCTACCGTCCCTATATTGGGTGTTTGCATGAGTGGTGTGTGCTTTATATGTTTGCTATGATAGCATGAGTTGTCGTTTTTATCGACCTATGTTCTATTGACTGCCCCACTGCGTGGCTGTGATAACCTTTCCCTTTCATCCCGCCGTGGAGTCTGGGAGGTTCTCTGATGTCAGGCCAGACTGGTTTACAAGAAGGGCGCAATCCACTCCCATAGGGTACACGGATTGTGTGACCGATACTCGTACAGCTGGACATTGTACTCAGAGGCGGGGATGTATCGGTCCTCGTGTCACATACTTTCATCTATCTATATACATATACGGTTTTTGAGTGAATGGTCATTATATAAAGATAATAAATGGGTAAATGTGTGATAGCATGCTGATGTGTTTATCTTTCATGATTGTGCTTGTGCTTATGCATTACCTCATATATGTATGGTTAGCTAACGGTTTCATACCGTGTTGTAGATGTTTACAGGTTAGGCGCTACTGGGTGATCTGGCAGGGTGACAGGCCGAGGACTCTCGTACATTAGGTGGTTGGTTTGGGGTTGTTATGTTTCCCCTCCTGCGTGAGGATGATCTTTTGTACCTCCTATGTGAGGATGTCGTTTTATATACTCGGCTATGTTGTTTTTTTTTTTTTCTTTGGGTCGTACAGTTTATACTGTTTTATGTATTTGTTTTATATCTGTCAGTGCCATGTTGTAAGGTCCAGTGAACTTGTTGTCAGGCTAGGGTCAGGATCCATTGTGAGATCCTAGCCCAATGTGACATCCCGAGTCCCGCGGATTCGGGGTGTTTCACCCATATTTCAACATCCATCCAAAATGCTCCACTCCTCTCATAACACACTTGTGCTTCGCTGACGACCTTATAATGTTTTACAGGGCCGACTCTATCTCCATAAACATCCTTCTGAAGACCTTGGCTCATTTTGGTACCTATAGCAGCCTCAAACTGAACCTCAACAAGTCTTCAATCCTTCTGGGCGGCCTCTCTCCTTAGGCAAGTGATCACATTACCTCCTCTTGCGGGCTACAACATCAAACCCTACCTTTCACTTACCTTGGAGTTCCCATTGGAAGCAAAAGACTACGCTTAGCCGACTTCTCATCTCTTATCACAAAGATCACCAAAAGAATCAATTCCTAGAGTGCACGAAATCTTTCATATGCAGGTAGAAAACAAATCATCTCCACCATAATCATGTCCTTCCATTACCACTGGTGTGCTGTGCTTCCTATTCCCCAAACTGTCATTGACAAGATCAGCAGCCTCCTCCGATCCTTCCTCTGGTCCGGAAAGGACTCCAGCTCTCGCTCCCTCGTCGCCTAGAATACCATCTGATCCTCTACCAATGCAGGGGGTCTAGGCTTCAAGGAGTTTCCATCATGGAATAAAGCTTGCTTGGCCAAACTCATCTTCGACCTGAACCATGACTCACCTTCCGCAAACCTATGGACTGATTGGATTCACTATAACATCCTCAAAGATTCCTCTATCCGGTCCTTCAGTCACCACACCAGGTTCAGCTATACATGGCACTCTATCCTCAAGGTCAGAGACGACATCCTTGCCACTACTACCGGCCCCCAATTCATCAACACCACTATCAGACCTAATGGAACCTACTCAACTACCGCTGCCTACCATCTCCTACATCCCCCCTCCACCATCACAAACCCTTACTCTCTGGGCATCATCTGGACTGGTATTAACATCCCTCGATGTAGCTTCATTTCCTGGATCGCTAGCCACAATCGCCTCCCAACCCTCACCAAACTCAAACACTGGAACCTCACTCAAAATGACACTTGCAAACTTTGTGGAAACCAACCCGAAGAAGAAGATCACCTATTCAACCACTGCAGCTACTCCACCCTAGTACTTGACCTCATTGTCCGCTGGTCCCACACTGCTCCTCCCTACCCCTACAGCGATGATATCTAGAATTGGCTCAGCTCTCAAAAGCCTCACCGGCATGACTTCATCGGCCACATTCATATCTCTACTATCACCACCTTCATCTACTCCATCTGGCATGCTCGGAACGACCTTGTTTACAACAACCGCTACACACATGCCACAATGTGTGCTCACAAGGCCATTAGAACCACAAAAAATTTTGCATTCTACCACTGAAAAGATAGATCACCAACCTCGCTCATGTGGTCCAAGAGACTTGGCATTCATCTACTCTAGCTCTTTCTTACTCTTTCTTGCTTGTGTTCGTCTTGTTTTTCGATTTTATATGATGGTCTAGCTGACCAAATGTAAATCCCTCCCCTTTATGATATATATGCATCATTTTCAAAAAAAAAAGAAGTGTATTTACTATATACTTACTATTTCCCCCCTCCACTTGTTGACTTTACATGAAACCCTCGGTACACCCAACTTCAATTGCATTTTTTAACAGTGTTTTAACTTAGGGTTTTGGCAGCCTCTAAGTGTGAATATATACTAAGTGTGTTGCCTAAACTCATCATTTCACTTAAGTGAACCAATTGGTTTAGTGTACTTCAAACCCAAGTGATTGAAAATCGATTCAGGATGTAATGGATCAGGTTGTATTAGATCACAAGCCCATTACAACTCAAAATGTACTATTACATACATACATCCCACACAAACATAATCCACGAACTAATAAAAGCTAACAAATACTAAATGTTAGATAATCTAATTTCAATCACCAAATATATCATCTCCATATATATCCATTGCTACCATAACTAGATAATTTATCATCTAGTTAATAACACATGGACAAGAGCTACATATAACATGTTTAGAACATATCATCTAACATGAAGGATAAAACCAAAATTCATGAACCATAAACATAACATGAAGGATAAAACCAAAATTGCATGCTTACAAGTGTTACAACTTATAACATTGAACATGAACCATAAACATAACATATATGCAGGACAAAACCAAATTTCATTAACAAAATGAAACGTGAGAACTAGTTTTAGGCTAATGTACCAAATTGAATGGATGAATGGAAGAATTAACAAAATTTATTCACATATTTTTATTATTAGGTTTTTGGGGATTTTTTTTTTTGAATTTTTGGAAGAATCACATCCCTTATATCTACTTTAATTATATCAAATACTTTAATTGTAGGTTTAAGATCCGGTGAAAACTTACGTTATACAGGGTAAAAAAAAACAAGAATGTATTTAAATCGTTAGATTAAATAATGGACGTTGTAGATTTAACGATTATAAAATGGTATTCGTGCATTTTAATTATCGCAAAATTCTTGTAAAAGTAGTTAAATGATATACGACAAATAGGATCCGACTGATATTAAAATACAATATTATAAAAATTGCAAGTAATCGTGCACGTGAATGAACATTAATTTATAGGTGAAGTCGTGCATTGTCTAGTTTGGCATCATATGAACATTGCGAACTCAGTTGTCCATGAACTATGAAGTCTTTTTCTAGTTATGCATCATATTAGTTGTGCATGAACCATGCATTTAGTCGCGCATGAACTATGAACTTAGTTTTCGACCAAAAAAAAAAAAACTATGAACTTAGTTGTGTGTTAACTTATAGATCTAGTCGTGTATCAATTTATAGGTTTAGTCGTGTATCATATTAACACTGGTCTATCTTAGTCGTGCATGAACCATGTATTTAGTCGCGCATGAACTATGAACTTAGTTGTGTGTTAACTTATAGATCTAGTCGTGTATCAATTTATAGGTTTAGTCGTGCATCATATTAACACTGGTCTATCTTAGTCGTGCATGAACCATGTATTTAGTCATGCATGACTATGAACTTAGTCGTTCATTAACTTATAGACCTAGTCGTGCATAAATTTATAGGTCTAGCCGTGTATCATATTAACATTGGTCAAACTTAATCGTGCATTTACTTATAGGCCTAGTCGTGCATTATCTAATTGTGACTCATATGATCATTGGTTGAACTTACCGTTGCAGTTGTGCATCATATGAACATTTGTTGAAATTAATCTGCCACATTTTTAATCTCGTGCATCATATGAACATTGCTCGAATTTAATCTTACATGTATTTAATATAAATGGGCATCATATGTATAGTTTGTTAGGATCATCAATACATTTTATATCTCATTAGAAAACCATATAATATTACATTAGTTATTATCTAATTTATTAACGAATTGAATCTCTTGGGTGAAATCTGTTTTTATGTATTACTGTAACCTCACTGTATATATTAGTCGACTCTTTAATGGAGGCGCCCACAGCAACACTAGTGTACGAAAAAATATATGAATCAATAAATAAGTCTAGTGTAAGACAAAAACTGAAACGACATCCATATAAGCCTCAAAAAACCACTACTTCGTACGGAATACTATAATACAAAATAGTAAAATACTAAGAAACTACCAAGAAACCCTAATTCATCGAATTCGTTTGAACTGAATAATTTAATATGTCATTTAATCAGACATTATATATATATATGGTAGAAAACAAAAATGTATTGTGAAACTAACTACCCCACGTACATACTAATCAGTCAAATAACTTTTTGTTTTTTTTTTGATTTGGGAGGAATGAGTCAAACAAGTTTCTTACTATTCTAGATTGGTATCAAAATTCTTGTCTTGGATTAGAAGAGCCTCCTCTTTCAACCACCCCACCAAACCCCATAATGTGGGTGTCTCCGCCAGCGCCGTCGAGATCTTGTTGACCGGAAGAACCGGGGGCAGCCCGGTCGCCCTCCAGATCCCGATAACGCTGAAGGTAGCGGCGGAGGGAGAGAGAGTAGGAGTCGAAGCCCAGGGAGGAGAGCGCCCAGCAGACGTCGTCTCCGTTGACTGTCTTGCGTCGCTCCCGGCGGCACTTGTCGGAGGCTTCGGTGGTGACGAACGCCACGAACTCCGACACGGACTCCTGCATCGTCTCTTTGGCCTCCTTTGATATTTTGGCGTTTGCCGGGAGGATTTGTTTCATTATTCTCCCCACGTTGGCTATGGGGAGCAGTCTGTCTTGCTCCCTGATTGGTCCTCCGTCATCGTCGTCCCCTCGATGGTCGCCGGCGTTCTCCGCCATAGCGCCGCCCTGTTTCAGGTTGATCTTTGTGTGTGTGTCTCTCGATCTGTATGATGAGTTGGGTTAATTAATTTGGAGAAGAGAGGGATTAATAGATGAAGGGGACTCTTTGCTCAAGGTCAATAACACGCTTGGGCGCGTCTGTGTTTTAGTATTTTATTATCATTATTATGTATGGGGAGTTGGGGGTAAAAGCTAGGGCTCAAACTTACTTAATTGTGAATATTGAATCATTGATGATTGGGCGGGTGAATCACTATCATCAATCTCCCTTAATGTTATTGGGTATATAAATTTGTTATTCGTCGGGTAATTCGGGTCATCCGCGGATGATTAAGAGTTATGAATATTGTTAAGTTATGACGCATTTTCAAAAATAGTTATTAGCTATGAAATAAATATATTTATAACATAAATAATAATAATAAAATTGTCATATTTTTGTGTTTTTAAAACTAAATTTATAAAAATTAAGATACTTCGAGTGTATTAGGTTGGACGATGGGTGTAAAACCTTCATCCATAGTCCACCCATCACTCGAATTTTAGGGATTTTCAGTCATTTGTTCAAATTGGGTGAGATCTGATATCCACCAAATGCGAACGAAATTGTCGTACTTATTTGTTAGTGGTCAATACATTATGCATTTCAGCCAAATAAATCTGCACAATTGGAAATTCCAGCAATTGTTTATATTTATAAATGGTAGTTGAGATCATTATTAGTTATATTTTTATTTTCAAATATTACATATTTGATTGTAAATGTTTTATTGTAATATGTTCAATTACAAAATGTTTTATGGGCCCTCTATAAAGATATTGATTTTCTTAAGTTATGACATAAGTCTAGCTTTGAAAAGAAATTTTTTTTTAATTATTAAAAAAAATTCATTTATTAGTAAAATTTTCTTTGGACATGAAGATTGTGTCCGTACCAAGTTGTGTGAACAATGATATGATATAAACTGTTGTAGCTTTTTAAATTGCTCGATCTAAGTATTGTGATCAAGTATCATATTTTACAACAACCTTTTATTGTAATGAAACCACTTTTAATTATAAAAAAAACATAAATTAATCTGGAAGACAAAAGTAGGATATATCCTAATGTATCCAATGGGTCAACAAATCACCGGGGCACTCCAAGTTTTTGGAATTGTCCCGGGAGATCGACATGGTCATTTTCGACTTCCGATTGAATATCCGTTCTTTCGATAAATTTTAAATCTGACATGCTTTCAGGGAAATTAATTGTGTTGTTGACCGATTAATTCAAATAAGTAATTCAACTCTCAACACTAGATTCTCCAATCATTTCGAACTATACATTTTTATTCATAATTAGTATGAACTATCCTTGAGATATAGTTTAACCTAATCGATTTTCATTTAAAAGAAAAAGGGTCAACATCTTGATTGTAAGGGAGATTATAAAATTTCCACAAATATTAGGTTAGATTGGACACACAAACTCCTTAAATGAGGGTCACGTATCATCATCATTGGTCATTGATCATTGATCATTGGTCATGTCACCTCCATTTGTTTTTGTTTCTTTGATTGCCCAATAATATCCTTTCGTTTATTCTAATCAATTCAAAGTTGTAATAATATACTAATAACCCTTCATTAGTGTTTCAAGATCATTATAAACAACCAATCATTTTTCTCCTACGTGTCGTTTCACACGACAGAGCCACTACAAAATTTACTGCTCATTAGACATCCTAGGTCTCTCACTTAATTATGTCTCTACACTTGGCTTGCTAATAGAAAAAGTAAATATATGGCTAAATTGCACAAATCAAGGGACCCTATACAACTCTCTTATTAGAATTTTCAAGATTTCTAATTTTTTAAAACCTAATGCATATATAATGTTTATCACGAATTTAATTACTTAATAGAGTAAGTGCTCGTTTGGTTTTAACTTCGGAAACAAAAACAAAACGGAAACGAATCTAGTCTATATATGTATATCCTTATTCATGAAATTGTGGTTGAGGTAATTGTAGTAAAATTTGATTGATTTTGATATCCTATAGGGAAACAAAATGAAGCGGAGCAAGTGCATTTTGCATAAAAGCATAATAAATTATTCCAAAAAATTTCATGAATAAGGACATACGTAAGAACTAGATTCGTTCCCATTTCTTTTTCGTTTCCGTTTCCAGATTTACAAACAAACGAGGGCTAAATTTTGGTAGGGAATGTAATGAACACAAGAAAGTATACATCAATATGGACTCGATGGTGGTTCTGAACCTTCTCCGACAAACTAAGTAGTAAGCATCCATTTTTTAGCTTGGTAATATGTTGTCAAGAGTATATGATTCGAGACTTAGTCATTTAACTACATCATGTGTTTATAAAAGACAATATAGTCGCATATATGCGTTAGCTAATCTTTCTCTTTTTCTTTAAAATTAATTGGACACCATGTTTTCGAGGATCCTCTTCTTATATTGTCGGATGATACATGCAAAGTTAACTTTTCACGTATTACTCATTTGTAAGTTTCATTTCTTTCTAATCATTTACTTAGCGCTTTGTTTTGGAAGGTAGTTTGTTGTTTCTCGGCCAAAAAAAATAGTGTTTTTATTACTTCTTATATTTCTTCTTTTCACTAATATAATCCATAATCTAAAGACAAAGCTTTTTTCTCGTCAAATCATCAATCAAGTTTTAACATAAACATACACAAACAATTATTTAAAAACTTAAGCTACAATAATTTTAAATGCTCAAATAAACTTATTTTATTGAATAAACTAAATCAATATGATATAGTTTATTAATTTTGTACATAGTGGTAAGTATATGGAGTAGGTTATGTACAAACAAACAATAAGTATGCTTAGACCAGGTTGGTCTAGAAATTGTATGCACTTCCCGATATATTGAGGTGACATGTTTTATCAAACAACATTCAAGTAACATATTAGTACATTCAGCCCCATTTGGTTATAATTCAAGAAAAAAATGGCATGAAAATGAATCTAATCCGTTCATCTTTGTGATTATAGTAATTGAAGTAGAATTTGATTAATTTTGATACCTTGAGTAACAAAATGGGTGAAGGGAAATACATTTTGCATGAAAAATGAGAAAACATCATCATGTAGATTAAACTTTATAAACGAACAATGACATATAAATGGACTAGATTCATTTTCATTTCGTTTTCGTTTTCGGAGTTGAACTAAAATGATATTTGTTAGTCATTAAAATAAAATGTTTAGAAAAAAAGAAAAGAAGAACAATTGCATCACCTTTTTCTCCTTTTGTTGTCTTTTTATTTCTACGATCCATCGTATAAGAGAGTTGTTCAGATAAAATAGTTTACTCCGGTACAAAGTTACGGAGAGATGAATTGTACCTTAATAAAATACAAAACTTTAGTTAATTGAACATGACCTAAATATTTTTAGGTGAATTGAGCAATTAGGTTTTTTTTTAGTTTTGAGTTTAGTAATTATACCCACAGTAATTTTTTCCATTAAATTAATGTACCTTTTTTGTACCGTTCAAACACACTCCGAATTAGGGTTTCAAATGCCTCATCTCCCCCCACCTCTGCTTTCATCTCGCCCTCACCCTAATCCCGTCTTCTCTTCCTCCCCTTTTTTCTGCATCACCACCAGGAAGCACACCGCGAGGACCAGAATCCGCCGTCTGTCACCACCGGACATGGATTTCCTTGTCCTTGGAGAGCCAAACAATAAATACCCTCTTTTCCATGCCATTTTGACCCTTCTATAAAAGTCTTTCCGCTCCACAAACATGTCCAAATCCTCCATGATAATGTTCTTCATCTCAAGATCCATTGTCAGAGTCCCGAATGTGGCTGAATGATCTAGGTTTACAGACACCCATGCTTCCCTGAACCTCTGTACCGTTGGTTATACTTGAGCGTGTGGATCTTAAGATTCTTCTTTGCTTCTTTGAAATTTTGTGCTTCAGATACTATGTGAGGAAGGTATGAGTTGATCAACATGTCTCGATGTTTCTTGTGTAAGATCAGCTCAAAGTGTAATATTTCTGTTTTGTTGGTGCTTTTGCTTCTCTCATTTGTTGTGTTGATTCTATTTGAATTTGATTCTATTTGATTCTATTTGTTGTGTTAGCATCGTGAGAAAACTCATACCAAAATTTTCTGGTATGAGTTTTTTGGCATGAATTTCATATCTGAAAACTCATACCAAAATTTTCTAGTATGAATTTCATACCAGAAACTCATACTAGAATTTAATTTGTATGAATATTCTGGTATGAAATTCATACTAGAAAATATAATATAAAAAAAGGCAAAACAAAACAAAAGAAAATAAAAACGAAAGTCAGATTCATTTTACGTAACAAATTTGGCCACTTTCATGTATCTTTCTCTTTTTTAAAATAGAGAGGTTAATTACTTTTACCTACTATTAATGAAAGTGGTAAAAATTAAAGGGGTACACTTACCAAAAGGAAATAGAAAAAGGCATATCTGGCCAAATTATTTCAAAATAAATCTAGTTTATACATGTATTTTTTTTTTGTGTGGAATCGTTCATTATGATTTTCTGCAAAATCTATTTATTTTTTTTCTCATTTTATTTCTCAATAACATATCAAAACTAATTAAATTCTACTCAAATTACTTCAAATTATGAAGAATGATTCAAACAATTTCATAAATAAAAATACACGTATAAAGTGAAAGAAATAGTCGAGGAAGTTGGTGTTAGAATACAAGAGAGATATATATAGTATAGAATAATGTTGGAGGATGAGGGTAAGTATCTTTTGAATCTGAAATCTGAATCTTGGAATCTGTCTAGAGTTGACATCTCACAATGGCCAAGGTGTAGACGCAGAGTGGCCAATAGGAAGCAACCCACTTTTTGAGGAGACTAAATGGGCAGCATCTTCCTATTCATCGCTTAGCATCTTCATATTGTTCGCCTGCAACTTGCATTTCTTTTTCCCAACTTGCCTTTCTTTATTTGCATTTTATCTCAACCCTTTCAACTCCAATCTATAATATCCTCTTGCATTTCTTTTTTCTCTTTTTAATATAAAGCTAATTGTATCATAGTGTTTCAAGAGATTTGGGTTAGAATCATTTTCATATACAAACTATTAACAAATCAATACAAATAATAAATCATGTTTATTTAACTATCGGAACGGTACCTCACAGGTTGGCTAAACTTTACTACCCCGTCGTTTAAACCTATCGGAACGACACCTCACCTATTGAGCCCGACCAAAGAGTAGTACCTCGATCATTGTTCATACGTTAAACTATCTGAACGGTGTTATATATCACGGGCAAAATTGTTCACCTAGACATAAATTTGTAACTCGCGAGTTGACTTGTTTGACTGGCTCAACTTAGCGATCTGACTCACCGAGTTCCATATCTAAAGTCAGTCTTCTCTAACCCGTTTCGTGTTTGGCGGCACTTGCACGGGGCTAGTGCGCCGGAGATTGGGTTCCGTTCAACGGCGGCGAGGCCGGCGGCTCCTAGAGGTGATTCCTCCATGCTTTTTTTCCTAGCGACGATGAAAACCAATTCCGATTGGATTTTCTCACCATCAACATCTCATCGTCATTTAGCTCATCATCTGGATTCTGAAAATGGTATGAAAACAAACGAGGCTTGCCTCTATCTCAACGCCCGCCTTCTGTCCTTGCAAACGGGCGATCACGGACAAGGATTCGTTGGTGGCGGTGGCTGATGCCTCCCTCTCCACATCCAACTCCGTGTAGAGCTTCTGTAGAGGATGTTGCTAAGTCTTGAGGGTTTCCAACACATTCTTCATACCTTGTCCAAACATCACAGCTTTGACTTTTCGATCGACCATAAAATCCAGAATATATTGAAACCGAATTCCAAATTTGAGATCTATTAGAGCTTATCAATCTCAATTCTCAACATATGAATGCAAGACACGTTGCGAAAATGAAAATAAAAGAGAAGCAGAAAAACGATGATTAAATACGACATATAGAGATGAATCGAGAGAGAATGCGGAGTTGTGCGTAAATTGAGCCTCTAGTCTTCTAATCCGGAAGACGCAAGATCCGAGCTCGGGGAGGAGGTTGTCCATGGTCAGATCTGAGAGGCGGTAGGAGAAGGAGGCGGAGGAGTCGAGGAGAGAGAAAACTAAGGTTTGGGGAAATTTTAGGGATTTTGCAAAGAAGGCCCTCGAAAAAGGGAAATTAAAATTAAAAATGGAATAGTACATTAACCAAGGTAGGTGGACAATTTTACCCCTGATATTTAACACCATTAAGATAGTTTAACGTGTGAACAGTGATCAAGGTGCTAACTACTCTTTGGTCGGGCTCAATAGGTGAGGTACCGTTTTGATAGTTTAAACGATGGATACTAAAGTTTAGTGAAAAAATTGGTGGAATAAGACCATTTTTGTTTAGTGTAGACTAACTAGGCCCCTAACAAAATTAAATTAAAAAATAAAAATAAAAGAGGGAATTAATACTATAATAAAGGAAAGGATTTAAGTAGTTAATTGATTTTAGGTTAAAAAAAACTGGCTAAAATTTTGAAATTGTTTTGAAAAAAATGGAAATAGAATAACGAAAGATTGCTGAAATCTTTCTGAGTGGCTATTTATTATCAATCACATATCACAATCCAGTATTTCAAGCCAAAAAATTTATATTCTCTCTCCACCTCCATTGAAGACGATTGAAGTTTTCTTCACTATGGTTCGTCTTCTCCGTCTAGTAATTGTCGATTCCTGTGTTGTTCATCTTCAACGCTTGTAGTTTGAATATACCAGGTAAGTTTTCGATCTCGTTTATTCGTTTCCTTCATATCTATACTTAATTTAATTCCCGGAATCGAAAACATCTCAACCTAGTTTGTCAAAAATGATAACAATGTGTACAAAAAATGAAAATATTATGTTCTAATCAAACATTTATGTATCAGCTAGACAACAATGTGTACAGAAAATGATAACAAATAATGTGTGCATAGATATAATATGTTTTGATTATGTTCTAATCACACATACATATGTAGTTGCTAACAATGTGTACATATCATACATTATGTATCATACACATGTCGTTGCTGATAAATATTATGTAGTTGTTGCTTTGATTATGTTCATCAGAAATGATAACAATGTGTACATATCATACATATGTAGTTGCTGATAAATATTATGTTCTAATCACACATTTATGTATCAGCTAGACAACAATGTGTACATAAAATAAAAGTATCATACATATATATAGTTGCTGATAAATATTATGTACTAGTTGTTTAAATAAAGCAAATAATGTGTGCATAGCTATAATATGTTTTGATTATTTGTGTTTGTTCTAACAACAAGAATGGGCGTTCAAAATTCTTTTTCTGGAGATTATAGAGATTATTCTGTTGTAACAGCAAGGTAGGACCAGCGAAATAATGGACATTCAAACTTTCATATGTAGTTGTTGATAAATATTATGTTTGTTGTAACAACAAGGAAGGACCAGTGGAAGGAATGAAGTATTGTTTTTCAGCAAGAATGGAAGTTCAAATTAAATTCCACGATTGAAGAAGACTGTTAACATTTACTTCCTATTTTAACTGTTTATGATAATAAATATCGTTGTTAATTAGGTAAATAAATACAGCTATGTATGAGAGAGAAAGATTACGATTTATTAAAAATCTTTAATTTTGTTTTTTATAAATCTTTTTAGAAAAATATATAGGAGCCTAGTTTGTCAACATATAAACAAAATGACCTAGTTTATACACTTTGATACATAAAATGCCTACTTAATCAACTCATCCAAGTTTAGTCAACCTAAAAGATGGGGTAATGTTTAGGCAATTTTCTTTTTTTATTAAATATTAAGGAAGTGTTTCGTTGGTGAGATGAAATATACCCGTAATGAAAATGAAATAAAAATAATTATGTTATTTTTATGTTTTAAAAGACATCCAACATTTATTTCTAGTCGTTAAATAAACATGATTTATTCGAATGTTTAAGGTACATGGCGACCATATTTTGCACAAAGATTTCTAAACATTTGAATATCCGTTGTGTATGTCTTGTCCAATCCCTCTACATTTCGGTCCTGAGGCACATGCCAATTTTCAAGAGCAAACGATATTTGACAATTTGTCCTACATTTTAGCTGTACAAAACTGAAGGGAAATTAGGAGGAATAAAAATCCAAGTATCAATAACTCTAGTTAATGTTTTAACTTCATAAGATATATAATACCCACCGCAACATAATGGTCATAATTGTGTCTCGGGCGATGAACCGATAGATTCAGGGGCCGTGGAACCCTTGTGAGACTTTTGTTTAGTCGATGAGAGGTTTTTATGAGTCGCATTCCAATCCAAGGACACAAGAGTGCATTGATAAATCGTGACAAAGAATGCACCACACATGAACATCTCCATCTAGTGTTTTGGTGGCGCCACCACTTTTTCGCGGAATCATTTTAGCTTCGTCATCATGTGGTTATGATTGACCCCTTCATTGTCCAAAAAGTTTCATATCAATCGGGGTGATTACAATGCTCCTTCATCATACTTCTTTTAGTTTGAGGCCATTTATCCTCCCGTGACCCAACAATACAACAAGTGCTCAAAATCCACAATTTTCGTCACCTTGAACATCAGTTAGGCATTTAACATAAGAAATCATGAAGTTTTCAAAATTGTTGAAGACGAACTCATACTTCCCTATGACAACCGGCGGGTAGGTAAGGACTGGTGTTTCATTTGGTCATACTTCATCTACCACATTATCATCATATGTTGCTTCCCCGCAGCTTCCCCCGCCGCTTCCTCCTCCTCCATCGTCACACCCACCGCTATCTTCTTTTATCTTTCCTCCCTTGTTTTGGCCAAGGCTTTGTTGCGCCCTTCTTTAGCCTCCCTTTTGGGTTTGAATTGGTGTATAATGCTTCTTGCATTATGGTTTTCAAGTCTCTAAGTTCACCAAATTGTGCCATTTTGCATAATCTCGTGATCTGTTAACTCACCTAATTGGATATCTTCTTGGAGATCATTCATGGCCACCTCAGTCACGTCTGCATCATCAAACTAGTGAATCTGACGTCTGAAGACATCAACATCTATTTCCACGGATGTGCAACCTTCATGAGCGATAATTGTCACTTCATGAGGACAAGATATCTCATATATGTTGTCCTCGTGCAGCAATTTCTACAATACAAATCATGGTTCCCGGTGAAGACGACATTGAATATTTCAAGGAGAATGAATATGCAATGATGAGACAACTTGTTTAATGGAAGTCTAAAGATTGACAGTTTTCATACTTATTTTGAATGCGGATCTGCAATTTCTCTAAAGAAGCCATCAGTTGGCAAACTCGTCTCTCAATATTCTGTGAATATGCTCTAGACACATGTCTAAACGGTTGTTTCGGGAGTCCATTTCACTTTTGAAGACCAAGTTAGCGGATTTAACCCTATAAATATGTATGTAGGAGTTAGACATAGTAATAATAACAATAAAAATAATAATAATATCGACGCAAGTTAGTTTTGGGGTTATATTTTAAGGATTTACCAGCTAGATGCTCGATTCCGAGGTGTGTATGTTGGTCTGTCATGAAGCTAACAATCTTTTCATTGTAACACAACCAATTTCTTGTTAGATATTCCATCAATCCCCAACAAAATCCCCCACAACTCGTGTATTTCTCAAAGTCGTTGTTTGCACGTCTGCCTTGATTGAGATTTGAACAAGGCGTAACATTGTCCCAAAAACTCACTTTTGACGCTTGCACTACGAATCTTGCGGTAAGCATTATTTCTATGTTGCGCTCCACGTGCCATATGCACATCATGTGACAGGCCTTTGTAATTGTATAAGGAAACGCCTTCAACATACTAAAATCGTTGTCTATAACTATCACATTAGGCATTTGTTCGCTGCACCATCCGACCATCTTACTTGATGCAAAACCCAAATGTATGTCTCCTCCGTTTCTTTGAAAAGGAATGCAAACCCAAGGTGAAAGTTCTTTTGTGTGCATGTTTGCCCTAAAATTTCTAGAAGGGTCATCTTGTACCAACAAGAGTATATAAGTTATTAATATTGTTGTTGTCCAAACACTATGTCCTGCAAGAATATAGAAGAACCTTACTTACGTGTTTTTATTGTAAGTTGCGTCCATTATCATGATGCAAGGAAATTTCTTCCATAGAAGCAACGAAGTAAGGTTTGCGAACTTTATGTCTTGTAATCTCTCCTCAGTGGTCGTTCACCAAATGTAGACGTATTTTCCTACACTCAACATCTTAAAGAGTACTTGCATAGGGGTCATAACTCCCTTGACTTGGACCAATGAAATTACACGCGGGCATTGTATACTTGTTGCCTCAAAGTTGAATTTTTATCATATCGGCCCCTGAGGATTTCAACCATAGGACTCGGTCCACAACTTGTTAAAGTGAGGCCAAATACCTCGCTATATTGTATGGTTGACAATTTATCTACATACGCGTGATCATCGAACTGCATGTTCAGTTTGTGGTTGTGAATCCCATTGTGAGCTTTCAAGCTCTAGACGTTCTTTTCAACCTCATAACAATGCAACATGAATGTACAATTGATCTTTTTTACGAACATTCTCGTTTCTTTACTGGTTGATTGTTATCGTCAAGAAGTTTACCCTCTAATCCTCTCTTAGATCTGTATTGTTTACACATTAGGTGAACGATCCTATACTTTTGCGTGTCTAAGGACTTCCACGATCGAGTAATCGTGAGTACCATGCCTTCAAGCCGAGCCTGACTACGAGCTCAAGCTATCACAAATTTCCTATCCGACCACCATTCGTGTGGGGTAAAAAAATCAGTATATTCTTATTAAGGCATTGCAACATTCAGACCTTTGAGACCCACCGTATATGGGTCATACCACTACAAAGATTGAGATTGTGATATATATAAGTGAACATGTAAGGATGAGGATGAATAATTTTATTTAGCCTTTGAAACCCACCGTTATGTGTCAAACTTATTACCTTAGGGGTTGTAGATAATACTTGCTATTAGTGTGAGTAGTCGATAATTGTTTTGAGTTGTGTTTGCAAGGATTGAGATTGTGATACATAAAGTTAGGTTTGAGACTACGTTAGATAGAGTTGTGATGGAGATTATGACACACATAGTTATGATTGAGATTATGACAAACATAGTTGTGATTGAGATTGTGGTAGACCGAGTTAGGACTGAATTTGTGTGTTGCGTTTGGGTAATTAATTATGTTACACACTGATAGTTACGCCTAGAGGGTAATTGGTTATGTTACGCACTGACAATTATACCTAATGATGTCGGATTGTAAAAGATAATTATATTATATATTGGACTAGACTAATTTGTTATGTTACGCACTGACATTTAAGCTTAGAGGGTAATTGGTTATGTTACGCACTAACAGTTACGCCTGAAGAGACCCACTTGTGATAGACAAATTATAGGATATATTGGACTAGGCTAATTGGTTATGTTACGCGTTGACAGTGAAGCCTATAGGACAATTGGTTATGTTACGCACTAACAATTACGCCTCAAGAGACCAATTGTGATAGACGGGTTATATGAGAATATGAGATATTGGATTAGGCTAATTGGTTATGTTACGCACTGATAGTTAAGCCTAGAGGGTATTTAGTTATGTTGCATACTGACAGTTACACCTCAAAAGACCAAATGGCGACTAGTTGTTATGAGTGAGATATGTGGTATAGTATGGATATAGAGGAATAACGGTGATGATTATATAGATATGTCGGTTGTTTTGTATGAGCAAATATAAGTATAGTCAATGATGATGAGAGTTGATGATAAATATATATCGGGTTAGAATCAACATTACCTTGTTTGGTTTTATTTGTTGTTATGGAATTTTAGTTACTATATATGTATATCTCTTACGTTCTTAGCTTACATCTCATTTCTTGAGGCATTTCACTAGTTGGTTTACACTTATGCGTATATATTTATTATTAAATATTATTATTTGATAGATTGATTTTCGTGTCCCTTACATGATACTTATGGGTTTAATCTGATTCCGGAGATTAGACTCCATTCTTGGAATGTTAGCTAAGGGTTCATCTATTGTTGTTTTAGGACCATGTTCAGGTATTGGACTCGCCTTAGAGACTATCTTCCGGGAGATGTACAACCGAACTCATATATGCCTTAGGATTTTGGGACGGTTGTTGTATCTTAGTCTCGAGTTTTATGGTTGCTGAGTTGGAGTCGGGGAGTTGTTTTGCCTTTGTATTTCCTTAATGGTTTTAAGTTAGCATTATCTATTTTGTTTTGAGAATAACGGTATGAAGTTTTGTTTTATATTTGTCGTGTTCTTGTTGCAATGTCCAATGATGAATTTGTTGTTGAGCTAACTATAGTGGACTCATTGTATGGTCCAAATCCTAGTGACACCTCGGGTTCCAAATCCGGGACGTTATATTTAGTTGCCTACCTATTTGAGATGAAGCTACAAATTCAAACCTGCTAAGTCTAATTTGTGTCAAAAACGTTGGTTGAAAGACGAATACCATTTTGTTTGACTTTTTGGATGAGAATAAAACATTTGCATAATCTTGCTATTTGGGCTGCTGACAAGGCTTCTATTCATTGGGTGCACTTTTTGGTCGCCAATTTGTTGCTACTTGTGAAGCTTTGGCCACTCCCCTTGATCCGTCTATATTTGCTTGCCAAAGGTTGGTTCTCTTGAGCAATGTTCTTAGTATTATTTTGTTTACTCTCGTGTATGCCAATATATTCTCAATCGCTTCGTAAACAATTGGTGTGTAAAGTTTGTCATAAAGTTTGTTGTGGTGAATCAAAGTGAAGTGATCTGACAATAGGGTTTAGTTCTTGGTTATTTGAGGCCCTTAAGACCATATCTCTTTGTTGTTTATATATATAAACGATTGATATTAATTAAGGACAACACCTTTCCAGTTCAACACGAAGTTTGTTTCTCAAATAATTATTGTGAAATAATCCCAGATTTGTTAATGAATCTAAATAGGAGAAGTACAAAATACGCATTGGTTGCTACAAGATGAAGTGAACATTATGGTTTAAAGAGTTTATTTTCAAGGCTCTATTGTGCTACTTATTTGTTGAATCTTCTTGAGATTCTTGTGTTTCTCGTATGAGTAAAATTTATTTGTCTCAAATGAGGAAATATGATTTATGATCCTGTATATGCATGATCCATATGAGTTATAGGAGACCATACTCTCTCTCTCTCTCTCTCTCTCTCTCTCTCTCTCTCTCTCTCTCTCTCTCTCTCTCTCTCTCTCTCTCTCCCCTCTTATTGCTTTTGTTTGTATTCTTCTTATTTGAAAGTGGTTTAGTGAGCTTACTCTCACTTGTCATTGGCAGTTGTTACCACTACTGCTCGCTTTTACATTCCTTTTCTCTACATGCTTAAATGACAACTGTGTTGAAGCTTGTCATTTTTAATTCCTTTTAATAAGCTTCTGATTTTGCTTACTCTCTAGATCCACACAACAAGCATAAAACCTGATTCTTTAAGGATAGATCATGGGAATTCATGTTTGTTATGTTTGGTAGAGCCGATGTGTGCTACCTTTACTTTTGTGTAGATGGAAATGCAAGTTTTGATAGAATGATATATGAGCCAGAAACCAAACTGAAAACAGCTCCGGCTCAAAGAGAACCTCCCTATAAGCCTAAACCGAACCAGGGTGGTTCTCTATACACTCCTCCGCCAAATGTATGTACCCTTAAGCATTCCAACTTAGTTGTTCTTAGTATTCTTGTGAAAGATTGAATTTTGAATGCACATAATTATTTGATTTTGTTCAAATAATCGCAAAGGCTCTATGCTAGTGTTAAATTTTGTTATTTACGTGTTGACTAGGGATTAATGCAAAAACATAAAGAGTTTATGATGGACCTAAAGAGGTTGACATCCACAAGTAGGAGGCTTCAATAGAACTACAAAGAAGCTCAAAATGGTTAGACTCTTTGTTATATTTATTGTGCTGGTTTGATTTTGAGCAATATGTGCATCTTAATTGCATGTGTTGTGTCTTTGTGGTGGTGCCTTTTAAGTCAAATATTTAGGGTGTCCACAATCTATTTGAGTTTATGCCACACTCACTTGTTTTAGTTTTAATGCTCTCTTAGGGACATCCAATTTCTCTTTCTTAGTAATATATCTCATGCATCTTCTCTCTTCATTTGTTTGTGAGTGTCACTATTGTTTTGAAATGTCATTTTTTGAGCAACAATTTCTTTCAATAGTTTGAGTTTAGGATGCCTACAATCAGTTTGAGTTTATACTGTTAGCACATATATTCTATTTGCATATATAGATTTGTGTACATATATTTTCGGTGTTTATCCCTATAATTGCGATATTGGGTATCCTCCATTCTCTATTTATCTGATTAATGACAAGCATAGAGTCAGGGACTCAATTCATACAATAACATGGTATCAACATAAACGTCTACGAACCTCGTTTGATAGACATCAATCACCAAACAACTTCCGCCACAAATCAAACACCCCTCCTCCTTTGGATGTCTCTTGCGCTACCAATGACTGCCTCCCCAACCGCTACTGAACGGTTATATCCTGCCCAACCCGTCAATAACGTTAAGAACTTAATCCCTCTTACACACGATCTCAGAAAAGTCCACTACCACACATGGTAGGAACTCTTCTCCATCGCAACAACCAGTCATGAACGCATGATTCGATCCCTTAACGACATCACCCAATCTCAGGAAAGTCCAGTTACATCCCACCGGTATTTCCGACACCAAGTGGAAAGTGTTAGATGTCATCGTATTGTCTTGGATCTACGACACCATGTCGCATAACCTTCTCCTCACGGTCATCAAACCAAAGTCGACTGCACGTCAAGCATGGCTCCGTATCAAAGAACTGTTCCACGACAACCAAAGTGCCCGGGCTGCGGATCTCAAAAGTAAGTTCATCAACGCTCGTCTTGATGCTTTTCCGAATATTTTGGCTTATTTCTCTCACTTTAAATACATTTCCGATCAATTATCGGATGTCAATCGTGACGTTTACGAGGAACGACTGGTTCTATAGATGATTAATAGGTTATCGGCATTGTACGATGCCCTCAAAATGTTCGTAAGCCAACAAACACCGCTCCGAAGCTTTTCTAATGCGCAAAGCATGTTAATGCGCAAAGCATGTTAATGCGCAAAGAAACCCGACGATCCCGTCACAATGAACCGGCCCACATCCTGGCAGTTGCATGCAAGCAGAACGGCGTCTCCCAACAGCCGCCTACTACACCGCCTCAAAGCTCTGGCGCCATTGTAACAAATCGTTCCAACAGAAACCACAATAGAGGGCATTGTGAGTCTGCTACTGGCAAGCCCCAACAAATTCCTCAACAACAGGCCTAGTTTCAACAGTAGTCCCACTACTTTTCTCAGGCCCATCTGCAATCTGGAAAGCCACGACAGCAGGTCTAGCTGACTACTCCAATGTACAGGGCATGGACGCCTCCTCCCTACCCATATTCCACAATGGGCCATGGGCAACAATATTCTTTCTAGAAAACCTCCCAACGGCAAGCTCACCGGGCTAATGTAGCCTTGCAGCCCACATACATCCTCCATGCATTCAGCACGGTCTCGCTTCAACTACCCGATGACACGTGGTATATGGATACGGAGCATCCACGCATATGACCTCAAATGTAGATAACCTTAATACCTATTTTAATTCAGGCACTTTTCCTAATATTATGGTTGCAAATGGCTATTGTATTTTAGTCTCGGGCTCCGGCATGCATAAACCACCACAATTGCCACCTAACCTTCGTCTTCCGAATGTCCTTCACACACTCAAATGCATCAAAAACCTTATTTTTGTAAGACAAATTGTGACTGATAATAAAGTTTCTATTTCATTTGACCCGTTTGGTTTTTCGGTGAAGGATCTTCGTACGGAGACCCAAATAGCGAGGTGCAATAGCTTCAGCGGTCTTTACCCAGTTTTCAGGAACCCATTCGCTACGCCCGTCGCTATATCCGCAACTACCACAACATCACCCTCCCTATGGCATGCCCGTCTTGGTCACCCCGGTGATCATGTTTTTAGTTTTCTTTGTCGGAATAAATTTATATCGAAAACCAAAGAGCCTTTCTCTTCCCTTTGTCACTCTTGTCAACTTGCAAACACAAGCGGTTACCATTTTTTGATTTTGTGTCAAAAACTTTTGCTTCCTTTGATATCATTCTAGTGACATATGGACTTCTCCTATTGTCAATGAATCGGATTTTCGATATTATCTTTTATTTTTAGATGATTTCACCCATTTTGCATGAGTTTTTCCTCTAAAAACACAAATATGATACTTTCGCTAAATTCCATCACTTTCACTATTTTCTCTACATTCAATTTGTGAGATTTATTAAAGCTTTTCATTGTGATCTTGGCGGAAATTTAACAATCACGCCACATCCTTTTTCAATAGACAAGGGATTCAACTCCGCTTTTCATGTGCTCAAATATCACCACAAAATGGCAAAGCCAAACGCATCATTCGCTCCCTTAACGACATCACCCGATCTCTACTCAGTCATGCGAGTATGCCTCCCACGTTTTGGGTTGATGCGCTCAACATGGCCACATACCTCCATAACATTACACCCACCACCACCCTCAAGAATTGCACCCAACCTTGGCGTTATACCAACGTCAACCATCCTACTCTGCCATACGGGTCTTCGGGTGTCTTTGTTACCTTAAGATTGTGGTCATCCCCGCTCATAAACTTGCTCCTCGCTCCTCTCCATGTGTTTTCTTGGGTTATGCGGCCTCTCACCGCGGGTTCCGTTGCTTTGACCTTGATACCAAACGGGTCATCACCTCCCGCCATGTCACATTTGACGAGACTACATTCCTCTTTACAAAACCCAACCCCGTTTCCCAATCGGCCTGTACAAGCCAAACCGGACCACTGCATGTGTTAGTACTGGACCGGCTTCTATTGGAAACACCACCCCCCCGCCTCAGATAGGCCCACCGTGAAGGATATGTGATAACATGTATTATAGTCTATATTTTGGGACTTGTTTAGACGTTTTATCTTCAATAATATGCATGTTTGGATGTATATTATGTGATTATATTGTCGTTTTATCTACCTTTACGGGAATCGAGGTCTACACCAAGTTTCGTTGTAATCGTAGGTAAAATGGCAGATTTTGGATCGAAATAGAACTAAGGAGCAAAGGAGTCATAGGAGCTACATTCAGGAGCTTAAAAGAGAACTTAGGAAGCATGGAATTAACAAAGAAGATTTACTGTGGACCAGATTTGAGAGATTTCACATTCAGCTGAGAGTCACCTCGGTCAGCTATAGTACCACCTCGACCGAGGTGATTTTGAGGAGCGCCCTGGCCGATGCGAACACCCTGGCGCGGCGAGATATATTTCATTTGGCTGAGATCTTTTATTTTTGGAAGGAGAGATCTTATATTTTTGGGATGGATTTCTGGAAGGAAGATCATATATTTAGGAGATCTATTTTAGAGATATGAATATATTTTATTAGGATATTATCTTTTTAAGATATTATTATCTTTGGAAGATAATTCTCCTATATAAAGGGTTGGATTTTCCACAAATTCAGCAACCCGCTATCCCTGCTACACCACATTCTACACTGCAGTTAGGAAGGATTTTTGGAAGTTTGAAGGAAGTTTGAAGATTGAAGGAAGGAAGTTCATAGATTTGTGATAGCTTTTGAGGGATTTGTAAGATTTTCTTAGATTCCTTTTGGTTTTATTGTCTTGTTGGATTTGTGATTCAAGGAACGCTGATTTATTTGATATTTGATTCAGTTATTGAAGCCTTGCTCTTAAGGTTTTTGTGTTCAAATATGCATTCCCTTCTCATATATTTGATTATTGCTATCATGATGATGAGTGGCTAATTTCCTTATGCGATTCTAGGGTGATTGACTGAAAGTTGTGGGAAAGACGATGATAGAATGATCTTAATCCCAGTAGGATCCTGAAAGCTCGAGTCTTTAACCTTAACCCTAGAACATCTCGTTCAGTCGATGAACATCTCGGCCGGGGTGGAACTTGACTGACCGATGTGACCTTTTCTGATTATTATATGAGAGTTAAGTCTTAGAGTTTGCCAAATCTTATTCTTATTACACCTTTCCTGGTTCAATGCAAGCCTAGGATGAGACTTACCCGGTGATTTCTTTGTTTGTTTACCCAAGATCATAAGTGTAGGTAATAAAGGTTTATCCTTTATTGGGGTTTGAGTGTGCCTTCATCCCATCTTCGTGAGTTAGCTTGAGACTTATCCGGTAAAGGTTGATTCTATTCCCTTAGGTGGTGTGTTGGTTTGAGATTATAGTTCCTTTCCTTAGAACCTTGAGACTTATCCGGTAATAGGAGCTTTGGTTTGGGATAGTGAGTAGTGAGACTTACCTGGTAATCTATTCACACTTTAGAAACACCTTCCCTTTGCAAAATCTCAGCTTTATCCGCTTTATCTTTAGATCTTGAGTTGGAACCACAACTAGATGCTTTAATCCCTAGAATTTGCATATTTCCTTTAATTGACTTTATTATCATCTTTTTGATTTCTTTAATCGCTTTTGTGGTTATTAGTTGCATTGACAACCTATACTTGCTTTGTTTCACCTAAGTTCCTGAGATCGACACCCCGAAATTCTTGCTTTTTACTATAATTGATCCGTACACTGCGGGTTCGCATCCTTGTTTTAAGCATATTTCTTGGGATATAAATTTAAAGCTTGCACACACCATTTGGAGCGAACAATATGGACCGACCCAGTCCTCAATCTGTCAACCGGCCCATCCACTCTACCCTTGGCTTTCTCTTACCTTCCCAGCCGGACCACTTTTTAGGCACATCCATACCTTTTGCTAGCGGGTTTCCTAGTTCAGTAGTGCAACCCACCCACTCTATTACCTTGCCAACTTAAAACAGCAACCACTCAACACAGTCCAGTCATAACATGACTACCCACAACAAGGATGACATCCACAAACCTAATCCGAAATACATTATGCTCACATATATTCCTACCATCTCGCCTCTCCCAAAATCACATATCCTAGCCTTGAAGGATCCAAATTGGCTTACAACCATGCAAGAGGAATTTAGTGCTCTTATTAAAAATGGTACTTGAGAACTTGTTCTGAGGCCATCTACAACTAATATTATTCGTTACATATGGTTGTTTAAGCACAAGTACAGTTCAAATGGTTCCCTTGAGCGCTAAAAAGCACGACTTGTGGTCAATGGGAAGTCTCAACTGATGGGTGTCGATCGTGATGAGACATTTAGTCCAGTTGGCAAGCCAGCAACCATTCGGATGATTCTGTGTCTCGCCTTGTCCCGAGGTTGGTTGATTCACCAACTAGATGTGAATAATGCATTTCTTCACGGACACCTTTAGGAGACCGTCTACATGCACCAGCCCCCCCCCGGTTCCGTCATGCTCAGTTCCTATACCATGTGTGCCTACTTCGCCGTTCATTGTCTGGTCTTAAGCAGCCACCCCGGACTTGGTTTCACCGTTTGCTTCTTACATTCAGTTTCACGACTTCATTGGTAGTAAGAGTGATCAGTCTCTATTTATCTATCACTCTGGTTCAGAACTGGCATATCTACTATTATATGTCGATAATATAGTATTGAATACAATGTTAACCACTCTATTGGATAGATTAATGTCTATGTTAGCCCTTGAATTTTCCATGAGTGGCATTTGACCTCTCAACTACTTCTTGGCATACAAGTTTCTCGACATGAGATGGGGATGTTCTTATCTCAAGGCAAATACGCTCGGGAGATCATCAGCAGTGCACACATGACCTCCTACAAACCATCATCCACCCCAGTTGAGACCAATTCTAAACTGGCGGCCCTTGCAGGTCCTCCGGTTGCCAACCCGAGTATGTACCATAGCTTGGCAGGTGCTTTACAATACCCTACCTTCACCACACCGGACATCTGCTACGTTGTCCAACAATGTTGTCTTTATATGCATGATCCTAGAGAGCCTCACTTTCAGGCACATAAACGGATTATCCGATACTTACAAGGTACGCCGGATCTTGGCCTACACATGACCACCACACCCTCCTCAAGACTGACGGCCTACTCCGATGTCGACAAGGGCGGGTGTCCGGACACTCGCCGCTCCACCTCCGGTTATTGCGTCTACTTAGGCGACAATCTGATATCTTGGTCCTCCAAGCACCAGCATACTATGTCCCATTCTAGTGTTGAGGTGAAATACCGCGGCGTAGCTAATGCCGTTGTTGAGACTTGTTGGCTTCAGAATCTCCTCATAGATTCATGTCCCTCTTCGGCGGGCCACCATAGTCTACAGTGATAACGTTAGTGTTGTGTATCTGTCTTCAGATCCTGTCCAGCATCAGTGCACGAAGCATGTCGAAATGAAATATCCACCGTGTAAGTGAAAAAGGTTGCTTTGGGTCATCTACGCGTCCTTCATGTTTCTTCTAGTCATCCATACGCTGACATCTTCACCAAAGGCTTTCCCTCATCACTCTTCATGGATTTTCGATCCAGTCTCTGCATCCGGTCTCCTCCGGCTTCAATTGCGGGGGAGTGTTAACCCATATATTCTATTTCCATATATAGACTATTGTGTACATATGTTTTTGTTGTATATCCCTTTAAATACAATACTTAGTATCTCCATTCTCTATTTATATGATTAATGAAAGCTTATAGTCAGGGATTTAATTCACACAATAACATATACCTCACTCACTCACTGACTTGTTTTAGTTTTAATGCTCTCATGGGACATCCAATTTCTCTTTCTTAGAAATATATCTCATGCATCTTTCTCTTCATTTATTTACGAGTGTCACTATTATTTTGAAATGCTATTTTTGAGCAACAACTTCTTTCAATGGAGTAAATTGCTTTATTTTAGCCTTCCATCAGATGCATGAGACAAATTGTTATTCGGTGTGTCACCCTATTTCCTACAACTCTATGCTCATAAATTTACTAATTTCACTCACTCCCAAATTCGTTAATCTACACCCTCCCCATTGAAAGCATTAATCATAGAAACATGAATTGATGTTAAAAATGTGTTGTACTCAAATCATGTCTTCAGGCGAATGTGGATATTCTTGAATGCTTTTTTATTTAGAAACAATGAATTCTGTAATTAGCCTCCGTTGAACATAAGGTTTTTGGGATCAGATTGTATCTATACTTGATTATATATTCTTATTGTTTCCTTGTTAAATTGGTAATCTTTAACTTTGTTTATATTCATTATGTGGAAATCATAATTCTTGTGTTTGTTTCCTTGTTAAATTGGTCATTTTTAACTTTGTTTATATTCATTATGTCGAAATCATAATTCTTGTGTTTGTTTCCATATTAGGCCAAACAAAAAATTAGGTTTGTTGGGATGTGATAATTTGCCGCAGTTGGAGCTAAAGATGATAGATGTAGCTAAAAGGCTCAACGTTAAACATACACCCAACACAACCTTAATATATAACGTTAAGATATTCCCTACTTTGATAATACTTCTTTCGCCAAAGGTTTACTACACAAACAATTGTTTTCTTTCTCTCCAAGAACACTGAAAATCTGATCAACGCAGGCGCAACATGACCCTAATTCAGGCTGACGCTAATTAAACCAACAAAACAAGGACGCAATTTAGAATGACAAATGTAAATTAGAACGCCAAATGTAACCTGACATAACTCAACGCACCACGGAACAAACACCATTGGTGAACCCGGCATACGCGAATTAACTAGTATATAAAAATCACTCTGTAATTTATAATATAAAAAAAGTTATACTAAATTTATAAAGGTTATCTTAATAATAAAAGTAGATTCGACGAGGATAATATTGTAGTGTGGGGTGATTGGGTGAAGAGACATCATTAAAATGTTATTGATATTGTGAATGCGGCTGAAAACAATGTCTTTTTTACTTGTTAATTTGGTCATTTTTAACTTTGTTTATATTCATTATGTCGAAATCATAATACTTCTTCTTTCACCAAAGGTTTTCTACACAAACAAATATTCTCTTTCTCTCTGAGAACAATGAAGACTAGATCAACGTAGGCGCAACGATGACCCCACTTCATTTTGAAGCTGATTAAACTGACAAAACAAGGATGCAATTTAGAACAACAATGTAAATTAGAATGTCAAATGTAACTTGACACAACTCCATGTACAACGACGAAACACCGTTGGTGAACCCGGCGCCCGCAGAACAACTAATATATAAAAGTCACTAAGTAATTTATGATATAAAAAATTAAATTATACTAAATTAATAAAGATAATCTTAATAATAAAAGTAGATTCGACAAGGATAATACTGTAGTGGGGTGATTGGGTGAAGAGGCATCGTTAGGCTGTTATTGATGTTGTTAATGCGACTGAAAAACATGTCTTCTTGTGTGAATTGTGCATTAAGAAAAGAATTTAATCCATTAAAACGAGTTTTAAGCCTGAAATGCAAGTAAACTGAAATAAAAACCCAATATAGTTTAATGCATTAACAAAGTTACTCCAAATATTCATTAATTGATACTTGGGTCCAATCCAAACCGGCAAGAATTTTTGGATCGAATATCCAGTCAAATTTCATACGAATATCCAGATCACAATTTCGATTCGGGAAAAGGTGTCGGAAATCTGAATGTTCTCGAGTCGGATTTGAATCGATCTTTGACGATAAAAAAAGGATTGGATATCCGGATTGCTCCACCATACATAAAAAAGCCGAGGTGGAATAAAAAGAGCATTAAAAGAGATTAAGACATTAGATGGAAGGATTGCTACTAAAAAATGTACATCTTAATTCCCCCCGCGCCGAATATATTCCCAAAGTGAAATCTAAAAGGCCACAAGTTGTCTCTTGTATGCGCTACACTAAACAACCCACCACAATCTGATCAACCACACCTCACTGAAGGAACTTAACTAAAACCTGGCTTCTGATTTGAAAATAACCACTTGATAATTTCGTGCTTGAGTCAACTACACAACCTACAACATTGCATCCGTCTCTGTCACCAAAGTTGTTGAGATGTCAGGGATACGCTTTGGACCCAGAATACAAACAAAACAACTCTCATCCCTTGCAACCACACCAATCCCACAACACCTAAAGGGAAAAACGGTAGTATCATTGTTAACTTTGATAACTCCTTGCCTAGACACACTCTGATGCGGGGTTGATGCCGCAGTTTCTGATCTAGATTGAAAGTCCTCGACAGAAGCAAATTTTGGATGGATAATGAAAATCTCGGGCAAGATTTTGGGAAGAACATACCGATATTTATCAACACTCAAAATGTGGAATAATGGATGATATGGAAAGATAAGAAGATGATAATATGTAATGATAAATGATAAATATAGGAAGATAGAACTACTATAAGACTTGCAAAGAACCTTGACCTAAATTGGATCAAAGAATTACCTTTCACTCTTCCTTATTTAGCCTTACACAAGCCTTTTAGATATGACAAGCACAAGGAGGGATCAGTTTGACTTGTAGTACCAACCTTCAAAAGTTTAACACACACAAGAACAACCTAGCAAAGATTCACAACTTTTCAATTTAAAAAAACTCTTCTTTTTATTGAATAGAAATGATAAAATGGAAACCCCGTGAATGAAGTTACAATTATCTCACAATAATGTGGAATTCAATAATCACAACTAAGCTATCTAAAAATCTCTCATCTAAGGCTATTTATAAGAGAGACTTTCCTATTTTAAACTAGGAAATAAATCTTTAAAAGATAATCTAGGAAATATATATTTTTAAGATACTCTAAAAATATTCATAAAAGATAAAACTAGGAAAGATATCTTTAAAATAATCTAGGAAAGATATATTTTTAGATAATCTAAAAATATTCCTAAAAGATAAAACTAACAATTACCTTTAAAAATGTTTCAGAGCTTTTAACGTAATAAAATAATAAATATAGTTATTCCAAAAATAGAAGATTTTGGTGGATCTTCTAACGCGTGTGAGGTAAAAAATCTCGGTCGAGATTTTGGGTTGTTGACCGAGATTTTGCATCTTCCATGCCATCTTCCATTCTCTTGGATCCTCCCATGTTGGCAGCTTGCACGCAACCTTTTCTTGAGTCTCTCCTGCTCTTGACTTAGTGAAAGGTCCATGTAATCCTGGTGTAGATGCTATCAAGGAAGGTCCCGCATCAAACTCCCCTTCTTGAAAATGATTCGACCTCGAATCATTGTCTTGATCATCACTAAGCACATAATGATTCAAGTATGACAGCTTCTGGACTGGATCAACTCCTCCTAGGTGCAACCAAGTTAATTCTCTTGGCTCAAACGGTATTTATTGGCCAAACTTGTTGGTCAATGCAAGAGCATGCATTCCTGTCTCCTCGATTCCTTGTCGCATCCTAGTATGCAATCTCTTGATGAACTCCTCCCATTTTCTTACATTAAAACTTACTCGCTCCTCAATAGACAACGATATAAGATCAAAGAATGTTATGGAAAACAACTTAATCACAAAATCATTATAGTTAGAGTTTTATATGGATCACAACTCCTAAAGTAAGCACAACTGATAGGAGATAATAATATAAAGTCAAAGGTATAGTTACTCCCCTTCTTAGCTTTAGCAAAATCCTCAAATATGTACATGCTAAGGCCTTTCCATGGAGCTTTCTTCCAAATGATAATTCTTGATAACAACTTCTAGGAACGATGTCAATGGGTGGAAGCTCCTTATATAACTCTTCATCAAGGCTAAAAAGAAACCTTGAAAGGTTGGGGTGTGGAAATAGTAATTGACACAATCTACGACAGTAGACAATCTCGTGTGAGAATCTCGGCCGAGATTTGTGAATTTTTGCCGAGATTTCTCTCATGGAGTGAAATCTTGCTTTCATATGCCGAGGTTCCGTCCTTATCATGGTAGAACTTCCTTCACCACACTCATCCGGCATTCTTGGCTCATAGACTGTGTGTATATCCTTCTTCTTGATATCCGCAACTTACAATCCTACAATAGGACTCACTCGTTTCCTCTTGGACAACGGTGCAGGAAATAATGTTTCCACAAAGTCATGGAAATGCAAAGAATACAACACTCTAGGAAATCTCAAACTGCTATTAACAATCCCATGCATAACATACTTCTCATGCGATTCTAACAATACCACAACTTGAGGATGCACCACATAAAACTCTTGATGGTTCTCCCTCGGGGTTTTAAAAGGCTTTATGTATGGACTTAAAGGCAAAACAGAATCTAGATCACAATTCAAAGATGAATGCAACAAACTAGGATCATGCACATCACAATCAAAAGATGACAACTTAGGCTCGTGCACATTGCTAACAAGAGAATGCTCATTTATGCTAGTATCTATGTCATGCACATCATTACCAATCAAATCAGATTCATGCTTATGGATTTTCAAACTAGTCTCAGTATGTAACACAATAATAGATTCTAATTTCAACAAATTCACATGATCATGCATAGAAATAGAAGGTTCTAGAATCACTAACCTTTGTAGTTTAGATAACTTCCATTAATGATTATCCTTTTATGAGTGGAGAATTCGGGACTCTAATGCGCTAAACTTTTTAAGTATTTATTCCCACTCATAACGGGGATTCTTTACAAGCTCATCATCCTTAATCGAAGGTTTCCAAGACTAGATGATTTGTGCATCTGCCATTGGGTAAAACTCCTCGGCATGTACAAATCTATTATGCGTTGGATGAGATCTATATGAATTATAATCTTGTTCGTTCCTGGGACGTCTCTCATATCTAAGATGATCCTCTCATCCTCGAATACCTGAAAACCAACATAATTTGGAGTGTTAGGTACATTATAATATTAACTTGAATATCTCATATCTTGCTCATAACGGACTCGTGGATGTGGTTCCGGTGCCCGAGTTTTATATGGAACAGGTGAACGCCCATCATCCTGGTTCATGGATCCCCGTTGAGGAATGTATCCATTAAACCTCGATTAGGCTATATCTCAACCAAAATCTCAGGCGAGATTTTGCACTGGGGGCCGAGATTTGCCACTAGTTCGAGATTTGTAATCTCCTAAGCATCGGTTTATGTTGTCAAGCTTTTCCGTGATTTGTTTTAGCATGGCTTGACCCTCAGGGTTGTCTAACTTAGCACCTTGTGACCTTCTATGGTCTTTAGCTCTATGCATCCTGCACAATCACATATAGTAACAACAAACACATGAAGTTAGTAAAACAAGAGTTTCTTACTTGTTTTCTCTTGCACTCAACTTTGTTGTGAATCTCAAGCTGTTTTGATGCAATTGTCTTGGATGGATTAATGATTCTTTACAAACTGATGAACTAGCTTTAACTAGAACGTCCTTGGATGTCTCAAGTAGTCAACT
Source organism: Fagopyrum esculentum (assembly GCA_033239045.1). Lineage (NCBI taxonomy): Eukaryota > Viridiplantae > Streptophyta > Magnoliopsida > Caryophyllales > Polygonaceae > Fagopyrum > Fagopyrum esculentum. The sequence goes on along the minus strand of BSUD01000005.1, from coordinate 131,883,308 downwards.
TGGTTCGGAGAAAGGTTCTTGTGCTGAAAGATAGTTAAGATACTTCGCTACAGGTCTCTTCACACAATTGATCTCAAGGTATAAAGAATATTGCAAGTATGACACACTAACATGATCGAAAGTATAGATACTAACTAACACATCCAAAGAAATTACTCAATGTGTTTAGAGTAGTAAAGAGGCAAGAAAAAGGCACACAAGAGATTAAGAGAAGAGAAATACGTACTGATAACTCCACCTTGGTTATGCATTGTTGTATTTAATGATGGAAGACTTAACCTATAAATGCGGTTTTATAAACTAACAAATATCGATTATATTTCTAGATTGCTTGTCTTGGTTTGTTTGTTAAAGTGTGTGTAGGTCTTGGATAGCATTACAAGGAAATATATCGGCTAAGAGGTTTATTACAAAACACGGACGCCTACAACAACCAAAGAAGAAGATCTAGGATAAGATCTTCAAAAGCCAACAAACCAAACAAGACGATCTCGGATGAAGGCATTGTTGTATTTAATGATGGAAAACTTAACATATAAATGCAGTTTTATAAACTAACAAATATCGATTATATTTCTAGATTGCTTGTCTTGGTTTGTTTGTTAAAGTGTGTGTAGGTCTTGGATAGCATTACAAGGAAAGATCTCGGCTAAGAGGTTTATTACAAAACACGGACGCCTACAACAACCAAAGAGGAAGATCTAGGAGAAGATCTTCAAAAGCCAACAAACCAAACAAGCCGATCTCGGATGAAGGCATTTGAAGATGAGAGAAGATCTCGGCTGAAGACGTTTGAAAATAAGATCCTAAAAGAAGATTTCAAACGGATATGAAGATCTCATACGGCTTGAAAGAAGTTTGTTAAGGAGAATATCACGGTAAAGATTCTTGAAGATATCCAACGACTTTTAAGTAAAAAACCGTGAAGAGAAGATCTCCAACAACTTTCAAGTGAAGTACGTTGAAGATGAAGATCTTGCAACGGCTACTTCTCAAACAACATGAGAAGATCTCGTTCAACCAGACAACAGATTCTATGGAGGACAGAAGATGTTACAACGGTTGTGGGCCAACGACTAAAATAAGATCTCCATAGAAGACTATAAATGAAGAACATTGATTGAAGATGAAGATAGAGTTTACAAGTGAAAGTAACGAATCCTTCCAAGCGATCATACAAGAACATCTTCATCGATCCAAAAGTTTATCTTCCTCTTGAGCTTACATTAGCTTATTCGTCAGAGTGAGATAATACACAAGAGCTCCATTGGCATATCATTATAGTGTTATACTCGAGTGTGTTACTTTGGGAAGTGACTAGGCTATTTTTTGCTAGAATAGAGTTGACTAGATTTTAGCATTGATGCTACATTGAGAGAAGAAGGGAAGTTCTTCTAGGTTGTATCTAAGACTCATAACAAGCAAATAATAGATAGTTAGAATCCTATGGTCGGAAACCTTAGGCGGAGAGTAGGCTGTTAGGGCGGAACTTCGTAAACATATCGTTGCGTCGATCTTTTACATTCCGCACTTATTATCGCATTTTATTGTCACCAACAACTTTCTGCATGTTTCAAAGTCAAGGCCTTGAGTGTAAGACCCGAGTTTTTGCCTTCACCACCCCCGCGGTGAAGAAGGCTGCCCCTGCGGCTGATATGATCCACCCCTGCGGCTTACGACAAATCGCGCCCGATCTTTCTTTCGTCCGTTTTATCTTCCTTCTATAGATAGAATATCCGATATTCTATCTTATGGGCCGGTTTTTTGATCTTCTTTCTAAACCCTAGACGCCTTTCCGTCTACCTTTCCAGCCGTTCCCTTTATATTCCCGTCTTTTCCTTTTTTTCCCGTTTCTTGCTTATGTCTTCTTCAACCCTAAGAGTTGCAGCCTTGCCCTTGTGTCCTTGCTGAACGTGTAAGCTCTTCCTCCTTTTTTCTTCATCAAGTTCATGTGGTGCTGCACCTTGCTTCTCCTTCTGTTTCGGTTGTTTCCTTTCGTTCTTCTCTTTTCTTCTTCTTCAAGGATCAAGCATAAGCCTTGATTCTTGTGGAACGTTCCGTTGTTGATCCTTTGTTGTTCTCAAACTCTCAGGAGTTGAGTCTTGACGTGTTGGAATCTAAGGTGCGAGATTTGGTTGCCCTTGCTGTGAGTTCTGTCAAAGAGAAGGCCGACAGTAGCTTCTGTCGAAGATCCGCCCCCACGCTTGCACAAAGCCGTCCCTGCGCCTCTGTCACGTGCCGCCCCTGCACCTCTGTCCAACCGCCCCTGCGGTTTTCTCTACAGTAACTCCCATCTTTGGTGAGTTGCTTCCTTCCTTCCTTTCCGTGTTCCTTTCTTGGTTCCTTGTGGTTGTTCCTTGTTTCCTGAGTTGCTGTAAGACTAAGGTCGATCCCTTAGCTTGTGGATATCTCTTAGAGATCGTTGAGACTAGAAGTTATAGACTTCTAGCAACCGTTTCGTTCTTGATCCGTGATGCTTGTTCGTACATGCTTTCTTTGCTCCTTTCCTGAGGGAAACTGAGCTTTCTCCTGAGTTGTTCCTGGGTTGTTTTTTAGCCTTTGTGTTACCTTCGAGTGAGGTAAGTCCCTTGGACTTACTTAGCTTCATTCTTCGTATAAGTTGGATTGTATTGACTTGTTTGTGTTGTTTATTATTGTTAATGGATAACTGGAAATAGGATTCACCCTTTGATGCTCTTAATTGGCCCAAGTGTATTATAACCGGGCGGTGACCACTTGTCTAGTTCTACAGGAGACTAGAATGTGCTTGTTCGCTCCAAATGGTGTGTGCAAGCTTTAAATTTATAACCCAATATATATGCTCAAAACAAGGATGCGAACCCGCAGTGTACGGGTCAATCGTAGTAAAAGCAAGAATTCCAGGGTGTCGATCTCAAGGACTTAGGTGAAACCTAAGCAAGTATAGGTTGTCAATATTGCAACTAACCACAAAAGCAATTAAAGCAATCAAAGATGATAAAAAGTCAATTAAAGGAATATGCATAGGGATTAAAGCATCTAGTTGTGGTTCCAACTCAAGATCTAAAGATAAGCGAACAAAGCTGAGATTTTGCAAAGGAAAAGTGTTTCTAAAGTGGAATAGATCACCGGGTAAGTCTCACTACTCACTAACTCCAAATCTAAAGAACCTATTACCGGGTAAGTCTCAAGGTACTAAGGAAAGGAACTATAATCTCAAACTAACACACCAACTAAGGGAATAAAATCAACCTTTATCGAGTAAGTCTCACGCTAACTCAAAAAGTTGGGATGAAAGCACACTCAAACCCCAATAAAGGATAAACCTTTATTACCTACACTTATGATCTTAGGTAAACAAACAAAGGAATTACCGGGTAAGTCTCATCCTAGGCTTGCATTGAACCAGGAAAGGTGTAATAAGAATAGGATTTGGCAAACTCTAACTCTTAACTCTCAGTTTCGGATAAAAAAGGGTCACCTCGGTCAGACGAATTCCACCCCGGCCGAGATGTTCATCGACTGAGCGAGATGTTCTAGGGTTAGGATAAAGACTCGAGCTTACAGGGTTATACTATGATTAAGATCATTCTATCATTGTCTTTTCCACAACTTTCAGCCAATCACCCTAGAATCACACAAAGAAATTAGCCACTCATCATCATGAAAGCAATAATACAATATATGGGAAGAAAGTGAATATTTGAACACAATAACCTTAAGAACAAGGCTTCAATAACTGAATCAAATATCACAAATATAAGCGTTCCTTTGGATAAAAAATCCAACTAGACAATCAACACAAAAATAGCCTAAGGAAACCTCACAAACTCCTTCAAAGCTATCTTTTCACAAGGAAATCTTCCTTCTTCCTTCAATCTTGAAGGGAAATCTTGTGCAACTGCAGGATGTGGTGGTGTGTTTCAGCCCTTTTCCGAGTGGTAGCGGATCTTTTGGGTGATGCGCCGATGCTGAATTGTGGAAAATCCAACCCTTTTTATAGAAAAATTGCCTCCCAAAGATAAGAGATCTTAGGAAGATATTTTCCCATGAAATAGGTAAAAATATATCCGCTGAATATCTTCTTCTTTCAGAAATCCAGCCCAAAAATATAAGATCTTCTTTCCATAATTAAAAGATCTCAGCCAAATAAAATATATCTCGCCGCGTCCAAGGTGTTCGCCTCGGTCGGGGCGATCCTCAAAATCACCTCGGTCGAGATGGTACTGTAGCTGACCGAGGTGACTCTCAGCTGAAAGTGAAAATCTCTCAATTCTGGTCCAAAGTAAATCTTCTTTGTTAATTCCTTACTTCCTGAGTTCCTTTTTAAACTCCTGAATGTAGCTCTAATGACTCCTTTGTCCCTTAGCTCCATTTTAGTCCAAAATGTGCCATTTTACCTACGATTACAACGAAACTTGGTGTAGACCTCGATTCTCGCAAAGGTAGATGAAACGAAAATATAATCATATAATATACATTCAATATGCAGGTTATTGAAGATAAAACGTCTAAAGAAGTCCCAAAATATAGACTATAATACATGCTATAAAAATACCCCATACTTAGCCCTTGCTTGTCCCCAAGCAAGTTCCCAATCTAAAATACAAGATAGAATGGATTATAAATCATAAGGATCAATGAAAAACCTTTCAAAACATTTTTGGTGGTGTGCTCCACTCATAGATCACTCTAAGAGAATGCTTCATGGAATTTGAAATCAAAACATGATCAAAATATTTTATAAATATAAGAAAATTGTTCATCTTTGCATAAAATCATAGAATGCATAATAAATCATAATCATCGAAATTAATCATGTATAATCCAGTTTAAACCACCAAGTCAATCAACAAGCTCGAGGTTTCAAGGGCTTTTCAAAAGAAGGTCAAGAAACGTGTGAGGGTGGGATGTATATAGGGAATGTGGTGCTAGAATCCGGAAAAAAGGATCTTCACTTCACTTTGCTTTGAACTTCAACATCTTCCACAATAAGCTTTGCTTATTTTTACTTTTTTACTTTACTTTTTGGGATGCAAGGACAGAGGTGAACAATAACCGAAGCCTATGAGATCAGCAATCATCAATTTCTCGAGATACTTCAAACCCTTGATGCACATACCATCACTCGTTAGGAATATCGCTCAATCCGACTTTGGCAAGACACAAACACCCGGCTATGTGAATGGTGCCGAGTTACTCATCATCATGATTGACTTCTCCAAACCTATTTGTTTCTTTTTAACTTTCAGCCAACATCTCAACTTTTCTTTGACTTGCTTTTCACTTTTTGCTTGCTTCCAAGTTCCCGGATAGGTAAAGGAAGGCAAATATGTATATGAGGGGCTAAGCATGATAAAAAAGAAGAAGAGAAGAGAATGAATTGCCTTAATCATTCCAGGAAGAAAGTGAGAGAACTTATCATGTGGTGTCAACCTTCAAATTCAACATAATTTGGATAAAAACAAAGTATTAAACATGCCAAAATTTCAAAGAAATCATTTAGCAACTTAAACGTATTATAAAACCTTTAAAGCATATAAAGATTTCAAAACCAATCTGCAAACAAAATCTTCACTGAGGTCATATCCAGATAAGAAGCACAAAAAATCGTTTCGAAAACTGTTTCAGTTAAACCACCTCGGTCGAGATGTTCTAAGTCATCTGAGGTGAATCACCTCGTTCGGCCAGAATCTCTTCGGTCAAGGTCAAAAATTTTTTTTTAAACTAGTTTTTGACGTTTTTCTCACTCAAATAACATGTATGCATGCATGTAATCTCAAATAAGCACATAGAGCATAAAGAAAATAATAAATATCCGCATAGAGTCATACAATCATCCACATAAGTCAATAATACATATCCGAATACCCCATACTTGGGACACATTGTCCCAATGGGTCAAATAAGTCATAAGAACAGAAAAACTCACCGGACAAAGCTGAGCTGCATAATAAATAAAGAAAAGAAATCCCTGCAAGCTCTAGTCCTTGACTGGGGGAATGGAAGTGGCGGTTTATAAGCAGGAGGTGGAACATAAACTTCAGATTTCTCCCCCGCTTTCTGAGACTCCACCTCGGTTAGTACCTCGGCCGAAGTGTTCTTCGACTGTAACTGGACCGAGGTGTTCTTCATTTGTATTGGCATCGACCGAGGCGCTGGATCTGCAGTTTTCAGTCCACTTCTCGTCGTTATTGCCATAATTTGTCCCTTGGGGTTGCTCTCTGTCCTTGCTGGGAGCTTCCCTGGATCTCTTGGCGCTTCATTCGCCTTGTTAAAGAATTGTTGTTCCAAGGCTTTTTGCGCCTTTGGAAATGAAGTCATGGACGTTTCCATCGAGTTTAGTTTGATCAAGATGGCTTCCAACACTGCATCTTTCTTTTCAGGTTGGGATGAACTCGATCCTTGTTCCTGACTCTTCAACGGAGTAGAAGAAGAAGAAGAAGAAGAAGAAGAAGAAGAAGAAGAAGAAGAAGAAGAAGAAGAGAGGAAAGGATTAGAAGAATTGTTTGAATTTGAGTTAGAGTAAGAGTTACCCGATTTTTGATTGTTGGATCTCCAATTGTTGCTGTTGGATCCTCTATTGTTGTTGTAGTTGTTGTTTCGGGAACCTTGATTATTGTTCCTTGACTCTTGATATCCTCCCTCTTCCTTTTGGATTTGAGCAACTAAAATGTCTTTCAATTGCTTCACATCATTCTTCAAAGAGGTGAGTTGCTCGTTGTTTGATGGAGCTTCTTAGAAGTTGACTCTTTTAACTCCACCTTCAGCTCCTTGATGGGAGTATTTCTCCATGTGCAAAGCTTGTTTTTCTATGAACTCCCAAGCTTCATCAATTGGCATGTCCATGAACGTGCCGGCATATAGTAGTTGAAGGTTGAACTGGATGCTTCCGTCCAGTCCCTTGAAGTAAATCTCCAACAACTCTATCATTGGAATCCCATGATATGGGCAATCCAAAAGGATGTCTTTAAATCTCTCCCATGACTTGGACAAACTCTCCTTGTCCTTCATGATGAATGCATTGATCTTCCCTCTCATTTCAGCGGTCTTTGAGGGGGAAAAGAATTTAGTCAAGAACTCCGTCGTCATCTCCTCCCAAGTGCTGATCTTTCCGGGAGGTAGAGATTGATACCAAGTAAGCGCCCTATCTTTCAAGGAGAAGTAGAAAGACCTTAGCTTGTAATTATTGTTTTCCAGCCTTGAAGGTCTCAAGGTCTCCATCAAGATCTCATAATTTTGCTGATGTTGATGCGGAGATTCCCTCTCTAGCCCTCCAAACTGGCATTGGCGGATCATGGAAAGAACTTGCGGTCGAAGTTCATAATCATGCTCCGCTGGATCACCTAGGTTGACTCCCGGACGCCTCAGTTGCTGGTTAGGGTCCATCCTCTGCCCTAGGGTCTATGGAGCACCGGCAAAAAGCACATCTCGGACTGGCATCCGAGGTGGAAGTATCTCGGCCGGGGCAGCTGGAGCTGGGTCCTGCCTCGGTCGAGGATCTGGAGCTGGTCGAGGTAGATATTGGTCCCGTAAAGTTGCCATATCTGCTTCGATCGCTTCCGTCCTTGCGCGAGTTTCTTCCTTTTCCAGTCGTAGTTCTTCTTTACTGAGGCGTAGTTGTTCCAATGCCTCCTTCAATTCGGCCTCAAGATCGCGATTATCTTGATTGGCCATCTTCGCTTCTTTCAAGCGTCTTTTGTATGTCTTTTCTGGTTCGGGATCGTAAGGAGCGATTTCCTTCCTAGCGCGGGTTCTTCGCATAAACCTAAGGAAAAGAACCTGCGAATGTCACTCAAGTAGAGTGGTTAGTAGTAACAGGGGCAAGTGTCCCGAAAGACAACCGCAACCGGCTCGGTCTAGACCAAGTCCCTTACAACGGCGCCAAAAACTTGTTCGCTCCAAATGGTGTGTGCAAGCTTTAAATTTATAACCCAAGATATATGCTCAAAACAAGGATGCGAACCCGTAGTGTACGGGTCAATCGTAGTAAAAAAAAGAATTCCGGGGTGTCGATCTCAGGGACTTAGGTGAAACCTAAGCAAGTATAGGTTGTCAATATTGCAACTAACCACAAAAGCAATTAAAGCAATCAAAGATGATAAAAAGTCAATTAAAGGATTATGCAATTCTAGGGATTAAAGCATGTAGTTGTGGTTCCAACTCAAGATCTAAAGATAAGCGGACAAAGCTGAGATTTTGCAAAGGGAAAGTTTTTCTAAAGTGGAATAGATCACCGGGTAAGTCTCACTACTCACTAACTCCAAATCTAAAGAACCTATTACTGGGTAAGTCTCAAGGTACTAAGGAAAGGAACTATAATCTCAAACTAACACACCAACTAAGAGAATAGAATCAACCTTTACCGGGTAAGTCTCAGGCTAACTCACAAGTTGGGATGAAAGCACACTCAAACCCCAATAAAGGATAAACCTTTATTACCTACACTTATGATCTTAGGTAAACAAACAAAGGAATTACCGGGTAACTCTCATCCTAGGCTTGCATTGAACCAAGAAAGGTGTAATAAGAATAGGATTTGGCAAACTCTAACTCTTAACTCTCAGTTTCGGATAAGAAAGGGTCACCTCGGTCAGACAAATTTCACCCCGGCCAAGATGTTCATCAACTGAGCGAGATGTTCTAGGGTTAAGGATAAAGACTCGAGCTTTCAGGGACCTATTGTGATTACGATCATTCTATCATTGTCTTTCCCACAACATTCAGCCAATCACCCTAGAATCACACAAAGAAATTAGCCACTCATCATCATGAAAGCAATAATCAAATATATGGGAAGAAAGTGAATATTTGAACACAATAACCTTAAGAATAAGGCTTCAATAACTGAATCAAATATCACAAATATAAGCTTTCCTTTGGATAACAAATCCAACTAGACAATCAACACAAAAATAGCCTAAGGAAAGCTCACAAACTCCTTCAAAGCTATCTTCTCACAAGGAAATCTTCCTTCTTCCTTCAATCTTGAAGGGAAATCTTCTGCAACTGCAGGATGTTGTGGTGTGTTTCAACCCTTTTCCGGGTGGTAGCGGATCTTTTCGGTGATGTGCCGATGCTGAATTGTGAAAAATCCAACCCTTTTTATAGAAAAATTGCCTCCCAAAGATAAGAGATCTTAGGAAGATATTTTCCCATGAAATAGGTAAAAATATATCAGCTGAATATCTTCTTCCTTCCAGAAATTCAGCCCAAAAATATAAGATCTTCTTTCCATAATTAAAAGATCTCAGCCAAATAAAATATATCTCGCCGCGTCCAAGGTGTTCTCCTCGATCGAGGCGATCCTCAAAATCACCTCGGTCGAGATGATACTGTAGCTGACCGAGGTGACTCTCAGCTGAAAGTGAAATCTCTTAAATCTGGTCCAAAGTAAACCTGCTTTGTTAATTCCTTGCTTCATGAATTCCTTTTTAAGCTCCTGAATGTAGCTCCAATGACTCCTTTGTTCCTTAGCTCCATTTTAGTCAAGAATGTGCCATTTTACCTACGATTACAACGAAACTTGGTGTAGACCTCGATTCTCACAAAGGTAGATGAAACGACAATATAATCATATAATATACATTCAAACATACAGGTTATTGAAGATAAAACCTCTAAACAAGTCCCAAAATATAGACTATAATAAATGCTATCAGTGCTCTTGCAACCCAGACCCGTAGGTAACGGATAATACTGATCTATTCCTATTGGTAGACGGAAGTGGAGGCGATTATTGGAAGATTCTCATTTGACAAAAGAAGTTAAATTAGTAATGGATAACCTTAATGAAAGATAATAACCGGTTGATGTGTGAGCATGCTATGTGTTTTCTTTTACCTTATGTGTGTTTGTGCCTTTACGCTCTTGTTGGTATCTAGAATGTTAGCTAACGGTTTATACCGTCGTTGTAGATGTTCCGCAGGTTCAGGATGCTGCTGAGTGATCCGGATGGTGTGGTCAACCGGGGTTCTCGTACATTATAGGACGGGATCGGGTTTTTGTTTCTTTTGTTGTTCCCCGTTTATTTTGAACTCGGCTGCAAGTCTTTTACGTTTTCCTTTATTTGAAACTTGGTTTTATATTGATTTTTATTTTTCATTTGTTTGTGCCTTGTTGTAAGATCCGTTTGCTGTTGCTACTCTTACGGTCGGGACCCATTGTGCGGTCCTAGCCCGTAGCGCTTCGAGTTCAGAGAACTTGGGGTGTTACAATATGGTATCAGAGGTCTAGGTTTTGCAGCAATGGCACTCGAAATCTTCTAAAGGTCGGATGAATAAATAAATAGAACCCGCAAGGGGTCTAACATTTTCAAAAGCGGGTTTTGTTTTAAACTTGTCGGTCTGGGATAGATGTACGGGCTACCATTACCTCCGCGGATCTCAGCAGTGTAGTTTCTTTTGTGTTGGCCTTTATATGTGCTTTTTCTGGTTTTTCTTTAGCTGTAGTGTGGCCTTGTATATAGTTTCTTATATATCTATCCTTATAGCAGATGACGCGTACTAGAGCTACATCTGCTATGGGGCAAGGAAGGGGTCGACCACCACTTCCACCTGCCGTCCGTGGACGAGGACGTGTAGGAAGACCTTCACTAGCTAGAGGTCGAGGTCAAGCCCTAGTTGCTGATCCGCCTATCACTGAGGCGTTCGCTGAAGAAGTTGCTGAGAGTGTGGTTCCTGAGGCTGGGAACGGAACCGATGTTAGGTCTGGAGCACAGAGAGCGCCTTCAACAAAGTCCGCACGATTATCTATCGGAGCTTCTTCATATCGCGACTATGTGTAGAGAGTTGAGGAGGCTATCAGGACTGGAGGACCAACACCAGTTCCCGCGAGATCAGCTGAGGTTTCGTAGAGAGTTTCACAGGTTGTTGCCCCACCTACTGGAATTGCTGAGGTTGTTAGAGCGCCAGTTGAGGCAAAGGAGCCGAAGCACGACAGTTGGTTGAAGGCTTTCGACCAGCTGAAGGTTCCAACTTTCATGGGAAAGACTGGATTGGAGGTGGAGTAGTGGCTAGGACAGCTGGATACTACTATGGAGGATATCAGTTGCTCAAAGGGACGTCGAGTCAACAAGCACAGACACTGCTGAAGGATCAGGCTCATTCTTGGTGGAGGACCATTCGTAGTAAGGTCACCAATTATGAGTAGATGAAGATGGTGATCAGGGATCGCTATTGTCCTGCAGCTATGAGGATAGACCGTCTCTAGGATTTCCTTGAGGCTGGATTCGAGGATTTGCCTATTGTTGAGATCATCAACAAGTTTCAGGATGAGTTGTCTTTGTTGGGTCTGTCTACACCACCTAAGAATCAACATGTTTACCTTTTCTCTCGGAGGTTGAGAGAGTCGACACGCTCTTATCTTGTTGTTTTCCATTGTGATTCTTTGACGACTATCAGGATAGAGCTTTTGCTTATGAGAGAGACCGACCGGGTCAGAGGAGAGCTTCTGAGACAGGAGGTCATGAGAAGAGACAGAAGATTGGATCAGCTAGTGTTGGAGCTGGAGTAGCTGGTTTTGGGCGTAGTCAAACGCCTGGACGTTCTGGTTTCTAGTAGTGTTCTGACAAAGGACGGTAGTGTCATAACTGCGGAGTAGCTGGACTTATCCGAGCTGATTGTAAAAGGCCAATAGTGACTTGCTTTTCTTGTGGCAAGCCCGGACACCGAGCTGCATTTTGCCGTCAGGACAAGGCGCTATCTCAACAGGGTTCTTCACCTGCCAGTGTTGCTAGAGGAAGACAAAGATCTCAGTTCCAACAGCAGCAACAGAGAGTTTCTGGTTCTACCACTCCTCAGGGTTCCACTCCGGGATAGGGGAGAGGTAGAGGACGTGTTGGTGGATCTGCAAACACCAGAAATGCATCAGCTAGAGTGTATGAGTTGAGGAGTGTTGTAGAGCTGACAACGCCAGTAGCCACAGGTACCATTCATATCAATGGTTTTCATGTCAGAGTTCTTTTCGATACTGGTTCTATGAATTCTTTTATATCTGATACATGTGTAGATAGTTTGGCCTTAGTTACTGTAGAAGGTAGACCCTTCTTTATAGATTACCCGATGGCGGTAAGATTTGAGGTTCACGAGAGGTTCGCGATTGGACAACTGACTTCTTCGTCATGTACTTAGTACATGAAGAAGTTATTCTGGGCATGGATTGGATGGATCGACATCGAGCAGTTCTGGACATCGGCAAGAGGATAGTGACAGTGACTACAGATGAATGCCATGTGGAGATTTACCGAGGATGGGATCTCGGGAAGACTGGTACAATCATCAGTGCAGTTCGAGCTACGAGACTTATTAGTCAGGGATGCGAAGCTTTTTGGTGTTATGACATGAAGGATAGTACGAGTCCGGCTTTGGAGGAGGTTCTAGTAGCTTGCGAGTTTGTTGACATCTTTGGAGAGCCATCAGGGCTACCTCCACAGAGGACTGTAGACTTTGGCATTGATCTAGAGCCCGGTACGAGACCGATCTCTAAGTCTCCCTACCGTATGGCGCCTATCGAGATGCTTGAGTTGAAGAAGTAGCTCGAGTAGTTAGCAGAGAAGGGCTTCATCCGCCCTAGTGTATCTCCTTGGGGTGCATCAGTTCTCTTCGTCAGGAAGAAAGACGGGTCAATGAGGTTATGTATCAACTACCGAGAGCTGAACAAGGTGACGATCAAGAACAAGTACCCATTGCCCCGTATCGATAATCTTTTGGATCAGCTGCATGGAGCTTCAGTATTTTCAAGGATCGATATGAGATCTGGATATCACCAGCTGAGGGTGAGAGAGCAGGACGTAGCCAAGACGGCATTTCGGACCAGATATGGACACTGCGAGTTTGTAGTGATGCCATTCGGGCTCACGAATGCGCCCGCATTCTTCATGGAGTTGATGAATAGCATCTTCATCGACTGTCTAGACCAGTTTGTAGTTGTCGTCATCGACGACATTTTGGTTTACTCTCACAGTAGAGAGGAGCATGAAGGACACTTGAGGATTGTTCTTCAAGTCTTACAAGATAGAGAGCTCTATGCCAAGCTCTCAAAGCGCGAGTTTTGGATGTCCGAGGTAACATTCCTTGGTCACATTGTTTCAACTGAAGGGATCAAGGTAGATCCAGCAAAGATTTAGTCAGTAGCTTCTTGACCGCCTCCTAAGAACGTCAAGGAGGTACGCAACTTTTTGGGATTGGCAGGCTACTACAGGCGTTTTGTTGAGGGCTTTTCAGTTATCGCCCGACGACTCACTTCCTTGTTGCGGAAGTCTACGAGGTTCGTATGGTCCGAGCCGTGCCTACAGAGCTTTGAGGAGCTGAAGAAGAGGTTGACCTCTACTCCTATCCTAGCTCAACCAGAGGGCATTGAGGATTTTGTGGTTTACAGCGACGCATCCAAGCTGGGCTTGGGATGTGTTCTAATGCAGAGAGGTAAGGTGATCGCTTACGCGTCTCGTCAGTTGAAGATGTACGAGGAGAATTGCCCTACCCATGACCTTGAGTTGGTTGTTGTTGTTCACGCTTTGAAGATTTGGAGGCATTATCTGTACGGAGCTACGTGTTAGATTTTCACAAACCATAAGAGTCTGAAGTACATATTCATTCAGCGGGAGTTGAATAACCGCCAACACAGATGGTTGGAGTATATCAAGGACTTTAATCTTGAGATCTTATACCACCCGGGAAAGGCTAACGTGGTAGCAGATGCCCTTAGTAGGAAGACTCCCTGGGAGATGGCGATCGCTAGGCTGACAACTCATCCACAGTTACAGCGAGATTTGGCATGGATAGAGATGGATATCCACTTCCCGGCTGACAGCCAGTTGTCCACCTTGGAGATAGTACCTGATCCGTTGGCCGAAATACGACAAAAGTAGGAGAGTTGCCCCGCTTTGATGTAGACCCAAGACCAAATGTCTCAAGGAGAGGCACCATAGTTTGCAGTTGGTGCTGATGGAGTTTTGAGACGTCGTGAGCATGTTTGTGTGCCGTCACATCGAGAGTTGAGACAAAGGATCCTTCAGGAGGCTCACTCTTCACCTTACTCAGTGCATCCCAGTGCGAGTAAGATGTATCAGGATATCAGACGCTCTTTCTGGTGGGGAGGTTTGAAGTCAGATGTGACGAGATATGTAGCTCAGTGTGTAACGTGTCAGCAGGTCAAGATCGAGCATCATCGACCAGGAGGCGAGCTACACCCACTTCCCGTTCCTCAGTGGAAGTGGGAAGACATCTCTATGGATTTTGTTACCGGTTTCAGACCGAGTCGAGGTTTTGATGCTATCTGGGTCATAGTAGATCGTCTGACGAAGACCGCATGTTTCATTCCGATCAAGGAAACGTGGACAGTGATCCGATTGGAAGAGGAGTTCACGAGACATATAATGAGACTTCATGGGGTACCTAGGACTATTGTCTTTGACAGATACGGACGGTTCACTTCGAGGTTCTGGAAGCAGGTTCATGCCGCCCTAGGTACGAGTCTACAGGTCACGACTGCTTATCATCCTCAGACCGATGATCAATATGAGCGGACCATCTAGACTTTGGAGGACATGTTACGAGCCTGCGTGTTAGACTGAGGACAAGTGTGGCAAGATCACCTTTCCTTGGTGGAGTTCTTATATAACAACAGTTGGCACGCTTCGATCAGGATGGCTCCTTATGAGTCTTTATATGGACAGAGATGTCGTACACTGTTGTGTTGGGATGAGCCTAGTAGTGCTAGCGGAGTAGCACTTGAGCAAATTCAGGATGACATGGCTCGAGTAGCAATAATCCGAGAGCGGATGTTAGCAGCACAGAGTCGACAGAAGTCTTATGCAGATAAGAGGCGCAGACCTCTAGAGTTCAGAGTTGGAGCTCAGGTTTGGTTGAGAGTATCCCCGACACGAGGCGTCAGATGTTTCGGTGTCAAGGGGAAGTTGAGCCCCATATAAGTTGGACCGTTCGAGATTCTTGAGCGAGTTGGAGAGGCAGGATACAGACTTGTGTTGCCAACGAGACTCAAGGGTGTTCACCTAGTCTTCCATGTGTCTCAGCTACAAGAGTACATACCATACATGAGACACATTGTCAGTCATGAGGACCTAGTGATCGAGCCATACCACACGTTCGTAGAGCACCCGGTGACTGTCTTAGAGCATAGTACGAGACGCTTGCGTTCAAAGGACATACCGATGATGAAGATTTAGTGGTAGATGCGACGAGCTGATAAAGCGTCTTGGGAGACAGAGGATAGTATCCAAAGAAACTATCCGGAGTTTTTCTTTGAGTTGGTTGCACCGTTAGCATAGTCGTTTGTTTGGTTTTTCCCTTTGTTGCGTAGCGTACGCTTTTCGTGACGTTTTGAGCTACGTGCCCCGAGTGGGAATATATAAGTTCAGCTATGTTTCTGTGTGTTGGTGTGATCGTTGGGCTTTTGCAAGTTTCGGGACGAAACTTCTTTTTTGGGGGATCTGATGTAAGACCCGAGTTTTTGCCTTCACCGTCCCGTGGTGAAGAAGGCCGCCCCTGCGGCAGATGTGATCCGCCCCTGCGGCTTACGACCGATCGCGCCCGATCTTTTTTTCATTCGTTTTATCTTCCTTCCATAGATAGAATATCCGATATTCTATCTTATGGGCCGGTTTCATGATCTTCTTTTTTAACCCTAGACGCCTTTCCGTCTATCTTTCCAGCCCGTCCCTTTATATTCCCCTCTTTTCCTCTCTTTTTTTCCGTTTCTTGCTTACGTCTTCTTCAACCCTAAGAGCTGCAGGCTTGCCCTTGTGTCCTTGCTGAACGTGTAGGTTCTTCCTCCTTTGCTCTTCATCATGTTCATGTGTTGTTGCACCTTGCTTCTCCTTCTGTTTCGGTTTCTTCCTTTCGTTCTTCTCTTTTCTTATTCTCCAAGGATCAAGCATAATCCTTGATTCTTGTGAAATGTTCCGTTGTTGATCCTTTGTTGTTCTCAGGCTCTTTGGAGTTGAGTCTTTTCATGTTGGAATCTAAGGTGCGAGCTTTGGTTGCCCTTGTTGTGAGTTCTGCCAAAGAGAAGGCCGACAGTAGCTTCTGTCGAAGATCCGCCCCCACGCCTGCACATAGCCGCCCATGCACCTCTATCACATGCCGCCCCTGCGTCTCTGTCCAACAGCCCCTGCGGTTTTCTCTACAATAACTCCCGTCTTTGGTGAGTTGCTTTCTTCCTTCCTTTCCGCGTTCCTTTCTTGGTTCCTTGTGGTTGTTCCTTGTTCCCTGAGTTGTTGTAAGACTAAGATTTTGCCCTTAGCTTGTGGATATCTCTTAGAGATCGTTGAGACTAGAAGTTATAGACTTCTAGCAACTGTTTCGTTCCTTATCCGTGATACTTGTTCGTACAGGCTTTCTTTGCTCCTTTCCGGAGGGAAACTAAGCTTTCCCCTGAGTTGTTCCTGAGTTGTTCCTGAGCCGTTGTGTTACCTTCGAGTGAGGTAAGTCCCTTGGACTTACTTAGCTTCATTCCGCATATTAGTTGGATTGTATTGGCTTGTTTGTGTTGTTTATTATTGTTAATGGATAACTGGAAATAGGATTCACCCTTTGATGCTCTTAACTGGCCCAAGTGTATTATAACCGGGCGGTGACCACTTGTCTAGTTCTACAGGAGACTAGAATGTGCTCTTGCAACCCAGACCCGTAGGTAACGGATAATACTTTTCTATTCCTATTGGTAGACGGAAGCGGAGGCGATTATTGGAAGATTCTCATTTGACAAAAGAAGTTAAATTAGTAATGGATAACCTTAATGAAAGATAATAACCGGTTGATGTGTGAGCATGCTATGTGTTTTCTTTTACCTTATGTGTGTTTGTGCCTTTACGCTCTTGCTGGTATCTAGAATGTTAGCTAACGGTTTATACCCTCGTTGTAGATGTTCCGCAGGTTCAGGATGCTGCTGAGTGATCCGGATGATGTGGTCATCCGGGGTTCGCGTACATTATAGGACGGAATCGAGTTTTTGTTTCTTTTTTTGTTCCCCTTTTTGTTTTGAACTCGGTTGCGAGTCTTTTACGTTTTCCTTTGTTTGAACCTTGGTTTTATATTGAGTTTTGTTTTTCATTCGTTTGTGCCTTGCTGTAAGATCCGTTTGTTGTTGCTACTTTGAGGGTCGGGACCCATTATGCGGTCCTAGCCCGTAGCACTTCGTTTTCCTAGAACTTGGGGTGTCACATTGAGATCCACTTCATAGCCTTGAGAAACAGTTTTATCACTCAGTGTAGAATTCGATTTCAAGGCCTTGAGATTAGTTTCTAAGCCTTAATATACGATATTGCGAAAAGTACTCATACTCTATTCAACCCCCCTTCTAGAATATTTATATCCTTATTAATCCCCTACTCGGTTCTTCACGTACCTTGAATTTGTGCAGTTGAAGAGAGAGATAGCCGGGATTAGTTTTGGGTATGGCTAAGGCTCTTTAACTCAATCAATGTTGGCATGGAAACTCTTCCTTTGATGTACTCTTGCATAGGGTGCACTAGATTCTTCAGATTATGCCTCAAAAAATTTATTGAAACTGGACAACAATAGCTATCTCGGATAAAATCTCCGCCGAGATTCTTTATGAACTAGCCAAGATAGTTGAAAAATCAATACTTTGATGTCGATGTTCAACAATCACTTTTGGGGATGCTACTTCTAGGTTACCTTGGATTTTAATGCTGGAGAAGTGAATATATCGTTGTTTGAAAAGGATGGATAAGATCTTACCTACTAGATAAGACCTCAACTTTAAGCGCAAACTTTTGAGCGCAATCTCCGAGAGGTTGGGCGAGGTTTCAAGGTTAATGGTTGGCTTGTGTTTCGCTATGTCGTTTGATGTGGGATCATCCTTGATAGCATCTACATCTACATTACATGGATCATTCACTAAGCCATGAGCCAAATGAAATCAAGGAAAGGTTGCTTACGAGTTGCAAACATGGGAGGAATTAATGGATTGGAAGATTGCATGGCAGATGAAAAATCTCGGCCAACACTCAAAAATCTTGGTCGAGATTTCATCCGAGATTTCGTTCCTGACGAGTGCTAGAAGATCCGGCCAAAGATCTTCAAATTTTGGCAATTATATTTTATATTTTATTTCCATAAAACTCTCAAACTATCTTTAGGAAATTGTTATTTTTGGATCCTATCTTGTAGGATTATTTTAGATTATATTTTAAAGATATTTTTTCTATTTCACATAGGAGATCTCCCTTATAAATAGCCTTAGAGGGAGAGATTATTTGGGAGATTAGATTTGTTATATGTTCCACATATTGTGTGAACTTGCAACTTTGTTTACGAAGTTTGTATTTTATTCATTCCTATTCAATCAAAGGAGAGTTTTTGTTGAATCGTTGTGAAGTCCTTGCTAGATTGTGCTTGTGTGTGTTAATCTATTTGAAGCTTTGTGCTCCTGGTCTATTCTAGTCACTCCTTGTGCTTGTCTTACTTAGAAGACTTGTGTAAGGTTAAAGAAGTGAGGGTTAAGGTAAGCTCTTCGTTAAGGGGTTTTGACACATCATTGGTCGAGGTTCTTTGCGGAAATATCTTGGTTCATATCTTCCTATATCTACAATTTATCAATCCATATTCATCTTTTTATCTTTCAATATCATCCATTAATCCGTATTCTGAGTTTCAGAAAAATCTTGGTTTGTTCTTACGAAATCTCGCCCGAGATTTCTATTATCCATCCGAGATTTAGCTTCTTTCATTGACCTTCAATACAGATCGGGAACTGCGGCTTAACCAAGTGGTATCAGAGCTAACCGATTGAAGTCTGTTCTAGGTTTGAGTTTGAGTCGTACAAAAGTTGAGTCTTTTCTTGTTCGCCATTGTTGTGAGATTATTTGAGATAAACATGCGTTGAGTTGTGTAAGTTTTAGAAGAGAGAAACGCCACAACCAAACACAAGTCAGTCGTTGACCTTGAAAACCTCCTCCAACCCTACAGAAAAGCGAACAAAAGTTTGTGCTTAAAATTAAAGATCTTATCTAGTAGGTAAGATCTTATCCATCCTTTTCAAGCAACGTTATAAACACTTCTCCACCAGTTAAAGATCACAAGACAACCAAGGAGTAGCAACCCAAAGGTGATTGTTGAACGTCGACATAAAGAGTCGATTTTTCAACAATCTCGGCAAACCCTCAAGAATCTCGGCCGAGATTGCACCTGAGATTTATTGTTGTTGTCAAATTTCTGAGAAATTTTTTAGGCGTAATCTGAAGAGTCAAAGTGCACCCCGTAAAGGAGTATATTGAAGGAAGAGTTTATGTAACCTTGAAACAATTAAGAGTCCTAGCCATACCCAAAACCAATCCCGGCTATCTCTCTTTCTAACTTGATGAATTCAAGGTACGTTCTTTCTCTCTTCTTAGTCTCTTGTGTGCCTTTCTTTAGCCTCTTTCTACTATAAACACATTGAGTCAAGTTTCTTGGGTGTGTTAGTTAGTATCTATACTTTCTATCATACTAGTTGTGTCATACTTGCAATATTCTTACTATCTTGAACCATTGTGTGAAGAGACCTACAACAGGAATCCTTTCACTATCTTTCAACACAAGAACCTTTCTTCCAAATACAACTTGACTACTTGAGGAATCCGAGGAAGTTATAGTGGAAGCTAGTGCATCGATTGGTAAAGACGCATTAATCCATTTAAGGCAATTATATCAAATTAGCTTGTGATTCACAACAGAGTGTGAGTGAAAACAAGTAAGAAACCCTTGTTTTACTAACCTCACGAGTTGTTGTTACTTTATGTGATTGTGCAGGATGTATCACCCAGAATATCATGCCAGGGAAAAATCTCGGTTCCCAAAGAAAATCTCGCCCGAGACTTTGGCCGATATATGCCCCAGCCAAGGTTTAATCAATACGTTCCTCAACGGAGATCGATGAATGAGGATTACAGACATTCACGTGTTCCGTATAGAACTCCATCCCCGGAACAACATCCACGAAACTAGTACGAGCAAGATATGAGATATTCGAATCAATATTATGATATGTATAACGCTCCGAAGTATGTTGAATTTCAAAAATTTGAGAATGAGAGGGATTATCATCGGTATGATCAACGTTCCAGGAAGGAACATTATTATGATTCATATAAATCTTCTCCAGCACATAATAAATTTGTACGTGACGAGGAATCTTACCCAAGGGCGGACCCACCTAGACGTCCTTTTCTTAAGGATGATGATTCCTTAAAGAAGAACCGAAATGATTGGCCAAAAGTAAGTAACCAGTTGATCGCAGTAATGGGGGCTATCCAAGCTGAAAAGGTTAGTGATTCTAAACCATTTGTCTCTATTAATGATCATGTGAAGTTATCGGAATCTGGTTTGATCACTAGAGTAGATAATGATAAACATGACATATATATAAGTATGGAAGAACATTCTCTTGAATGTGATGTGAATGATAATGAGTTGTTGCATTCATCTTTGGATCGTTCTTTAGTACAAAGTCCTAGTAATCTATCTTCTGATGTGCCTTTAATTCAATACACAAAACCTAAGTTTTATGTAGTGCATTCTCACGTTGTGGCATTGTTAGATTACCATAGGAAGTATGTTATGAATGAGATTGTTAATGAAAGTTTCAGATGGCATAGAGTGTTGTATGCTTTGCATTGCCATGATTTTGTTAATGCATTGTTTCTTTCAAAACTTAATCTTGCACCGTTATCCAAGAGGAAGTGAGTGAGCTTTATTGTAGAATTGCAAGATGAGAGTGTCAAGACACTACTACATTTCTTGCACTAAGGTAACATTAAACATGTAACATTTTTTAAAATTGTTACCTATCTAGTTTCTTGTAACATTTTATAAACGAAGTAGTAAAATGTTACATTTTTATATACAATGGTAACACTTTTATAAATTTTGTAACTCTTTTTTAATGGTAACAAAAAACGGAGTCAAATGTAACACAATTTTAGCAAAAATTTGGGGGGAACTTTTTGGACCCCCGCGCCAAGGGAATTAAAAGAATGCTTTTTTTCCCCTTGGAACCGCAACTCTTTCTTCTCTGTATGTATGTACGCAACTCTCTCTTCTCAGAAAAAATCTCACCTTCATCGAGCAAACACGTCCCTCACCAAAAATCTGAAGACAACTCAAGCTTCATCGCACAAGGTACTATTTTCGTCTTTCCTTCATCCTCTTTGACCCTTATCTTAGTCTTAATATGTATGTATCAGGTTTATTTGGTGAGTTTATAGTTTATTGCATAATTTAGGGTTTAGGCAAAAGCAATATCAAAATCGATTCCTCTTGTGCTCAGTTTTAGAAGGAGTAGTATACAAATAGGACTGATTTTGGTAGTGTTTCAATTGAAGGGCTCAATGGTTGATTATGTACTCTTTTTTAATTGATTAATTTTGTGTTGTCTATCATGTATGCTTGGTTTACTTGTGCACTTCAAGTGCTCGATAAAATGTATAAATCAGACTTTCTACTTATTTGACCCATTAACCACTTCATTGGAGGTTGTCTTTGTTTATATCAACGGAATGAACCATGTAATTACTGAGATTGTTCCCTTAAAATTATCTTGAAGCTTATCTTTCTTCTGTACATGAATCGGTAAAGGTGAACAATTGTGGTGCAATTGGGAATTGTGTTTATATGTTGTGCTTTGTCATCTTCAGCAACAAAAATTAGATTATTTCTTAAACCAAACATACAGAGAAGGTGAGAGGAGTTTTAAATTTTAATTTGGACCACAATTGTTCAGCACTTCCTGAAAATCACTAAAACCTCATTCCGTTGGAGCACTTTCTGAACAATTGTGTCATCTTAAACCAAACAAAAATGGTGTTTATATGTTGTGTTGTCTATGGAGCACTGACCTTGCTTTGTCATCTTCAGGAAGTGCTGAACAATTGTGTTTATATGTTGTTTATATGTTCAGGAAGGTGTGAGGAGTTTTTAAACGAGTAGTGTTGAACAATTGTGTCATCTTCAGGAAGTTGAGAGGAGTTTTAAAGGTGAGTATCCATCGAACACTTCCTGAAATATGGTGTTTATATGTTGTGTTTTGTCATCTTCAGCACTACTCGTTGCAAATGGAAAATAAGGTGAGATGAGTTTTAAATTTTTAATTTGGAGAAATAGTTGCAGCTTTATGTTCTTGACTGTCTCAAATGATATTAGATTATTTCTTAAATCTAGCAACCTCATTCCTGACTAAAACCTTGATGTAAGATATGGCACAATTGGATTTACTTTTTACCACACCCATCTAAAGATTTAGTTTGATAGATATGATACTACAGTTAAAGTAATGGTTCATGTCATTTTGTCAACATCAGTTGGAGCTTTGGACACTTGATATCGGTGGTTCAAGCCATGAATAATTTTGCCTCCAGTTTTAGTTAGGCACTCGAGATAGGTTTGGGGGATGCATTTTTGTGTTGAAATGAAAATTAAATTCTCTCAGTTATCCTCCCAATTATGATAATCCTCTTCCTTTTCTCTTCTTTTAAATTCTGCTTTGTTGTGATGATCAATTTGTTTTATTCCCTGCTTTTCAAATTCTTTGTGTATTGTTCTTTTCTATTTGCTCCATCTTTTGATTACTTACACTTTTTTATATGTCATTTCTTCATAGCATTTGACCTTGCTTAATTAATGCCTTCTTGTTTGATTGATTAAAATCTAAAAAAACATTTTTACTTTGTTGACTGTAGTTGTGCAGTATGAAAAGGTAAAGCAAGATGAAGCACTCTCTCATTTGAGCTTTGTATGCTCATTTTCTACATCAGAAACAAATCTCCACTGTAAGAATGCTGAAAAAAAGATTTTCCAAAATGCAATTCAGAATGCCCCTAAAGTTTTGTAAGGCAAGTAAATATTTTTTTTCATGATTTTATTGTCTCAATCTCTTCTCTTAACTTAATTCTCATGTTCTGAATGTCCCTTATGTCTTCTTCTGATGCAGTATACATACACGGATGAGGCACAAGACCA
>BSUD01000005.1:131830651-131859918 GCA_033239045.1 Fagopyrum esculentum | reverse complement strand
ATTCTGATGAGCATAGTTTTTCCTTTGAAATGATTGGTAGTAGATCTTATGGGATGTTATAATGTTTGGTGTGTGCCTACCAAAATCATTTTGCTCAATGGGCTTCACAAGGTCTATTCTGATGAGCATAGTTGTTCATTTGAAATGATTGGTAGTAGATCTTATGAGATTTTAAATTGTACCTATATTAATGTGTTGAGGGGTAGAATCATTATTAGCTTCTAACTATTAATAATGTTGCTCAGATATCACCTTCTAGACATGTTTGTATAGTTTTTAAAATATTTTTTTGTTCTTCTATAGGCTTGAGAAGATGCAAACAAGCTTTTTGAGGAGGAACGACACATTGCCCGATCTGATATTGAGAATGCCAGAATTACAGTGCAAAGAGTAGAGGAAGCTCTTCAAGAACATGAGCAAGTTTCACGTGCTTCAGGAAAGCAGGTTGCATAAGTTTGATTATTTATTTTTAACATTTGTAGTGAATCTCATACCATGCTTCCATTTGCATATAGTGTCAAATAGTTGACTTCTTCTAAAAGGTATGGGAGTAATGGGGTCGCCTTTTATAGACAATCTAACCAATCACCTTTTGACTTTCCAGTGTAGCCTGAATTTTATGTGTTATAGTATTTCCTAAAAATATTCAACATTGACTACATGATGCCTCCATTTCCTGTTCCACTTATTGCTCTCTTTGTGCCATAGGATTACGAAGAATTAATGAAGGAATTTCAAGAGGCTAGATGCATCAAAATGTTGCACCAGCCCAGCAAGGTAACAAGTTATTCTGTTTAACCAATATTCCATGAGGCCCTTGAGTTGAGCTTTCTGTTTGTCCTATCAAGAAAGGAGGTGGAGAACATATAGAGAATGTATCTTGACATAGCAAAAAATGTTACTTGATTCGGGTTTCTTTTCTTGCACAAAATACTTTTGGATAATTATTGCCCATTCTTTTTTATCCTTAACCTGCAAATCAAATTTCAGTACAAGTGTTAGCTGAAGCAAAATTTGTCTCTAACCCGGGTTTATTAACTTTCGTATTCGCCTTCTTTTTAAAATGCTTTCAGGTTACCATCAAAGTTGTGGTATTGGTAGGTTTAGGATTATCCAGAGAAGTGACACCAAGTTTTGCAAGAATACTCTTGCACACATTATTAGGTAAGAGACTTAGTCCGTCCCCTTCTGTGTACAGAAATCACACAAGTTGTTAACCGACGTTTGTGGCATGATGCTACAAAGATGACCATAGAGGTCCTAAGTCTGTACAAGCTAAACAATATAAAATCCTACAAAGAACAATCCTTGAAAAATTGTACAATTTTTTGCTTAAACTTGTTGTTTATGTATGTGTTGTGAGAAGGTTATAGGTGAAGCCATGGTTGAGGCATCGCATGATGGCCAAATCAAGGCACGTCATGATCTCTTTATCATCACAAAGCTATAGTGCACACTGCGAAGTGTCATCATCTCATTGTCCCTGCAATTAAGAGTCTTCAGTAAGCTATCGATCATTACCTCAAAACGTTCAAGTTGATTCCTCTTTCTTTCAGGTTGATTTCTCTTTCTTTTAGTTTTCTTATCATTAATTCGTGTCAAACTTTTTTCTTAGTATTGAAAAAATTTAGTGATGTTACACCAAATAACAACTTAATATTATACATGATGAATTCAAGCTCTACAGATGCCACACAATGTTGACATGTGCCCGTTCCTGCCCTAAAGGACTCAACTATGGAAAGAAAATTCAGATTATCAAGCATCTTCAGCTTGCAGGCACCTAATGAAGCTCACTGTTATGTATATTTGAATGGCAATTTCAATGAAGAGAACCTTGTAACTCTTGTTAACTGATGGGTTTTGTGTTTTCTTTTTCTTCTAATATATGTACTCTGTCATGAATATTCTCAGTTGAACTCTAGAATGTAAACAAGCTTAGTTTCTAATATCTATAGTTTGTACCATATCTTTTATATATATATATATATATATATATATATATATATATATATATATATATATATATATATATATATATATATATATACACACGTTTGTATGTTTATTATAGCAATCCTATTGTAACAAAATTTAAGGTAATAGTAATACTTTGAATTAAGGTAACACATTTATTAAATGTAACAGTTACATCAAATGTAATAGTTATGATTTCAAATGTAACACTTTATTCAGTTGGTAAGAAAATATTACATTAGTGTTAAAAAATGTTACAATAGCTCAAATGCAACGGCATCAAATGTACTGCTTCAAAAATGTTACCTTTTCACGTAATGTAACATTTATTGATGATAATGTAATATTTTTAGGTGATACAATAGTAGGTGAAATGTAGTAGTGAGAGGGAGGACATTGTCAAGGTTATACATGAGGAATCATGTCATGAGCTAGGAGAAGGAAAGCTCCAAGAAAATCTCAAGTTTTCATCATACGAGGCGCATTGTGGAGTCACAGTAGAGTTCTCGACCCCAACCCAGAAATCTCGTCCGAGATTTGAGGAGACCATCCAAGATTTGCCACTTTTGTACAATATGATGAAAATCTTCAAACTTTGAGTGCTCCAAAGTTATAGAGACCTTCCAGGAGAGCCAAGGAACTTAGAGTATGAACCGTTCGACAATCTGAGTCCGTTCACAGCAGGAAATGTGCATATCAAGAGGGAACGGACGTTAAACTCAAATTATCTCAAATTATCTCGCAAAATTGAGTATTTTCTTGTTGCAACTATTCTGCGAGATTATTTGAGTTTAACGTGCGTTGACTTGTGAAAGTTTGGAAGAGAGAAACGTTGATGTGGGGTTAAGTGTGCGGACATTATGGGTAAATGATTGTTCGCTCCAAACGGTGTGTGCAAGCTTTAAATTTATAACCCTAGACTTAAGCTTAAAACAAGGATGCGAACCCGCAGTGTACGGGTCAATCGTAGTAAAAGCAAGAAAATTCCAGGGGTCGATCACAGGGACTTAGTGAAACAAAGTCCAATACGGTATGCTAGTGTTAATGCTAACCACAAGAGCAAGTATACAATCAAAGATGAATAAGATGTCAAATAAGCAAACATGCAATTCTAGGGATTAAAGCATCTAGTTGTGGTTCCAACTCAAGATCTATAGATAAGCGGACAAAGCTGAGATTTTTGCATGGGGAAGGTGTTTCTAAAGTGGAGTAGATCACCGGGTAAGTCTCACTACACACTAATCCCAAACCGTAACTCCTATTACCGGGTAAGTCTCAAGGAATTAAGATAAAGAACTATTGCCTCAAACTAACACACCATCTAAGGGAATAGAATCAACCTTTACCGGGTAAGTCTCAGGCTAACTCGCAAAGATGGGATGGAAGCACACTCAAACCCCAATAAAGGACAAGCCTTTATTACCTACACTTATGATCGTTAGTATACAAACTAAGGAATTACCGGGTAAGTCTCATCCTAAGCTTGCTTTGAACCAGAAAGGTATAATAAGAATAGGATTTGGCAAACTCTAACACATTAACTCTCAGTTAAGGATCGGATAAGCCACCTCGGTCAGCCAGTTTCCACCCCGGCCGAGATGTTCATCGACTGAACGAGATGCTTAGGGTTAAGGTTAAAGACTCGAACTTTCAGGATCCTACTGTGATTAAGATCATTCTATCATTGTTTTTCCCACAACCTTCAGCCAATCACCCTAGAATCACACAAGGAAATTAGCCACTCATCATCATAATGAAAGTATTAAATATATGGGAAGAAGGTGAATATTTGAACAAAGAAGAATTTAATGAAAACACTTCAATAACTGAATCAAATATCACACAAAAATCGTTCCTTGGATAATGATCCAATAAGACAAGACAACAAGGAAAGGAATTGAAGACAATCTTACAAAACCCTCCAAAAAGCTATAAAGCTATAGTCTTCAATCTTCCTTCAACCTTCAAAAAGGTTCTTCGAATCTCCCAAATTGGAGTAGGATGCGGCTGCTGCGTGTCCTCAGCTGTAATCGGATCGTATGCGGTGTATGCAGCCTCTAAGCATGATCGGATTTGTGGAAAATCCAACCCTTTTTATAGGAAAAATAACCCTCCAAAAATAATAAATCTTAAGAAGATATTATCCCATAAATATAGGTAAAATATATGATTCTGCATATCTCCTTCCTTCTAGAAGCTCAGCCCAAAAATATAAGATCACTTTCCAATTTTAAAAGATCTCAGCCAAGAATAAAATATTCTCGCCGCGTCCTAGGTGTTCGCCTCGGTCGAGTCGGTGTCTCTGGATCGCCTCGGTCGAGATGAATCTCTGGGCAACCGAGGTGATCATAACTGAGTGTAGAATCTCTCAAAACTGGTCCAAAGTAAATCTTTAATCCATGGCTATGCTTCCTGAAGGATTCCTTTTTGCTCCTCAATGTAGCTCCAAATGACTCTTGACTCCTTTTGCTCCTTTTCGATGCAAAACGTACCATATTACCTGTAATTACAACGAAACTAGGTGTAGACCTCGATTCTCGCAAGGGTAGATGAAATGGTAGTAAAATCACATAATGTACATACAAACATGCAGATTATGAAAGATAAAACGTCTAAACAAACCCCAAAATATAGACTATAATTCATGCTATCAATAGGGTGCTTTCCTTGAGCTCCGTCACCTTCTTCATTAACTTCTCCAACCTAGATTCGAGAGAATCTTCAAGAGGTTGCTCATAAGTCTTTTTAGGGACATTAAGTTCATCCCACATTGCAAGTTCGTGTTGAATGGCCTCTTCTCTTTCCCATTCATTGTTGAACCAATAGAAGGAGTACTTCTCCTCCAAGTATTCATAATGGTCCGCCCTAGCACTTTGTCTTGCTATCCAGGCTGGATCAAATGTAGTCATCGGAAATCCTGAAAACTACAAAACTCATAGAAAGAGTAGTTAGTAGCAACAGGGGCAAGTGCCCCGAAAGCAAACCGTACCGGCTCGGTCTAGACCAAGTCCCCGGCAACGGCGCCAAAAACTTGTTCGCTCCAAACGGTGTGTGCAAGCTTTAAATTTATAACCCTAGACTTAAGCTTAAAACAAGGATGCGAACCCGCAGTGTACGGGTCAATCGTAGTAAAAGCAAGAAAATTCCAGGGGTCGATCACAGGGACTTAGTGAAACAAAGTCCAATACGGTATGCTAGTGTTAATGCTAACCACAAGAGCAAGTATACAATCAAAGATGAATAAGATGTCAAATAAGCAAACATGCAATTCTAGGGATTAAAGCATCTAGTTGTGGTTCCAACTCAAGATCTATAGATAAGCGGACAAAGCTGAGATTTTTGCATGGGGAAGGTGTTTCTAAAGTGGAGTAGATCACCGGGTAAGTCTCACTACACACTAATCCCAAACCGTAACTCCTATTACCGGGTAAGTCTCAAGGAATTAAGATAAAGAACTATTGCCTCAAACTAACACACCATCTAAGGGAATAGAATCAACCTTTACCGGGTAAGTCTCAGGCTAACTCGCAAAGATGGGATGGAAGCACACTCAAACCCCAATAAAGGACAAGCCTTTATTACCTACACTTATGATCGTTAGTATACAAACTAAGGAATTACCGGGTAAGTCTCATCCTAAGCTTGCTTTGAACCAGAAAGGTATAATAAGAATAGGATTTGGCAAACTCTAACACATTAACTCTCAGTTAAGGATCGGATAAGCCACCTCGGTCAGCCAGTTTCCACCCCGGCCGAGATGTTCATCGACTGAACGAGATGCTTAGGGTTAAGGTTAAAGACTCGAACTTTCAGGATCCTACTGTGATTAAGATCATTCTATCATTGTTTTTCCCACAACCTTCAGCCAATCACCCTAGAATCACACAAGGAAATTAGCCACTCATCATCATAATGAAAGTATTAAATATATGGGAAGAAGGTGAATATTTGAACAAAGAAGAATTTAATGAAAACACTTCAATAACTGAATCAAATATCACACAAAAATCGTTCCTTGGATAATGATCCAATAAGACAAGACAACAAGGAAAGGAATTGAAGACAATCTTACAAAACCCTCCAAAAAGCTATAAAGCTATAGTCTTCAATCTTCCTTCAACCTTCAAAAAGGTTCTTCGAATCTCCCAAATTGGAGTAGGATGCGGCTGCTGCGCTTATAGCGGATCTGCTGCGTCGTATGCGGGATTTTCTAACTGTAAGCGGCCGTCGACGTATGCGGCGTGTCGGATTTGTGGAAAATCCAACCCTTTTTATAGGAAAAATAACCCTCCAAAAATAATAAATCTTAAGAAGATATTATCCCATAAATATAGGTAAAATATATGATTCTGCATATCTCCTTCCTTCTAGAAGCTCAGCCCAAAAATATAAGATCACTTTCCAATTTTAAAAGATCTCAGCCAAGAATAAAATATTCTCGCCGCGTCCTAGGTGTTCGCCTCGGTCGAGTCGGTGTCTCTGGATCGCCTCGGTCGAGATGAATCTCTGGGCAACCGAGGTGATCATAACTGAGTGTAGAATCTCTCAAAACTGGTCCAAAGTAAATCTTTAATCCATGGCTATGCTTCCTGAAGGATTCCTTTTTGCTCCTCAATGTAGCTCCAAATGACTCTTGACTCCTTTTGCTCCTTTTCGATGCAAAACGTACCATATTACCTGTAATTACAACGAAACTAGGTGTAGACCTCGATTCTCGCAAGGGTAGATGAAATGGTAGTAAAATCACATAATGTACATACAAACATGCAGATTATGAAAGATAAAACGTCTAAACAAACCCCAAAATATAGACTATAATTCATGCTATCAAAATACCCCATACTTAGCCCTTGCTTGTCCCTAAGCAAGTTCCTCATATAGAAATCAAGATAGAATGGATTATAAGTCAAGAAAATCAATGAGAAGTCCTTCAAAAATATTTTTATGGTGTGCAACTATCATAGATCACTCTAAGAGAGTACTTCCTGGAAATTAAAAACTCAATATGATCAAAACATTTTATAAATATAGGAAAGTTGTTCATCTTTGCATAAAATCATAGAATGCATAATAAATCATAATTATCAAAATTAATCATGTATAATCCGATTTAAACCGCTAAGTCAATCAACAAGCTCAAGGTCTCAAGGGCTTTCCAAAAGAAAGGTCAAGAAACGTGTAGGGTAGGGATGCATGTAAGGTAATGTGGTGCTAGAATCCGGGAAAAGGATGAACTTCACTTTCACTTTGACTTGCAACATCTTCCACCAATAAGCTTTGCTTATTTCACACTTTTTTCTCTTTTACTTTACTTTTTGGGATGCATGGATAGAGGTGCACAATAACCGAAGCCTAGGAAATCCGCAATCATCAATTTCTTGAGATGCGTCAAACCCTTGATGCACATACCATGACCCGTTAGGAATATCGCTCAATCCGACTTTGGCAAGACACAAACACCCGGCTATGTGAATGGTGCCGAGTTACTCATCTTCATGATTGACTTCCCCAAACCTATTATTGCTTTCTAACACTTTCACTTTCAGCCACTTCTCAACTTTTGACTTGCTTTCACCACTTCGCTTGCTTCCAAATTCCCGGATAGGTAAAGGGAGGCAAAATGTATATGAGGGGCTAAGCATGATTAAGAAGAAGAAGGAGAAGAAGAATGAATTGCCTTGGTCTTTCCAAGAAGAACGTGAGAGAACTTATGCTGCGGTGTCAACCTTCAAATTCAACATAATTTGGATAAAAACAAAGTATTAAACATTCCAATAATTTCAAACAAAGCATTTAGCAACTTAAACATATTATAAAACCTTTCAAACACAAAGAATTTAAAACCAGTAAGTAAACAAAATCTTCACTGAGATCATATCCAGATAAGTAGCACAAAATCGTTTTCGAAAACTTTCTGTTACGCACCTCGGTCGAGGTGTTCTTGGTTCAACCGAGGTGAAACGCCTCGTTTGGCCAGAATCTCCCCGGTCGAGGTCAAAAAAATTTTTTTCGGTTTCGACGTTTTTCTCAATCAAATAACCTGTAGGCATGCATGTAGTCTCAGATAAACACATAGATGCAAAAGTGAAGCATAAATATAAAATATCCGATAAAGCGTGAGTCATACATCAAAGTCATCAAATAAGTACATCAAATACCCCATACTTGGGACACACTGTCCTAGTGGGTCAGAATAACTCTAAGGACAAGATACTCACCGAACATAGCTAAACTGCATGAAGAAGTAAGAAACAGCTCCCAGATAAAGCCATCTCGGTTGGCGAAGCACATCTCGGTCGAGGTGTTCTGACAGTACGCGAGATGTATCTCACTAAAGCTCGTTTCCTCAACTTCTCAAAGTTTTGTTCTTCCAGTGTAGCTCCTGAACTGTGATCCTTCCTTTTGGAATACCTGGTTGTTGTCTAGAAGAAAACAAAAACAAAGCAACTATCTAAACTAAACTAGAAAACGGGAATGAAGAGCAATACCTTGGGTTGCCTCCCAAGAAGCGCTTGATTTAAGGTCGCTAGCTGGACCATACGGCATGGGATTACTCAATGCACTTCGAATGTCGTGGAGTGCTCATCACATCCGTAAAAATCTTCCAAGAAGGTTCCGGTTCCTAATTTTACCGGCAAATGGTAAGATCTCCCACGTACAAGCTTGTACGGTTTGATTCTCACCGGAATTCTTCTAGCCTTCCTGCACTTTAATGGGACATAATCTAGCCTTGCGTCCCATCCTTTCCTGGATCGAGAAAATAGTTTCTCGAGAATCATAGCAGCTTCCCCATCTATAGCTTGGGGATGGTATAGGGTCCTGAGCATGCGAGGGGCCCAATACTTGAACAAATAACACTTCATTGCCTTAGCGGTGAAGCGCTTGCTAACTTCACTCCTTATAATCCAAGGAGCATCTTCCTCCAACAATTTCAAGAGAGGTTTCATCTTGATCTTAGGAGGTTCTTTCGGAAGAGACCTCCAACTCTCCGGTGCCTTTCTGAAAAATCGAGAAATATTAATAGGGAATTCAAATGAAGTAGGAGAATGTACCTTGCAAAGTTCTCCAAAGCTTGAGACAAGTTTCGTGTTGGGTTGATAATCCACCCACGAAATCTCTCTCAGTTTTGCTGGTCTTTCTTCCACCTTGACCACAATCTCAGTAATTTGGCCAAGGTTCTCTGCATCTTCCATTTCTGGTTTTGCAGATTCTTCTTCCATCTCGGTCGAGATCTCTTCCACCTCGGCCGAGGTCTCAACAGTCAGATCGAGACCTTCCATATCCTCCTCTTCCTCAGAAGTTTCAGGAGAAATTTTTGGTTCGACTGGGGGAATGCTTGGAGCGTGCAACACTTCCTTATGCTCCTCTTCCGGCTTAGCATAGGATATGGTGCTTTCCTTGAGCTCCTCCACCTTCTTCATCAACTTCTCCAATCTTGATTCGAGAGAGTCTTCAAAAGGTTGCTCATAAATGTTTTTAGGGACATTCTTCTCATCCCATATCGCGAGTTCATGTTGAATGGCCTCTTCTCTTTCCCATTCATTGTTGAACCAATAGAAGGAGTACTTTTCCTCCAAGTATTCATAATGGTCCGCCCTAGCACTTTGTCTTGCTATCCAGGCTGGATCAAATGTAGTCATCGGAAATCCTGAAAACTACAAAACTCATAGAAAGAGTAGTTAGTAGCAACAGGGGCAAGTGCCCCGAAAGCAAACCGTACCGGCTCGGTCTAGACCAAGTCCCCGGCAACGGCGCCAAAAAACTTGTTCTTTGGCGAAACTCTGTTCCGTTGCCGGAACAAGAACTTCGTATATACCTAAGAACACAAACCTGCAAGAACACTCAAGCAGAAAGATCAATAGAAAAAGCAAGAACAGTCCCCGGCAACGGCGCCAAAAAACTTGTTCGCTCCAAACGGTGTGTGCAAGCTTTAAATTTATAACCCTAGACTTAAGCTTAAAACAAGGATGCGAACCCGCAGTGTACGGGTCAATCGTAGTAAAAGCAAGAAAATTCCAGGGGTCGATCACAGGGACTTAGTGAAACAAAGTCCAATACGGTATGCTAGTGTTAATGCTAACCACAAGAGCAAGTATACAATCAAAGATGAATAAGATGTCAAATAAGCAAACATGCAATTCTAGGGATTAAAGCATCTAGTTGTGGTTCCAACTCAAGATCTATAGATAAGCGGACAAAGCTGAGATTTTTGCATGGGGAAGGTGTTTCTAAAGTGGAGTAGATCACCGGGTAAGTCTCACTACACACTAATCCCAAACCGTAACTCCTATTACCGGGTAAGTCTCAAGGAATTAAGATAAAGAACTATTGCCTCAAACTAACACACCATCTAAGGGAATAGAATCAACCTTTACCGGGTAAGTCTCAGGCTAACTCGCAAAGATGGGATGGAAGCACACTCAAACCCCAATAAAGGACAAGCCTTTATTACCTACACTTATGATCGTTAGTATACAAACTAAGGAATTACCGGGTAAGTCTCATCCTAAGCTTGCTTTGAACCAGAAAGGTATAATAAGAATAGGATTTGGCAAACTCTAACACATTAACTCTCAGTTAAGGATCGGATAAGCCACCTCGGTCAGCCAGTTTCCACCCCGGCCGAGATGTTCATCGACTGAACGAGATGCTTAGGGTTAAGGTTAAAGACTCGAACTTTCAGGATCCTACTGTGATTAAGATCATTCTATCATTGTTTTTCCCACAACCTTCAGCCAATCACCCTAGAATCACACAAGGAAATTAGCCACTCATCATCATAATGAAAGTATTAAATATATGGGAAGAAGGTGAATATTTGAACAAAGAAGAATTTAATGAAAACACTTCAATAACTGAATCAAATATCACACAAAAATCGTTCCTTGGATAATGATCCAATAAGACAAGACAACAAGGAAAGGAATTGAAGACAATCTTACAAAACCCTCCAAAAAGCTATAAAGCTATAGTCTTCAATCTTCCTTCAACCTTCAAAAAGGTTCTTCGAATCTCCCAAATTGGAGTATGCTGCTGCGTGTCCTCAGCTGTAATCGGATTGTATGCGGTGTATGCAGCCTCTAAGCATGATCGGATTTGTGGAAAATCCAACCCTTTTTATAGGAAAAATAACCCTCCAAAAATAATAAATCTTAAGAAGATATTATCCCATAAATATAGGTAAAATATATGATTCTGCATATCTCCTTCCTTCTAGAAGCTCAGCCCAAAAATATAAGATCACTTTCCAATTTTAAAAGATCTCAGCCAAGAATAAAATATTCTCGCCGCGTCCTAGGTGTTCGCCTCGGTCGAGTCGGTGTCTCTGGATCGCCTCGGTCGAGATGAATCTCTGGGCAACCGAGGTGATCATAACTGAGTGTAGAATCTCTCAAAACTGGTCCAAAGTAAATCTTTAATCCATGGCTATGCTTCCTGAAGGATTCCTTTTTGCTCCTCAATGTAGCTCCAAATGACTCTTGACTCCTTTTGCTCCTTTTCGATGCAAAACGTACCATATTACCTGTAATTACAACGAAACTAGGTGTAGACCTCGATTCTCGCAAGGGTAGATGAAATGGTAGTAAAATCACATAATGTACATACAAACATGCAGATTATGAAAGATAAAACGTCTAAACAAACCCCAAAATATAGACTATAATTCATGCTATCAAAATACCCCATACTTAGCCCTTGCTTGTCCCTAAGCAAGTTCCTCATATAGAAATCAAGATAGAATGGATTATAAGTCAAGAAAATCAATGAGAAGTCCTTCAAAAATATTTTTATGGTGTGCAACTATCATAGATCACTCTAAGAGAGTACTTCCTGGAAATTAAAAACTCAATATGATCAAAACATTTTATAAATATAGGAAAGTTGTTCATCTTTGCATAAAATCATAGAATGCATAATAAATCATAATTATCAAAATTAATCATGTATAATCCGATTTAAACCGCTAAGTCAATCAACAAGCTCAAGGTCTCAAGGGCTTTCCAAAAGAAAGGTCAAGAAACGTGTAGGGTAGGGATGCATGTAAGGTAATGTGGTGCTAGAATCCGGGAAAAGGATGAACTTCACTTTCACTTTGACTTGCAACATCTTCCACCAATAAGCTTTGCTTATTTCACACTTTTTTCTCTTTTACTTTACTTTTTGGGATGCATGGATAGAGGTGCACAATAACCGAAGCCTAGGAAATCCGCAATCATCAATTTCTTGAGATGCGTCAAACCCTTGATGCACATACCATGACCCGTTAGGAATATCGCTCAATCCGACTTTGGCAAGACACAAACACCCGGCTATGTGAATGGTGCCGAGTTACTCATCTTCATGATTGACTTCCCCAAACCTATTATTGCTTTCTAACACTTTCACTTTCAGCCACTTCTCAACTTTTGACTTGCTTTCACCACTTCGCTTGCTTCCAAATTCCCGGATAGGTAAAGGGAGGCAAAATGTATATGAGGGGCTAAGCATGATTAAGAAGAAGAAGGAGAAGAAGAATGAATTGCCTTGGTCTTTCCAAGAAGAACGTGAGAGAACTTATGCTGCGGTGTCAACCTTCAAATTCAACATAATTTGGATAAAAACAAAGTATTAAACATTCCAATAATTTCAAACAAAGCATTTAGCAACTTAAACATATTATAAAACCTTTCAAACACAAAGAATTTAAAACCAGTAAGTAAACAAAATCTTCACTGAGATCATATCCAGATAAGTAGCACAAAATCGTTTTCGAAAACTTTCTGTTACGCACCTCGGTCGAGGTGTTCTTGGTTCAACCGAGGTGAAACGCCTCGTTTGGCCAGAATCTCCCCGGTCGAGGTCAAAAAAATTTTTTTCGGTTTCGACGTTTTTCTCAATCAAATAACCTGTAGGTATGCATGCAATCTCAGATAAACATATAAATGCAGATAAAGCATGAATATGAAAATATCCGATACATCGGCGCCAAAAAACTTGTTCGCTCCAAACGGTGTGTGCAAGCTTTAAATTTATAACCCTAGACTTAAGCTTAAAACAAGGATGCGAACCCGCAGTGTACGGGTCAATCGTAGTAAAAGCAAGAAAATTCCAGGGGTCGATCACAGGGACTTAGTGAAACAAAGTCCAATACGGTATGCTAGTGTTAATGCTAACCACAAGAGCAAGTATACAATCAAAGATGAATAAGATGTCAAATAAGCAAACATGCAATTCTAGGGATTAAAGCATCTAGTTGTGGTTCCAACTCAAGATCTATAGATAAGCGGACAAAGCTGAGATTTTTGCATGGGGAAGGTGTTTCTAAAGTGGAGTAGATCACCGGGTAAGTCTCACTACACACTAATCCCAAACCGTAACTCCTATTACCGGGTAAGTCTCAAGGAATTAAGATAAAGAACTATTGCCTCAAACTAACACACCATCTAAGGGAATAGAATCAACCTTTACCGGGTAAGTCTCAGGCTAACTCGCAAAGATGGGATGGAAGCACACTCAAACCCCAATAAAGGACAAGCCTTTATTACCTACACTTATGATCGTTAGTATACAAACTAAGGAATTACCGGGTAAGTCTCATCCTAAGCTTGCTTTGAACCAGAAAGGTATAATAAGAATAGGATTTGGCAAACTCTAACACATTAACTCTCAGTTAAGGATCGGATAAGCCACCTCGGTCAGCCAGTTTCCACCCCGGCCGAGATGTTCATCGACTGAACGAGATGCTTAGGGTTAAGGTTAAAGACTCGAACTTTCAGGATCCTACTGTGATTAAGATCATTCTATCATTGTTTTTCCCACAACCTTCAGCCAATCACCCTAGAATCACACAAGGAAATTAGCCACTCATCATCATAATGAAAGTATTAAATATATGGGAAGAAGGTGAATATTTGAACAAAGAAGAATTTAATGAAAACACTTCAATAACTGAATCAAATATCACACAAAAATCGTTCCTTGGATAATGATCCAATAAGACAAGACAACAAGGAAAGGAATTGAAGACAATCTTACAAAACCCTCCAAAAAGCTATAAAGCTATAGTCTTCAATCTTCCTTCAACCTTCAAAAAGGTTCTTCGAATCTCCCAAATTGGAGTAGGATGCGGCTGCTGCGCTTATAGCGGATCTGCTGCGTCGTATGCGGGATTTTCTAACTGTAAGCGGCCGTCGACGTATGCGGCGTGTCGGATTTGTGGAAAATCCAACCCTTTTTATAGGAAAAATAACCCTCCAAAAATAATAAATCTTAAGAAGATATTATCCCATAAATATAGGTAAAATATATGATTCTGCATATCTCCTTCCTTCTAGAAGCTCAGCCCAAAAATATAAGATCACTTTCCAATTTTAAAAGATCTCAGCCAAGAATAAAATATTCTCGCCGCGTCCTAGGTGTTCGCCTCGGTCGAGTCGGTGTCTCTGGATCGCCTCGGTCGAGATGAATCTCTGGGCAACCGAGGTGATCATAACTGAGTGTAGAATCTCTCAAAACTGGTCCAAAGTAAATCTTTAATCCATGGCTATGCTTCCTGAAGGATTCCTTTTTGCTCCTCAATGTAGCTCCAAATGACTCTTGACTCCTTTTGCTCCTTTTCGATGCAAAACGTACCATATTACCTGTAATTACAACGAAACTAGGTGTAGACCTCGATTCTCGCAAGGGTAGATGAAATGGTAGTAAAATCACATAATGTACATACAAACATGCAGATTATGAAAGATAAAACGTCTAAACAAACCCCAAAATATAGACTATAATTCATGCTATCAATGATAATGGCGGCTCGGCAACATTATTTGAAATGTTCATTGGGGCGTCATGAATGTAGCAAGAGGTTCTCCAATACTTGTCATTCGGTTGATTAACGGTTAACATCAGACTTGATATCCACAGTGAAATTTCTAGTGTAACGCTAACGCAATTAAGTGTGTTTTTAAATCGGTTGAGTGTTGAATATCTAGTACGGTGTAACGCCCCAGATTGGGAAACAGGGAGTATCACTAGGATATGAGCAACACAATGAGTTCACTAGATTTAGCCTAAAAACAACTTCACTATCGAACCTTCCAGCAAGAGCACGACAAACAATAAAACATAGTCGACCTTTAATTTGATAATAGTTGTAATAACATGCACTTTTAAACCAAATATAGAAATAAGATAAAGACTGATGCAACCTTACAGACTTAATATCAAGATCAAAACTACAACCTCATTCCCAAATCATAAGGAATATACAGGTCTGGCTGATCACCAACTCCAAAAGTTTTTTCGAAACATACCTAAAACATGAAGTTATCCTAAAAATTCAACAACATATAAAATCATTAGCTAGCTTTCCAAAGTCAAAGCTAGAGATCATGAACCATATCAAACTTTTACGCGTCATATGAAGAAAGTCAAAACAAAATACTACTAATTTAGTAATGTCCACATCATAAACATAACCTAATTGTTCATAAAACAAACAAGGAACACATAACTCAATATTCAACATGTCAACCTATATAATCTCTTAAACATAAAATCAAGAAATAATTATTAAAAATGAAACCAATATGTCCTAAGTACAAATAAGATTAATAAATAATAGGTACACTAAACCACTAGACTTGTAATCACATTCAATATATATATATATATATAGAGAGAGAGAGAGAGAGAGAGAGAGAGAGAGGTGTAAAACTAATAATATAGTTACTTAAAACGTATGGGTAAATCTGTAGAGATAATAATATATCTAAATAATTACTTTAAAGCTCGGAAGTGGTGATAATGCTCGTGTAGTTAATGCTCATGATGATAATGATTATCTACAAATTTGTGCAATGCAATGCAATGTATCATCTCTCAACTCTCGATAACACAAGGTAACTCAATGCTCTCTCAAGTCCACATGTGCCCTCCGACGTACTAACAGTTTCGAAAATTTGTGATCACATCTCCCATATTATATATCCACCTTATTTCCCCGGCTCAATCTCTACTGAAGCACCGTTCAAAACATGTATGAAAGTTTTATATATGGAAGGGGTTCCCACCACGTTGCACGTTCAGTCTTGGGACGTCACTCTCTCATCGAGATCGCCATCCCCATGATTGTACCGGTGGCTGCCAATAGTAAAATTAATTTAAAACCATAAGTATTGAGTCAATAAAACGATCTCTAAAAATACGAAATTCCAACTATACTCACATGCAACACGCCCTAACTAGCAACACGGTTTCTCCACATCGTTCATCAGCATATCCAAATTCAACAACTTCTTAGAGTTAATTATTATATCATCATCACTCAACAGAAACATCTACTCAACTACTCGTCACAAAACTCATAAAAACAATTCATTTTCACCCCAAAACATCTATATGCACAATTCTCATGAGAGTACTTACCAAAGACTAATTCAAAATCCAAAAGTAAACTCTTAGTCACCTCTCCTTAGAAGATTGTATACACCCATTCCTACCTAGGATACCACCATTTCGAACAATCGAGGATACATCATACACATGCTAAATTCCTTCATTTCTCATCACTAACAAAACTACTATTCAATCACATTAATTATCTCCCACTTCATCATATCCTATATCATTATATCACATGCAACCATCAACTTTTACCGCTTTCCATAACCCAACAATCATTTTCCATCAACCTTTAACATTATCCTACTCACTATTGTCACTTAAACAAAATCCTCTAAACACTCAAGATAAAATAAATAACACAATTCTATGATAATCATTTTTAAAAATTAAATGACATAAGTATAATTCTCAAACTATGTTTTAGTCACATTCAACAACAAACAAATAACAAAGTTACAATGTTATTAACCAACTCCTTTTGAACAGCGTTTCCCTTGCAAATCGCTACTCTTTAAACCATCAGTACACATTTTTATATCACGATACCCGTGTGCTGCAGCTTTATCTTCTCTATTTTGATGCGGTGTTGGTGGTGGTTCGAGTGTTTGTTGAGAAGGGAACGCTGATGTTGATCGACTTTGACACCTCTATTGCACTCCAAATCTGAGGTGTCCACAATTGTTCCCCACGCTTCTTATTTGTGTACTTCCTTCGAAGATGAACGCTCATTCTCGTCGCTTCCGGATGAGTGGATCATTCTGCTTCCCCTAAAGACGTCCATACTTTTGGGTTTTTATGATGTATTTTTGTGTTTTCTTTTTCTCCTTAGTTGTGGTCCCTTGTGACCGTTACTCCACCTGCTGATCTTTTTGGAGCTTTCGTTCCTATAGTCGGCGCGCCGTCTATGGGATTGAACCGATATCCGTTATCAAAAAAATCTATACCCAAATTCCACCCTACCCGATTGGAGTTTCTTGAGGACTGGCGGCGGCGGTAAGGTCTTCTTCCTGGTTATGTGCATCAGTTAGGCGGCAAGGCAGGTGGTAAAGG
Organism: Fagopyrum esculentum; assembly: GCA_033239045.1. Classification (NCBI taxonomy): domain Eukaryota; kingdom Viridiplantae; phylum Streptophyta; class Magnoliopsida; order Caryophyllales; family Polygonaceae; genus Fagopyrum; species Fagopyrum esculentum. Next base: position 131,842,512 of record BSUD01000005.1, on the reverse strand, counting down.
CGACAATTGTGAGTTCTAGATCTGGTGGTGCAGCAAGGAAGAGGACCTAGAGTGGCTTCGGGTTCGGTCGATCTCGCTCGACTGAGGAGAAAAGACTGCCCGCAGTCCTGTTTGAGTGGTGATAAATCAGGAGGCGGTACAAGTCCTTCCGGCGGTGGAGTTCGGCGACGAGAGGTGTGGCTCTCCGGCACAAGGCATATGTTGGCGGCAATTGCTGGCTCCGGTGGGTGTAGTGGGTTGAAGAGGCGACTGATGGAGCAGAGCTGGCTCGACACCTGCCTAGATCAGAGAGAAACTAAGGCGTTCAACCCTGGATCAGTTGAGACGGCGACGCAACTCTCTAGGCGAGGAAACGGTACGACAGTGGCGGTACAAACTTGGCGGCGGTGTTGTGGCTATTCCAACTGCGCCCGATTCGGCCAAGGTCCAATAAAGGAGGTTTGACGGTTTGGCTCGGCGATGAAGTTGCATCGGCGGTAGCAGTCTTCGTCTCCAACGACATACGGCAGGGTAGTGACAACATCGTCTTTGTATGATTGTCGGATCTAGTCTTCGATGAGCTCGAGTGGAGGATTCAGCATTGAACAGTAAAACGGGAAGGGAAACTTAGGGTTTGGGGAAAAGCGATGAATGGTGCATCGTAAACGTATCACGTTGTTATAGGTATTCTTATCACAATTTTCAAATTTCGCAACCAGCGTCCAATTAACTCATACAATTCCCTCAAAATTTCCAATTTATTTGTCTTTAGCATCTCGGTAAATTTACAAACCTCAATTTAATCCCAATTAAAATCAATTAGAAAATTTTCTGAAATCCAGGTATTACATACGGTGACGTTATGAATATTATATGTTATGTGATTTTGAATTAATATGTACATTTTAAGATTAGGTTAATCTAACTTGCTAGTTTGTCAAATAAGTGACCCATTTCTATTTTTGTTTGTGTATTGGTTGGTTATCAATCTATTGACAAGTAAAGGTGAGTGGCAAATAACGTTTTTGAAGCATACCGGGGTTACACTTGATCCCCTCTCAACCTATCTCATAAGTTAAGTAAGTTAAAACTTAAGCCAATGTTTTAATATCTTTAAATTTTTTATTTTTTTTTGACTAAGAAGGTAAGAAGTTAGGAAGGTCAACATCTATTGGTTGGCTATCCTATAGCATCCTTGCGGATGATAGCATCAATAGATGCCGGAATACATGCACTATCCATATGAATGTCCTGATGAGAAGAATTGACAACGGGATTATCGTGACCAAGGTTAGCAAGCTTATCCGCCACGCCGTTGATCTCTCTATAGATGTGGTTAACTTGGACATGAGGAAATTCTGCAATCAGGAAATTGATGTCTGTAATGCTAATATCCAATTCCCGCGGTGGTTTCCAAATGTTCTTTATTGAGTTCATAATCATAAGGTTATCCCCTTCAATATCGAGATTTCTAATTCCCAACTGTTTTGCTTTAATAAGACCCATTTTCAAAGCATAAGCTTTAGTTTGGAGGATAGAGGTGTGACCACACTTACCATAGTCTAAGCCAACCACTGAGGCATTATGATCCCTTAGGATGAATTCATATGAGCTTTGTCCATCATTTTTTTTGGCCCGTCAAAGTTAAGTTTGATGGTTCCTATATTAGGTGGCGTCCATTTAATATTCTTTTGTTTTCTTTTCTTAACCATTGTTGTAATTTTCTCCTTCTCCCTCTCGAATCTTCATTCCCTTATTTGGGATTTCACTATATGTGAGACATTAGTTATTTTACTGTTACAGAAGATGTTCTTATTCCTCACAGACCATATATTCCACCACGTGACAAAGAGAGAGATAATAGTCGGGTCTTCCAGTTTTATTATGATAATGTGGATTATCTCTCTTAGATATTTAATTAGTCGTATCAATATTTTGTATGCACTCCCGGGTTTTGGGGTCAGTAATGTTGTCCAACGTGAATGGGCATCTGAGGAAAATATGAGTAGCGCTCTCAAAAGGATGTTGGCAGAGTACACAACTCATGGGGACTGGGATCTTTTGTTTTTCTAGGTTTTCTTTCATTGGAAGTCCATTTATTGATAATTTCCATATGAAGTTTTTTATTTTCGGCATGATGTCAATATTCCAGATCCATGAATTATCAATCTATGAAGAACCGGCATTCTTATGGAGGAGAGTAAGAGCATCTTTAGTATGGAACCAACCATCCACACTCGGAGCCCAATAGAGTCTATCTCGGATTTCACAACTCGGGATTGGATGGTTTTTAACCTTGTTAATTATACTGGAGTAGTAAGTTGTTTTCCAGATTGTTTAACTTATCTTGGTCCCATTTCTTATTCGTGATGAGGGAGCAAACAGTTTCGTCCATGTTGGTTATTAATTCTTTATTAATAACATATTCTTCTAATGGGAGGTCGTCAATCCGTCGATCTTTCCAGATTCTAATAGTTTTTCTATCCCTAAAATTCCATCTGATTCCTTGATCAAAGTCTGATCTTAAATTCATTAGTCTCTTCCATTGCCAGGACGTATTTTTGCCCATTTTGTAGTTCTATAGCCGGTTCCCGCTTAGGTACTTCTCCTCAATAACTTTAACCTAGATATTATCTGGTTCTACCATAATTTTCCATAAGAGTTTTATTTGTAAGGCTTTATTCATGTCTTTTGCTCTCCTAATTACGACACCTCCTTTTTCCTTTGGCTTGCAGATCCTATCCCAGCTAATGAGTGGGTGGTAGTTCGGACCTTTATTCCAATAAAATTGCCTATTAATTTGGTCTAATTCTTTGTGTATGGAAGACATGAGCATAAAGCTTTGCATTATGTAGCTAGGCTTGGCATTTAGGTTGGCCTTAATAAGGACTACACGTCCTTCCTGAGAAAGAGAAGAAGCTTTCCATTTTGACAGTTGCTTCCTAGCGTTTTCAATAACATCAACAAACACCGATTTGTTCACTCTACCGTTAATAATCGGACAGTCAAGATACTTTTCCAGGTTGGTGCTTGGAGAGATACCTATATTCTGTTATATCATTCTTTTCGTTTGGTTGTCTAAATTCCCGGAAATCTGGAAGGCCGATTTATGATAGTTAACTGTTTGGCCTGAAACTTGGCAGTATTTAGATAGGGCCTCAAGGATTTTATTGCAGGCCGGATTCGTCCCTTTCGCAAAGATAATGATATCATCTGCAAAGGCCAAGAAACAAATAATAGTTCCAAATCTAGTGATTGGGAAGCCGATGCTCTTATTATCCTCATTGCTTTTTTTTGGAGGTTTCTCGCCAGCACTTCTGCAACGAGGTTAAACAGAAGTGGGGATAGGGGGTCGCCTTGGCGCAATCCTCTAGTTGGATATATGACCTTGGTTGGGTTATCGTTGATTAGAATGGAGTAAGAGGCAGTGGTGATACACTCATTAAACCATCCTATAAATTTTTCAGCAAAGCCAAGCTTTTTGAGAATAGAAATGATACAAGTCCATTCAACCCTATCGTAGGCTTTTTCCATATCGAGCTTGATTGCTACATAGCCATTTTTACCTTTCTTAGTTCTGAAGCCATGGAAAATCTTGTGAGCAATCAAAATGTTATCATGGATTAATCTGTTTGGGTAAAAGCACCTTGTAAGGGGTGGATTAATTTAGGGAGAAGATTCTTTAATCTGTTCGTTAGGATTTTTGCAATAATATAATAAATTGTTGAGCAGAGGCTAATGGGCCTGTAATGACTTGTTGATGATGGGTTATCCGTTTTTGGAATTAGTGTAATGAATGTGTGATTTATTTGTTTGAGTAATTATCCGGATCTGTAGAAACTTTTGACTGCACAGATAATTGATGGGCCTACAATGTGCCAGTATTTATGAAAGAAGTCAGTTGGGAAACCATCAGGGCCCGGGGATATATCACATCCTATCTAAAAGGTTGCCTTTTTGATATCTTCATTTGTGAAAGGTCTAGTTAGCATTATATTTTCAACTTCAGTGATTTCCTTTTGCATGATTTCAAGTTGATTATGGAGTTCCACTGAATTGACATGAGAGGCCATGAATCTAGATTCGTAATCCGCACGAAACTCCTCCTCAATCTCGGCTTCTGAGACCAACAGTACCCCGTTACTATTTGCAATAGCTGCTATGTTTTTATGATTTCTTCTCTCTGTAGCTCGCCTGTGGTGGTATTTGGTGTTCTGATCCCCAAGTCTAAGATGATTAGATTTCGCCTGTTGTGTCCAATATTTGTGTTGGTAGTCAATGAGGCATTCCCTTTTTCTGTTTAGCCTACCTAGTTTATTTTCCTTCTGTGCTGTATAATTAGTGATAATTTCTCCTTGTAACTTCTCAATTGCATTTTCAACCTCACTTACTTGTTTGTTGATGTTTCCAAATTGTACTCTACTCCATCTTTTAAGTTTATTCTTTAGAAGGCTCAGTTTCTTGACAACGTTAAACATGTGTGTTCCCTGAAACTGTGTTCTCCATATTTGTTTGATAAGATTCTCGCATTCTCTTCTTTGCGTCCACATCATTTCAAATCGAAATGGTTTATTTCTAGTTTGTTGGTCAATGTTCTGGAGATTTACTGATATCCGGCAATGGTCAGAGGTGGTAAATGCATGATTCCAAGTGAAAATGTGCGGATAGGCTTGAATAACTTCTTGTTGCGCTAAGGCCCTGTCAAGTTTCTCGAAAGTATTATTTTCCCCTTCTTTTCGTTTCCTCCAGGTAAATTCATTTCTTTTCATTATTAAATCAACCATGTTACATTGTTGGGTAAACTCATGAAGCCTCTTGGTTCTATTTAGATTAATATATGCTCCTCCTTTCTTATCTAAGAGTTTCAACAGATCATTGAAATCATCAATCATCAGAGAGGGATATTTACTTGCATTAATATAATCTTTCATTTTTTACCAAAATTATCCTTTCTGATATTCAGACGGAGGTGCATAGATAAATGTTATGTTTATGTTGTAGTTAGAAGTAAGGTTCTTATGGTTAACTGTAATAAATCTATTCTCCTTTGTAATGATCTCTATTTTCTCGTTAATCATTTGGTATCCTTTCCAGAGGAGGCATATTCCTTTTGAAAAAATGTATGCAGGGACAAAGCAGATGTTATTAAATCTTGCGCTTTTCCAACATTTTTTGTTAGGTTCCATACTCGTTTTTATTTCAGCTAGCATGATCATCTGGATTTTATCATTTTTGCAGATTATGTTGAGATCCATCCAAAAAAATTTCTTCCTCATTCCTCTACAATTCCAGAAAGCAATTTTCATTTGATCCGTTGTAGATTTTTGGGTGGAGAGCCCCTAGTCCTTCCCGAAACAGTTGCTTTCGCATTCTTCCTTTGGATTATGGAGCTAAGGGTTGATGTTTGTTTTCCTATAAAGGGGTTCTCACTATGAAGCATAGAAATTTACTTGGACGGGATCCACAGAATTAGATCAGCAATAGGAGGATACAAGGAATGGAGTGTTCCTCGGCTTCTATATCTTCCTGAGGACCAATTAGAACTAGCACCCAAATTTTTATTCCACACCAAACTAATCCCTCTTCTAACTTTGGGTGCATCCTTAATATTGACACCTTCAAAGATTCGCAGTATAGTTCTCTTTCTTTTGCGTCTAGTTTAGCAGTATTATCCTTTTAAGAGCACGCCTTTGGTATGCAAAATTCAAGTTACATTTTAAGATGGTCATAGATCTCAAAATTTTCCTTATTCGGCCCATTACTTTGGTTAGATCTTTCTTGTAGCTGCAATACCGGTTCTGATTTATTCCAGTCAGAGTATAAACCGCAAGTTTGCATAAAAAATTTAAAAACTCATGTACAGCGCAATCAGACTTTGTTACAACAAATTCGTGTTTCACCATAAGTTTTCCTAATTTATTGCATAATCTGAAATACAAAGAGAGGCATGTGTCAGCATTCTCGTAGTTTCCATATACTTTCCTATGTTTCTTATGCAAGCTGAGCCACTTAATGTTCGCCAGGTCATGGTCTGTAAGATTGAGCTCCCCCGATTTCCGGAGCTGATACCGTTTTAGAGAGTATGGGCATCGAGTCTTAAGGCTCCAGCAGTGACAGTTGATCAGAAAGGTCCTGCACAGTAGTAAAAAGAGGCGACAGCAGCAAGCAAAACATTAGAGAACAAGCAAGGAGAAGTAAAACAATATTCTTATAGATAAGAGACATATCACGCATAGATAGTCAATAGTGCACGAAAAGACAATAGTGAAAGGTCTTTTCCTAGGGGGCATACAAGCAGTTTCAGCAGAAAGAAACTTCCCGGAGGAAATTATAAGGCATGAAAGCCTATGCAAACACAAGATTATTTTAGTCATAATAAGTGAGGCCAGTTTCATAAAGGGAGGCTCACATACCCTTAACAAAAGATAGCATTTATTTATCATTCTAATATCATTTGGAGAAATCAGATTCTGGCTCTTTTAATCCCCTTCGGAGTCGAGGTTCACTAGTGCCTCATTTCACTTTCCTTTTGCTTGAAGTTGACTTAGACCTTTTAGTTTTAACTTCCAGCTCCTCCAGTTGTCTATGCATTGTATTGTTAGTGTGGAAGGAGTGGAAAGAGCCTGCAGAGATCATTATTTCATCATCAATCGGGGCTGGAAAATTGTGCAGTAGGTTAGCCAACGCCACACCATTTTCACTTGAGCTCAGAGTCATTTCAATTCCCTGATCATTAATCATATTCATTGCAAACTTCTCATCCTCAGGCAGGGGAATGCCAATTTCTTGCTCCAGGAAGGTGGGTTGCACTAGGACATTGCCAAAGATCTCGTTACTATAATCCTTAGGGGGTTGCCCCTCACCTGTTTCCTCATTGGGGCTTGGGCTGACCTTTGGCTCCTTGCTCTCACAAGGGCCCAAGGAGCTGCTTTTCGAGCTTTGGGAAGAGATGTCATTGAAGGCAACTGTGATACCAGTGGTCCCCGAGAGATAAGGCTTAACTCCATTGACAAACACTGGAGACCTTTTTTTTCTTCTTGTGGCTCATCACTAGTGTCCAGTCAGCATCTTTCTCCTCTTCCTTGCCCTTCTTGCTTGTACCAGTTTCCCTTTTTTACCCATTCCTGAAAGAGTAGTTAGTTTCTTAGCACTTATCATTCTCATGGGGCATTGTTCAAAACCATGGTCTTTCTTAGCACAGAATCCGCAACCTTTGGAGAAGTCCTCAAACCAGACTTTGAACATTTTGGTCTTTCCCTCATCATCCGGGATGGGAACTTCCTTCTCTTTCTGGTAATTCTTCTCGATATCATAGTTAATGCAAATGCGGGCATAGTTCACACCCATACCCTTTTCAGAGAAGGGGTCAAGGCGGATGAATTTGCCAACTTTGTTCACCTCAATGATGGTTCTAATAGCTTCCTTATTGATGTATTCAAGAGGGATAAGGGATCCTTACCCACACATCAACAACTGATACGTTTTCAGTAAACACATTGAAATTGGGCTTCCAGGGACGGAGAATGAGAATATGAACAAAGATGTAAAAAGGTCTCTTCTCCAAAATCATGGTTATCATAGGATTAGAGAAGTTAATTTCGAACCAGTGGTTAAGCTTAGGGATAAACTGAACTTCAGCCTTAATATTTCTCCATTCAGACAGCAGTTTAGTTCTCACCTTATTAAATTCAACTAGTACATTCCCCGTGCCCTACGCGGGTTTGTTTAATTTTTCTGAAATGATCAATATAAATAATATTAAAAAAAATATAATTATTATTATATAGTTATTGTTAACCGTAGTTTTAAAGTTATAAATAATTTTTTTGAATAAATAATTTGTATTTTTCGTCCCCTTGAAATGTTAACAGATATTAATTTAAAATGTTAGAGCATATTTCTGAAAATTATAAAGCTCAAGGTTAACATCCAAAAACTGAAAAACTTTTTGGCATAATTCAAAGTAAAAAAAATATAGGGGCACTATCTAGAATTTTCAAAATTTTATAAGTTTCGAAATTTGAAGGAAAAAACTAAAATTAGGAGTACAATCCATTAATTTTCATGACAAAATAATCACATCACCTGAAGAAAAAAAGTATAATAAATAACTTGATAAAAAAGATGAACGAAAATAGTGTGAAAAAAAAGTAATATTTAAATACATAAACAAATTTGTTATTAAAACCAATATGAATAAAATAAGATTTATATTATTTGTTAATAAAAAAATGTAAATTGTTTGGAAGAGGTAGTAGAGATTTGATTTTAATTGTGTTAATTATTTAAAGAAGGTTATATAAATTATATTTAATCGTAAATGATTATTTAAAAATGATTTGAATTTTTTTTAGTATATCTACTTCTATTATACTTACTAAAACAGAGCACGAGTTGATGACGTGGTGCGCTGTGAACGCAAGATTTTTGAAATTGAGCTCCCACAATTAAAGCCAATAAATCTTTATTTTTTACACTATTTTTTAAACCATAAAATCTTTTATTATTAAAATAATAATTTTATATAAACCAAATCTATTATACTTACTAAAACAAAGCACGGGTTGATGACGTGGCGCGCTGTGGACGCACGATTTTTAAAATTGAGCTCCCACAATTAACGCCAATAAATCTTTATTTTTTACACTATTTTTTAAACCATAAAATCTTTTATTATTAAAATAATAATTTTATAGAAACCAAATCTATTATACTTACTAAAACAGAGCACGAGTTGATGACGTGGCGTGTTGTGGACGCAGGATTTTTGAAATTGAGCTCCCACAATTAAAGCCAATAAATCTTTATTTTTTACACTATTTTTTAAACCATAAAATCTTTTATTATTAAAATAATAATTTTATAGAAACCAAATCTATTATACTTACTAAAACAGAGCACGGGTTGATGACGTGGCGCGCTGTGGACGCAGGATTTTTGAAATTGAGCTCCCACAATTAAAGCCAATAAATCTTTATTTTTTACACTATTTTTTAAACCATAAAAAATCTTTTATTATTAAAATAATAATTTTATAGAAACCAAATCTTCTATTATACTTACTAAAACAGAGCACGGGTTGATGACGTGGCGCGCTGTGGACGCAAGATTTTTGAAATTGAGCTCCCACAATTAAAGCCAATAAATCTTTATTTTTTACACTATTTTTTAAACCATAAAATCTTTTATTATTAAAATAATAATTTTATAGAAACCAAATCTATTATACTTACTAAAACAAAGCACGGGTTGATGACGTGGCGCGCTGTGGACGCACGAATTTTGAAATTGAACTCCCACAATTAAAGCCAATAAATCTTTATTTTTTACACTATTTTTTAAACCATAAAATCTTTTATTATTAAAATAATAATTTTATAGAAACCAAATCTATTATACTTACTAAAACAGAGCACGGGTTGATGACGTGGCGCGCTGTGGACGCAGGATTTTTGAAATTGAGCTCCCACAATTAAAGCCAATAAATCTTTATTTTTTACACTATTTTTTAAACCATAAAATCTTTTATTATTAAAATAATAATTTTATAGAAACCAAATCTATTATACTTACTAAAACAGAGCACATGTTGATGACGTGGCGCGCTGTGGACGCAGGATTTTTGAAATTGAGCTCCCACAATTAAAGCCAATAAATCTTTATTTTTTACACTATTTTTTAAACCATAAAATCTTTTATTATTAAAATAATAATTTTATAGAAACCAAATCTATTATACTTACTACAACAGAGCACGGGTTGATGACGTGGCGCGCTGTGGACGCAGGATTTTTGAAATTGAGCTCCCACAATTAAAGCCAATAAATCTTTATTTTTTACACTATTTTTTAAACCATAAAATCTTTTATTATTAAAATAATAATTTTATAGAAACCAAATCTATTATACTTACTAAAGCAGAGCACGGGTTGATGACGTGGCGCGCTGTGGACGCAGGATTTTTGAAATTGAGCTCCCACAATTAAAGCCAATAAATCTTTATTTTTTACACTATTTTTTAAACCATAAAATCTTTTATTATTAAAATAATAATTTTATAGAAACCAAATCTATTATACTTACTAAAACAGAGCACGGGTTGATGACGTGGCGCGCTGTGGACGCAGGATTTTTGAAATTGAGCTCCCACAATTAAAGCCAATAAATCTTTATTTTTTACACTATTTTTTAAACCATAAAATATTTTATTATTAAAATAATAATTTTATAGAAACCAAATCTATTATACTTACTAAAACAGAGCACGGGTTGATGACGTGGCGCGCTGTGGACGCAGGATTTTTGAAATTGAGCTCCCACAATTAAAGCCAATAAATCTTTATTTTTTACACTATTTTTTAAACCATAAAATCTTTTATTATTAAAATAATAATTTTATAGAAACCAAATCTATTATCTATTATACTTACTAAAACAGAGCACGGGTTGATGACGTGGCGCGCTGTGGACGCAAGATTTTTGAAATTGAGCTCCCACAATTAAAGCTAATAAATCTTTATTTGTTACACTATTTTTTAAACCATAAAATCTTTTATTATTAAAATAATAATTTTATAGAAACCAAATCTATTATACTTACTAAAACAGAGCACGGGTTGATGACGTGGCGCGCTGTGGACGCAGGATTTTTGAAATTGAGCTCCCACAATTAAAGCCAATAAATCTTTATTTTTTACACTATTTTTTAAACCATAAAATCTTTTATTATTAAAATAATAATTTTATAGAAACCAAATCTATTATACTTACTAAAACAGAGCACGGGTTGATGACGTGGCGCGCTGTGGACGCAGGATTTTTGAAATTGAGCTCCCACAATTAAAGCCAATAAATCTTTATTTTTTACACTATTTTTTAAACCATAAAATCTTTTATTATTAAAATAATAATTTTATAGAAACCAAATCTATTATACTTACTAAAACAGAGCACGGGTTGATGACGTGGCGCGCTGTGGACGCAGGATTTTGAAATTGAGCTCCCACAATTAAAGCCAATAAATCTTTATTTTTTACACTATTTTTTAAACCATAAAATCTTTTATTATTAAAATAATAATTTTATAGAAACCAAATCTATTATACTTACTAAACAGAGCACGGGTTGATGACGTGGCGCGCTGTGTACGCAGGATTTTTGAAATTGAGCTCCCACAATTAAAGCCAATAAATCTTTATTTTTTACACTATTTTTTAAACCATAAAACCGTTTATTATTAAAATAATAATTTTATAGAAATCAAATCTATTATACTTACTAAAACAGAGCACGGGCTGATGAAGTGGCGCGGTGTGGACGCAAGATTAGATTAGAGAAGTATACAAAACAAAAGCACGTAAAAAAATCTATTTCACAATATTCTTTCTCATTTTTTCAAAACCCGCACAAGGTGCGGGTATTATACTAGTTTGTTTACAAAATCTTGTTTTGTTTGGAAATTATGTGTCAAAGTTTGTTTAGTTTGATTGAGATTTAAAAAATATTTAATCATTTAAATTTTTTTTAAATATGATGTTAATATCAAACTAATTAATTTCAGCGGTTGAAATAATTGTTATATATTAATTAAAAAATAAAAAATATGAAATATAAAATTTGATACGTAGATCATTATAAATATATATTTTATTAACTATAAGATTTTGTGAACTTAATAAAAATACGTAGATCAATATAAATATATATTAATAAAGATTAAATTTGATATTAGTTTTGAAGATATTGAAAATAGGTAATCATTCAGGTACGGCCCTCTTTTTGCGGTACGGCCGTACGGCCGTACCGCAGGGCGACACGTGTCCCGAAAAAAAAAAAAAAAAAATTTTTTTTTTTTTTTTTTTTTTTTTTTTTTTTTTTTTTTT
>BSUD01000005.1:131780255-131824271 GCA_033239045.1 Fagopyrum esculentum | reverse complement strand
TCGCATGTAACTTCCCTTCTAATAATGGCAAGATCCTCTTCAAACAGATCATAAATCTAGAGATGATCTACCATGGTAAATGAAAGGCTCGTACTCTAGCCGTGACTACTGGTTGTCCAAAACCTTGAAATAAACCGTCCATATATGTCGCAAGTATAGTCCTTGACCTCCATGGAATTTCACAATTGATCTAGAGATCTACTCAGCAAAACTCACCAGTCACACCTTCTTGGCAGGATTAGGGCGTATGGTCTTAGAATTCCCGGAATTCGCTTATGTCTCACCAGAACTCGACTTACTACTCGCTAGGACTGCTCAATGTGGTTATCCTTCCACAATTCCTTTGACTTCTGACCTAAGGTATATCCCGTTGACCTACCAGTCCTTGCATTGATCTATTTACAATCTTGACATGGAGCTTCCTATTTAGCTCTAAATTCTCGAGGTGCGGTAATAAGTCTACACCGAGACAATAATATCAACCTCATGATGGTTTCTCATGATTGTCTAGTGAACTTCTTCTAGTAGGTGACTAATCTTATATCATTTTTCTTCTCCGAATCGGTCTGTAACTGTCAATTGGTCATTACTACCCATTCCGGGTTGGAACCTCAGTTAGGTTGTACTTTTGCATAGATTCTATAAGGCATTCTCATCTCAACACTTTATCTAATTTAGCAAGACCCGCCTTTTGATACATGATTTTCCTTCTCACGGTTAAGCTATTCTCTTGGTTTACACTTTAGCGATCATAGTGTTATCGATCCGAGAGTATAGCTTTTATTAAACATATACCGGTACCATGTTGATTGGTCTTATTATTTTCTTCACTCTTATGTTATCAGCCGAGAATGGACTTCTAGCACCCCATTTGTACGTAATATCACTACTACTCCTCCATCTACATATTCTTGGTTATCTTGGCTAGCTTGAATCTTCATTAGAGTACTATCAATTCTCATTAAACTCTCATATAAACATTTTCCGGTAATCATCTTATTGAGGTGATACAGGATCTATATAATAACTTTCCATCACCTAACATCACTCTATCTCACCTCCGTTCCGACAGAGGTGTATAACCCAGCTAACATCACCTCAACTTGACAAGTCGTTTGTACCATTGAGTTTTCTGCTCGGTGGGTTAGGACCCATCACACTCTCGTTTTACTACTCTAATAGTTTAGTCGTCAACCTTTGATCATAAAGACATTTTCCGTGAATCCAAAGTGATTGACCCCAAAACTCTTTACACCAATTACACCGTAATTCTATACGGATGAAGTATCAAGTATCTTCCTTAATCCTTACTTGCCTTAAGGAAAGAAGGTAACAATTGGAAGACAACCTCTTCCATTTACTTCTTAATTCTTCTTACATGGATCTACACTCTCTTACTCCAACTAGAGTCTACGCTTAATCAGCTTGAAATCCACCTATAGCTGATCCAAGAAGATCGTTGTTGGCTGCTTGAGGAAATTCTCCAAGGCGTCGGTAAAGTTACTTCATAAAACCACAGTCAAAATTATCTCTTCTCATCCATACATAATTCGTCAATACCAAACAACTCTTGCACGTCCTCAGTTGTCGTCGGTTACTCTATAGTTGACTTATCTCGGTATCCCGGACTTACTCTTCTCCTACCTCTATTGGCATAAAATTCTTGGTGAGCATCACTTACTTGGTTAATCCTTCCACCTTTCATTAATTCGTTTTATCGTTTACGCTTTTGTTTCCTTAGGCTAACTCTCTTTCTCGAGCACCAATGTATCCTTCATTTGGCATCAATAGTCATTTCAAGTCCTTCATGATAGATGGTAAGCGTATTTGTGATTCCGATGACTTTAATTATCATTCACTTGCAGTCTCCTTTATATGGACCGTATGTGTTGATGACCTAGGTCCCGTGATACTCGGGATTACCTTGGACTCTCGAGTCAACCCAGGTCATTCTCACATGTTCCTTCATTAGCGTTGTTTATAATATTGGTCTCTTGAACTCCGTGGACTCTATTACCGGCCTTCAACTCTTTTGATATTGGCGTCGCGGTTCCTTTCAACTTCTTATATCTTTGATAAGGTCAAAACTTCTCCACACTTGCGGGGTCTATCTTCCTCTTTTATACTCAATTGTAGATATTCATTTTGTGCACCTCAGATCCTCATATCTAGGTTGACACTCTATCTAGTCTGGTCTCTCGTGCCCATAATTATCTATGGAGCATCTGTCTCGATTGTAACATACTTTATTCCGTAATCATGATTGTGCTCCGTCCTACTTGGTTCTTATCCCACTATTAATATCTCCAATCTACGCTCTTGGCGTCTCTTGCAGGGTTCTCCAAATTCATCTCTCAGCTTCATACGGCCAAGTTCCTTGGGTGTCTTCCTACTCCTTTTATTTGATCTGACTCGGAAATTCTTTTACCATATGATTGTCTCTGTGGTGAAATTTATGTCAACATCTTTACTTCTTTGCCCACTCGTTCTTTGGATGATTTATAAGGTCACCATGACGCCCACTAGAGTATAATACTCAATCCTAGGTCTGAATCCATTGTCTCATGTTGAAAACTCTTCAAGTCCGCTACCGATTTATCATGAGGCGATAATCACTTCATGATATCACAACTAAAGAATATAAGATATCCTTTAGGATACAAACATGCTACACATATACATATATATAATCTTACACTAAAACCTATCAATATAAGTCTACATACTACTCACCTATCATACCAAGTTGCAGAGATCCACGAAGAACGATGGTGGTCCGACATACTACTAACCCAACAACCCGACTATTCGCATGTGTAAAACCAGAAATTCAGTTTGAAATTCTTATACCCCTTTCGGGTTCTAGTTAGTTTACACATTCGGTCTTTCAGAAGATTTCAAGTGTCATTGTTGCCAACCCAGCTTCGATACCATGTTGTAACACCCCAAGTTCTCGGAACTCGGGGAGCTACTGGTTAAGACCTCACAATGGGTCCCGACCTTGGTTTAACAACAATTTTACTAGGATCTTACAACAAGGCACAAATGTATTTAAAACAATTTCAAACATAATAATTTATTTTATGAATGTACACATGTGACAGCCTTACAAAAACATCTATATATTTATATAACATGCATGCCGAATGGAAGACTCCCCCGTCCCCATCTAATGAGTATGTGGACCCGGCTGACCATCCGTCCCGGATCTCTCTGCAACTGTCTATCTCAACAAATCTACAACACGGATAAACCGTTAGCTAACACTCTAAATATCAGTAGAATAAAGATAGCACAAACACAAACAAGGTAAAATAAACACCCATCATGCCGGCACACAATTCGGTTATTATCTAATAGCTTAGGTGATTCACTTTATTCCGTTTTAAAGTTGTGGCACGAGAAATCTTAAGAGTTCTCGCCTCCGTTCCTTATCCAACTAGGTGTAGGTCTAGCTTACCTCCGCCGGTAGCATCACTACAAACCGAGTGTGGACTAGTCCCTAAAGAAACCCCCAGCGCCCTCAAGCTAACTGAGGAGAATGCCACCGCTTGTTACTCTTAGGCCAATGTATAGGTCGGTGGATAATTACTACTAAGTACAAATATAAACATCTCATTCACACACCACTACCATTATTCACACTCATATCGAGAAGCTAGCTAAGTAAGCCCAAAGGACTTACCTAAATCAAATCATAATCATGTTATCTCGACTCGGTCCGCAATCGCAGGAACTCAACCGCCTGTTATTAAAGGCAAGTGGATCAATAATGTATTCCACTTTATTAGCAGTCTTCAACTTCTAAGATATTTAACTCTATCATCAGATAAATTACCAAAATACCCTCGTAAAGGCAAATGACTATTTTGCCCCTAGTGTCCAAAACCCTAGAAGTATTCTTAGTATATTTTTAAAACTTCATAAGAAGTCCAAAATCATAATATATCACTCACAAGAAAGATCTATTTAAGTTGGAAGATTTTTGCCAACTTTTTAACTTCCATAAAAAAAATCACTAACGATCTCACTTTGACCTAACTTAGAACGATCATACAAAACTCTAAAAATCTCAAATAAAATATATAATCCTTATATGCAAAGTATTCTACTCACTAGAAGAAATAAATCTCAGAAGGAATCAATAACTAGTCTTACACAAAAATCTCAAGTTGACTCTTCAACACAATTTCTTCCATACTTAGCCAAAAATCTGTACTTTACCAAACTGCACACTAGGTTACTTTGGAAACTTATAAGTCTAGATTCGATCGCTGGATCGACCACAACTTTTGATACATCATAGTATGCATCTCACTCTATGTTCCATCAAAATTTCATGTCCATCAGATAGATCTAACCTATTCATATCTAGATCCAAAAACTGCTTCCACACACAGTTTCCCATACTTAGAATATTTCACCAAAAATAGAAAAATTGTTTACTGTCTCAACTTTGAAAAATCATAACTACTAAACCTCTTGATGAATTTCCCTCAATTTTTGATATACTCTACTATGTAATCCTAACTAAGACATATACAAAATTCAAGCCCAACAGAGATTAAATACCTATCTAAAACTGTCTCACAAAACTGCATCATATGCAGTTTTTCTCAACACTCAGCACACTTATAAAAACTGCATGAGTAGCCAACTTTGGAACACCATAACTCTCAAACTGTAACTCCAATTCTTCCCAAATTTTAGTATGATCTACTATGCACTATTGAATACATCATATCCGAAAATCAGCAACAAAGGAGGAGTCTAACTTACCCAAATCTGGATCACAAAACTGTATCAACATGCAGTTTTCCAGCACTTAGAAATTTCAGCACAACAGAAAAAACTGCTTACGACCCAAACTTTGAAAAATCATAAATCTTAAACCACTCGCTGTATTACTCTCAAATTTTAATATGTTCTACCAAAATATCCCATCTATAACATATAAAAATTTCAGCCCAAAAGGATGAGTCTTTCATACCTAAATTTGGTCTCGAAAATGACAGCTCATCACTTCGTGAAAACTCGAAAACGCCTCAGCTTTTCAAGCTATCTTCCGAGGCTGTTAGATACGGCTTGGAGACACAACGGGTGTTCACATCAGCACATATATATTAAGGTTAAAGCTAGAGAAGGACCAAGAAAGAATGGGTATTGATCTTACACGATTTCGTGTCTCAAAAGGGGCGAAGGAAGCATCACCGACTATTGTTGCTGGAGTCCGCAACTGCAGCAGGGAGGAGGGCGCTGAATGGCCAAAGAGGAGCACTTGCGGCCCCAGAAGGCGCCCCCGCGGCCAAAGCAAGGTGCCCCTGCGGTCTGGGCTCCCAACTGCGCCAACGGCTAGGGCAAGGCGCGCCTGCGGCACCGCTGCAGAGGTGTAGTCTGTCATCTATCATGGCGCTGCGGTTGGTGTACTGCTCGACTGGATGTTGGCACCGGCCGAAGAGGTTGTGGGGGGTGTCTCTCCGCTACTATCGTCGATGTCGGTGTGCAGAAAGGAGAGAAGCGATCAATGGTTGCTGCGATGTGCACGAAAACGGAGAAGACGAGAGGAATCCCAGAACTGTCCGTCGTGTGCGAGGAAGGCGAAGTGCAGACTAGCGCTTTGTGTGCCGCCGACGAGCATCAACAAGGTTGGGATCCGGAGGACTAGGTTAACGTGAAGGTGAGGAGAGGCTGCTAGGGTTCCGGCGCTTCTGGATAGACGAGGAGAGACGTGCGAGAGAGGAGAAGAGACGTTAGAGAGAGATTGAGGGAACTGCAGATCCAAAGTGTAACCCTAATGGGCCCGGATGGCATGTTCATGATGGACCCGGTTGGCCTGTAATGACGGCCCGGTAAGCGCGTTTTTTTAAAAAAAAAAACTTAAAAGGAGAACGAATCGGTCGCAGTCCAGTGGACTCGGAATTAAACCAGAAATAAAATTTCTGGATGTTACATCAGTTACCCCTTAGCATAAGTTTCGTCCCGAAACTTAAAAGAAGGTAACATAAGGACGAAGTCTATACAAAAGAAATAAAGTGCCAGAAAAAGTCATAATTTGTCAAGTTCTTATTTGTTTCGGAAATAGTCGGAAGAAAATTTTTCCGTGTAATACACTTTGATTTGTGCTTCACTAGTTTTTGCTCTTCTTTTCTTTCCACTGGGCTGGCTTCAATTGGGTGATTTTCCTTGGCTTCAGTTGGACTTCCTTCCTTGACAATTGTGTACTCCTCGTGATTCTCATTGGAAGAGTTTTTAGGGATCTCACACACTTTCTCTTTATATGATTTGTTTCTTTCACTCATGCTTAGCATAGATATAACCTTAGCAATGTATATGTGTTTGGTTTGGATTTTTGGTGTGGGATGGTAGTTCATTTTATAGGAGTGTTTGTTCAATCTCACGTCTGGACTATCAAACCAGACAGCTTGAAATTTGT
The DNA here is from genome assembly GCA_033239045.1 of Fagopyrum esculentum. Lineage (NCBI taxonomy): Eukaryota > Viridiplantae > Streptophyta > Magnoliopsida > Caryophyllales > Polygonaceae > Fagopyrum > Fagopyrum esculentum. The sequence goes on along the minus strand of BSUD01000005.1, from coordinate 131,817,838 downwards.
TCAGGTTAGTAAAGAGATACCCTTCTAACAGGGCTTTATGCCTAATGACAAGTTCAATCTCATACTCGTAATCACCAGCAGGGAAAATCAAGATAGATAGGAAATCAAACCACAGAGCACCAAGGCATATCACTGAGAGGGGGAGAACATACCTGGTTTCGCCGGAATTCAGAATAATCCATAATTGTGCCACCTTTGTCATCATCAGGTTTTGTGCTTTTCCAGAACTTGCAAACACCCATCTCATTTCATCATCATAGGTAAAGGACATATCATATACAGATGGTTCAAATCGAGTTATAGGGTTTGAAATTAGTTGGGCAGATCAAGAGATTCAGACCTGATTCTTTGAACCAGACTGAGGGATCTTCTAGACCACATAATAGCCGCTCGTCGACATCTCCTCTGAAGCACAGATCCTACCCGAATCGTCTCCTCTTTATCTCTTTCCTTTCTCCTCCTTTTCCAACCTTGTTTCGCTTTATTTGGAAACCAGACAGCTTTTTTGTTTCTTCACAATCGTCTTTTTGCCTCAACCAGCTTCCATCCATACTTAGCTTGTTTGAATATTCGATGGAGACTGGAACAAACACGGGTTTGCCAATACTTTGATCGGCCGACCTATTGTTTTGGAGAAGGTACTTATCGCTTTCATTTTGATAGCGGGAGGGGATTCGTATGATAAGGAGACGGTCTGGGGGTTTCAATCGACATAACTCTTTAGGGTTAAGATTGGGGGCGCGTAGTATTTGGACGAAAGGGAGCATATCTTTCGCTATTTGGTCTAAGTCAATTCATGTGATACTAAACACGTTTTTATATAACTCATTGAAGTCTTGTAAATTAACATGAGACGAATTTCAGTAGTAATAAAGAAATCGTTGACATTGTATTAGACCTAGTAAAATGTTAAATTGGGTTGTTACAGGTTAAGAAGCTAGAGAGGATCATGTATTCAATGGAGGGTTGAGATGGTGATGGAACTAGTGTCAAGAGAGATAACCGTGATATGACGTGGAAGAAGTAGGGTTTGAGAGAGGCTTAAAAATAATTTTGAAAATATACAAAAGTGGGGATAGAAAAATTCGTTTAAAAAATAATATACATGGAGACGTTAAATATTGTACAAAAATAATTTTGAAAATCAAAATACTAAAATACTGTCAATTTCTTTTTAAATGGAAACACGATGACAAATGTAATACAATTTATCACTTACTAATATTCCAAATATTTATTATAGTTTATAAATACTAACCATTTTATTAACGTACAATCATGCCCTATAAAACTAATCTATATATTTTATTAAAGTACACTACACTAATGCTGACGTGTAGCTTAATATTTTTTATCGGATTAAATCTTTTACTAAATTATCAATTAAGTTAATAATTTTTTTTACTAAAGCAAAATCTAAAATTTTTTTTAACTAAATCTAATAAAACAATATCTAATTAGTTTGTTTAAAACAAATAAATTCAAATATATATATATACATATATATATATATATATATATATATATATATATATATATATATATATATATAGGTTAGACTAAATAAATGTATTAGTCTTAGATTTTTCCCCCAGATATGCTCAATCTTTACGACGGATGACTCAAGAGAATCAAATATTAGTCTTAGATTTTTATATTCAAGTTAGACTAAATAAATGTATTGTTTCACCATCCCGAGGGTATAGTGGATTTTTATTTATTTGTTATATGTAAGGGGTTCTATATATTTTAATAAAGTATAGACTAATAAATGTTATCTATTTGTTATTATATTTTACTAAAGTACACTACACTAATGATTACGTGTAGCCCCTTATTTTTTATTGGCATAAATCTTTTACTAAATTATCAATTAAGCCAATAATTTTTTTTACTAAAGCAAAATCTAAAAAAAAATTTTAAAACTAAATCTAATAAAACAATATCTAATTAGTTTGTTTAAAACAAATAAATTCAAATATATATATATATATATAGGGTGTGGTTCCCATGATAACAGGTTTATCGTGTAATCATGAGAACAATCTTAGACCGTCGGATGATGAGTATTAAGGGTCGAGATTTAGAGTAGATATCATAATCAATAATAACTACGAATAATAATAATTAGGAATAATCCATTAAACCAACAATAACTACGAATAATCCATTCAACCAACAATAACTACGAATAATACATTAAACGATATGACACATTCGTTACAAAACTAATAATAGTTACGAATTTGTTCTCATGATTACACGATAAGTTTGTTCTCATATGATCTATACTCTCTCTCTATATATATATATATAGAGAGAGAGATTTTTTCCGGATATGCTCAATTTTTACGACGGATGGCTTAACAGAATCAAGTATTAGTTTTAGATTTTTTAAAAATATGCTTTTTATATTCATGTTAGACTAAATAAATGAATTGTTTCACCATCACGAGGGTATAATGGTTTTTTATTTATTAGTTCTATGTAAGGGGTTGAGCTATCTCCTCATTCATTACTACTTAGTCCATTTTTTTATTAATAAAAGTGTGTTCAGATGCGCCGGACTCCACCGACTCTCCTTCCAACTAAACTTTTATTAACTAAAGTTGAACTACTTTTGTCATGTATTGAGAGAGTAAAAATTAAGGCTTAAACACTTCGATCAATTTTTTTTTAATTCCATTAAATCTATCTTCTACAATTATTTTTAATTCAAATTAAATATCAATAACGATCACAATTATTGATTTTATAAAAAATCCTTTTGAAATAAAATCCTATGAATATAATTTATTATTTAATTAATAAAATTTCAAATTGTGTAAGATTGATTTTATTATTAAAATTTCTATCTTTTGTTATTTAGTAATTAGTATGATATTTATAATAAGTAAATTGATTTAAAATATTATATTTATTAAAAAATTTATCATATAAAAAAGTAATTTTAAAAAAAAGTTGGATGGAAAACAACACAGATAGTTTATCTATATGATAAGGTTCTATCCGATTAGTAGACTATAATTATACCTGAAATTATGAATCCTTTCCGTAGATAACACTAAATTAATGTTGATGATGGTAAAAAATATCTTCAAAATAATTATATGACAAATTTAATCTTATCACAGAAATCTTCGAAATAAATCCCGTATCAAGATTTGGAGATAAACACAATAACACACGACTCAAGGAGTCAGAAGGCACCAACTGAAAAACACGCGCTTCTCCCTCTCCCCCCCAACAAGACCGATTTGTTCATTGAATTTTCTCGCTCGCTCGCGTCGCTCCTCGCTCGGGAGTCTTGCCCACCTCCAAATCGTTGAAAGGTCAGTCAAAGACGTCGCAAAGTTTCCAATTCCATGATCGATCTGTAAATTTTATACACTACAACTAGTTAGGTGAAGCCGATCGGTATCTCAAGTCCTCGGTCTTCGTTTTTGTTGAATTTGCAAAATCTCGATTTCAATTTTAGAACCTGCTAGTTATTGCTGATTATCAAATCCTTCTCTCCGAATTTAAATCCAGGCTACAATTGAACAGGTTCTGGTGTTCGATTAGGTTATACATCCATGGATAGCAATAAGGATGAGGCGTTGAGATGCATTGGTATTGCCAAGGAAGCGATTGCTTCTGGAAATAAGGATCGGGCGTTGAAGTTAATAAAAATTGCTCAAAGACTTGATACCGATCTGTCTGTTGACGAACTTCTCGAGGCTTGCCAGAAGATTAATTCATCTTCGCCTGGTCCATCAGAGAATGGAAATTTCCGTCACCGGAGTCATAATGGGGCCGCATCGTCAGGAGCTGGGGGTTGTGCCAATGAGAAGCCAAATTACACCAAAGAACATGTTCAGTTAATTAAGCAAGTTAATAAGAGCAAGGATTATTATGCTATCTTAGGTATAGAGAAGACATGTTCGATGGAGGAAATCAAAAAGGCGTATAAAAAGCTCTCGTTGAAGGTTCATCCAGACAAGAACAATGCTCCGGGTGCAGAAGAAGCTTTTAAAAATGTTGCAAAAGCTTTTAAATGCTTAAGCAAAGAGGATTCGAGGAGGCAATATGATCAGACTGGCCTTGTTGATGAATATGAGCATAACCAACAGCATGTTAGGAGAAGGACAAGTAGTGACGTTTATGAGCAGGATTTTGACCCTAATGAGATATTTAGGGCTTTCTTTGGTCAGACAAATGTGTTCCACACCTCCCATGTCTTCAGGACTAGAGGGGTACATACCCAACAAAGGACTGATGCAGGGGGGTCTAGTCTCATGATTCTTCTTCAGCTATTAGCGTTTTTGCTGATCATTCTACTCGCTTATTCACCTGCTCGGGAGCCTGAGTACTCTCTACAGAAGACCTACAATTATCAGTTTCGCAAAGTTACTGAGCAGCATGGAGTGGAATATTTTGTAAAGTCGGAAGATTTTGATCATACCTATCCAATTGAAAGTGAATCTAGAGCCAATGTGGAGGAAAATGTGGTTCAGGATTACAAAAACGTGCTTAGGCATTACTGCCATATTGAACTGCAGCGCCGCCAATGGAGTAGGAGTATGCCAACACCTAACTGTGACAAGTATAGGAGCTTTGCAGCGGCGTAAAGGTTAGACTAAGATTTATACACATTTGTTTACAGATTAATATGTTTTCGTTCAGCCCTCTCTGCTGAACTAGCTGAATAAGTGTAACTTAAGTCTAGAAAATGGATGTGCTTTCTCTCATTAACTTCCCCTCAAATTTTTAGTTGTCAATGCCAAGTAATTAGGAGGTATATCCATATGTTGATGAAGCAAATTCTCTTAGATGCCACTCTGTACTGAGAGTTGCAAGCGTGATAACATAAAGGTTGTTGATGAGAGTATGATAATACTTTGAGGCATGTCTCTTTGGCATTGATACATATGCCATCTTCTAATCAGCTGTTTTAAAATTTATGTTTGTGATATAATATCCCAATCTTCTTTTCCTTATTGAGTGTATCTCTCTAGAAATGAATGAAGTGGCTTTTGGGTGATGGGGTTTAGTAATTCATTTTGGTTTAAATGAGGACAGTGCCTCTATGACACAGTTATGAAAGGGCATCATAAGGAACGGTCAGCTGCTCATTGTGTTTCATTAGGATATGATGATAGGCTGCCATTTTGTTAATCTCTAGGATTCAGGTTCGTGAAATAAATATGTACACACCATTATTTTGCTGAAAAAGAAAGATAAATTAATTTTTAATCTTTTCGTAACATGTGTGCTGGACGAAATTCATGCCTGTAAAACAATAAAGACATCTGCACCCTTATCCTCTAAAGCGATTTCATGTGTAAAACAATAGCTAAAGTTACCGTTGTCAAAGCAGGTTAGTACTACCTAATTGGAAATTGTTTGCCCTTTGTTTCAACAAAAAAACCTTGAGGATTTTCTAGACTGGTTCTGATTGCCTTCGTGCATCAAGTGGAATGATACATGTACAAAGCAAAAGGGTGAAAAAGGTTGGAAGTTAGGTGTCCGGTGCAAACTAATGATATTAGGAGCTAGCAGATCTAACCTCCATCCAATGATGATGAGGTTGCCAAGTATAGATCATAACAGATTTGCAACGCTCTCCCTTTATTGTAGAAGTTAGACGTTTGTTTCTGATTACCTTTCGTTGATCATTCTTCTCATGGGAGAACAAAGTTACCTCCTTTCTTACTTACGGTCAGACTTCTGCTTGTGTGGATATGCAACATCTTTTTTGATTAATGTCTGTCAACAATTGTGATATGTTTGTTGTACCATCAGGTGATCTGGTGATATTTGTAGTCTTATCGTTACTGTCAGATATACTATGAAGTGTCATGTGTGATATTTGTAACCCTTTTCTCTGAAAAGGAAAACAACCTATGAAGTCAATTTGTTTTTTGGAAAATCGGTGTGTTCTGTTTATAAACATTTTTCTGTTTCTTGTATCTACTTCCATAAACCGGTGAATGATAGAGCTTCATCTTTGTTGTACCATCAGGTGATATTTATAGTCTTATCATGGTTTCCATTGTTGAGCTTCCAGTATTTTTGCAAGATCATTTGTCTTTGTGAAGGTTTAAATGTGTTTTGGATGACAAATAGCAACTATAGCCGGCCTGATAGCTAACAATCTATGAATTTTCTAAATATAGGTTGACGTGATTAGTTCGTTATTATTGTTTCTTAAGTAACCACGTGCCCTTTTCTTTTGGTTCAGCAGACTATCAGCTCCAGTAGAAGGAGGAGCTGCTTACATAGAGCATGATTACCCAGCAAAAGGGGCAGTTCATATTGATAACCTCAGTATTTGGCTCATGGCCGCCTTTGTTTCCCGTCCCTTGTGCTTCCAGCAACAAGTTTTCCTGCCTTGGAGGCAACTCTTAAAACACGAGTATGATGCTGATGCATTTTTGTTTCTATTTTTTGCCTATATAGGCTAGTTAGTATAAGAATACTCTCCTTTGTGCAATTATCACACCTCTTATTGTGTGTTTATCGTACATATAGAGTATTAGATATGCTGGTGCCTAATATATTGACCAAACTATTTGGTTGAAGTACAGAGCAAAGGCAAAAGAGGTCTTCCATCTCTTGCAGACTCGCTATGAATTTTTACAGTTTTATCCCTCTTTGGCTGATAATCTTACACTTTGGAATACATCGAAATTCACTAAATTTTGCAAATCTGTTGGGTTGTTTTGGAATATTCCCCGGTTTTCTGCTGTTGCCGTCGGAGCAACTGAGTCGAAAACTATGATTTTGAGTAAAGTTTCAGTTCATAATACTGAGTCCAACCTCTATATTGAATTGATGAGTCAAAAACTATGATTTTGGAATACATCGTAATTAATGTGTTATGATTTGAACGTAATGAGACCAACGGAAGAAAGAGTGGAAGTTTCGTCCCAATCTGCCAAATTGATCACACAATTATTTCTTGATATTAAAGCAACATGATAAACTATTATTGACATTAACCGCACAATTAAATAAAAAAATAATAATAAAAAGAGATTTACGGGAGATGTACATAATCTTTCTATAAGATAATCTTATAAATCTGATCATAATTGTTGATTATCATTGATTTCTTTTTTAAATTTATTGTTCTTGGTCACTTACATAGCACAAGTTGTTTTTAATGTAAGTACAATTGCGCATTGCTTCATTGGCAACACCTTTTTCATTATTTATCATATGAATTACCTTCACGGTTACATTAGTTGTCCATTGTAATTATATCATTGTTCATGATTCATCATATGTATACGTATATATTGCAGAGAAGAGACGAGGTTATAATTTAGGATAAAAAATTTAAAATAGAATTATAACTTGATTATGAAGATAGTAATAGATAACAAATAGAGAATAACTAATTGTAATTTAATTTTGCATTTAGGTGGTCCTAAAATTTTGTAGCAATTTAAACTACTTGCTCCTCAGAGTCTTCACTTTGTGCTCTTGACAAGTTGCTTCCTCACTTGAATCAAACTCATATATAAGAATATGTTTTACGGTAGAAAATTAAAAGAAATAACATCCATATCATTAAATCAAATAAAAAGCGAATACATGCACACACATTCAATACAAAGCGAATACACGTGTGATATAAAATTTTTGGTTACTAAAATTAAACATGCACACACATTCAATACAAAGCGAATACATGTGTGATATAAAAATTTTGGTTACTAAAATTAAATCATTGTAATCAGGCTTATATAAAAGCACGAGTACTTTCGCGTTCTGCATTTTGCTGAGGAGTCGACACCTTTTCACCGCTTCGCGATTCTTCGTGCGTGGCGTCTTCTCCTCTTCTGGCGTGGTGTCTTCTCCTCTTTCCACCGAATACATGTATGTGTCAATCCTCTCCTTCCTATTTCACATCTTTAAATGTGAAGGGTGCAAATGGATTCTAACCTAGATTTTGTTTGGTTTTCCACTTCCCACTTTCTCATTCCAACATAAGTAGTACGAGATCAAACCCTAGGTTTCAGATCGGAGTCAGACTGGAACTTGCGGTAATAAGGAAACGAAAGGGATAAAGAGCGTCCAATGTGACTGCAGTCAAAGCCGGCAAAGTTATGTCCGGTTGTGGTCGGAGGCGAACTATCCATGTCGCGGAACTTGTGAACATCGAGAGTAGTGTGTGGTTGGATCAGTGACCCCACCGCGCCATTGGAGGCTGAAGGTTTTGTATGCCTAATTCCACCTTCTTTGTCATATCTATTTTTTTTCTCTCTTTTCTTCTTAATCTACCTTCTGTGGTCTAAAATCAATAAGGTATTATATGTCGAAGAAATCATCAGAATTTTATCTAAAAGTCCAAACTTATTGAAATCAATACTTTGAGCTCCTGCAACTATCAATGTTGCTTCTCTTTACTCAGTTGCTGGTGTATGTCACAAATTATCAAGTAAGATATACTTATACCAATGTTGCTTTCCTTTTCTTTGTGTAATTGGAAACTGCTACTTACCAGCAATCTGTGCGCAAGGCATTGGAGAGACTTTTGGAAGGGTGACAATTGAAGCTCTGCATTTGGTTCACTAGTGTGATTTCTTTTCCCTACATGTTTTTGCTACAACTTCATATGTTTGAATCACAGGTTAAAAATATCAATGTTAATACTCTCTTTGATAAAGTATACCTTCTCATGAAAACGACATACCAATGTGATAGAATTTGGATAATACTTTTAAAGAATCTGTCTGCTAAATTCCGTAAAACAGAACCATGGATTTTGTCCTAGAATGCAATCTCATTATCAAAAGTTTATTTAAATACTAAGGTGTTGGCTACAAATGTTGGAGGCACACGGGAGATTGTGGATTAAAATGTCACAAGGCTTCACCCAATGGGGGATACCAGGAGGGAGAATGCTGGCCGAGAACATCAAATTCTTACTGAACAACCCAACACTCAGGAAGCAAATGACATGAAGGAAGAAAAAAGTTGAATTGATGGTATATGAAGAAGCATATGTACAAGCTTTTGTACCAAGTCCTCTCCATTTGCTTGGAAATAAGATGAATTCCTTTTGTGTCCCTTATTTTCTTGGCTGAATGGACGACATTTGCAAGTTTTTAGGGTTTGATTGACTGTGTATGTTTGTAATGGAGTGGATTGATATGGGAGAAAGGGAAATAGGTGGGGTAGTGTCGTTGAATGATGAATTTGTCAATGAAATGAGTTCAAGAGCTAAACAGAGGCGGGACCTTAGTGACGAGGATAACTCTGACTTGTCTGCTTCTTACAATATGTGCAACAACTTCATTCAAAAATAAAATCTCTACATAGCATAAAATAACAATTTTAATTGGTTCCTAAAAATTTATATCCTACTTATCTTAGGTAGGGGTGGGCATGAGACGGGACGGGACGGGATAGGGGTTGTCCCGCGTTCCCTCCCGCAAGTTATTTGCGGGACAGGACGGGATTTATGACATTTTTTCTTCGTCCCGCGCGGGCCCTGTCCCATGTGAGACAGGAGGGGACGGGACGGGACGGGACAAATCCCGCGAAAATTACGCACCGATTATATTTAATATGTATACTTGTTTTCTCTCGTGTTTAAAGACATAAATAATCAGGAAAAAAACTCGATACCGAATTATCGATTCATGACGCCTACATTAGTAGTTTATACATTGAAAACAAATTTCAGTTACATCAAAATGTCTTACCGACTCACATTCAAAAAATAACAACAGATAATTTAATGAAAATTATATTTATTTAACTATCGATTACAATTGTGGTAATCCACAAATACAAGGGCGATGGAACCGACTAGAGCAAGGGTGTCGATGGAACGGACCAGAGCAAGGCGGCAAACGGACTAAATCAAGGGAGATAAGAAACTCTAGTATTTTAGATCCAACCGAATGAGTAGTAAAGAATGAGTGAATGAATGACGAAAAATCATCGATCTAATAATTTTAAAAATAAAAAATATTTTTAAAAATTATAATTTATGTATATTATTTATCTATATAATATTTATAAAAATATAAAAATATTATTTATATATATATATATATGTGGAACGGGACGGGATTAACCGGGATGGGAAGTCTGCGTCCCGCGTCCCGTCCCGCAAATTTTTTGCGGACGGGATACACATTTTTTTTTCCAAATCCCGCCGGGATCGGGACGGGATGCGGGACGGGACGGGATTAAGCGAGATTTATGCCCACCCCTAATTTTAGGCACATTTAGAATTAAGAATCTTACCACAACCTAAGATATACAAATTAATTTGTCACACGTAATTCAAATACTACTATTATACTATTCCATGCATTTCACCTTGCCATAATCAACACCATTTACCGTTCAATTAAAACACCGCTAACAATTATCGTACCCCAAGTACAGTAAGTCACGCGCGTGCGGAACACGCGCCTGTGCAACTAGTTCAATACAAAGCGAATACATGCACACACAAGAATACATGCACACACACATTCATAATGCACGTTCATTATAAAAATGAATTGAATGCAACGTGCACGAGAGGAAAAATATAAAATATGTAAATTAGGAACGTGCACGCAAGAATACATGCACACACGTACGAGTTAGGTTTTACGGGTGTTGTTGTGGCGCCTTCAGAGTTAGTGGCAAGTTTTGATGGCGGTTCGAATTGTTTGTCTAGGAGGGGTCGTCAAATTGTGATCGACACCGGTCTGGAGACTCTACTTCGAATCCAAATAGGAGTCTCCACAATTGTTTCTTAAACTTACTTCCAATACACTTCCTTCGTGGACAAACTTTATTCTCTCCGCTTTTCAATAAACGCCTATTTCTCCTTTCCCTCGACGTCATCTATGTTTTCGGGTCAAGTACTTTGTATTTTTCTTTAATTTTGGTTTTTCAAACTCTTCGTGAAGGTTAGTTCGCCTACCGATATTTTTAATCTTTCAATCCCTTAAATTGTGCGCCATCTGATTCTTCAAACCACTTTCATTCATTAAAAAAAAACTCAAATAAAAAAGGCACATTGCAGGTTGGTTCGGGTTTCATGTTGAGAAAAGGTCCAAGAGCCCTTATGCTTCGAGGGATCCATGAAATCCACTTCTGAGGCCCATTCAGCCCATCACCTCTCGAACCCTAATAACTCTTTCCTTTTTCTCTCTTCCCCATCCCGAACCCTAAAACCCACACTCGTCATCGTTTCCATCTCCCATAACACTCGCCTCTCTCTCTCGAGCCTCAACCTTTGAATATCGCAACTCTAATCTCCCGGCGCAAAAATGAGCAGAGGAGCGGCCGGAGTTGCCAAGGGCAAGAAGAAGGGAGCGTCGTTCACCCTTGACTGCACTAAGCCAGTCGAGGATAAGATCATGGACATCGCCTCATTGGAGAAGTTCCTTCAAGAGAGGATCAAGGTCGGCGGCAAGGCCGGAGCTCTCGGAGATTCCGTCACTGTCACTCGTGAGAAGAACAAGATCACCGTCACCTCTGACAGCAACTTCTCTAAGCGGTCAGTTCCTCGTTTATCTTCCCTCGTATCCCTTCATATTAAGGTTTCCATTGTTGATAATTAGTTGTGAAAATCTGATTATCGAAGGAGGTACTCTGAATCGTGGTTAAAATGTTGCGATTTGCTATTGCGTGTAGTAGATCGGTGGAATTTTTAGTGCCATGGAAATAGATCTAAAGAATGAATTATTCTATTGATTTGCACCTGGCATCTAATAAAACAAAAGAATTTGTGGTTCAACATAATCTAACTTGTAATTTGGAACAACTTCGAACATGCCTTGTGCTGTAGAATTTTGAGCAAACGTAAAATAAGTAATATCTTAAATATATCACATTACTTGAATTTAGCATATTCTGGCACCTTCGCTCGTCTGTTTCATATAACAATGAGCATTTTACCAGCAGATGGATGAATGAATTCATTTGATTACCGCAGTTATGATAAATCCCTTTTCGTCCTCTCTGGTCTTACATTTGAACGAATCAGCAACCAATTGCTATGAAACATAAAGTGACTTACTGTTTTACAAATATGTTCTTTATTTCAGTTATTGCCTGCTTACAAACATGATCTTAGGTCAAAGCAATAAGATTAAACCATTAAAATGTGATGATACATATCAATGTGGTTGGCTTATTGTTTTGCAAATGTGTTTCAGTTATTGCCTGCTTGTGTTGAACTGATGCTTAGACATGATGGTAGACTAAACTATTAAAATGTGATGATACATATCAATGGGGTTGGGTTATTTGACTCCTATATATTCATACTCAGAGTTGTTTGTAAAAACTCGTTTTATTTTCTTCTCCACGCAGATACTTGAAGTACTTGACCAAGAAGTACTTGAAGAAGCACAATGTTAGGGATTGGCTCCGGGTGATTGCGTCGAACAAGGACCGCAATGTGTACGAGCTTAGATACTTCAACATTGCTGAGAACGAGGCTGAGGAGGAGGAATAGATAGTTTAAGAGGAGCTTGTTTGTTTTTTGGGTTTACATCCTGATATTTGTTTTGGTTGGTTTAAGATTATGTAATTTCACTCTTAAGAGGCTTTTATCTTCTGATATTATGGCAAATTCTGCTCTTGTTTGTTTCAAAAGAATATTTTAAACCTCCTCCCTATTTAGCTTTATCCCACCTTTTAAAGGAGTTCAAATTTTTGTTACGGACTGCTACGCGTACGTGATGCGTAGTCGTAGTACAGCTACGACTACGCATTGCGTACGCGTAGTGGGACTACGCATCGGCCATGCGTAGTCGTAACCATTTTCCTTTATTTTTGAACGAAATGAGCTTCTTGCTACGGCTACGCATTGCGTACACGTAGTGAGGTACGAATAGCATGAATACGTGGGTACGAATAGCAATCTCGCGTTGTTTTGGTCATGCACTGCCTATTTGTGTTGGTGTCAGATTTTATTTTATTCTGGGAGGAGTTCACAAAGAGAACTTAGCACGGTTAATCATTGCGAATGCAGCCCACAGACTGACCTTTGGTAATTCTATCGCTCTGCCTTTATAACTTCTTATTATCTAGCGTAAAACTTATAAGTTAGTTGAGTTTTTCTCTTACATATTTCTCCTTAGTTAGTCCCGTTTGAAAATTTAAGGATTTAGGGTTTGAATATATAAAACATTTAGTCATCGTTTTGTTGGAGCGGTTGAATGGATGGTTAAGTAAAGAAAATGGAAATTCTATTATTGTGTTAAAAAACTTTTAACATTATATTTTAGTCATTAAACAAATATATTTTTTAATTAATTCGGAATCATTCTGTTTTGTGGTACGATTATTAGCGATTCTTAATGGATCCCTGCAATGGTTATTAGCGATTCCAAACGGGCCTTAGTATCTATGATCGTAATTAAACTAATTTTATTATATTTACACGCAATTCAAATATTACTTTTTGTTTTATAAAGCCGGACTTCCAAACATATTCTAAAATATCACCCCTCTTTCGTATTAACCAATTCACTCCAATTTTAGTGTCCGTTTGGCTGGATTGAGAGTCTGCAAACGGAATGAAAATGGCTAAACGAAAGAAATTAAAATGGAAATGGTTATGTTTTTTTTATGTGTTAAAAGACCTCTAACAATTCATTATAGTCACTAAACAAACATGAATTTTTTTTTTTATCGATTCCAGAATCCATCCATTTCCGATAATTATTTTTAACGATTTCAAACAGACCCTTAAACTATTAAAAGCTGCCTTAAGGGCTAACATGACATGAATTTACCTAAAATGACCAAATGTGTAGAAAAACAAAACTCGTCAACCAACCTAAACCATGACAAGTGATCATCACTAAACCTAAAACTTAAAAGTATCTATAATAAAAAAAATTTAGAATTTAATTTCAATTTTTTAAGATTAAATTTTCAATATTTATTATCAATATTATATTTCCAAGACCCTCCTTTTACTTCTTAGGCCCCAATTGCCTTATTTGGGCCTCTCCCATGCCCAAGTTTTTGGCCCAAGGCATAATCGAGCTCAATTTTTTTCGCGCGCTAAAGTATATAGAACTGCTAGAAGCGTTTCAAAGAAGCCACCTGAAAATCTCCATCGCCACAGCCGGAGCCATGGCGACCACTGAGCCTCCGCCCTTAACCGACGCTGAAATCATCCATTTAGCCAAAAGGACTCAAATTGCCGGAGGCTATTGTGATGGAGACGCAACTCTGCCGCCTTATCTGCTCTCTCCAGCTTCACGCGAAACCCTCGTCTTCTACCTCCGCTCCCGAGCGAGCTCCGATGCCCCCTCCTCCGCTGTATCTGAGTACGCTGTTGCTCTCATCTCTCTACTCTCTCTTTCGCCACACTCCCCTTCAGCCTCTTCACTCCTTTCCTCGCTCCTCATTGCTTACGTCGACCTCTTCAACGAACGCAAAATCCCTAGAGATTCCAATTCTAGGAGAACTCTACAGCTGTTTACGCTGCACCTCTCGAAAATTCCACCATTAGATCTGGTATCGATCTCTGAATCGATTGTCTCTGGTTTACTAGGAATCGCTGATGCTGACGACGCTCAATTGCTCGACGTTCTCCCTCCCAGCCTTGACCTTATCCTGAGGTCTAACGAGGTAGAGAACGGGGAGGAGGTGGTGAATTCAGTGTTCGATCAGATTCTGGCGACCAATTGGTCAAAAGTTTTGTTGGTTAAGATGGTTTCGATTGTCCGGGAATTTCCGGTTTTGGACAAGAATAGGAGAAGTGAGTTTTTGGAGAAGGTATTTGATGGGATGAAGATTGCGGACTTGCAGGACATTCCTTCCCTTTCTTACCAGCTGTTGGTGGCTGCTTCCAAGGGGTTCAACAAGAGGGAAGTCATGGAAGGGATTGTGGTGTTTTTTGGATCGAAAATGGGGGTGAAAGCTACTTCCACCGCTAGGCAGGTGGAGGGAACTGTTTTACTTCATGTTAACTTTGCTGTCAAGCAGGATCCTTCATTGGTCCAGGAGTTGTTAGGTCTGTTGAAGTCCGATATTAGGGTCTTGAACCATTTCATTGTGGCTGTGCTGCTTTCAGTTTCAAGGATAAGTAAATTCAGTGCGAGTTGCATGGGAGTCTTGAAAACGGCAGTTCTCAGTGTGTATCGAGATAATGAAGTGGCTAGGTAACTTACTATCATGTCAATGCATGTTTTTTCATCCAACAGAAGGGAACCTTGTTAGTCTCTCTTGATATGGTTTTATTCTCTGTAATATTTCTCCAGGCGAGCATTTTTTGTTTGGACTTTAGATATATGAATAAGAGTTTACATAAAAAAAAGATGTTATGATAAGTCTTATGTGATAATGCTCTAGAGGATGAAATTGTGGAAGTCATATTTACGTGTCAATTGGATGTCAGTCTGGTAAATTATGTTAAGCTGATGCATCATTTATTCGTACACCTTAGTATCTGCAAATGGCTGCCTGGAGAACTGAAGAAGGGATATTCGCAACGTGCAATTTTGGTTGAGAAGGTTTTCATGAGATCTGTAAATTCTCTTTCTCTACACCTTGATGGGCATACTTTTATTGTATTTAAACTTTACAGTATCCATATCTATAATTTAGTGCTGAACAAGTTATGCTTTCAATCTTTCAAAACAAGAAGAATGCAAGTAATTCAGTGCTCATAAACTGAACTCTGAAATGGCAAGTTTGTACGTTGGAAAATTATAGAATCTGATTGACTTTAGTGGATGAAAATAACGGTGTTTTTTTCTCAAATACTTCCTAGAGTTTGAAACTTTTCCAATTATTTAATAGAATATGGCAGGTGTGCTAAAGCTTAATCCTTCATCTTAATAAGTAGATGACTGAATTGCTGTATGCTGTTAGCTTATCAGTGCTTTAATCTCTGCAGGTTAATGAAAGCAGTTATGGAAGAGAACATATTGTACCTAGTTTTGTACATTTTGGCTTTCTTTTGTTAGAATCTGTTCATGAAACTAATTCTAAAAGGCCAGATGATCCTGACAAACTGATGGGTGTTGAAGGGCTCAGCATTCAGATACTTAAGATCTTATTTGAGGCTCATGAGATGTCAAGAACTGAGGTTTGCGAGCCTGTCTTTTCCCCATTTGTTCGGCGCTCTAAAATAATCTGAATCATCATAAACTGTTTTCATCTTGCTTTGCAGATTATCGAGCAGTGCAAGTTTCGGATCCTTTCTCTAAAACCCAGAGAGTGCAAACCTGTGGCAAGGTGAATGTAGTTGATTTTCCATTTAAATGTCTACTTGCAATGATGTTAATGACTGGGTCATGACCGTTTCTCAGCATGCAGATTGCTTGGTCTTTTGGTTTCGAGCTATCCGTATCCAATGTTGGAACATGTCCCGTGCTTGAAGGAACTCTTGGATTACTTTGCATATATAGACAGTGAAATTGCTACCTGCCTTGTTGGAGCTTTAATTCCACTCACAAGATTTAGCCATGATCTACAGGTATTTATTTTTTTGTTAAACAGTATAAAAGTGATCTACAGGTAGTCATTCAAAATGTAAGCAGTATAAAAGGGATCTGCGTTGTTGGAATCTGTCTTCATTTTGGCGTGCTTGGTACCGTGGATGGATTTTTTGTTTTCCGATCAATCGATCGACTTAAAAGTCATTGTTAACCCGAGTGATCAGAAAATAGTAAAAAGGAAGGTGTTTTTTAAATTATTGCTTTGAAGAGTTGCTGTTTAAAAATTTATCGGTCAGATTGGCAGATTGCTTTTGTTCCTTCTACCATCTAGTTTTTCATGTTGGTTTGCGTGATACTTGTTTTCTATAGGGAGTGTAAAATAGATTGTCCTTTTTAAATGTTCATGACAGTTCTTAACCAAAGTTGGTCATACCTGGAGATTCCTTGTTTTGTTTAACTGCCAGGACTACATCATCTTAGTTGTTCGTAAGGCTATGTTTAGCCGAGAAGAAACTGTTCGTGTAGCAGCAACTAGTGCGGTTTTAGACTTGATCTCGGCTGATAAGAAGTTCAAGAATGATGGCTCAGGCTTGTTACAAGAATCATCGAGCCAAGCCAGTTGCAGCCAGCAAGGAGAGATGGTTAAGAACAGCAATGGTAGGCTTTTGCGTGAATTAAGCAGTTTGCTGCAGAGATGTCTGTATCAACAGGTTTACAGCTCGTTCTAGTTTGTCTTCTGATTTCTTATGAATCTTTACATATTTTGGTGGAGCATAGACTTTAGTAGGAACCTTTTTTATCTGATACTCTTTGACATATTTCAGGCAAAAGTGAAAGAAATTTTATATGCTGGACTTTTGAAGCTTGTCATGGTTGATCCATCAACTGCAGGTCCTGTGTTTGACCTTCTCTTGCCTCACTTCATGCGATATTACCACGAGGTCTGTTCAAAACTCAGCTCTTGCCCACTGGTCACTATAATTTTTAAATGTGTAAAAGTATGGGCGTTTGACGCAATGTATATATGCACAGGATGGTGAGCTTCAACTTAACCTTAACTCCTGCGTTAAATCTATCAGTGGCAAGATCTGCTTAGATGAACCCTTAGATTGTCTATTTTCATGTGTTTGTTGGATTCTTATCCTCCAGCCACATGGTAAACACGACAAACCTAATGATACATCGTGGACATGCTTTGGGTTTTCCCTTTCTCAAGATAATGAGGTAGTGCTATGTTTTATTGCATTTTATTTTTCAAAGAAAATATCAACTTATTATTTGTTGATTCAAGATTGTGCTGGCATCTTATCTTGCCAGGAGTTAAGTTGTCACAAACTTGACTAGTTAGCAAATGTTTTTGGAGTCCATGATAGTACATACTTCTAAGCAAAAAAAATAAAGTGAAATAGGGAAAATAAAGTAATTGTTTAACTATGTTATGTTGTAAATCTTGATAATGCATCTCTAAGCATTAAGGGCTCGTTTGGTACGACAATAGGAATAAGGTTTGAATCAGGAATCGGAACAAAATAAAGAATTGAAATCAATCATTCCTATACTTGGTGTTTCATATGATGTTGGAATAAAGTATTCCTAAAACATATTATTTGATTTGTACTACTTATGGAGTAAGATATCATATGATATATGTTTGTATGCTTATAATGTAAATTAGGGTGGACACAAATCCCGTCAATCCCGATCCCGTCCCGATTTTGGCAGGATTTCATTCAAAAATAGAAATCCCTTCAGAACCCGTCCCGCAAAAAACTATTTGGAATAGGATATGGGCCTTAACTTCTTCATCCCGCTAGACCTGTCCTGTGTATAATAAATTTTTAATTTAAAATAATAAATATAAATAAAATCTCTAAGCATTAGTGATATACTTATATAGTTATAATGTAGTCATGTTTATATATTTAAAAAAAATAAACCATGTTAGTCCAACCGTCAAAATTGACAATTGACCCAAATTCATTTAGATGTCTTTTATTATGTTTATTTGGAAACTTTAATGTAAACTGTAATATATTATTATGTATAGTTGAAAACTTTAATGTTTTTTGTGTTTTAACTACAACATATACTGATATTTTTGTGGATAAAGCGTAAAATTAAACACAAAAATAAATTAATGGGCAAGCGGGATTGGACCCATCCCGATCCTATCCGGAATATGACCCGGTGTGATTCAATCTAAAACACCCAAGGCCCGTCCCGATCCCGTCTCAAGTAGCCGGAACGGGACTAGGATGACCTCATCAATCCCGTCCCATGTCCACATATAAGTTATTTTTTAATATGCGTTTAAGAGAAATGAAGACCAACTAATGACTGAAAATATAAGCATGAACCAAACGTCAACTTAAATAAATAGGTCTATAATTATTCTATAAAATCTAAATTGTTTTATTGAACCATTTATATTGTTTTCGAACACGTTCCGATGACATCATCTTGACTAAAATATCCTTATTTATATTCAATTTATTGTAATTTCTTAGTCTTTCGTAAAAAAATCAATTTTTTGTACAACATAAATGAAATATAATTCATTTTAATTGATCGGAAAATATTTTTATAAATATTTTTTTTGTTAAGTTAAATAAGTGAGTGTAATATATGTATGATGAAAATATATAAATGTTGTTAAAATTTGAATGGATAATATATTGAATGAATACTGTCGTTCCATGAAATCATTTCCTTGGAATCATTTGCATTATGGTTCCAAGTCTTACCAAACACGTTCTTTTTTAGAGTTGGAATGAGTCATTCAAATGAAATTATTTCCATTTCGTATCCACGTCTTACCAAACATGGGTATGGGTATGACTCATTCCGATTCAGATTCCCGGTTCTATTGAAATCCTACCAAACGAGGCCTAAAATTTTCTCAAGTTTTTATTGATAGGTTATTGTGATACTCCTCCTAATATTGATCTTAAACTAGACTGATTGTAAATGGCCATACTTAACTCTCTATTTTGTTTAGATCCATAAGTGTGTTTTTAATAGCCTATTGTCCTTCAAGTATAATTGCAGGTGGAAGTATTAAAGCTCCTTGAAGATCTTAAAATTCTTTAATTTTTGCAGGGTGGTAAGACTTTTTCGGGTGATTCATTTGCAAGTTTTGCACAAAAGATCCGAAAGCTTTTGACGAGTGATCATATGGGAGGTATGTGTAACTCGTATTGCAGATATTGCTACTCAACATACCACACTGGCGATAATAAAAATATCTTTTTCTCCTCTTTATACACTGAGTCTCTGACAGACGGAAAACCGTATTCTGTTGGTCAAGTTTAATAAGTTTGGCATGAACCATATTCGGAGCTTTAATTGCTTTTCAGATGTTACTTTGCTTTCCAATGGAAAAACACTGAAGCATCCATTTCAGCTAATTGTCCAAACAAAGCCTGTAATAAAGAGCTTCTTTTGTTTTTAGAGGTTCAATTTTGGGCCACAGATAGATTTAGTAGCAAATCTTTTGGGCTCATCTGCAAAATTTCCTTATAAACAAAGAACAGTATATTCTTACTATTTCATTGGCTACTGCACCTGCGTTTGACTCAAATCTGAATGTGAATCAATCTGTATTGTTATGCAGTGGTATTTGAGTATTCTGATTGACAGAAGCTTATTTTTCTTGTCAGCACAGGCATTGTAAGTCAAACACAGGATAAAAGCTCTGGACCGATTGCAGAGGAAAAACAGTGCCGTGCTCATATTTTGTCAGGAATGGTTGAAGTGGTTTTAAATAATATTGCATCCGAGCTGGAGAAATCAGCTGTTACAAAAAGGGCAGTTCTTGAACAAGAAATTATTGAACTGATTGATCTTTATGAATCTTTGCAAAAGGACATATGCGCTTCTAAACATGCTTGCAGTTTGAAGAGGGGGAATCCTAGAATAACTGCTCCTGATATCGGATCTAGCCATGACAAACAGGCTCAAGAATGTAGGTCCTTCTTAGGAGCTTCATGCATTTATCAGCTTTTGTTAACAACTTTGAAACTGATCAAAGATACCTGCAGCAGTAGTGCTACGCCTTCTCAGAATGATTTGCACTCGAGCAAGGTGTCAATCAGCAATACTAGATTGATTTGCTTTGTCTTGAATGTTTCTCATAAACACATCAGGTCTTTCCCTCTTCTTGGAGAAAATGATCCTTCAAAAACCCTATTATACGGAGATACCATGAAGTTGGGCCCTCTATTATTGAAACTAGTTTGGGCACTAATCTCAGGTCGCAAATCTGAAGCAAACAGTAGAAGCAAACAAGCTAAAGCTAAAAAAGAGGCTGAAAATGGAAAGGAATGTACTTATTCAGCATTGACTTGCTTAAGGAATTTAATAGCTATCAGTTTCAAGAGTCCTAATAAGGCTTCACTAATACATGAGTTATCTGTCTCCTTAGTTGAGTGCGATACAAACGTTTTGATAAATGCAGACTTTGATGATGGTCAGGCGGATTTTGAAATTAATGATCAGCTTGTGAAAGCCAAATTTCTCTTGCTCCAGAAAGTCATTAGGCCTTTGCTGTCCGAGCTTCTGAGAACTTCATATTTCCGAGAAGTTCCGGTAATTATTCTTGCTATTAGTATTTAATTTTATCTATCCCATATTTGATATATGTTTTCTTCTCCATCAACATGCACTAAGGACCAAAATCAAACCTCTATAAGCTTGTTCTAAATTTTTAGTTATTTGTTGTAGGTTGTCTGCGACATTATTATGATGGTCGGAAGCAAACTACCTCGGGAATGCAGGACTTACCTTGGAAACTGGATTGCATTCATATGCAAAAGAAAAAGCATAACTGATTCCAAAGCTGCACAGGGATTAGTTAACCTTGCTTTAGTACTCAAGGAACCTCCGGATGATTTGGAGTTTGCCCTACACATGGCTGCAGAGATGTTCAATTTGACAACATCAGAGGAGTCTAGCATGTCAGAGATGCTTGGGAAGTACCACATTGTAAATAGCTCGACATGGACAGCAATAGCATCGTCTGTTCTTGAATTAATAGATTCTGTCATTAGTGACTTGCAATGGGCTGCTGTAAAGCTGAAAGATACCTCTGTCGTCAGTAGGAGTAGTGCATCTCTTGATGAAAATCAAGAGAAGAACTCGAGATCAGCATTAGAGGAGGCTGTATACTCAAGGGCTGAAGGCGTTGTCAAAGCTCTATCTCCCTTCATGACTATTATGCTCAAGGGTATGTTATTGTTATGCCACAATGTAGCGAGAAAATATCAGCAGTGAAACTTATTGTCTTAAAACTCGGTGATGTTGTTGTCTCTAAACATGCCTATTGACTAAATCTGCAGATTCTCAGGCAGAGCAAATACTCAGATTTGCTGCAAAGTTTTACAAGCAATTAGCTTTAATGTGTAAATTATGGATTGCTTCCAAGGGTTGCAAGCAGCTCCTACCTAGCCTCTCCTTCCAGAAGCTTGTTGAAATCACTTGCAAGGAGCTCACTTCCCCCTTGTATAAATTCATAGAAGTGCAGCAGGTATGCTCTAACGGTTACACTGCCCATATTTGTATTTATGTGATTTCAGTACATGGGTCAATCGATTTGGGTGAGGTTTTGCTAAGTACATGCAGGATTATATTGTGTTAGGGGGATTGTGAAGTATGAGTTCATCTGAACTTAATGAATTGATCATACTGATTTTTAATTCTTTATAACACAACTGTCGTACTCTAAAATTATGAAATTAGTTTAGTTACTACGTACGAAAACTAATGGCGTATCATATACTGATGCTATTGTAGAATCAACTAGAGAATGACAAAAAGAAGGGGATAATCAACAAGATCAAGAGGGAAAACAGGTGCATCCCGGATTTGATATTCCAAATAGAAGACTACGAGAGATATCTCATACAGTTGTCAAAAGCTACTCGGATAAATCTCTTGAGGCACGCAAAGCGCAGCACGTGCAGGGATTTCAGAATAATAGAAGCTGAGAATATAGCAGAAGCTCCAGAGGACGCTCCTAACAATGAGGAAGCCGGAGAACCGGGTCCAGGTACAGCTGATCCTTCAGACAATTCAGGAGAAGAAGCTGAAGGGAACAATGGATCCGATAAGTCATGTGCAGAGTCTAATGATCAGATGGAAGCAGTCGATTCAGGATCCGAGAGTGAACCCGGAATAACTAGTAGGAACACAAAGAGGACGAAGTTCAACAGCGTTGTGAATTCGTCATCTGGTGATGAAGGTAACTAGCTAATTTTTTTATGTACAGCTTGTGTTATGGACCTATCCTTTTTACAAGCATAATATGTTTGGTATGCTTGTAAGAAGAATATGGTGTATATAATACTTGTATATTATTGAAAGCTTAAAAATGAGGAACCTTAAAGCTACTTGTTCTAGTCATGAACTATAGAATTATTTTTCATACCCTTTGGTTAATATAATTTTGTTAGGTATTCAATGGTCTGAGGTTCGATTTTAGGAATATTTGTGGGACTTAAGTGCCAGTCTTTTGCGGATTCCTCCTTATCCATTATTGTACCTTGTGGGCACCCTTGTTTGTAATAAGCCAAAATAGTATAGCTTTGTTTGATTACTTTGACACACTCAACACGTGCAAAATATACAAGTTAATTTAGGGTTGTTCATCAGCTTATTATTTAAAATCAGATCATGATAAAATGGGGCAGGCCAGATGACCGCAATAGAGATCCGATCTATTAGCACAGCAATCTTGACATAACCCTTATCATTAAGTTCTGCATTTGATGGTCATAGATCTTCCATTATGGGTTTATGTTCGAGAGAATTGGATGAAATGATACATAGTTATGAAAATTTAAAACTTGATTCACCCCTCTTACCTATTATAAATTGGGTAAGGTTGTCATAATTTTTTTTTATTCTGTAAATTATAAATATATGTAATTATGATGCTAAAAGGAAATGAATATGACAATTCTTATACCTGAATATAAACGTTTGTTTACATAAAGGCACGTAAAACTATTTCTTGTAACTGAAGTTCTTATATAATAATTAGAAAGATGTGAATCACCCACTCGATTGACCTGAAATCTTAGGAGCTAATCCAAAATCACTCACTCGATTGACAAACATAGCTTTTGTAATTGATTGATGTGTTTGAAACCGTGTACACCAAAACTGAATTAACAAACATGAAGCAAAACCTACTCCCGAACATCCCAAGAATGATTGAAGAGTTATTCTCCGTCATCAACATTGGCATAAAAAAGTAAGAATGGATAAATAACACGCAAAACCTACTCCCTCCCATCCCAAGAATGATTGAAGAGTTAATCTCCGGTATCAACATTGGCATAAAAAAGTAAGAATGGATAAATAACACGTAAAGGAAGGACAAGTCTTTCGCACAAGATAAACCATGCATTTCTATCAATCGGTAGTTTCTTGAAAATTTAATGAAGGATTTTTAGATAGATGTAAATATCAATAATTTTATAATATGAGAGACAATAAAAGGAATAAAATTAAAATGAAAAAAAAAATGAATACTATGCAATAATCTTCTAAAAGAGTTTATCATTATATTAACATCTTTTCGTAAAAATGTAAACTCTTAAAATAAATCATATATAACAAACTTTCGAAAATGTGAAGATGAGATGAAATGTATAGAATAAGGTTTAATGAACCCGTCCTTAGTTTTGGGTTTGAAACATTGTATTGGTAATTTGCAAGAAGGCAAGAATAGAATAAGTTGATTCATAATCTCAACTTTGACGAGCACCATAAATCACAATCTGGGAATGGTGTGATATTCCTCTACCTCTCCTATCTACTCATAAACAAACGGGTTTTATACTAATCGATTATTGCATCCAAATAGAGCCGATCAAATCCGGACAACCTCTTTAAAAAACAGGCGGGTATGAACCTGATATAAAGTTAACTTTGATTTTTGATTTCCTACACGGTCGAGTCAAATCCGGCTAAGCCAAAAGGCCGACCCAAACTCTTTATGTCGGCCAAAAAAGAAAGGAAAATAGCTTCATGGGTTTCCAAACTAGCTTCTATCTTGTGGGCAAAAAGACAAATGCCACTATATGGTTTTTGGTTTAAGAGAAGAGAGACATACCAAAATTCATCATCTACACTTGCCCTAATCTCATCCTATATTTGTGCACGTATTACCAATTCATATTTCATTTTAAAATTGACCGTCTCGTCAAATATTGCTCAGAGACTGCTATATATAAAATATATATGTTAAGATAAAGATCTAATACGTACTCGTATGTAAAAGCGGATAAGACATATGGATAGACATTAAGTAGTAGGGCGCAAGTGCAGTGAGATAAGTGATAGTACATGTCACACATAAGACGATGCCACCTAGCTACACTATCTGCCATTCCAAGCTTAGCTACAAAACAGCAAGGCACTGACATGACGCAACTCCACCAACCCCAAAAACTGGATTACTTCTACTCAACGTCGCAACCAACCCCTGTCCGCTTTCTGGCGCCGGTGCTGCCGCTGCCCACTCTCTTCTTCAACGGCTTCCTCCATTAGGATGTGCTTCGACCTGCACTTTTCACTGCAAAATGCCGTTTCCCCCCTGCACGTACGTAAATTTCCCATTTAAAATTAGAAAAATATAACAGTGACAAAAGTCTACTTAATTAGTTTACCCTTAAGAATTGAAAATATTTGTAATAGGAGATGATGAGATCGAGATGAAGGGCATACTTGTAAATGTAGATGTCTTTGGAGTGAAGGAGTTTGCGGCGGCAAAAGAAGCAAGCTTGAAGGAAGCTGGAGTCGGCAGATGGAGTCGCCGGTGGAGAGAGGAGGTGGAAGCACGGGGGCGGAGGTGATGGCTTGAGGATGGTGGTGGGGTTGTTGATGACCGTCGTTTTGGTAGTGGTGTTGCCAATTTTGTGGGCTTCAAGGACTATGCTTAGGCCCACCATGGCTGCAAATGGTGAATGGAAGAAGAGGTTTGTGTGTTGGATGGATGGAGAAGAGATATTATGGTATGGTGGGAATAAATATGGGAAGGAAGATGGTGAGGTGGGGCCTACTCACTAGGGGAAAACGAAAACATCATGGTATCCTAAATTAATGTAACAGAAAAAACCCAAATTTCATGGGTCCACTTTTCAGGATACTCTTCACTTGTACGTACTACACGTAACTCCATAGGTTCAACTTATGTTTTAGGATCTCCACACAAGCCAATAATATTATTATCGGTAATAAACTCACCATTTCAAAAATAAGGAAAATTATAAAAAAAAAAAATATCACTTTTGATAGATGAAACAAAACTAATTATAAAATAATTCCAACATAAAAAGTAAATTGGGTAAAATTGTGACAAGCAACTTCATCCTCTAGTATCGTCATGTTGAGCAGAAGAGGAAAAAGTGTGAATGCCTCTTACACTACGTATGTTCCCATCATGGTGGGGGCTTACTTATATTCATAGGGTTGATTCGCCGCCTTTCTTTAGGGTTCCACCGACCCCGTCCGTCTCTCTCATCGCCCTCCATTCTCAATCTTCTACCACCATGAGCAAGAAAGCTAAACTTTTCGGTCAAACTCGAGCCCTGAAGGTGATCCTTCATTTTCCCCTTCTCCGTCGACAATCTATTTAGTGTTCGTTTGGTTAGAGTGATGGAATGAAATTGGAATGGAATCGGATACGAGGAAGTAAAGAAAATGAAAATGATGGAATTAATGTATTAAAAATGCTTCTAAACAAACAAAGTTTTTTTTATTGATTTAGAATCATTCCGTTACGGGAATGACTTTTACCGCTTCCAAAAGAATCCTTAGAAGAAACAAGGCGAACAACTATGCTGAATCGACCAAGCAATAAGTTGAAAATCTAAAGAGCGACCAGACGTTAATCGGTTTAATCTCTTGAAAAAGAAGAAGAGGAGGAGGCAATTGAAGGATGAAATTTATTCTTGTAGCCATGAATAAACATAATGTAACATATCACAACATTTAGAATGATCGAAAACCACATAGTTGCATGCTCTTTATTAACGTAAATCAGCATGCACATATAATGCATACTGACCAAGTGCGAATCATCTGTTTTAGCATTTAGCCTGCAATGGATCAACTACGGTTCCTTGAACTTTCCGATGAAGTTGATGATGTGGTTGCTAACCTCATCGGGGCTCTCTTGCTGAAGGAAGTGTCCGACGCCTGGGAGCACCACCACCTCCTGCAGCAGCGGCACATCCTTCTTCATCCCGCCGCCCTGAATGTAAGCCTGAGCGCCCTTAGCATGATAAGTCAAGTCCAAGTCTCCTACTATGAACTTCACCGCTACATTCACTTGTGCTCCTCTCCACGCTCCAGTTAACTCCCAATTTCTACCACAGTAAACACAAAACAGACATAAAGCGTTAATATATATATATATATATATATATATAAAAGCAATCCATAAAGGTTAATGATCGAGATGCTTAGTTAATTACAAGTTTACAGCCCGATAGAAGTTGAGTCCGCCGGTGATGCCTCGGTGTGTGTACTTGTCGACGTAGTAGGCAAACTCTTCCTCTGGCAGCCATGGAGGGAGAGGGACAGTGCCGTCGAAAGCTTGCCCTTTCGGCAAGAACAGTGGGCCCGGGTTGCGGTATGCCAAAAACTTGCGAAGAAATTTACCAACGCCGCCAGCATCCTCGATTTCAGCTTCTATTTCCCCAGGAGCCTGCAATGCCGCAAACCCAACTTAGTGATAATTTATGTTATTAGTGTAAATAGAGGGGTGCCCTAATGTAATTATGTAAACTTTGTTTGTTATTAATATGAGCCGTCTGATGATGAAAACACTAAGGGGAATTCATCTCATTCTCACATGGTATCAGACTTCTCGTTATTCTAAAGCCTCTTCCGCTTCTCTTCCGGCATCTAAACCCTAGATCGCTCACCTTCCCCTTGACCGATTTTCTCGATGGCTACAAATCGGGAATCCTCGTTCCACTCTGCTCTCGGAATCTCAAATATCAAAAACAACATTGCTCTAATCCTTGATCATGACACTCCGTATACATCATGGGTCCCCTTATTTTGCGTCACCGCGAAAGCTCAAAATGTTCTAGACCACATCGATGAAAAGGTTCCAAAACCTACGGACATCGATGATTCGTTATGACTTTAAGTTGACGCAACAGTTCTGCAGTGGATCTACAACATAGTCTCGCGCGAGATCCTTTTGCAAATCCTTGACTCTGACGATACAACGCTTCAGGCTTGGAATCGAGTCAAAGATATCTTTCAGGATAACAAAAACACCCGCGCCGTCTACCTCGAGCATGAGTTCTCCAACTTCAAGTTATCTAGCTTTGCTTCCATTAACGCTTACTGTCTCCAACTCAAATCGTTGGTGGATCAACTCAAAGGAGTCGGATCGCCGGTTCCTGACACTCGTCTTGTTCTTCAACTTATTTCGGGGTTACCTGCTGAGTATAATGCCGCGGAAAGTTTTTTCAACAAAGCGACCCACATCCGAGCTTCCCCAAGGCTCGGTCTCAGTAGTAACTTGAGGAAACTCGACTAACAGCTCAATCCAGTTCCGGCTCATCCGCAACGACTCTTACTATTGATATCCGTTCTTCGGCGTCATTGGGCTCATCTTCGCACCCACCTGCTGGCTCGCCCCCTCAACACCGGTCCGGCTCCAACACTGTCGTGCCAGACTCATCCCAAACCAAGCGGGCTCGAGGTCGGAAAGGGAAGCAGCGGCAGCAGCAAGGCGGCGGCACTCCCAATCGTGCGGCGTGGCACCCTAACTTCGGCTGGGTGATGCTTCCTCGGCCCACTTTTGCACCTGGCCCAACAACTTGGTACTCGGCCCAAAATGCTTCAGGCCCACCATGCCCTCCCTACCCTTTTCCCCAACAGACTCAGAACAACTTACTTGGGCCCGGCCCAACTCCTTCTTTTCAGCAACAGGCCCTGCTCGCCACATCCCCTCAACCAACAATTTTGGTTCAATCTTTTGCTTCCATGACCTTAAATCCGACAGATAATTAATGGTACATGGACACAGGCGCCACCTCCCACATGACGAATAACTCAGGTTCCCTCTCGTCTTTTTCACACAATGATTCATTAAATTCGATATTGTTGGGAATGGTATGCGTGTTCCTGGTATTGGAGATACTACTATCCCCACCACCACAAAACCTCTACACCTATCCAATGTCCTTATTTCTCCAAAAATTGTCAAAAATATAGTCTTTGTTCGACGTTTTACAATTGATAATAATGCCTCAGTAGAATTTGATCCTTTTGGCTTTTCTGTGAAGGATCTACGCACGGGGATCACACGTCTGAGGTGTAATAGTTGTTAGCATGAAATATGACGATATTTTAGGCACTTGTTTTAGTTGTTTTTCCCTCTTTATAGTGTTCTTAGATATGTGTTTGAAGCAATTGTGAGCTAGTTCACCCACTTTGTCGATATAGAGATCTACACTAGCTTCTTTGTGTTTTTAGGTGAATAAAGTTTGGATTGGAGCAAAATGAGGAAGGAAAGGAGTGTTCAATTACATTTGATGGCAAGGAGATGCATTAGAAAGGCTAAGGAAGGAGCATGGATGGAAGATTGCACGAAACAAAGGCAAAGAAAGAGGAAAAGCAACTCCATGCCCTGAATTGCGGTCGTGGAAGAGGATTTGAACAACCACGCTCTAAACCACGGCCGTGGACTTGGCATCATGAACGTGGACTTCAGTTTGGAGCACTCCAGAGAGTTACACGGTCTAAAGTACGGTCGTGAAAATCCTATAACACCGTAATTTGAAATCCACGCCCTAAACCACGGTCGTGGAAAGTTGTACTTGGCCGTTATTTCGGTGATTCTATGACGTGTCATATTTTGCCACGTCAGCCACGTCATTGGGCTTTCTCGTAACACTACCTCGCCTTATAAAAAGGCTAGAGAAGAGAATTTTCGGGACGCTTGCTTACACTCGCTTACCGTCGCTTACTTTCGCGTACATTTAGCCGTCATTGGGAGATTTGCTTGAGATTGAAGATTTAGAAGGACGTACTTTTTGGAAGATCGTGTACTTTGGATATTCTAGGGTTTTCATTCGAGAACGGATTGACATCCCGTTCTTTGTGACTTCCCTAGATCTTTGTGAGGTTTCTGTTCCTATTCTTCTAGATTCATAAACATATTACCTTTGTGTTTGCATTTCGAGATTGACTTTGAGTTTTATTTGAGTTTTCGAGGGTTTTCATCTTTTATTCTTCTTAAATTGAATATTGATATCACGACAATGATTTTTGGCTAAAACCCTTTAGCAATTCTAAGGTGAAGGGTTGATAGTTGTGGCTTAGATGATGTTAGATCGATCGTAGCTTGATTGGACCCTGAGAGTTAGAGAAATATCGTCGACACCCTAAATCACGGTATGTTCTTGGTTTCCACGGTCGTGGTTCTCAAGATCTAGCCGTGATTTCCCCTAGTTTACGAACTTTGCTTTTGCTTTGATCCAAAGTTAAATATTAGCTTTAACCTAGCCTTGGCTTGCCTTTTCTAGGTAGTAGTGAGACTTAACATCCTCTATTTCGGGTTCGAGTGTCACAACCTTAACCGTTTTAGTCTATCTTTGATTCCTTGAGTTTGGGCATGGGTATTTGAGATCAATTCTTGTCCTTAAATACTTTCTATACTGCAGCCTCAACAACTTTTATAGAGAGTGCCTTTGGGTTAGACATATAGGGTTATGGAACTTCACCGTACGTTACCTTACCTTAGTATACCTTTTCAATTCTCAACTTTGTCCTTATATATATAGTATATCTTGAATCGATTGCCACAATTAGATACCTAGATCTTTAGGATTGTTGTTTTCCCAATATTTGTAAAGCTTCTACACTTTTCATTGCTCGATTACTTGAAACTGATTTTGTTTCACCAATTCCCTGAGATCGATACTCTGGAATACTTGCTAATCTACGCCGATCCGTACACTGCGGGTTCGCTTGCTTTTATTCTAGTTTTATAAATTTAAAACTTATTTGCACGCACGTTTAGAGGCGAACAATAGTTCCGGGGAACTCTATCTAGTGACGAGTCTTTCTTCTCGTCCTCATCATGCTCTCGTAGTCGAGTCTCCCAGCCTTTGGCATGCCCGTCTCGGTCATCCCGGAGCTCCGGTGTTCGATTTGCTTTGTCAATCTTCTTTCATTAAGTGTACTAAGTCTCGTGTGACTCCTCTTTGTCATGCTTGTCAATTAGGAAAACACCATAGATTAGTTTTTGATCGTTCTACTACTCGTTCTAATGCTCCTTTTGACATTATTCATAGTGATTTATGGACATCTCCTATCCTGAGTCGGGACAGTTTCAAATACTTTTTACTTTTTATTGATGATTTCTCCCATTTTTCATGGATTTTTCCACTCAGGTTCAAGTCCCAAGTATTTGACTTATTTGTTCAATTTCACAAATTTATTAACACACAATTTCGAATCCCCATCAAAAGTTTTCAATGTGATATGGGAGGAGAGTTTAACAACTCCACCTTCCACAAATTTTTCATTGACCATGGCATTGTCTTTCGGTTCTCATGTCCTCATACATCTCCCCAAAATGGTAAGGCCGAACGAATTATTCGAACGATCAACAACATGATGCGTTCAATGTTATTCCATGCCTCCATTCCAATCTCCTATTGGCCCCATGTCGTGGAGGTTTCTTGCTATCTTTTAAACATCCTTTCTTCCACTTCCATTCAAAACCAATCTCCTACTCAACTGTTATATCTCACTACACTTTCCCTCACTCTTCTCCGGATTTTTGGTTGCCTTTGTTATCCAAACCAAAGTGCAACTCTTTCCCACAAGCTTTAATATCACACTAATCCGTGCGTTTTCTTAGGTTATCCTAAACACCATAGGGGTTCAAGTGATTGAACTTAGTCACGAATAAAATAATCATTTCCCGTCATGTGACGTTTGATGAAACAATTTTTCTGTTCGTTAACCATTTCCGAGTTCCCCCGGACTCTATTTTATAGCCTCTTGTTGACGATGGCCCATCACCTTACAATCTGGCCCACAATCGGCCTATTCAAGCATCTACAACCACTGGCCCACCCACGACATCAGGCCCACCTCTCCAACCGGCCCAGTCCGCGACTGCTAGCCCTCCCCCTCACTCCTTGTTTGAGCCTGATTTCACTCACCCCTCCTTACCCGGCCCACTACAGCCTCATGATCATTCGACATGCTCTCCCCTTCCTTGCCCATCACGTTCCCCCGCCACCACAACCCACCTACCTGTTGTCCCACATTTCAATTCACAAATTGACGTTCCAGCCAGTCCCCTTTTAAATGCGTCTGCCCCACCTCTTCCGGTCCCATCTTTACCGAACCGGCCCCAAACCCGAAGTCAATCCAACATTGTTAAACCAAAACCGATCTTTGACTTATCCGTTTCGACCGTTAAATTATCCCCAATTCCTAAATCCCATAATGTAGCCCTTCAAGACCCGTATTGGACCGCTGCCATGCTCGATGAATATCGAGCCCTTATGCGGAATAAGACTTGGGCCTTGATACCTCATCGTGCGAACGCTAACATTGTGTGATGCATGTGGATTTTTAAGCATAAGTACAGGTCTGATGATTCCTTGGAGCGATACAAGGTTCGTTTGGTTGCCAACAGTTGTCCTCAGTAGGTTGGCATTGAGTGTGATGAGACTTTCAGTCATGTTGTTAAACCAGCAGCCCACGTATGGTTCTCAATTGCAGTATTCCGCTCTTGGTGCATTCACCAACTGGATATTCAGAATGCTTTCCTCCACGGACATCTAAACGAACGGTGTATATGTTTCAAACCCCAGGCTTCCGCGACCACTCCAAACCCAATCATGTTTGCCTCCTACAGAAGCCCTCTATGGCCTGAAGGAAGCTACCCGAGCATGGTTTCAACGTTTTGTAGGCTTCCTACATCGTATTGGGTTTATTAGTAGTAAGAGCGATTCCTCCTTTTTTTATTTATAATCAGGGACCCTTCACTGCCTATCTGCTTCTGTATATCGATGACATTGTCCTTACGGCTTCTTCTGACGTCCTGCACAAGTATCTGATACAGCTTCTCAGTAAGGAATTTGCCTTGAAAGACTTAGACCCCCTATCCTATTTCTTGGGCATTTTTGTTCGCCGGACATTATTTGGCTTATTCTTGTCCCAAGATAAATATACTCGTGAAATTGTTGAAAGAGAAAAGATGTCTAACTGCAAACCGGTTGCTACCCCGGTTGAGACGTTTGTCAAGTTAAGTGCTTCATCCAGCCCTACTATTAGTGATCCGACACTTTACCGTAGTCTAGTTGGAGCACTTCAGTACTTCACCTTCACACGGCCTGACATCAGTTTTGCAGTACAGCAGGTGTGCCTATTTATGCATAACCCTAGGGAAACCCAATTTGCAGCTGTCAAGCGCATTATCCGATTCATTTCTGGCACGTCATCATTAGGTATAACCATCTCCTCTTCTCCGAAATCTGATCTCATTGCCTACACAGATGCTGACTGGGCAGGGTGTCCTGATACGTGTCGCTCGACATCAGGTTACTGTGTATTCCTCAATGACACTCTAATCTCGCCAAAAGGCAATTTGTCGTCTCCAGATCCAGTGCAGGGGCAGAGTATAGAGGAGTTGCCAATGTTGTGTCAGAATGTTCCTGGTTGCGAAACGTTTTGCTTGAGTTACATTGCCCGTTTGCCAAGGCATCCATTGTATACACGGACAACATCTTTGCTACTTATCTTGTCAGCGACCCAGTTCAACACCAACGAACCAAGCATATTGAGATCGAGATCCACTTCGTCCGCGACAAGGTTGGTCGTGGTCACGTTAGAGTTCTTCATGTAACTTCGGCTTTTCAGTACGCATACATTTTTACAAAGGGTCTTCCTCGACAATTATTTCTAAATTTTAGATTCAGTCTCACTGTTCAACCCCCTCTAGTTTCGACCGCTGAGGTATGATAGTTGATGTATTTAGTGTAAATAGAGGGGTGCCCTTGTACAAATCACCTTACATCTAAAACATACTTTATCAGCGTTATGTAATTACGTATTAGTGATAAGGCTAAAATCGTCTTACTGACCCATAATATTGTATTTAGTTTCCGACAAATCGGCAAATATATTAACGCTAGGTCATAAATAATTTCTCCCTTGTGTCTTGTGCAGAGAGAGTAAGTAATAGATTTTGAAAAGGATAAATTATTGGAAATAACATCAACTAATTTAACATTTCGCCTCTTGTAAAAATATATCGAGTAAAAATCCGTATAAATATCAATCTATAAGTATATGAGGGGAAAAAAACTATTTACTGTAAAAAGAATCACAACCTCCTCTTAATATGAATTGCTATTGATTCCATATTAATGATGCTTAATATTATATTTTAAATTATTAATATTATTATTATTATTATTATTATTATTATTATTATTATTATTATTGTCACATGAATGATGAATATGCATGTGGTCTTAAGAACAGATTGAGAAATTATATAATTACTCAACGTTAACCTAAATTAATTAAAATAATAACTAAATAATATTTTAAAATAATTATGAGTAACTAAAATTATCTACTAATAATAACTATGTAAGTATAGATGGTATATCTTTATTCTTCGTAAGTTAACAGTTTTAAATATAATATTAAGTACTACATTAATGGTAAATGTTCAGGTACGGTCCATATATTGCGGTACGGTCGTACGACCGACCGTACGGCCGACACTTGTCCCGAAAAAAAATTTTAATTTTTTTTTCTTTCTTTTCTGAAACGATTTTTTTTTCCGGAAACGACTGAAAATTTGTTTGAACTACCATGTTATAATTTATGCACTATTCTCCTATAAACTTTGAACTATTCTCATATTATCCATGAACTATTACTTTTTAATATAATCCATGAACTATTCTATTATAATTCATGAACTATCCCATAATAAGTTTTGAACTATTACTTTCACTCCTTTATAAATTTTTGCACTTTAAACTATTCTATTATAATTCATGAACTATCCCATAATAAGTTTTGAACTATTACTTTCACTCCTTTATAAATTTTGCACTATGAACTATTTTATTATAATTCATGAACTATCCTTTTAGAAGTTATGAACTATTCCTTAATAAGTTTTGAACTATTACTTTCATTCCTTTATAAATTTTGCACTATGAACTATCCTATTATAGTTCATGAATTATCCTATTATAAGTTATGAACTATTCCATAATAAATTTTGAACTATTACTTTTACTCGTTTTTCAGGAAAAAAAAAAAAATCCCGGGACACATGTCGGCCGTACGGACGGCCGCACGGCCGTACCGGAATAGTGGGCCTTACTTGAACACTTAACTAAAAAGTTATAAATAAGTATTCGTTATTTAGTAATGTTTATTGATAATAATTATAAACTAGTTATACAACGAAATAAAGTAGAGTTATGTGCCAAAAATTCTACAAATAGTATGATAAAGTGTAGGCGATTTTTTTTTCAGAGGATAGGGTAAAACTATATTCTTTTTTTTTTAAGGATGTAAAATTATGTACAGAGAGCTGGAAATACATGTGATAATCAACTACACACAACTACGGAGTGTAAAACTGTAAATCATTGATTTGATATATTTTTAACATGAGTATATATTATAGATTTGATATAAATTGTTAATTTTATGAGCTAGTAGTTAGTAACGCGTGTTCCAACAATTTGACCATGACCTCTTGCGTTTAAAAATTTAACACACATCTTTTGAGATTAAAGTTTTAATATTATCTTTAAAAAACAAAAAAAATGTAATATTTATATTATAATTTATATATTTATTAATTTAGTAGTTATTTCCTAATTAAGATAAGAATTGTATCTTTTCTTTCTTAAAGTTAGAATAAGAAACTAGTTTAGTCCCCGCACCTTATACCGGATTGTCTAAATAAATATTATATTTTTACTTTCATGCATCATATATATATATCAATTTAAAGTAAAAATTATTTTTATTAATTAATATGACTAACATATAAAAATTAATTTTTTTAAATAAATAAAAGAACATAATTAAAATTCTATTACAAAGATTATTATTCGAGTATTATATTTATACCTTAATATATTATCACTTTTACTTAGATTTAGATAGAGGAGCAAAATTTGATTTATTTTTAAATTAAATAAATATGTCAAATCTTGTTAGAAGATTTGCGTTAGATTTGATCAACAAATCGAGTTACAGTAGATCAGTTTGTTAATTTTGATTGGTAGATAGGTAGATTTATTTATTTTTACATTATTTATTTTATTAAAATTGACGTGGCATGATGACTGTTTACAAATTCTAATAAAAAAATTTTCTTATAAAATAATTATAGCAAATCTGTAAATACGTTGTGGCAAATGTGTAAATCTATTATACTTACTAAAACAGAGCACGGGTTGATGACGTGGCGCGCTGTGGACGCAGGATTTTTGAAATTGAGCTCCCACAATTAAAGCCAATAAATCTTTATTTTTTACACTATTTTTTAAACCATAAAATCTTTTATTATTAAAATAATAATTTTATAGAAACCAAATCTATCTATTATACTTACTAAAACAGAGCACGGGTTGATGACGTGGCGCGCTGTGGACGCAGGATTTTTGAAATTGAGCTCCCACAATTAAAGCCAATAAATCTTTATTTTTTACACTATTTTTTAAACCATAAAATCTTTTATTATTAAAATAATAATTTTATAGAAACCAAATCTATAATACTTACTAAAATAGAGCACGGGTTGATGACGTGGCGCGATGTGGACGCAGGATTAGATTAGAGAAGTATACAAAACAAAAGCACGTAAAAAAAACCTATTTCACAATATTCTTTTTCATTTTTTTCAAAACCCGCACAAGGTGCGGGTATTATACTAGTAAATTGGAAAAAAGCTGACGTGGACGGCCTTAGAGGTTGACACGTGGACAAAATGGGTGCTGCTTTAGTAGTATACTAGTTTTCAAACCCGTGCCCTGCACGGAATTTGTTAAATTATAATAGTTAAAGGCTTGTAGGTTAAATTTTTACGCTATTTGCTGTGATAATAAAATTTCTTTTTTTATCATAATATACTAATTTCAAGGTTTTTATGTTAAATATAAGGTTAGAAATAATAGTATTGAAATGTTCAAAATTTTAAAATAACAATTTATCCAATCGACTTGTTAGTAAGTATTGAGTTTAATTATGAAGATTATTTATTGTATATTTAATTTTTAGTATGTTGTTATCATTATCACATAGTTTGCGTGTTTTATATGAAAAAACAACATTTTAAGTATTAAGTTTGTACACTAGTGTATTTTCCGTTCCTTACGCTGGATTTTATAATATTAATTTATACAATTTTAAACTTTTCAACAAAACTATTTTAACTTCAAATTCTTTTTTAATACTTTTCTATCTAGTAAACAACGGGGTTGAGTATTATTAACAAAACATATTTATGTGGTAGAAATAAAACAAATGATGGTTTAATTATATATGTTTTAAACAATTACTTTCTTAGAAAAATAAATTGATAAATTTAAATAAAAATGGAAAATAGATTTCAACGGGATATGCTTAAAAAGGATATCGTTTTGTGATAAGATATCTTCCGCACAATTTCAAAGGAAAAAGGAAATGAATAAAATACGGATTCAAAATTAAAAAATATAGTTATGATTTAAATTGCATAACTAAAAATAAATCGAACACAATTTATATTCTTCTTGTAATTGCTTCGCAAAATTAATTAAACCTACAATTAGTTACATTTGGTGCGGTATTGAAAATTTTGAAATTTTAATATTTTATAACTAAATCGAACACAATTTTAATATTTTATGTGGAAGTTCACGGGCTGCTTTAGTATATAGATAGATATAAATTAGTTAATTATTTTATAAATAAAAGTAAGATAAATTTTAAAAAATAATTGATAAAAATATCTTAAAATATACTAAAAATATGGTAAGAATAAAAATGAAATTAATATATTTATTACAACAATAATATTTTATTTATTTATTAATTTAGTATAATTATAAAATATAAATATACGAGAAAATGACATGCGAAATTCAATAAAAAAAA
>BSUD01000005.1:131673473-131779876 GCA_033239045.1 Fagopyrum esculentum | reverse complement strand
TAGGACTTAGAAATGGAGAGAAAAAAATTGATTATTATATCATTATTAGTAGTTTTTTTTTTCTTTTAAAAAAATCAGAAAAAGTTGAATAAATTTTTTTAAAAAAATAAAAAAATAAACTTAAGGCATGTTTACTTGTAGATTGATTTATTTTCAAGTTTATTTTTTAACGGGTTTATATAAATAAACCATATAAGATTGTTGACTTTAAAATTTATTTTTTAGATTTATTTTAACTCAAAAGACACTTATTCCCCTATAAAAATCGAACAATAACGTTAAATACCCAATTATGAAAAAATAATATCGGGAAGGAAAAACACAAAAGTTAAAATCGAGTTTTAAACAAAAATAAACTCGTCCAACGAAATTTTATTTTTGAGTTGTTTATAAATCCAAACAAATTCGTCAAAAAATAAATTAATCTCTAAATAAACAAGTACAAAAATTAATCAACATATATAAACTAAATAAAATACAAATAAACTAAAACTACAGTTAAATACACCTTTAATTTAAGATTTTAACATGTATTAGGTACTTAAAGTGACTTGGAAGGGTAGTCAAACCTGGAATCTGCATATTCAAGAAGAAAAAAACCATGTGATTTTTTTTAATAAATCACATGGTTTTTGAGTTGTTTTTTTTTTCCGACGAAAACCATGTGATTTTTTTTAATAAATGTTGGCTATACAAATTCAAGAAGAAAAAAAAAGAGAAGAGGAAAAGGCAAGAAGAAATTCAAACCTGGAATCTGCAAACGTAGTAATCATCACCATAAGCAGCACGCAAGGCGTCAATGGGCTTCCAATTAGGGTTCCTCGCCGGAAACGGAACGCTCATATTCACCAAAGCCCTAACCCTATCAGGCCTAAACAAGCACAGATGCCAAGCCACTAGCGCCCCCCAATCATGTCC
Organism: Fagopyrum esculentum; assembly: GCA_033239045.1. Classification (NCBI taxonomy): domain Eukaryota; kingdom Viridiplantae; phylum Streptophyta; class Magnoliopsida; order Caryophyllales; family Polygonaceae; genus Fagopyrum; species Fagopyrum esculentum. Next base: position 131,778,958 of record BSUD01000005.1, on the reverse strand, counting down.
GACGACAAACACCTTATCGACGCCGATCGCATCCATAAGCGCAACCAGATCTCCCACCGTGTGAAAGTAAGTGTAGCTCTGAGCTCCGGCTGGGGCGTCGGTGTCTCCGAAGCCTCGCATGTCCGGCGCCACCGCCCGGTACCCTTGCGCGGAGATAGCGTGGATCTGGTTTCGCCACGTGTACCAGAGGTCAGGGAAGCCATGGATGAAGAGAACCACCGGACCTTCGCCTTTCTCAGCCACGTGCATGTTTATGCCGTTGACTTTGAGTGTTGTGTGCTTTATGCCGTCCTCCGCCATTGTTGGAGCTGTAGGTTGCTCTGCTGTGTTTGGTACTTCAGTGGAAGGTCTTGGGAGTTTGATCTTTGAGCATAGGAAGCGGAGACAACACTTTATTGGATTTTCGTTTGAACCGGACATTATTTTACGACGGTCGGATCGAGAGTGAAACGTCGTCGTTCAAGAGCTAGTTGGGGTGCATATGATGATATATGCATGAAGTATTGTATATGACAACTTTGAATAGTTGCATATGATGCGCTTTATTATACAAAAAAAAATGAAAAAGTTAGGGTAATGGTTGAGTGTTTGATTGATATGGAATTGATTCTTATTTGCGATTTGAAGCAATTTATGGTAATATAAATTATGCCCCTCAGTTTATCTAATAAAAATAAAGGAAAATTTGTGGGATTTTGATGTAATATCTGAATTTATTTGAGGGTAAATGGTGATTAAAATTACCAAAAAAGGAACCGATCTTTATTATTTGATAAACGATTCTCACGAATTTATAGTGGCCGGCTCTTTGTTTTCCACTCCAACCATCCCGATTTAATTTTCAAACATCTCGGTTTATAGCGGCGGCGATGACGAGCTCCTCCTGCCATATCTCCACCCGATTTACATTGGCAACAAACTCCTCTTGCATCTCTCCCTAGTTTATAGCGGTGGCGACATCCTTTTGCTCTTCAATCTACCTTTTTTTCCCAACTCCCCCGTCGCCTACGCATGACAGGTAACCCCCGACTTTCTATTGTTTTTCATTGAATGATTGTTGCTTTCTTGTTTTTCGATTGGTTCCAAATCGTCTTTAGTGTGACAACCCAGATTTTGAATTTAAGCTTTTGTGTTGTCTAGGGTTTCGATTACTATCATCAATCGAAGTATTTGCCACAATAGGAAACTCAAGTTTTGGTTTTACCATAGTTGTTTATGTTCTTATAGTTTGTTGTTTTATACTAAATGAAAGAATCGAAATGCATGTTCTTCCTGACAAATTAATCAGTTTGTGTATCACAATGAAGTACAATATGCTTCCATGTACTTTGATTATGAGTTTGTGTTGTTAACCTTGTTAATGTGTGTAGTTTATGTTGTAATAGTTTGGGTCTGATTGTTAGAAACCTGTTTTTGGATGCATTCTCAATATTTGTCGATGTTTCATCATAAATTGAAATGAACTTTTATGATATGAACTGCAAGAATGGATTTGATGTGTGCATGTACATAAGTTTTGTTTGCTTATGTAGATCATGTTTGGACATTATTTGTGGACATCTTTTGTGTATATGATATCTTGTGTATAAATTATCTTCTATATATGATATATTATGTATATGATATCATTTGTGTATGTTATGTTGTGAATATGATATCCTGATTCTACATCCTTTATGCACATCATTTTGCGGACATATTTTGTGTACATCGTTTTTGTATGTGATATCTTGTGTATATATTACGTTATGTTGTATATATGATATCTTGTGTGTAAATTCTTTGTGTACATCATTTGGTTTTCCTTTGTGTATCAATACAAATATTGTGTATATTTATTGTATATATATATTTTTTATTGAATACCAGATTTTCCTTTTATTATGGAGTATATACTTTGCATTATATTAAAACATTTGACAGTTTACTTACATATTTATATTATCTAAATGTATTACATCGTAGTGTTGATCCGGCTCAATTGACATGGGTTTCAGTCATTATGGAGAAGTTGGACAACATGCAACACGAACAAAACAAGTTGGCCCATGTTGGACAACATGCAACCTTGTTCATAGTCATGATGTTGTACCTTTTAGCGGGAGAGAAAGAACGTTCCTAGGTTGAAATGTCTATCTTATTTAGCAGCTCTCTAATCTTTGGTTTTTCCTATAATATTATTTATATGTATTACATTGTAGTGTTGATCCAGCTCAATTGACATGTGTTTCAATCATTATGGATAAGTTGGACAACATGCAACGAGAACAAAACAAGTTGGCCCATGTTGGACAACATGCAACATTGTTCATACTCATGATGTTGTACCTTTTAGCGGGAGAGAAAGAACGTGCCTACGCTGAAATGTCTATCTTATTAAGCAACTCTCTAACCTTTGGTTTTACCTATATGCACAAATAACACAAAAATCAACTTAACTGTGTATAATACAATTGGACTCTAAACATACCGTTGATATTTGCACTACAATATTTAGAAGCATTCATAACGTTTCAAAAACGCTATGATACACATTAATAGCGTTTTTTTATAAATGCTATGATAGAGCCCGCTATAATAGGGTCACAGCTTTTCATAGCGTTTGTGCAAACGCTATAAAAAAGTGGATCAATTGTAGCGTTTGTAGAAACGATATGAAAAAGTAAGTAATAATAGCGTTTGTGCAAACGCTATGAAAAAGTAGAGCTCTTATAATGTTAGATAAACACTATGAAAACGTGGACCTATTATAGCGTTTGCGCAAACGCTATGAAAAAGTGGGCCTATTATAGCGTTTAAGGAAACGCTATGGAAAAGTGGACCTATTAATAGCATTTGTGCAAACGCTATGAAAAAGTGGACCTATTATAGCGTTTGATGAAACGCTATGAAAAAGCGGACCTCTTAATAGCGTTTCCTCAAATGTTATGGAAATAATGTCATTTATAGTGTTTTATAAACGTTATAGAACCCAATAATAACGTTTTTGATAAACGCTATAAAACCTACAATAGCGTTTTCTATAAATGGTACAGAAACTCAATAACGACATCAGACAAAAACCACATTGTTTCATTTTAAAGATTCAAAATGATACAAACACATGAATTGCTTAAAACAATTGTTTACCAAGAGAACATAGTTTGACAATACTAATCTAAAATGTCTGCACATCGGACCTTCTCCTTTCCTGCTTCCCCAACCCCCTAATTGGGTTGGCCAACGTCCATTTCCTGCTCTTCACACACACCTAAACCACCAGCTCCTCCGATGACGTTGTCATAAACCCGCTGAAAATTCCTGCACCATCGGACCTTCTCTTTTAATGCTTCCCCAACCCCCTAATTGGATGTTAATGGAAAGGATTATAATACAATCACTTTATTAAGGTAATTTAAATCCGAGAATACAAAATCTAAACTAAAAAAAAGGTTATGCTTTTACTTATAGAGGATATTTGATATGGGATGAGATAGTGAAAATTCCTTCCAAATAACTGAAAAGTGTTCAATTGAACAAGATTAGTTAAAAAAGAGTAATTATAGAAGCAAACAGTTAAATATCAGTTGGTTAAAACTAAACTCTCAACGCATTCTAGATATTTAACTAATAATTATTTAAGCTAACAATAGATAAAGAAATATGTTGTAGAATATAATCCAAAAAAAATGTCAGAACCATTTTTATTAAGTCACTCTGACCTTTTCTAGAACTTCTAAACCAAAAATTTCAAATAACCTTTCATATAAATCTCTGAAAGGTCTATGGATATGTAAAAAGATTATATCAACTAAAAATTGTTACTTGACTATACATACATGATCAACTTTTTCATAAAAGTGCATTTTAGTTGTGTCATTGCTATGTTAAGCCCCTTAATGTCGTTCACAATGATTCATGTATCAACCAATATCATCATTGAATTCGGTACAAGAGGAATACCATTACAAGTATTTTCGGATCACTAGAAACCCAACGACCTTTGGATACAATGTCACTTTTTCTAGTCCAAAGAAGCAATACATATGACAAGGATGTCTAAGACAAATCTAATGATTATTTCAAAGCAATCAAAAAATCGTTTAGAAGATGTAGTAAAATACATTTAAAAAAAAGCCAGATTAAAAAGAACTTGCTTACACAAAACAATATATAGTCATGATAGATGAATATAAATAATGATCTAAAGTCTAAAGAAAATAATAAAGTTGTGGGAAGAAATGAGCATGACCAAAATTGCATTTTAACTCAACAGTACGACCTTACTTATTGTTTCTCTAGAATTCCAGAATCATCAATCAATTCAGTCACCTCCCTATTAGTTTATGTTAGCAAAAGATAAAGATGGTAATATAAGAACCATTGAAGCAAAATTAAACATAAAATAAGAGTAATTATAGTATAAAAATTCAACAATATAAAAAAGGCATTCAACATCCCAAACTAATTCACTCACCTCCCAATCAATTTTTGGTTGCGACGATTCAATAAAGTTGTGGAAAGAAATATGCAACAATAGTAAATTTCTCGCGAAATGAGAGAGATGTTGAATATGCAACAACAGCAGACACAGACCTGAACCTTCTCTGGACAGCAACAGACAAAGTCAGTGATCAAATAACAGGCACTAAACTTCTCTAGAGAAAATCAAAATTCAAAAAGAGCACAACATCTGTGGAAAAATCAACTACAATAGGTGCTACTGATTGTTATTCACAACAGCTATGGAAAAAAAATTATAGTAGGCGAAATCGGTAATCAAATCACAAAATGCAACAAGTCCTAACCTTCTCTAGACATCAACCTTAATTCTCTTGCAATGAGAGAGATGTTGAGCCTTCTCTGGACAAGTCAGTAATCAATGAAAGTCACGATTAATAAGCACTAGTATAACATACTATCCCTTAACTTATAGATATACTAACCATCTAGCACACAATTCCCTATTTTGTTATAAAAAGTCCTTAAATTAATCTTATCAAAATATATACACATAATAGTACAACAGTGAAATCAAGTTAATTGAAACATTTACACTAATTTGAAATTCCATAACTTCTGTAAACTTACCTTTAACACCGCTAAATTAAACCCTCCTTAATACCTTAATCAACAAATTCAATACTAGGCACTAATTGCCCCCTCTTGCACACAACATCGATATATTCTAACTTATAAGATATAATACCTTATGTTTTACGTCTCTAATCCGCTAATATGATCTATTATCCCACTATTGCAACTATCCTTATCAACTCTAGTTGAGGATATCTAACAAAAGTAATAAAATTGGAACCCATTTTGAGTAGATTGTAATTGATAAGTTGTGAAACCAAGTCATTACTATAATGCTAAGTTGAACACCAAAGCCTTTGAATTTACTACTTCCTCTCCCCACCCAAAAGCTGCCATATGAGCCAATAAAATTTTGGTTTTCAACCCCCTTCCCACTGCTCAATTCCAAAAAAGTATACAACGTAAACATTGGACAAAATTATACTATTGATAATATGAGTTGTGTGTTGTGTGAAGAGCAGTCATGTTATAACTTCCAATTCAGGATCAACCAAAACATAAATTGTAAGCAAGAATTGCACCTTAACTTTGGGTTTGTATACAAGCAGAATGAGAACCTTTATGTGTTTCTAAGTAAAAAGTTGATAAATTAATCTACAATACTTGATTTCCCTATTTTCAATATGACAACCTTAGTAAGAATTGTTGTTGATTATAACGTCTTTAATTAAAATGTAAAATCATTGTTATTGTTGTGGGCATATTTATAGTTATCTATTCTCATAACACATAAACTCATCCTTAGTTTGTATGTCATACATAAAATCTTTATTGGTTATTTCTAGTAGTAGAATAGTAATAGGAGAAATTTAAAGAGAAATAAAATCAAACACGTATAACTTCACGAATCAATTACTTGATTTGTGAATTAAGAATAAGCAGACACAAATCCAATCAGCATTAGAAGTACCGATCCAAGCTATAGAACAATTGTTTTAGCACATTCAGAAGAGTATATATTAAAAGAATCAATCCAAGCACAACATAAGTTCAAAGTTGAAATAATCAATTAACCAAAAGATCCAATTCAAGCGGAAGAACTAATCAATTAGGAAAAAAAAGATTTATGGAATAAGAGCAAACCTGAAAGAAGAAGAGACGACGTTTCCAGCAAGGACCTGAGGGTTGTCGTAAATATGAAGAAGGAAAACGAAAACTAAGAAAATACTGGAGTCGGTTGAGGGTTGTTGGTGTTCACAAGCAAAAATCAAGGCAGAGGAACTCAATGCATCATGTCGGGACAAGTATAAAGGAAATTTTGAAACAAGACTCGGTGAGAAGAAAACTTAACCAACTCGAGTATTGTTCGTCAGTATGGACAAAGGAAGCCGAGAACTGAATCGAGTATGCTCACCGGCGATATTTTGGGAACCCTAGAAGAGCGAAGAAAGCGTGAGTTCAAAAGTTGGCATTTGAGAGTGAAATGGTGAAACTCTTATTCTGAAAAAGTAAAAATTTAGCGCATAAATTCATTAATAGCGTTTAGATTTCATTAATAATCGTGAAATGTTGTCAAAATTTTATTTGGGCTTTTCATTGGCATGTTTAATTGGGCTCAAAACGTTTTAACGCTATCAAACGTTTGAAACGCTATCAAATATAATGCTCATAGTTTTATAGCGTTTTGATACAAAGGTAAAAGCTATTAAATAGTAAGGTCGCGTCATCTATAGCACTTAAGGTAAAAACGCTATGAATTAGGGCTATAAAAAGTCATTTTTGTTGTAGTGTTGGTTTAGTGTTGTAACACCCCAAATTTTACAACTTGGAGAGTTATTGGTTAGGACCTCACAGTGGGTCCCGACCTTAGTTTGACAACAACTTAACAAGATCTTACAACAAGGCACAGATAAGGAAAAACCGAAAATCATCAATTAAGTCTTAACAACGTATGAATGTGACCAGAACGACCAACAGCCGGAAAACATAAGATAACAACTACGGATAAAAAGAAAAGAACCAAGGTCCAACTGGAAATCCCACAAATAAAGAAACTGCAACACGTCCTAAAAGTACGACACCCCGGCTGACCACTACCATCCGGATCACTCGGCATCTGCTCTAACCTGTGGTACGTCTACACAACATAACAACCGTTAGCTAACTATCCAAATATAAGTAGAATAATAACAACACAAACACACGCAGAATAATATAAACAAACATCATGTTGGCACACAACCGTTTATTATCTATTAATTAGGTGACTCATCTTATTCAATTTTACAGTTGTGGCACGAGAACTCTTAACAGTTCTCGCCTCCGTTCCTTATCCAACTGGGTGTAGGTCTAGCTGACCTCCGCCGGTAGCATCACTACAAACCGAGTATGGACTAGTCCCTATTGAAACCCCCAGCGCCCTCAAGCTAACTGAGCAGAATGCCACCGCCCGTTACTCTTAGGCCAAGTATAGTCGGTAAATATCTATCACAACCTATAACTCTAAACATTTCAATCACACACCACTATCATCATTCATGCTCATATTCAGAAGTCAGCTAAGTAAGCCCAAATGACTTACCTGTTATAAATCTCGATTTTCTGTAAACCAAACTCTCTCTGTAAACTGTAGCAACTCAATTGCCTGCCAAAGGAGATAAGTGCATTAGCACACTCCAACGTAATTAGAAGTCTAAGACTTCTAAGATAGAAGATCGTAATAGGACAGAACTGATTACAATACTAATTTATGGTAAAATGACTATTTTACCCTTAGTCCCGAAACTTCCAAATTTCCGAAATTCATGTCTAAACTCCTATTTGAGACTATAAAGTCATATTCTAACTCCTAAGTTTAGTTTGGTTACAAACTGGCACTTTTTCCTATTTTTCCTATTTTCCGAAAGATCGTAAAGGTCCACTTCGGTTTCAAATATAAAATTCGTAGAAGCTTATAAAAATTCCGAAATAATTCTCTAGATCATCTATGATGTTCCATCTACCCTTAGGAGCAAGAATTTCTCAAAACTGTTCATCCATTATTTTTATAAAAATTCTCAAAGTTGGCTACAACACTTACATTTTCTATACTTAACCAAAATTCCAATGTTTAATAAAAAAACTGCTTAACTACCCTACTTTGGGAGCTTATAACTTCTAATCCGACCGTTCATTTCTTCTCATATTTTAATATAGTAAACTACATACATCTACCTATCATCTATTAAAATTTCAACGGTGGATCTTCAACCTAACTCTTAAACATTGATCTACAATAGTGACCATTACCCACTTACAAAGCTGAGTTCTAAAAATGAGTTTTTCACTTCTATTTCTAGGGCAACCTGACCTACCCTCATTGTCATCCAGTGATCATAAATTGGAACTATAGGAGGCTTCAACAAAGCTCACTTACTACCCCTCCACTTCCCTGGCTTGCTCTCCATTCACAACAAAACCAAAAACATTTATAATCTATACAAACATACATCTAGAAGGCAAAGACTGGACTGCAGAAGAGAGATGGCTCACCTCCTTCAGCAGCTACTGAACAGAGGCACCTTTAGACGGTTTTAGATGGGCTCTCCGGCTTCCTCTTTGGTTCAACGTTCCACCAAGCTGACGCTCCCCTAAGACAAGATAGAGGCTGGAGGTGAGACTAGTTGGCTAAAGCGACAGGGACAGAGGAGTACTAAGGGTGTACTCACCATCGGAAGGAATGGGCGACTAGATCCGGCTCTAGCGCACGAGTGCTTCGAATGGGACGTTGTCGAGATGACACTCAACCTTTCCTGTTCGTGTACAGAGGGTCAAGGAGGGGAGGATGACGGTACCTAAGTCTCAACCGGTGCGAGGTTTCTGCCGCCTCTTTTGTGGCTACGCGAGGGTGGACTTGGTGACGTTGTTGTCGCCTGTGGAGGAGAGTTCAGTCAGCACTTGTGTCCGGCTCAAAGAAACCGGAGACGGAAGAAAGCTCACCTCGTTACCTTGCTGATTCGAGGAGGTCACGTTTGTCTCGCTGTTGTAGATGCAGGAGGTGAGGCGCTAGTGGCGTGTTGGCTCTCGATGGGGCGTGCAGAGGGAGGCTTCGATCGATGGAAAGCGAGATCTGTGAGATTGGAGTACGTTGCTGGTGGGAAACATGGGAGATCTTCTGGTATGGAAGGTATATAAAAAAATTAAAGGAAGGCGTAAAGAGTGGGCAGTTACATTCCTTTATGGCTGAAGAAGGTAAGGCAGCAGGCTCCTTCCTAGGCTGCACGTTGGGCTGAAGAAGGTAGAGCAGCACACGCTGCTGGGCTGGGCGCGTTGGAGAAAGACTAAGCTGGACTGAAGGTGGCCGCTGGGCTGAAGATGACGTTGGCATGCTGGCTGAAGCTGGGCGCTGGGCTGAAGCTGGCGCTGGCATGCTGGGCCGGAGCTGGGCGCTGGACTGAAGCTGGGCGCTGGGCTGAAGTTGGCACTGGCATGCTGGGCTGAAGCTGCGGAGCACACTACTGGGCAAGCTGCTGGCTAAGTTGACCTGGCACTGGCGCAAGGGAGCAGCAGTCCGGTGCTAGCTGCAGTCCGGAAACGAGATCACCGACTAACGAGTGCACGGAATAGACGGATATGGATCATGTTATAGTTTAGGATTTGTTATAAGGATCCTATCATTTTATGTGAAGGGAAGCTACATAAAATGATGAATTTTGAAACAATGTGTCTAACTAAGTAGACGGATATGGATCAATTGATCGAAATCCGGTTTGTTACGGAAATAAACGGAATAAAAATTCCGGATAATACATCAGTACCCCCTTAAAATAAGTTTCGTCCCGAAACTTAGAATAAGGTATTTACCCAAACGATCTCCCTTCAAAAGGTATATTCTGGTCTCACTCAAATTTTTAAAACTCGTTTTTCTTGTATGCAAACTACTCACGCTATTAAGCACGTAAACTTAAACACTCATTTAAACATATAATCACAGAAGTCATATAAAGTATCGTCTAAATACTAACCCGTCGGTACTGGGGTAGCGGCTAACTCCGCAAAGAACTCAGGATAGTTACGTCTAATACTCTCCTCTGTCTCCCACGTAGCCTCATCAGCTCCTCGTCTAGACCACTGGATCCTCAACATCGGTATCTCCTTAGAACGCAGGCGCCTAGTACTACGCTCTAGGATGGCTACTGGGTACTCCACAAAAGTGTGATCTGGCTCGACTATCAGATCCTCATGATTGATGACGTGTCTAGGATCCGGTATGTACTCTCTCAGCTGAGATACATGAAAAACTGGATGTACTCCCACCAATCTCGGTGGCAGTGCTAATCGGTAGGCAACCTCTCCGACTCTCTCTAAGATCTCAAATGGACCGACATATTGGGGACTCAGCTTCCCCTTGATGCCGAAACGCCGGACTCCTCTCGTCGGTGACACTCTCAACCACACCTGTGCACCTACTCTAAACTCCAAAGGTCGACGCCGTTTATCGGTGTAGGATTTCTGACGACTCTGAGCTGCTAACATCCGCTCCCGGACTAAGGCAATCCGGGCGATGTCATCCTGTATCTGGTCTGGTGCTACCCCATCAGCCTTGCTAGGCTCATCCCAGCACAACGGTGTACGACATCTCCGCCCGTACAAAGCCTCATAAGGTGCCATCCCAATAGACGCGTGCTAGTTGTTATTATATGAAAACTCTACCAGTGGGAGATGATCTAGCCATACCTGTCCCCAATCTAGTACACATGCCCGCAACATGTCCTCTAAGGTCTGAATGGTCCTCTCAGACTGACCGTCTGTCTGTGGGTGATAGGCAGTAGTAAAGTGGAGACTCGTCCCCAGAGCAGTATGTACCTGCTGCCAAAATCTCGAGGTAAAACGTCCATCCCTGTCGGAGACGATAGTCCTCGGTACTCCATGGAGTCTCACAATGTGTCTGGTGAACTCCTCAGCTAGACGACTTACCGGCCACGTTTCCTTAATCGGAATGAAACGTGCGGTCTTCGTCAGACGGTCTACCACTACCCAAATGGCCTCAAAACCTCTTCTGAGCCTCAACCCTGTAAAATCCATAGATATATCCTCCCACTTCCAATGTGGTACTGGAAGTAGGTGGATCTCTCCTCCGGACCTACGATGCTCAATCTTGACCTGCTGACAGGTCGCATACTGGGCTACATACCGAGCCACATCAGGCTTCAAACCACCCCACCAGAAGGAACGTCTCACGTCCTTATACATCTTACTCGCTCCTAAATGTACGGAGTAAGGGGTAGCATGAGCCTCACCTAGTATCCTCTATCTCAACTCACTGTCTGATGGCACACAGATACGGTCTTGCCGTCTCATCACTCCATCGGCACCAATAGTGAACTGAGGTGCCTCATCTCGTGACATCCGGTCTCGGATCCGGGTCAAAGTCGGACAGGTCTCCTGCTTTTGTCGGATCTCACCCAACAGATCAAGAAGTAACTCTAAGGTGGCTAACTGATGAGCTGTATCGGGGAACTGGATCTCTACCTCCAACCAAGCTAAGTCTCTCTGTAACTGTGGTTGTACTGTCAACCGGGCTATCGCCTTCTCCCGAGGCGTCTTCCGACTCAAAGCATCAGCAACTACGTTCGCCTTCTTGGGATGGTAGAGAATCTCAAGGTCGAAATCCTTGATCAACTCTAGCCACCGCCTCTGGCGGTTATTCAACTCCCGCTGAGTGAATATGTACTTCAGACTCTTATGGTCTGTGAAGATCTGACATGTCGCCCCATAGAGATAATGACGCCAGATCTTAAGAGCATGTACTACCGCAGCCAACTCCAGGTCATGGGTGGGGTAGTTCTCCTCATATGTCTTCAGCTGTCGAGACGCATACGCTATGACTTTACCCCTCTGCATCAAGACACACCCCAAGCCCAGCTTGGATGCATCACTGTACACTACAAAGTCCTCTGTACCCTCAGGCTGTGCTAAAATCGGGGCAGACGTCAATCTCCTCTTCAGCTCCTCAAAACTCTACTGACACGGCTCAGACCAGACGAACCGAGTAGTCTTCCTCAGGAGACAAGTAAGTGGTCGGGCGATCAGGGAAAACCCTTCCACAAACCGGCGGTAATAACCTGCCAATCCAAGAAAGCTGCGAACCTGCTTAACATTCTTCGGAGGTTGCAAAGAAGACACTGACTCAATCTTCGCCGGGTCGACCTTAATTCCCTCAGCAGTCACTACATGGCCTAGGAAAGCTACCTCTGGCATCCAGAACTCGCACTTGGATAGCTTAGCATATAGCTGGCTATCCTGTAGAATCTGTAATATTGTCCTCAAGTGTCCGGCATGCTCCTCTCGGCTCCTAGAGTAAACTAGAATGTCGTCAATGAAGACCACTACAAACTGGTCTAAGAAGTCGATGAAAATCCCATTCATCAACTCCATAAATACTGCTGGCGCATTAGTGAGCCCGAATGGCATCACTACAAACTCATAGTGGCCATACCTAGTCTGGAATGCCGTCTTAGGTATGTCCTGGTCTCTCACTCTCAGCTGGTGATAACCCGATCTCAAGTCTATCCTCGAGAACACTGACGCTCCATGCAGCTGGTCCAGCAGATCATCTATGCGAGGCAGTGGATACTTATTCTTGATGGTGACCTTGTTCAACTCCCGGTAATCAATACACAGCCTCATCGATCCATCCTTCTTCCTCACAAATAATACTGGTGCTCCCCAGGGAGAAACACTAGGGCGTATGAAGCCCTTCTCTACTAACTCCTCTAACTGCTTCTTCAGCTCAAGCAGCTCTATCGGTGCCATGCGGTACGGGGCCTTCGAGATCGGTCTCGTGCCCGGCTCTAACTCAATGCTAAAATTAACACTCCTCTGTGGAGGTAGCCCTGGTAAGTCGTCACTGAATACCTCTGCAAACTCGCATGCAACTGGTATCTCCTCTACTGTCAGGCTCTTGCGCTCCTTCATGGCATAACACCAGAAGGCCTCGCAACCCTGTGCTATCAATCTGGCTGCTCTCACTGCGCTGATAACTGTGCCGGACTTTCCGAGGTCCCAACCTCGGAATATCACTCTGTGACCCTCCTCAGAGGCGACAATCACAGTTCTCCTACCAATATCTAAGACTGCTCCATGTCTAGTCATCCAATCTATTCCCAATATCACGTCCTCATGTGCTAAGGGCATGACTAGAAAATTTACTAACCAAATCCGGCCTCCCAGATGAATAGGGCAGTCATAAATCTCTCGGGATCCTCTAACCTTACCCCCATCTGGTAACCCAACCACAAAAGGTACACCCTCTACTGTAGCTAAGGACAACCTATCTACGCATGCATCTGATATAAAGGAGTGCGTAGCACCCGTATCAAATAAAACTCGCACAGGTAAGTCATGGATTCAAATAGTACATGTGGTCGCGGGTGTTGTAGGCTGCTCAATGCTCCTCAGCTCGAACACTCTCGATGGTCCTCCTCTGGTGTCAGTGGTACTACCACGTCCCCTGCCACGACCTGATCCCTGTGCCGTGTTGTATGAAGCAGGATGTCCTGGAGCCCGGTACTGTTGTTGCTGCTGACTCGGTGCTCGATACTGAGGAGGTCTCTGTCCACTCTTCTCAGCACCTGCGGGAGAAGATCCCTGCTGTGAAGGGGCCCCACCCTGACGGCAGAAAGTAGCCCTGTGTCCCGGCTTCCCACAAGTGAAGCAAGTGGTAGGTGGCCTCTGGCAATCCGTCTTAATGTGATCGCGGCTACCACAGTTAAAGCATTGTCGATCTCTACCTGAAGTCTGAACTGTAGGGTGGTAGCTGGACCTCCCTTGAGTCTGTCCTCGACCATAACCTGCTACTACTGCACTGCTACCAGCATGTCCTGTCCTGTGCCGCTTATCCGGCCCACTAGGCTGAACTGCTTTCCTCGAAGCTGGCCTATCTCTCTCATAAGCAAAGACCCTATCCTGATAGTCAGACAAAGTCTCACAGCGGAATCCTGCCAGATATGATCGGGTACTCTCTCTCAATCTCCAGGAGAAAAGGTAAACATGCTGCTCTTCTGGAGGTGCAGCTGGTCCAAGTAGGGTCAACTCCTTCTGAAACTTCTTTATGGCTGCAGCAATCGGGATATCCTCAAATCCCGCCTCAATGAAATCTTGGAATCTCTCCCTCCTCAGCGAGACAAGACAATACCTGTCCCTAACAATGTTCCTCATCTGCTCCCAACTGGTGACTCGGCTACGAATGGTCCGCCACCATGAATGAGCATCATCTGTGAAGCAGGTCTGCACCAAATCCACCTGTCGATCCTCGGGGCAACGTATCGCCTCTAAAGCAGTCTCTATCTTCCCTATCCAGTGCTCCACCTCTAGCCCTATTTCTCCACTAAATGAGGGAACCTTCTGAGAGTTGAAAGCCTTCAACCACTCATCCGGTCTCGGTGCTCTAGACCCAGCAGGCGCTCTATCAGCATTAACTCTCCTCTCAGGTACAGCCGGCACCTGAGACACTCCCTGTGTCACCTGAGCTGACCTAGCCGATACCACCGGTGGTACTTGGGTAAGCCTCTCCACTCTGGCAGCCTCCTCCATACGCTCGACGTATGCTCTGTACTCTCTATACTCAGATGCTCCAATAGAAACACGTCCTGACTCAGTCGAACGTGCTCCTTGCGCTCCAGACCTAGCGGCGGTCTCATGCATGACCTCGGGGCCTACACTCTCAGCTACCTCTTCCACAACAGCCTCTGGTATGCTTGCTGCAGGTGGATCCTCTCGAGGAACTCGTCCTCGACCTCTCCCTAGTGGAGGTCTACCCCCACGACCACGCCCTCTAACAGCAGGGGTCCTATCAGCTCGATCCTGTCTAACTGAGGGAAGGGGGGTGTTAGCATGAAATATTGTGATATTTTAGGCACGTTTTCTAAACGTATTTGATTCATATTGATAGTCTTTAATTGATCTTGGTGCATATGTGAGCAAGTATTACCTATATTGTCAATATGGATGTCTACACTAGTTCTATGTTGATTATAGGTGATTTGGAGCTATTTCCGAACGGAATCGAGCAAAGGAGAGTTGAGTTGATATGTCCATAGATTGAGGACATTCTTTGGAAGCAATTTGGAGTCTTAGCTTGAGGAATGCACGAGTTTAGGGAAGAATCACGTTCTTACCCTAAATTACGCCCTAAAATACGGCCGTATCACAAACCACGTTCAGAATTACGGCCGTGGATTTAGAGTCAGAAATTCATGTTCATTCCAGGGGATTACACGGCCGTGGAACATATGTTGCAAACCGTAATTGTTTCCACGCCCTAAATTACGGTCGTGGAACACTTCCACGACCGTGATCTTGGCGAATCTTTTCGCCACACTTTGAAGCCACGATCTTCTAAAGATTGGGCCGGGCCGACACTTTCCCTACATTATAAAAAGACGGAAGAAAGGAGATTCCGTCATCACCGCATACATCCTCGCTTACGCCTGCTTACAATCGTCGCACATCGGCGCTTAGACGAAAACTCTTCGCTTAGTTTGCTGGGAAGCAATTGACATCTCTTGGAGAGATCGAAGTTCGTGTTTGGAATTCCTCTAATCTCGCACTTTGGGTGGAGATTGCTGTTGAGATCTCCGGATTTGCGGAAGATCGAAGTTCTTGGAAGATTTTGCAAGAAGATCTCTCTTCTTGATTAGGTTTGATTTGAAAAACGGATTGACATCCCGTTTTCTCTTCTTTCCTAAAGTGGTGATTGTTTGTTATACTTTGAATCTTTTGACATTACTTGTTCTCTTTGTGACTTTGAGATTGAATTGAAGATTATTGGAAGTTCTTGAAAGTTTTCATCTTTCTATCTTTTAATTCTTGAATTGAAATCAACATGACTGTTATTGGCTAAAAACCCTTAACAATTCTAAGGTGAAGGGTTGATAGTTGTGGCTTAGATGATGATAGATCGATCGCAAACAGATTAGACCCTGAGAGTTAGAGAAATATCGCCGACAACCCCAAATTACGGGCTGTTCTTGAGTCCACGGCCGTGGAACCTCAAGAACTAACCGTGATTTCCCTTAAGTCTACGAACCTGCTTTTACTTCAATCTAAAGTTAAAGATTGGCTTTAGCTTAGTTTAGACTTGTCTTTTCTAGGTGGTAGTGAGCCTCAACAACCTCTACCTCGATTGTGAGCCTCAACAACCTCAATCGGTTAAGATAGTCTTGATCTTTGGATTACAAGTTTGGGTATTTGACACTAATTCTTATCTCTAGAAGCTTTCTGCATTGAGCCTCAACAACCTGTATAGAGAGTGCCTTGTAGGTGAGTTACATAAGGTTTTTGGAACTTCACCGTACGATTACCTTACATTAGTATACCTTTGCATATCTCAACTCTGTCTTTACATCATTAGTATATCTTGAATCGATTGCCACAGCTGGATACTTGGATCTTTAGGATTGTTGTTTTCCCAATATTTGCAAAACTCTCATATTTACTTGCTTGATAACCTGCAATCGAGTTCGTTCCCACCCAAATCCCTGTGTTCGATAGTCTGGAATTCTTGCTTAGCTACGTCGATCCGTACACTGCGGGTTCGCTGCTTGATTCTAGTTTTATAAATTTAAAGCTTATTTGCACACACCTCTAGGGGCGAACAAGTTTTTGGCGCCGTTGCCGGGGATTTGGTTTCGGCCGAATCCGGTAGCCGGTTGTCGAGCTTGGGAGCTTGCTCTCGTTGTTTGATTTTGCTTTGAGTGCATGCGCAGGTCTAGGAACACCGAAGATCTCTTACCTCTTGATCAAGAGCTAGAGAAAACCTTGAGGCAAAAGCGCAAGGAAAGGAAGATGGCTGAAGAAAACGAACGTAATCTTCAAACGGAGTTGGCGGAGAAAGAAGCTCAACTCTGATGGAATGAGACTCTCCGCCAAGATGAGATGGATCGTCATCAATCTCAAGTTAACGGCCTACAAGACATGATCTTCCAGATGAGGGTAGAAATGAGCGACCTTAAGAATAAGGGAAGCAAGAAGTCCTCAAGAAGGAAATCAAGGTCTAGAAGAAAAAGTCACTCATCTGCTGATGATAGTGACTCTTTCATGCCACCATTAGAAGAGATTGATCCCACGATCAATATGAATCCTTTCCATCCACAAGGAGCTGCTAATCGCCGCATTCCACCTAGGAATGCGAGGATCGAGCGTGTGGACAATGAGCCAAGAACTCTTGGCCAGCGGATGGATCCAACACAACAACCACGCCGCTTAGGTGTGAATTTTGATGCTGAAGATGTGCAAGGGTTTAGCTTTAACCCTCAAGTTATTACTCTTGTTCGCCAAAACCAATTTGGCGGGACAAGCGCTGAATCTCCACACCAACACTTGCAAAACTTTGAGTGTATGATGGAGACGATGAGACCAAAGAACGCTACTACCAATAGCTATAAGCTCAAGCCTTTCTTTTTCTCCTTGAAAGGGAAAGTGTTATCTTGGTACCAAGCTCTTCCTAATGGGAAACTAGACACGTGGGAAGATCTTTCCGCGGAGTTTCTCACCAAATTCTTTCCGCCTTCCAAAACGGCGGAACTTAGAGGTAAGATTAATGCTTTTTCTATGAGACCTAACGAAAGTTTGTTTCAATCATGGAAAAGGTTTCAGGATTTGCTCTTGGATTGCCCTCATCATGGCATATCCAAGCTTGCCCTGCTGGAGATTTACTACAAGGGGCTGGATGTGGGAACGCAATTCAACCTCCAATCCCTCTCATGTGGAACATTCATGGACATGAGAGAAGATGACGCTTGGGACTTCATTGAAAAGCAAGCAAGAGTCATAAAGAAGTATTCCCACCGAAAAGTGGAGGGAAATCGTGTGGAGCAAGGAGCGAAGCTCACACATGAAGCTCAAAATCAGATTTTCTCCCTCAACAATGAGATCAAAGAGTTGAAGGAGGCTATCAAGACCAACTTCCCAAAGCAACAAGGGAAGGATGTTGGTTATTTGGGCAACAATAATGGCGGCAACAACAATAACCGGGGTAACAACTGGAATGGAAACAACAACAACCGGAACAATGATTGGAACAACAATAGGGGTTCAAACAACAACAATTGGCGCCCCAATCAACAAAATTCCGGTAACTCCTATCCTTCCAATTCTAATTCACTAACTCCACCTTCCTCTTCCTCTACTTCTTTGAAAAGCCAGGGGCAATCATCTAATGGAGGAAACACTTCGGGGAAGGAGAAGCCCGATCCCATATTGGAAACGATCTTGGGAAAGCTTCAAGGGTTAGAGAACCGCCTCATCAAGGTTGATGATCAAGTTTCTAAGGTTGACAAAGCTCAAAAAGTTTTGGAAAACCAAATGTTCAACCATGCGGAGGAAGTTCCTAGAAATCAAGGGAAACTTCCAGGAAAGACGGAGGACAACCCTAAGGGAAGGGTAATGGCGATTACAACTAGGAGCGGAGTGACTACCACCGATCCGCAGCCTACGTTCGTTGAAGTCCCCGTAGAGAAGGAAAAGGGAAAGGGGAAGGAGAAGGAAGATGTCCATGTTCCTCCTCCAGCTTACAAACCTCCCCTACCGTTCCCTCAATCTAGAGCGCGAGCGCGCCTAGATAAACAATTCGGTAAGTTCATAGAACTCATGAGTAAGCTGCATATTAATATACCTTTCATCGATGCTATTGTAGGTATGCCAGCTTACGGCAAGTTCTTGAAAGAGCTCCTTTCCAACAAGAGGAAGCTAGAAGATTTCGGAGAGGTCAAGATGATTTCGGATTCTTCGGATCTCATCAAGACCATGAAGGAGAAAATGTCCCCAAAGTTGAAGGATCCGGGGTCATTTTGCATTCCCATTGGAGTGGGAGATGTCACATACGACGCTTTATATGACTTGGGAGCAAGTGTGAGCATCATACCACTTGCATTATGTAGGAAGATCGGTTTAGGCGATCCTAAACCGGTAAAGATGACGTTATACATGGCGGATCGATCCATCACTCGCCCCGTCGGTATTGTAGAAGACGTCCCGGTCAAGCTAGGTAAATTCTTTGTTCCCATTGATTTTGTCGTGCTTGACATTCCTGCAGATAGTCCGGTCCCGATTATACTCGGAAGACCGTTTCTTGCAACTTCCGGCTGCATGGTCGATTGCAAGAATGGAAGACTCGCTTTTGATATTGGAGAAGAGAAAGTAGAGTTCGTTCTTTCCACTCTAGTGAAGGAGCCAATCTTTGACGAGGATATCTACGATGTCCAAGACGAAGAAGGTTTGTCTAGGGAGGAGGTAAGTGCAATTCTCTTTAACGATCCTCTACAAAAGGTTATCACTATGAGTCTAACCAATGAGAAGAAGAAGAGTGCAAAGAGGAAATTGAAGCCTTAGAAGCACAAGAAGAGATGTATGAATTGGAGTTTGAGAAACCTCACGATGAGGCTGAGAACGTAAGAATCCACGGTCATACCCTGTATTCTACGACCGTGGATTTCACAACCAAATTCGACCTCCATTCCAGGGGATTACACGGCCGTGGAACACATGAGGAGGCCGTAATTCTGACCGTGGAAGAGGGTAACCGGCAAACTTCTTCAACTTCTTCTAATTCTTTTCCAAACCACTCAACACCCTTAGAAACTTCTAAGGAAACATCGGATACTCCTCAAGGATCATTGGAGGCTCCGAAAGTAATGGAACTCAAACCACTTCCTACTCATCTAAGGTACGCTTTTCTTGGATCTAATTCTACCTTTCCGGTTATCGTTAGCTCCGAATTAAGCATAGATGAACATGAACAGCTCATGATTGTCCTTAGGAAACATAGAAAAGCCATAGGCTATACTATTGAGAACTTAGTAGGAATTAAACCCTCCTTATGCATGCATAAGATACTAATGGAGGAGGACTTTAGAACTTCAAGACAACCTCAAAGGCGGTTGAATCCGACCATGAAGGAGGTTGTCAAGAAGGAAATTCTTAAACTTCTTGATGCAGGTATCATCTATCCTATCTCCGATAGCAAATGGGTGAGTCCAGTTCAAGTAGTTCCGAAGAAGGGAGGAATGACGGTCATCACCAACAAGAACGACGAACTCATTCCTACCCGAACCGTGACTGGATGGCGGATGTGCATAGACTACCGCAAGCTCAACAACGCAACGCGGAAGGATCACTTTCCATTACCATTCATCGATCAAATGCTTGAAAGGTTAGCACAACATTCACATTTTTGCTACCTTGACGGTTATAGTGGTTTCTTTCAGATTCCGATACATCCGGATGATCAAGAGAAGACCACATTCACGTGCCCTTGGGGTACGTTTGCCTATAGGAGAATGCCGTTCGGGCTTTGCAACGCCCCAGCCACCTTTCAACGGTGCATGATGGCCATCTTCTTCGAGTACGTAGAGGAAATCATGGAAGTCTTCATGGACGACTTTTCCGTATATGGTTCCTCTTTTAACGATTGCCTTTCTAACCTTTCTCTTGTTTTACAACGTTGTGAAGACACTAACCTAGTTCTTAATTGGGAGAAGTGTCAATTCATGGTTAAAGAAGGAATCATATTAGGTCACTTAGTCTCTAGTAGAGGGATAGAGGTGGACAAGGCTAAGATAGAGACAATAGAGAAACTTCCTCCCCCAATTTCGGTGAAAGGGATAAGAAGTTTCCTAGGACATTCTGGGTTTTATAGACGTTTCATTAAGGACTTTTCTAAGATATCAAAACCTCTCACTAATCTATTGATGAAGTATGCGGTTTTTGAGTTTTCGCAGGAATGTTTGGATGCGTTTAACACCATTCGGCAAGCTCTAATTTCAGCACCTATTATCCAACCTCCAGATTGGACTCTCCCCTTTGAGATTATGTACGATGCTAGTGACGTAGCAATTGGAGCTGTTCTTGGACAACGAAAAGAAGGACGAACCCACGCCATATACTACGCTAGCAAGACGCTAGACGAAGCTCAGCTCAACTACGCCACTACAAAAAAAGAATTTCTAGCCATTGTCTACGCTATTGACAAGTTTCGCTCTTATCTTGTAGGTGCAAAGGTGATTGTCTACACGGATCATGCTGCGATCCGATACCTCCTTGCAAAGAAAGACGCGAAGCCAAGGCTAGATGGATTCTTCTCCTACAAGAATTCGATCTTGAGATCCGCGACAAGAAAGGTTCAGAAAATTCTGTTGCGGATCATTTAAGTCGCCTCACACATCTAGAGGACGACCATCTACCCATTGATGACTCCTTTCCGGACGAACACCTACACATCATAGAGGAGTGCATCAACGAGATCTCCAAAGGTAACGAACCATGGTTTGCTGATTTTGTTAACTATTTGGTTTGCCAGCAGATACCGCCCGGACTATCCTACGCACAAAGGAAGAAGTTCTTTAAGGACGTCCGGGAATACTATTGGAACGAGCCTCTCCTCTTCAAGAGAGGTCCGGATGGCATCATCCGGCGATGTGTGCCGGAAGATGAGATGCAAAGTGTCATCCGCCATTGTCATTCACTACCTTGTGGAGGACACGCTAGTTCGAACAAGACTAGCGCAAAGGTATTGCAATCTGGATTCTATTGGCCTATTTTATTTAGAGATGTGCAATCCTTTGTCTCTTGCTGCGATGCTTGTCAAAGAACAGGCAATATTTCTAGAAGGAACGAGATGCCCCTCAACAACATCCAAGAGGTGGAGATTTTCGACGTTTGGGGAGTCGATTTCATGGGACCATTCCCATCTTCTTGTGGAAATCAATACATACTATTGGCGGTAGATTACGTTTCTAGATGGGTGGAAGCAATTGCCTCTCCCACAAATGATGCCATGGTGGTGGTTAAGTTCTTCAACAAGACCATTTTTCCACGATTCGGGACGCCAAGGACGATCATTAGTGATGGAGGTTCTCACTTCATAGCTCGTCGCTTTGAAGCTCTTCTAGCCAAGTATGGGGTTACTCACAAGATCGCTACCCCTTACCATCCACAAACGAGTGGACAAGTTGAGATCTCAAATAGGGAGATCAAGGGATTTCTAGAAAAGACGGTTTCAAAGACTAGGAAGGATTGGTCCTTGAAACTAGATGATGCATTATGGGCATACCGGACTGCGTACAAGACTCCCATAGGAACCACACCATACAACCTTGTGTATGGGAAGTCTTGTCATTTGCCGGTAGAGCTGGAGCACAAAGCGTTTTGGGCTATCAAGTGGCTGAATTTCGGCATGAAGGAAGCGGGAGAGAAGCGTCTCCTAGACATCAACAAGCTGGATGAACTTCGCTTGAACGCCTATGAAAACGCTAAGATCTACAAGGAAAGAGCAAAGCGTTGGCATGATAAGCATATCATTCCAAAGGACTTCAAAGAAGGAGATCAAGTTCTCCTCTTCAATTCAAGACTTCGCCTCTTTCCGGGTAAGCTTAAATCTCGTTGGAATGGACCTTTTCTAATTAAGCGTATTTTTCCCCATGGTGCAGTTGAAGTATGGGGTGAAGCTAGCGGACGTTTTAAGGTGAACGGCCAACGACTCAAGAAGTATACGCCGGAACTCCAAGCTGAGGAGTTCGCGCCTACCGCGCTCGAATAAGTGCGAGATTGGTCTAGCTACGGACCTTAAACAAAGCGCTTCTTGGGAGGCAACCCAAGGTATTGCATCCTCGTTTTTGTTTTCAATTCATAGACTAGTTTAGAATAGACGTTTTTGTTTTATTTTGCCTCGATTTCTTCCGGTATGTTCGTGTTTTTGGTTGTAGGATCGATGGGAAAGGAGAAAGGAAAGATAATGTCGAAGAAAAGTGACGAAATTTGGACTTTGAAGCTTTACAGAAGGTTCCACGGTCTAAATTACGGTCGTCATAGCTACAGTGGCCGTAATTCTCAAAAGCCTTTGAAAAATCACCAAAACCACGGTTCCGTACACTTCCACGGCCGTGGAACACCCCGACAGACCGTGATTTTCAAAATTTTGCCTGCGACTATATAAGCCACGTTCTTCACAAAATTGCCCCAAAAATTCCCATTCCACGACCTAAACGCCGATATCCCACGACCTCTTCCAATTCTTCGTTTTCTAATCGTTTTCGACGATTCTTCATCCTAAACTGCAGCAAATCCAACCACGAACAAGATCCAAGCAACAAACCGAGCGGAAATCCATCAACAAACGCGCATTTCGGATTTTTCAATCCGAAAAAGAGGTTATTCTTTCTTCTTGAAATTTCGCGGATTTGGTTCGTTTTTGCTATAGATTTTTAGGAAGAACTGACAAAGACTGGAAGGAATTAGATTAGGACTGCTTGTTGAGGTGATTGTTGGTGAATTTGCTGAGATTCACAAGATTCTGAGACGAATCACGGTCTCCGGGTAAACCACGGCCGTGGAACCTGAAGAACAGACCGTAATTTTGGTGAAAAATGGACTTTGTAAGGACAGTGTCGGGAAGGATAAAAGAGAAAAAGGGAGAGCAAAATAAGAAAAGAAAGGGCAATCCCTCCACCTCTAGGGCACCACCACCCTCATCTCTTTCACTACCTTCCTCACCTTCACCTCCATCTTCACCCCCTCACCCTAGCATTCCAACCATACACGAGAACCACCTTGCTGCATTTGAGAAGATACAGAAGAGGACAGTGATAGGTCCTAGGTATTTGTTGTTGGAAAATCTACATCCTCTCAACATTGTTGATGATCTTACATGGCTCTTGGATAGAGCCGGATTGCTTGTCTTCACGAACATTCGTGAAGACGCCTATGAGGAGATCACCCGAGAGGTTGTGACGTCTTTCGAGCACAGCCACGTTGATAGGACCGTCTCCTTCCGTCTCATGGAACGAGACTACCATTTGAGTATTGTTGAGTTTGGGACCATTTTCGGGTTCCATGAGACCTACAATGGTCGATTCCCTAGTGGTATCTACCCTAAGGACTTTTGGGAGGAAGTTGCGATGATATACGCCGACGAGGACCGTTGGCAACCCGCCGATACCAAGGCTAGATTGATGTACCATCTAGCCTTGAAGATAGCTCACCGCGTTCTTTCGGAGTGTCTCTTTCCTAGGACGGAGACGCCCCAAAAGATCAAGACGGATGAGCTATTCTTGCTCTATTGCATGCTCTATGGACGCCGTGCAGATTGTGCTACTCTCTTGGCTGCTACGATGAGCAAGCTCAAGAACAAGTCGAAGGGGAACATTGGATATGGTGGGATAGTCACCCACATTGCTAGGAGTCTTGGTGTAGATTTTTCTGCTTGCACCCGCATACCGGCCGTACCCTTAGGATTACATGCATTTATGGTTAGGGGACTCATCTTCCCCACACATAGAGGTCCGCCTTATGCGGGCATGCCTTGGGAGACTAGGACGGGTAGGGGGATTGAGTGGCTGCCGGAGTATTCCATTGTGGCAGGACGCCACAATTGGAAGGAGACGTTCGCTGCGATGCACGCGAACAGGCTAGTAGCTCCCCCTTACGTCCCACCACCGGTTGTGGAGGAGGAGGAGATGGGAGATCAGTACGAGAGTGGTGGAGGAGCGGAGCAAGAGTTTGGCACGTTTCCGGACCAGCCGGAGGCGGCCCCACATGTACCTAGACGCTCTCCACGTCCGGCTAGAGCCTCAGGCTCGTCATCTCGCCGCGCTAGCGTGAGTGAGAGGCCCACGTGGATGACTACACCTCCCACTTGGTATGACACCCCCCCTCCTTGGTCCACGGAGCAGCCAGCAGCACCACCACCAGCACCAGCACCAGCCGATGCCCCCGCATGGTTTGATCACGCCCCGGGATGGTATGAGAGGATGCCGGATTGGGCTACCGGACTTTCAGAGAGAGTTGGAGCGCTAGAGATCCGGGCGGATGCTAGAGACGGACGCCTAGACGACCTTGACCACATGATGAGGGACGTCTACCGCCAGCAGTTTGGGCGGCCATACGACTCCAGCTTCTCTCCATTCCCACCTTCGCCGCCGCCGCAGTGATTGGACGCATGGTCGTTGTTTTAGACATTCCCGCCACCACTTGTGAGTTTCTTTTTTCTTTTCTTTCTTTTGTTCTTTCTTTTGAACATTAGGGACAATGTTCGTCCTAAGTATGGGGTGGGATGTACTAAAAAGTTTGTAATAACTCTACTCTCTATGTTCGCTTTCATTCGAGACTATCGTTGCATCTTCATTATGTGTTACACGTTTCCTTATTGCATTGCATGAAAAAAAAACAAAATGACTTAAAAAACCCATAAAAATTGAAAAATTTTGAAAATTTTGTGCTCCTAATAAATTGAGATGATTTCCATGATAATCACTACTTGCGAATTGAGTTTGATGACAATTGCATGCTTAAAAGGATTGTGAATTGAAAAGGATTTGAATGAATAAATTTTACCTCTTTTGCAAGTTTTATAATGTGAAAATGTTACCTAAATCATGCTAGGAAATTGAAGTTGAAATCACATTATAAGTTCCTATACTTCTTGTTGAAATGATTAAGGCAATTCGATACTTTCTTTCTTCTTTCTTTGATCATCTAGCTCCTCATTGAAATATTAGCCTCCTTTACCTATCCGGGAATTTGGAAGAAGTGAATGAGAAAAAGGCATGTTTGATGTGGGAGGGCCATGAGAGCAATTATTTGCAATCAATTGAATAGAAAGAAATTGTAGGTTTGGGGAAGTCAATCATGACGATGAGTAACTCGGCACCATTCACATAGCCGGGTGTTTGTGTCTTGCCAAAGTCGAATTGAGCGATATTCCTAGCGGATTATGGTATGTGCGCTAAGGGTTTGAGGCATCTCTTGCAAATTTGAGAAACGCCGATCTCCTAGGCTTCGGTTTTTGTGCACCTCTGTCCGTAACTCCAAAAGTAAAGTCGAAAAATGAAAAGAAGAGAGCGAAGCTCTAAGTTGAGGTGTTGTGGGAACCGCATAAGAAGAAGAAGGTAGTTGTCCACTTTCCCGGATTTATGCACCACTTTCCCTTAAAGTTTTCCCTTCCCTTCCATATTCTAGACCTTTTCTTTGAAAGTCCTTAAGATCAAAAGAATGTTATATGACCTGGTGATCTAAATTGAAGTTTCTTGTGATTGATTTTGGTAATGTTTGAAGGTTATAATGCTTGTTTAGAAGTTAAATTGGTTCATGAATTTTCTTTACCTTTTACTCTTTGATTAAGTGTGTGAAAGTTTGAAAAGCGATTGAAGCAAGGTTTGAGAATGATCTATTCTTTAGAAGTCACATTCATCCAAAAGAAGGTACACATATTTCATCCTAACTCTTGTTTAAAGCTTTTTGAAAGACCTTGCTTAGGGACAAGCAAGTGTTAAGTATGGGGTTATTTGTTAGCATGAAATATTGTGATATTTTAGGCACGTTTTCTAAACGTATTTGATTCATATTGATAGTCTTTAATTGATCTTGGTGCATATGTGAGCTAGTATTACCTATATTGTCGATATGGATGTCTACACTAGTTCTATGTTGATTATAGGTGATTTGGAGCTATTTCCGAACGGAATCGAGCAAAGGAGAGTTGAGTTGATATGTCCATAGATTGAGGACATTCTTTGGAAGCAAATTGGAGTCTTAGCTTGAGGAATGCACGAGTTTAGGGAAGAATCACGTTCTTACCCTAAATTACGCCCTAAAATACGGCCGTATCACAAACCACGTTCAGAATTACGGCCGTGGATTTAGAGTCAGAAATTCATGTTCATTCCAGGGGATTACACGGCCGTGGAACATATGTTGCAAACCGTAATTGTTTCCACGCCCTAAATTACGGTCGTGGAACACTTCCACGACCGTGATCTTGGCGAATCTTTTCGCCACACTTTGAAGCCACGATCTTCTAAAGATTGGGCCGGGCCGACACTTTGCCCTACATTATAAAAAGACGGAAGAAAGGAGATTCCGTCATCACCGCATACATCCTCGCTTACGCCTGCTTACAATCGTCGCACATCGGCGCTTAGACGAAAACTCTTCGCTTAGTTTGCTGGGAAGCAATTGACATCTCTTGGAGAGATCGAAGTTCGTGTTTGGAATTCCTCTAATCTCGCACTTTGGATGGAGATTGCTGTTGAGATCTCCGGATTTGCGGAAGATCGAAGTTCTTGGAAGATTTTGCAAGAAGATCTCTCTTCTTGATTAGGTTTGATTTGAAAAACGGATTGACATCCCGTTTTCTCTTCTTTCCTAAAGTGGTGATTGTTTGTTATACTTTGAATCTTTTGACATTACTTGTTCTCTTTGTGAATTTGAGATTGAATTGAAGATTATTGGAAGTTCTTGAAAGTTTTCATCTTTCTATCTTTTAATTCTTGAATTGAAATCAACATGACTGTTATTGGCTAAAAACCCTTAACAATTCTAAGGTGAAGGGTTGATAGTTGTGGCTTAGATGATGATAGATCGATCGCAAACAGATTAGACCCTGAGAGTTAGAGAGATATCGCCGACAACCCCAAATTACGGGCTGTTCTTGAGTCCACGGCCGTGGAACCTCAAGAACTAACCGTGATTTCCCTTAAGTCTACGAACCTGCTTTTACTTCAATCTAAAGTTAAAGATTGGCTTTAGCTTAGTTTAGACTTGTCTTTTCTAGGTGGTAGTGAGCCTCAACAACCTCTACCTCGATTGTGAGCCTCAACAACCTCAATCGGTTACGATAGTCTTGATCTTTGGATTACAAGTTTGGGTATTTGACACTAATTCTTATCTCTAGAAGCTTTCTGTATTGAGCCTCAACAACCTGTATAGAGAGTGCCTTGTAGGTGAGTTACATAAGGTTTTTGGAACTTCACCGTACGATTACCTTACATTAGTATACCTTTGCATATCTCAACTCTGTCTTTACATCATTAGTATATCTTGAATCGATTGCCACAGCTGGATACTTGGATCATTAGGATTGTTGTTTTCCCAATATTTGCAAAACTCTCATATTTACTTGCTTGATAACCTGCAATCGAGTTCGTTCCCACCCAAATCCCTGTGTTCGATACTCTGGAATTCTTGATTAGCTACGTCGATCCGTACACTGCGGGTTCGCTGCTTGATTCTAGTTTTATAAATTTAAAGCTTATTTGCACACACCTCTAGGGGCGAACAGGGGGACGACCCCTACCTCGGCCAGTCGCTGGTGTAGCCCTAGTACGTGCCATCTACACGAATAGTAACAACTACAGTTATAATCTAACTAATCTATCGTAAGTAGTAAAAGTCCATGATAATTATACTAAGAATACCGAGATCCGCGGAGGTAGTGGTGGTCATCCGTACTTTCTATCCCATCCCGACTATGCATGCATTTTAAAACCAAAATCTTCTTTGGAAAACTCAGACCCCTTTCGCGTTCTTTTTATTTACTTATATGACCTTTTTAGAAGATTTCAAGTGCCATTGTTGCCAACCTGGCTCTGATACCATGTTGTAACACCCCAAATTTTACAACTTGGAGAGTTACTGGTTAGGACCTCATAGTTGGTCCCGACCTTAGTTTGACAACAACTTAACAAGATCTTACAACAAGGCACAGATAAGGAAAAACCGAAAATCATCAATTAAGTCTTAACAACGTATGAATGTGACCAGAACGACCAACAGTCGGAACATAAGATAACAACTACGGATAGAAAGAAAAGAACCAAGGTCCAACTGGAAATCCCACAAATAAAGAAACTGCAACACGTCCTAAAAGTACGACACCCCGGCTGACCACTACCATCCGGATCACTCGGCATCTGCTCTAACTTGTGGTACGTCTACACAACATAACAACTGTTAGCTAACTATCCAAATATAAGTAGAATAATAACAACACAAACACACGCAGAATAATATAAACAAACATCATGCTGGCACACAACCGTTTATTATCTATTAATTAGGTGACTCATCTTATTCAATTTTACAGTTGTGGCACGAGAACTCTTAACAGTTCTCGCCTCCATTCCTTATCTAACTGGGTGTATGTCTAGCTGACCTCCGCCGGTAGCATCACTACAAACCGAGTATGGACTAGTCCCTAAAGAAACCCCCAGCGCCCTCAAGCTAACTGAGCAGAATGCCACCGCCCGTTACTCTTAGGCCAAGTATAGGTCGGTAAATATCTATCACAACCTATAACTCTAAACATTTCAATCACACACCACTATCATCATTCATGCTCATATTCAGAAGTCAGCTAAGTAAGCCCAAAGGACTTACCTGTTATAAATCTCGATTTTCTGTAAACCAAACTCTCTCTGTAAACTGTAGCAACTCAGTTGCCTGCCAAAGGAGATAAGTGCATTAGCACACTCCAACGTAATTAGAAGTCTAAGACTTCTAAGATAGAAGATCGTAATAGGACAGAACTGATTACAATACTAATTTATGGTAAAATGACTATTTTACCCTTAGTCCCGAAACTTCCAAATTTCCGAAATTCATGTCTAAACTCCTATTTGAGACTATAAAGTCATATTCTAACTCCTAAGTTTAGTTTGGTTACAAACTGGCACTTTTTCCTATTTTTCCTATTTTCCGAAAGATCGTAAAGGTCCACTTCGGTTTCAAATATAAAATTCGTAGAAGCTTATAAAAATTCCGAAATAATTCTCTAGATCATCTATGATGTTCCATCTACCCTTAGGAGCAAGAATTTCTCAAAACTGTTCATCCATTATTTTTATAAAAATTCTCAAAGTTGGCTACAACACTTACATTTTCTATACTTAACCAAAATTCCAATGTTTAAAAAAAACTGCTTAACTACCCTACTTTGGGAGCTTATAACTTCTAATCCGACCGTTCATTTCTTCTCACATTTTAATATAGTAAACTACATACATCTACCTATCATCTATTAAAATTTCAACGGTGGATCTTCAACCTAACTCTTAAACATTGATCTACAATAGTGACCATTACCCACTTACAAAGATGAGTTCTAAAAAGGAGTGTTCGCTCCAAATGGTGTGTGCAAGCTTTAAATTTATAACCCTAGACTTAAGCTTAAAACAAGGATACGAACCCGCAGTGTACGGGTCAATCGTAGTAAAAGCAAGAAAATTCCAGGGGTCGATCACAGGGACTCGGTGAAACAAAGTCAATACGGTATGCTAATGTCAATTCTAACCACAAGAGCAATTTAACACAATCAAAGATGAATAAGAAGTCAATCAAGCAAACATGCAATTCTAGGGATTAAAGCATCTAGTTGTGGTTCCAACTCAAGATCTATAGATAAGCGGACAAAGCTGAGATTTTTGCGTGGGGAAGGTGTTACTAAAGTGGAGTAGATCACCGGGTAAGTCTCACTACACACTAATCCTAAACCGTAACTCCTATTACCGGGTAAGTCTCAAGGAATCAAGATAAAGAACTATAACCTCAAACTCACACACCATCTAAGGGAATAGAATCAACCTTTACCGGGTAAGTCTCAGGCTAACTCACAAAGGTGGAATGGAAGCACACTCAAACCCCAATAAAGGATAAACCTTTATTACCTACACTTATGATCGTTAATAAACAAACTAAGGAATTACCGGGTAAGTCTCATCCTGAGCTTGCATTGAACCAGGAAGGTGTAATAAGAATAGGATTTAGCAAACTTTAACACTTAACTTTCTGTTTTAGGTCGGATAAGTCACCTCGGTCAGAAGAATTCCACCCCGGCCGAGATGTTCATCAACCGAACGAGATGCTTAGGGTTAAGGTTAAAGACTCGAACTTTCAGGATCCTACTGGAATCTAATATTATTCTATCATTGTTTTTCCCACAACCTTCAGCTAATCACCCTAGAATCACACAAGGAAATTAGCCACTCATCATCATAATGGAAGTATTAAAATATATGGGAAGAAGGTGAATATTTGAACAAAGAAGAATTTAATGAAAAAGACTTCAATAACTGAATCAAATATCACAACGAAGCGTTCCTCGGATAATAATCCAACAAGACAAGATAACAAGGAAAGGAATTGAAGATAATCTTACAAAACCCTTCAAAAAGCTATAAAAAGCTATAATCTTCAACCTTCCTTCAACCTTCAAAAAGGTTCTTCGAGAACTCCCCAAATTGGAGTATACTGCTGCTGCGTCGTATGCGGGATTTCCAGCTGTAAGCGGATGTCGGAATTATGGGAAATCCGACCCTTTTTATAGGAAAATAAACCTCCAAAGATAATAAATCTTAAGAAGATATTATCCCATAAATATAGGTAAAATATATATTCTGCATATCTCCTTCCTTCCAGAAGCTCAGCCCAAAAATATAAGATCACTTTCCAAATTTAAAAGATCTCTTCCAAGAATAAAATATTCTCGCCGCGTCCTAGGTATTCGCCTCGGTCGAGTCGGCGTCTCTGGATCGCCTCGGTCGAGGTGAATCAATGGTCAACCGAGGTGACTCATGACAGAATGTGAAATCTCTCGAATCAGCTCCAAAGTGAATCTTTAATCCATGGCTATGCTCCCTGGATGTAGCTCCAAATGACTCATGGCTCTTTTCCGCTCCTTTTTGATGCAAAACGTACCATATTACCTGCGATTACAACGAAACTAGGTGTAGACCTCGATTCTCGCAAAGGTAGATGAAATGGTAGTAAAATCACATAATGTACATACAAACATGCAGGTTATGAAAGATAAAACGTCCAAACAAACCCCAAAATATAGACTATAATTCATGCTATCAAAATACCCCATACTTAGCCTTTGCTTGTCCCCAAGCAAGTTCCTCATATAAAAGACAAGATAGAATGGATTATAAGTCAAGAAAATCAATGAAAAAGTCTTTCAAAAATATTTTATGGTGTGCAACTATCATAGATCACTCTAAGAGAATACTTCCTGGAATTAGAAACTTAATATGCTCAAAACATTTTATAAATATAAGAAAGTTGTTCATCTTTGCATAAAATCATAGAATGCATAATAAATCATAATTATCAAAATTAATCATGTATAATCCAGTTTAAACCGCTAAGTCAATCAACAAGCTCAAGGTCTCAAGGGCTTCCCAAGAGAAAAGGTCAAGAAACGTGTAGGGTAGGGATGTATGTAAGGTAATGTGGTGCTAGAATCCGGGAAAAGGATGAACTTTACTTCACTTCAACTTGCATCATCTTCCACCAATAAGCTTTGCTTATTTCACACTTTTTTTTTTTTACTTTACTTTTTGGGATGCATGGACAGAGGTGCACAATAACCGAAGCCTAGGAAATCTGCAATCATCAATTTCTCGAGATGCATCAAACCCTTGATGCACATACCATGACCCGTTAGGAATATCGCTCAATCCGACTTTGGCAAGACACAAACACCCGGCTATGTGAATGGTGCCAAGTTACTCATCTTCATGATTGACTTCCCCAAACCTAAAATTACTTTCTAACACTTTCACTTCCAGCCCACTTCTCAACTTTAACTTGCTTTCACCACTTCGCTTGCTTCCAAATTCCCGGATAGGTAAAGGGAGGCAAAATGTATATGAGGGGCTAAGCATGATCAAGAAGAAGAAGAAGAAGAGAATGAATTGCCTTGGTCTTTCCAAGAAGAAAGTGAGAGAACTTAACCTGCGGTGTCAACCTTCAAATTCAACATAATTTGGATAAAAACAAAGTATTAAACATGCTAATAATTTCAAACAAAGCACTTAGCAACTTAAGCATATTATAAAACCTTTCAAACACATAAAGAATTTAAAACCAGTAGGTGAACAAAATCTTCACTGAGATCATATCCAGATAAATAACACAAAATCGTTTTCGAAAACTTTCTGTTACGTCACCTCGGTCGAGATGTTCTTGGTTCAACCGAGGTGAAATACCTCGTTTCGCCAGAATATCCCCGGTCGAGGTCAAAATTTTTTTTTTTTTAAAACCATTTTTTTTTCAGTTTCGACATTTTTCTCAATCAAATAACCTGTAGGTATGCATGTAATATCAGATAATCATAAAAAGGCAAATGAAGCATAAATATGAATATCCGGTCAATAGAGTCGTACATCAAAGTCAAATAACATATCCGCATACCCCATACTTGGGACACATTGTCCCAATGGGTCAAAATAAGTCTAAGGACAAGATACTCACCGAACATAGCTAAACTGCATGAAGAAGTAAGAAACAGCTCCCAGATAAAACCATCTCGGTTGGCGAAGCACATCTCGGTCGAGGTGTTCTGACAGTACCCGAGATGTATCTCAGTAAAGCTCGTTTCCTCAACTTCTCGAAATTTTGTTCTTCCAGTGTAGCTCCTGAACTGTGATCCTTCCTTTTGGAATACCTGATTGTTGTCTAGAGGAAAGCAAAAACGAAAACTATCTAAACTAAACTAGAAAACGGGAAAAGAAAGCAATACCTTGGGTTGCCTCCCAAGAAGCGCTTGGTTTAAGGTCGCTAGCTGGACCCTTCTCCATAGAATTACTCAATGTACCTTGAACACCATGGAGTGCTCATCACATCCATCAAAAAATTCTTCCAAAAAGGTTCCGGTTCCTAATTTCACCGGCAAATGGTAAGATCTCCCACGTACAAGCTTGTACGGTTTGATTCTCACCGGAATCCTTCTAGCTTTCCTGCACTTCAATGGGACATAATCTAGCCTTGCGTCCCATCCTTTCCTGGATCGAGAAAATAGTTTCTCGAGAATCATAGCAGCTTCCCCATCTATAGCTTGGGGATGGTACAGGGTCCTGAACATGCGAGGGACCCCATACTTGAACAAATAACACTTCATTGCCTTAGCGGTGAAGCGCTTGTTAACTTCACTCCTTATAATCCAAGGAGCATCTTCCTCCAACAATTTCAAGAGAGGTTTCATCTTGATCTTAGGAGGTTCTTTCGGAAGAGACCTCCAACTCTCCGGTGCCTTCCTGAAAAATTCAGAAATATTAATAGGGAATTCAAATGAAGTAGGAGAATGTACCTTGCAAAGTTCTCCAAAGCTTGAGACAGGTTTCGTGTTGGGTCGATAATCCACCCACGAAATCTCTCTTAGTTCTGCTGGTCTTTCTTCCACCTTGACCACAATCTCAGTAATTTGGCCAAGGTTCTCTGCATCTTCCACTTTTGGTTTTGCAGATTCTTCTTCCATCTCGGTCGAGATTTCTTCCACCTCGGCCGAGGTCTCAACAGTCGGATCGAGATCCTCCACATCCTCCTCTTTCACAAAAACTTCAGGAGAAGCTTCCGGTCCGACCAGAGGAATGCTTGAAACGTGCAACACTTCCTTATGCTCCTCTTCCGGCTTAGCATAGGATATGGTGCTTTCCTTGAGCTCCTCCACCTTCTTCATCAACTTCTCCAATCTTGATTCGAGAGAGTCTTCAAAAGGTTGCTCATAAATGTTTTTAGGGACATTCTTCTCATCCCATATCGCAAGTTCATGTTGAATGGCCTCTTCTCTTTCCCATTCATTGTTGAACCAATAGAAGGAGTACTTCTCCTCCAAGTATTCATAATGGTCCGCCCTAGCACTTTGCCTTGCTATCCAGGCTGGATCAAGTGTAGTCATCGGAAATCCTGAAAACTACAAAACTCATAGAAAGAGTAGTTAGTAGCAACAGGGGCAAGTGCCCCAAAAGCAAACCGCAACCGGCTCGGTCTAGACCAAGTCCCCGGCAACGGCGCCAAAAACTTGTTCGCTCCAAATGGTGTGTGCAAGCTTTAAATTTATAACCCTAGACTTAAGCTTAAAACAAGGATGCGAACCCGCAGTGTACGGGTCAATCGTAGTAAAAGCAAGAAAATTCCAGGGGTCGATCACAGGGACTTGGTGAAACAAAGTCAACACGGTATGCTAATGTCAATTCTAACCACAAGAGCAATTTAACACAATCAAAGATGAATAAGAAGTCAATAAAGCAAACATGCAATTCTAGGGATTAAAGCATCTAGTTGTGGTTCCAACTCAAGATCTATAGATAAGCGGACAAAGCTGAGATTTTTGCGTGGGGAAGGTGTTACTAAAGTGGAGTAGATCACCGGGTAAGTCTCACTACACACTAATCCTAAACCGTAACTCCTATTACCGGGTAAGTCTCAAGGAATCAAGATAAAGAACTATAACCTCAAACTAACACACCATCTAAGGGAATAGAATCAACCTTTACCGGGTAAGTCTCAGGCTAACTCACAAAGATGGGATGGAAGCACACTCAAACCCCAATAAAGGATAAACCTTTATTACCTACACTTATGATCGTTGATAAACAAACTAAGGAATTACCGGGTAAGTCTCATCCTGAGCTTGCATTGAACCAGGAAGGTGTAATAAGAATAGGATTTAGCAAACTCTAACACTTAACTTTCTGTTTTAGGTCGGATAAGTCACCTCGGTCAGAAGAATTCCACCCCGGCCGAGATGTTCATCAACCGAACGAGATGCTTAGGGTTAAGGTTAAAGACTCGAACTTTCAGGATCCTACTGGAATCTAAGATTATTCTATCATTGTTTTTCCCACAACCTTCAGCCAATCACCCTAGAATCACACAAGGAAATTAGCCACTCATCATCATAATGGAAGTATTAAAATATATGGGAAGAAGGTGAATATTTGAACAAAGAAGAATTTAATGAAAAGACTTCAATAAATGAATCAAATATCACAACAAAGCGTTCCTTGGATAATAATCCAAAAAGACAAGACAACAATTGAGGGAATTGAAGACAATCTTACAAAACCCTTCAATAAAGCTATAAAAGCTATGGACTTCAATCTTCCTTCAACCTTCAAAAAGGTTCTTCGAAAACTCCCAAATTGGAGTATGCCGCTGCTGCTGCGTAAACGACTTCCTTGCGCTGATAGCGGATCTTCTCGTAAGCAAGATATCGATGATCCGAAGATGGGTGAATTGTAGAAAATCCAACCCTTTATATAGGAAAATAAACCCCCAAAGATAATAAATCTTAAAAAGATAATTTTCTAATAAAATAGATCTTATCTCCTAAAATAAATATCTTTCTAAGATAATTTTATAGGAAATATCTTAAAAGATAATTTCCTAATAAAATATATCTTATCTCCAAAATAGATCTCCTAAATATATGATCTTCCTTCCAGAAATCCAGCCCAAAAATATAAGATCTCTCCTTCCAAAAATAAAAGATCTCATCCAAGAATAAAATATATCCCGCCGCGTCAGGATATTCGCCTCGGTCGAGACGCTCTCGTAGATCACCTCGGTCGAGGTGAATCTGTGGTCAACCGAGGTGACTCACAACTGAATGTGAAATCTCTCAAAACTGGTCCAAAATGAATCTTTAATCCATGGCTATGCTCCTTGGATGTAGCTCCAAATGACTCATGACTCTTTTCCGCTCCTTTTTGATGCAAAACGTACCATTTTACCTGCAATTACAACAAAACTAGGTGTAGACCTCGATTCTCGCAAAGGTAGATGAAATGGTAGTAAAATCACATAATGTACATACAAACATGCAGGTTATGAAAGATAAAACGTCCAAACAAACCCCAAAATATAGACTATAATTCATGCTATCAAAATACCCCATACTTAGCCTTTGCTTGTCCCCAAGCAAGTTCCGCATATAAAAGACAAGATAGAATGGATTATAAGTCAAGAAAATCAATGAAAAAGTCTTTCAAAAACATTTTATGGTGTGCAACAATCATAGATCACTCTAAGAGAATACTTCCTGGAATTAGAAACTTAATATGCTCAAAACATTTTATAAATATAGGAAAGTTGTTCATCTTTGCATAAAATCATAGAATGCATAATAAATCATAATTATCATAATTAATCATGTATAATCCAGTTTAAACCACTAAGTCAATCAACAAGCTCAAGGTCTCAAGGGCTTCCCAAAAGAAAAGGTCAAGAAACGTGTAGGGTAGGGATGTGTGTAAGGTAATGTGGTGCTAGAATCCGGGAAAAGGATGAACTTTACTTTCACTTCACTTGCATCATCTTCCACCAATAAGCTTTGCTTATTTCACACTTTTTTTTTTACTTTACTTTTTTTTGGGATGCATGGACAGAGGTGCACAATAACCGAAGCCTAGGAAATCTGCAATCATCAATTTCTCGAGATGCATCAAACCCTTGATGCACATACCATGACCCGTTAGGAATATCGCTCAATCCGACTTTGGCAAGACACAAACACCCGGCTATGTGAATGGTGCCAAGTTACTCATCTTCATGATTGACTTCCCCAAACCTAAAATTACTTTCTAACACTTTCACTTCCAGCCCACTTCTCAACTTTAACTTGCTTTCACCACTTCGCTTGCTTCCAAATTCCCGGATAGGTAAAGGGAGGCAAAATGTATATGAGGGGCTAAGCATGATCAAGAAGAAGAAGAAGAAGAGAATGAATTGCCTTGGTCTTTCCAAGAAGAAAGTGAGAGAACTTAACCTGCGGTGTCAACCTTCAAATTCAACATAATTTGGATAAAAACAAAGTATTAAACATGCTAATAATTTCAAACAAAGCACTTAGCAACTTAAGCATATTATAAAACCTTTCAAACACATAAAGAATTTAAAACCAGTAGGTGAACAAAATCTTCACTGAGATCATATCCAGATAAATAACACAAAATCGTTTTCGAAAACTTTCTGTTACGTCACCTCGGTCGAGATGTTCTTGGTTCAACCGAGGTGAAATACCTCGTTTCGCCAGAATATCCCCGGTCGAGGTCAAAATTTTTTTTTTTTTAAAACCAATTTTTTTTTTATTTTTTCAGTTCGGTTTCGACATTTTTCTCAATCAAATAACCTGTAGGTATGCATGTAATATCAGATAATCATATAAAGGCAAATGAAGCATAAATATGAAAATATCCGATAAATAAGATACATCATAAGTGTCGAATACATCAAAAGTAGCCACATAGTCAAATAACAAATACCCCATACTTGAGACACACTGTCCCAGTGGGTATAATAAAAGGTCTAAATAAAAGAGGACTCACCGGATAAGAGCCGAACTGCATAAAAATATAATAATAAAACTCTGCAGCTCCTCAGTAGTCCTGATCCGGTGGTGGTGGTGGTACATAAGGATGCTGGGTCGGATCAAACGGATAGCCCATAGTCTGCTGGAACTGTAGCTCCATCATCCTACGCTGATAGTGCTGCCCCTCCAACATCTGCTGAGTCCAACTGTCAAGGTGTCGGTGCTGGGCGGCAAATCTCTCATGGATATCCACTGTAAGGGCATCATATGAGTCTATCATCTGATCTGTCAAGTCGTCGATCCGACGATGAGCCTCTGCATCTCTATGACGGCGTGTCCGACGCCTAGCAGATCTAGCAGGAGGTGCAGCAGGTGCAGGCTCAGTATCCTCCTCATCCTCATCTAAATCAATATGGGTGGCGCGCTCGTCCCAGCTGTATTTGTACCTGTGTCCATCGGGACGCCGCCTCCTCTCTCATCCACTGTGTCATCATCATCGTCGTCCTCCTCCTCAGCCTCGGCAGGGGCAGCTGCTCCCTCTCTGTAATCCTCCATAAGTGGCTCCCAAGCAGTCTGCCAGAAATGGGGATCAAAGACAGAGAACTGTGCAGACCATCTGATGCCCTGAGGTGCAGTCCGCTCCCAAGGCATGGCAACGTAGGGTGTAGTCAGCCCACGGGGAACTAGAATCCTCCGTGTAATCATCTCCTGCAATCCCAGCGGCTTCGGAGCCGCTGCCAATGTGCAAACGCTGAGGTCCATCCCGTGGTAAGTAGCGATGTGGGTGACTAGACCTCCACAACAAATATCTCCCTTCGCCTTGGCCTTGATCCTATGCAGATCCTCTGCTAGGAGCAAGCCAAAGTCTGGGAAGCCTCCTGTAACCATGCAATAAAGCGAAAAGAGCTCACCCTGTCTGATCTTCTGGGGCGTCTCAGTACGCGCCAGAAGTGTCTCACTGAAGATCCTGTGGGCAAGTCTGAAGGCTGGGTGAAAGATGACCTTCTCCCTGGAATCTCCAGGACGCCATCTGTCTGCGTGTGTAGTAATGTGGGCTATCTGTCCCCAGAACTCCCTAGCTACGGATCGGGAGGGGAAGTCTACAGCGGTGGGGTCAGGAAAGCCAAAGATCTCTCTCCAAATCTCTAAAGGAACTATGAAGTTCCGGTTCATCAACCGGTACTTCACAGAACGGTCTGTGGGGAGGTAGGAGAAGGAGCTAACAAACTCGAGTGTCGGCTCTAAGTAAGCTGGGGCTCGGATCTCAGTAAACTGATCCAGCCCGACGGTAGCAATCATCCTCCTAAGGTCAGCATCTAACCCTAGGCAGTCAAAAGCTGACACATCCAGAAATCGTGGTGCGATGACTGGACGGCCAGCTATCCTCTCATAGTCTACCCGGCATCTCTCGTGGATAACCGGGCGGTAGGGACGGGATGAGGAAGGAGAAGGGGAAGGGGAGGATCTATCTCTAAGAGCTAAACGGCG
Source organism: Fagopyrum esculentum (assembly GCA_033239045.1). Lineage (NCBI taxonomy): Eukaryota > Viridiplantae > Streptophyta > Magnoliopsida > Caryophyllales > Polygonaceae > Fagopyrum > Fagopyrum esculentum. Next base: position 131,739,552 of record BSUD01000005.1, on the reverse strand, counting down.
ATCTGAACTCATTTTCAAACACACTGTCAGACTACCTCGGTCGACTGACAAATCCAAGAATCACCTCGACCGAGGTGTAGAACGACTGGACCGAGGCGAAGACAGTCGCGATTCCACTCTCTGATTTTCAGTTCTTTTCCCCCAAAAATCACTACCGATGCTTCCTAAGGGGTACTTATAGATTTCCTCAACAGAATCAAGGGCAACCAAAGCCCAATATGCAGTAAACGAACGAGTTTAGGTTTTCGAACGTTTTTACCTCTTTCCGGCCGATTCACTCAGATTTCTCGTAGATCTGTAGTTGCAATCGGATCCTCTACTCTTCAATTGCAGTTTGGAAGCAGAAATCTTCGAAAACGAGCGAGAAACGAAGGAGGCGAGGTGGATCTGTCGCCGCGGTCGAAATGGGTAAAAAAATGTGAAAAAGTAATTTTTCCCTTTTTATACTGTTACTGGATCTGCTGTCACCTCGGTCGAGATGGTTTCGACTAGACCGAGGTGATGTGGACTGAGGCGGTTCTGCAGAAACCCTAGTCGCCTCGGTTGCTTCAAGAATCAACTCGGTCGAGATGCTCTGACAGTGACCGAGGTGCTTCCGTCTTTTCAGATTCTCGAACTTCTGTCCCTCCAGATGTGCTCCTCCCTGTTGTCTGTCCAGAACGCCAAAAACAAAGCAAAGCAAAGCAAAAACGAAAACTATCTAAGCTAGACTAGAAAACGGGAAAAGAAAGCAATACCTTGGGTTGCCTCCCAAGAAGCGCTTGATTTAAGGTCGCTAGCTGGACCCTGATGCGTCTCAAAGGAGGTGGGAGGTTCCCTCACCCCATACTTCACCTCCATCGTGGGGTGAAGGAAGTAGCTCCATCAAACGCTCCAACAAGTGTAAGTGCTCATCGGGGAATGAATCGTCTATGGGTGGGTTATCCGTCTCGCGGGAAGATTCCGGTAGCCGGCTGAGGTGATCCGCAACGGAGTTCTCGGATCCCTTCTTATCGCGGATCTCTAGATCAAACTCTTGAAGCAGGAGAATCCATCGAATAAGGCGCGGCTTGGCATCCTTCTTCGCCAACAAGTAACGAATGGCTGCATGGTCGGTGTAGACAATGACTTTCGCTCCTACTAGATAGGAACGAAACTTCTCGAAAGCATATACAACCGCCAATAACTCCTTCTCGGTGGTAGCGTAGTTGCGTTGTGCTTCATCTAGCGTCTTGCTAGCATAGTAGATGGCTGTGGTCCGTTCATCCTTCTTCTGTCCAAGCACCGCTCCTACGGCTACATCACTAGCGTCACACATGACCTCAAAGGGTAAGGTCCAATCAGGAGGCTGGATAATGGGAGCGGAGATCAACGCTTCCTTAATCCTGTAAAAAGCATCAAGACACTCCTGCGAAAACTCAAAAACAACATCTTTATTCAAGAGGTTTGTTAGAGGTTTAGAAATCTTGGAGAAGTCCTTGATGAATCTCCTGTAGAAACCTGCATGCCCGAGAAAACTCCTCACTCCTTTAACAGAACAAGGAGGAGGGAGTTTCTCAATAGTCTCGATCTTAGCTCGATCGACCTCAATACCTCGATTAGAAATGAGGTGTCCTAGCACAATGCCTTCATTAACCATAAAGTGACACTTCTCCCAATTCAAAACAAGGTTAGTGTCTTCACATCTTTTAAGCACTAGAGAAAGGTTAGATAGGCAATCATCAAAAGAGGAACCATATACAGAAAAATCATCCATGAATACCTCCATGATCTCCTCTATGTACTCGGAAAAGATAGCCATCATGCATCGCTGGAAGGTAGCTGGTGCATTGCACAATCCAAATGGCATCCTCCGATAGGCAAACGTCCCCCATGGACAAGTGAAAGTGGTCTTCTCCTGATCATCCGGATGAATAGGAATCTGGAAGAATCCACTATATCCGTCCAAGTAGCAAAAGTGTGAATGCTGGGCCAACCGTTCGAGCATTTGATCAATGAAGGGAAGCGGGAAATGATCCTTCCGAGTCGCCGTGTTCAGCTTCCTATAGTCGATGCAAACTCTCCAGCCCGTAACGGTCCTTGTTGGGGTCAACTCGTTGTTCTTATTTGTCACAACGGTCATCCCTCCTTTCTTCGGAACGACATGCACTGGGCTAACCCACTTGCTGTCCGAGATAGGATAAATAATACCTGCATCCAACAACTTAAGAACTTCCTTCTTCACAACCTCTTTCATGATCGGATTTAACCGTCTTTGAGGTTCCCGTGAAGTCTTATGATTGTCTTCCATTAGAATTCTATGCATGCAGAAAGAAGGTTTAATGCCAATAAGATCATCCGTGGTGTAACCTATGGCTTTTCGATGCTTTCTCAGGACATGCATTAGCTTAGATAATTCAGAATCGGAGAGGGAAGCACTAGCAATAACGGGATAAGTAGAATCCGGCCCAAGAAAGATATACCTCAAGTGACTAGGGAGTTGTTTAAGCTCCACAACTGGGGGTGCTTTCTGAGAGGGATCTGTGCTTCCTCTTTCCAGTGGAGTGGTGTCAGAAACTGGATTAAATTCAATCTCAGTTTGAATCGTCTCGCTGTCGACCTCGGTCGAGGCGCAGAGGCGTTGACCGAGGTGTTCTTCAGACGCCTCGCTTCGTCCAGAAAGTGCCTCGGTCGAGGTACTGCTACTGGAACCGAGACTGGAGATCTTCGTCTCCTGGACTAGCTTCTCAATTTTAGCTCCTGGATCCTCTTCCAGTGCCTTCAAGCTCCGTATATCTGCATCACAAGAAGCATCTATACCTTCCTCCATTAAACTGAAGCTAATAACTCTTTCGAGTGGATCGTTAGTAAGGATAGAGCTCACCAATTCTCTTGATTCTTCTTCATCGTAGATGTTGAAGATATCATCAGTTAGTTGCTCCCCTTTCATGGCTGCAAGTAGTGCGAACTCTACCTCATCGCCACCAACGTTGAATTTCAACTTGGCGTTCTTGCAATCCACATTGCAACCCGAAGTTGCTAGAAATGGCCTCCCGAGAATGATAGGAACAGGATAATCTGCGGGAATGTCAAGTACGACAAAATCTATAGGTAGATAGAAGTTACCTAACTTGACCGGGACGTCCTCCAAAATGCCCACGGGATGGGTGATGGAGCGATCCGCCATGTAAAGTCGAATCTTGACCGGCTTGGGCTCTCCAAGACCGATCTTAGTGCATAGCTCCAGCGGGATGATGCTCACGCTGGCTCCTAGATCACAAAGGGCTTCACAAGTGACATCCCCAACTTGAATAGGAATGCAAAATGAGCCGGGATCTCTCAATTTAGGTGGCATCTTCTCCTTCATGGTTTTGATTAGCTCCGAAGACTTAGACGTCATCCTAACTTCACCAACATCCTCCAGCTTCCTCTTCCTTGATAAGATCTCTTTTAAGAATTTCCCATAGGCGGGCATACCTAAAATAGCATCAAGGAAAGGAATATTAATATGTAGCTTATTCATCAAGTCAAGAAACTTACCGAAGTGCTTGTCTAGATGTGCTCTGGCTCTGGATTGAGGGAATGGAAGTGGTGGCTTATATGCAGGAGGTGGAACATAAGTTTCTGTCGTTCCTCCTACTTTCTGTTGCTCTGCCTCGGTTGGCATCTCGGTCGAGGTGTTCTTCGACTGGATCTGGACCGAGGTAGTCTGCGTCGAGCGAGGTACTGGATCAGCAGTTTTAAGTCCACTCCTCGTCGTTATGGCCATGCACTGGCCCTTAGGGTTAGTTTCCGTCTTTGCTGGAAGCTTCCCTGGATCTCTTGGCGCTTCATTCGCCCTATTAGCAAGTTGTTGTTCAAGAGACTTTTGGGCCCTCGAAAATGAAGTCATAGAATTCTCCATAGCGTTAAGCTTGATCAAGATTGCTTCCAGAACTGTGTCTTTCTTTTCTGGCTGAGACGAACTTGATCCTTGCCCTTGGCTTTTCAATGGAGTAGAAGAAGAAGAAGGCGAAGAGAGGAAAGGATTAGAGGAATCATTAGAGTTGGAGTTCGAATAATTGTTACCGTGGTTTTGATTATTCGCCCTCCAGTTGTTGCTGTTGGATCCTCTATTGTTGTTGTAGTTGTTGTTTCGGGGTCCGTTGTTGTTGTTACGGTACCCGTTATTGTTGTTGTTGTTGTTCCTTTGCCCTTGCTCTTCCTTCTTAGTTTGAGCCATCAAGAGCTCCTTCAATTGCTTCACGTCATTCTTCAATGATGTGAGTTGATTGTTGTTGGGTTGAGTCTCTTGAAAGTTGACTCTTTTTACTCCACCTTCGGCTCCTTGGTGGGTATACTTCTCCATGTGCAAGGCTTGCTTCTCAATGAAGTCCCATGCATCATCAATCGCCATGTCCATGAAGGTACCGGCGGAGAGTAGTTGGAGATTAAACTGGGTGCTTCCGTCCAGCCCTTTGAAGTAGATCTCCAACAACTCGATCTTTGGAATCCCATGATGTGGGCAATCCAAAAGGATATCCTTGAACCGCTCCCAAGATTTGGACAAGCTCTCCTTGTCCTTCATGATGAAAGCATTGATCTTCCCTCTCATTTCAGCGGTCTTTGAGGGGGGAAAGAATTTGGTTAGGAATTCCGTAGTCATCTCCTCCCATGTGCTAATTTTTCCTGGAGGAAGAGATTGATACCAAGTAAGAGCTCTATCTTTTAAAGAAAAGTAAAAAGGTCTTAGCTTGTAGTTGTTATTTTCAATTCTAGAAGGTCGCAAGGTCTCCATCAAGATCTCGTAGTTTTGAAGATGTTGATGCGGCGACTCCTTCTCTAGCCCTCCGAACTGACATTGGCGAATCATGGCCAGAACTTGCGGTCGAAGTTCGTAGTCATGATCCGCTGGATCTCCTAGGTTCACCCCTGGACGCCTTAGCTGTTGATTAGGGTCCATCCTTTGACCTAGGGTTTGCGGGATTCCTGCAAGAAGAACATCTCGGACTGGTATCCGAAGTGGGAGTACATCGGCCGGGGCGTCAGGTACTGGAATCTGCCTCGGTCGAGGATCAACTACTGGATCCTGCATCGGTCGAAGTAGAATCTGATTCCGAATGGCTGCAATTTCAGCTTCGATTGCTGTAGTCCTGGCTTGATTCTCTTCTTTCTCTTGCCTTAGCTCTTCTTTACTGAGACGTAGCAGCTCCTGCGTCTCTCTCAATTGGGCCGCAAGATCGTGATCGTCTTATTGGGCCATCTTCGCTTCTCTTAAGCGTCGCTTGTATGTCTTTTCTGGTTCGGGATCGTAAGGAACGATTTCCTTCCCAGTGCGGGTTCTTCGCATATACCTAAGAAAGAACCTGCAAAGATCGTCACTCAAGTAGAGTGGTTAGATGAAACGGGGCAAATGCCCCAAGAGCAAACCGTACCGGCTCGGTCTAGACCAAGTCCCCGGCAACGGCGCCAAAAACTTGTTCGCTCCAAATGGTGTGTGCAAGCTTTAAATTTATAACCCTAGACTTAAGCTTAAAACAAGGATACGAACCCGCAGTGTACGGGTCAATCGTAGTAAAAGCAAGAAAATTCCAGGGGTCGATCACAGGGACTCGGTGAAACAAAGTCAATACGGTATGCTAATGTCAATTCTAACCACAAGAGCAATTTAACACAATCAAAGATGAATAAGAAGTCAATCAAGCAAACATGCAATTCTAGGGATTAAAGCATCTAGTTGTGGTTCCAACTCAAGATCTATAGATAAGCGGACAAAGCTGAGATTTTTGCGTGGGGAAGGTGTTACTAAAGTGGAGTAGATCACCGGGTAAGTCTCACTACACACTAATCCTAAACCGTAACTCCTATTACCGGGTAAGTCTCAAGGAATCAAGATAAAGAACTATAACCTCAAACTCACACACCATCTAAGGGAATAGAATCAACCTTTACCGGGTAAGTCTCAGGCTAACTCACAAAGGTGGAATGGAAGCACACTCAAACCCCAATAAAGGATAAACCTTTATTACCTACACTTATGATCGTTAATAAACAAACTAAGGAATTACCGGGTAAGTCTCATCCTGAGCTTGCATTGAACCAGGAAGGTGTAATAAGAATAGGATTTAGCAAACTCTAACACTTAACTTTCTGTTTTAGGTCGGATAAGTCACCTCGGTCAGAAGAATTCCACCCCGGCCGAGATGTTCATCAACCGAACGAGATGCTTAGGGTTAAGGTTAAAGACTCGAACTTTCAGGATCCTACTGGAATCTAATATTATTCTATCATTGTTTTTCCCACAACCTTCAGCTAATCACCCTAGAATCACACAAGGAAATTAGCCACTCATCATCATAATGGAAGTATTAAAATATATGGGAAGAAGGTGAATATTTGAACAAAGAAGAATTTAATGAAAAAGACTTCAATAACTGAATCAAATATCACAACGAAGCGTTCCTCGGATAATAATCCAACAAGACAAGATAACAAGGAAAGGAATTGAAGATAATCTTACAAAACCCTTCAAAAAGCTATAAAAAGCTATAATCTTCAACCTTCCTTCAACCTTCAAAAAGGTTCTTCGAGAACTCCCCAAATTGGAGTATACTGCTGCTGCGTCGTATGCGGGATTTCCAGCTGTAAGCGGATGTCGGAATTATGGGAAATCCGACCCTTTTTATAGGAAAATAAACCTCCAAAGATAATAAATCTTAAGAAGATATTATCCCATAAATATAGGTAAAATATATATTCTGCATATCTCCTTCCTTCCAGAAGCTCAGCCCAAAAATATAAGATCACTTTCCAAATTTAAAAGATCTCTTCCAAGAATAAAATATTCTCGCCGCGTCCTAGGTATTCGCCTCGGTCGAGTCGGCGTCTCTGGATCGCCTCGGTCGAGGTGAATCAATGGTCAACCGAGGTGACTCACAACAGAATGTGAAATCTCTCGAATCAGCTCCAAAGTGAATCTTTAATCCATGGCTATGCTCCCTGGATGTAGCTCCAAATGACTCATGACTCTTTTCCGCTCCTTTTTGATGCAAAACGTACCATATTACCTGCGATTACAACGAAACTAGGTGTAGACCTCGATTCTCGCAAAGGTAGATGAAATGGTAGTAAAATCACATAATGTACATACAAACATGCAGGTTATGAAAGATAAAACGTCCAAACAAACCCCAAAATATAGACTATAATTCATGCTATCAAGGAGTTTTTCACTTCTATTTCTAGGGCAACCTGACCTACCCTCATTGTCATCCAGTGATCATAATTGGAACTATAGGAGGCTTCAACAAAGCTCACTTACTACCCCTCCACTTCCCTGGCTTGCTCTCCATTCACAACAAAACCAAAAACATTTATAATCTATACAAACATACATCTAGAAGGCAAAGACTGGACTGCAGAAGAGAGATGGCTCACCTCCTTCAGCAGCTACTGGACAGAGGCGCCTTCAGACGGTTTCAGATGGGCTCTCCGGCTTCCTCTTTGGTTCAACGTTCCACCAAGCTGACGCTCCCCTAAGACAAGATAGAGGCTGGAGGTGAGACTAGCTGGCTAAAGCAACAGGGACAGAGGAGTACTAAGGGTGTACTCACCTTCGGAAGGAATGGGCGACTAGATCCGGCTCTAGCGCATGAGTGCTTCGAATGGGACGTTGTCGAGATGATACTCAACCTTTCCTGTTCGTGTACAGGGGGTCAAGGAGGGGAGGATGACGGTACCTAAGTCTCAACCGGTGCGAGGTTTCTGCCGCCTCTTCTGTGGCTACGCGAGGGTGGACTTGGTGACGTTGTTGTCGCCTGTGGAGGAGAGTTCAGTCAGCACTTGTGTCCGGCTCAAAGAAACCGGAGACGGAAGAAAGCTCACCTCGTTACCTTGCTGATTCGAGGAGGTCACGTTTGTCTCGCTGTTGTAGATGCAGGAGGTGAGGCGCTAGTGGCGTGTTGGCTCTCGATGGGGCGTGCAGAGGGAGGCTTCGATCGATGGAAAGCGAGATCTGTGAGATTGGAGTACGTTGCTGGTGGGAAACGTGGGAGATCTTCTGGGTATGGAAGGTATATAAAAAAATTAAAGGAAGGCGTAAAGAGTTGGCAGTTACATTCCTTTATGGCTGAAGAAGGTAAGGCAGCAGGCTCCTTCCTGGGCTGCACGTTGGGCTGAAGAAGGTAGAGCAGCACACGTTGCTGGGATGGGCGCGTTGGAGAAAGACTAAGCTGGACTGAAGGTGGCCGCTGGGCTGAAGATGGCGCTGGCATGTTGGCTGAAGCTGGGCGCTGGGCTAAAGTTGGCGCTGGCATGCTGGGCCGAAGCTGGGCGCTGGGCTGAAGCTGGGCGCTGGGCTGAAGCTGGCACTGGCATGCTGGGCCGAAGCTGGGCGTTGGGCTGAAGCTGCGGAGCACACTACTGGGCAAGCTGCTGGCTAAGTTGGGCTGGCACTGGCGCAAGGGAGCAGCAGTCCGGTGCTAGCTGCAGTCCGGAAACGAGATCACCGACTAACGAGTGCACGGAATAGACGGATATGGATCATGTTATAGTTTAGGATTTGTTATAAGGATCCTATCATTTTATGTGAAGGGAAGCTACATAAAATGATGAATTTTGAAACAATGTGTCTAACTAAGTAGACTGATATGGATCAATTGATCGAAATCCGGTTTGTTACGGAAATAAACGGAATAAAAATTCCGGATATTACAAGTGTTTTCATGCAGCCATTTAGCTTACAACTTTTGGTACTATCGATGAACATTTACAGGATTTTGTTGGATCTTATTCTTTTTTGAGATTGTTTGTAAGATTCCAAATGCAATATTCGTGGACTGCCATTTGATAATTTGACACAATATCCTTTTTAATGGAGTTATGTCGATTGGATACAAACACTAGTTCGTTGTTGCCGGGTGTGAAATGTGTCAGATTTTAAGAAGAAATCTCATGACACATCATTTTCACTATCAACAATTGCAAATGCGCTGAGGTATATCTGTTGATTTGCATCTTGTGTAGTTGCAACAAACACCACTAGCTCCCCCGTATTTTCCCTTCAAGTGAGTGCCATCTACTATGATAACCTACTTATACAAATATGAAAAACACATAGTTATTATAGAAGCTGATCCAAGATCGTTAGTTACAAGTAATAACATAAAACACTTTCAAAATCCACATATATAAATTACACAAGTAGGATACACCAAATGTATGTACACTTGTTACCTTTCTCATTACTTCATATCTTCTAATGGATTGTCCATATGCAAAAAATACATATTTAAAACGGTTGTCATCGTCACGCTCAAAAGCAACAATTGTTCCTTATTGACATCCTCCAAATATACAAAAATGACGGTATTGAATTGTAATTATCTTTCAGGTTACCTCTAATCATGTCCTTCACATCTTCTTGTGTCTTTCAACACTTCCAATAACTAGCATCAATGCAATACTTTTCATAATTGTGATAATCTGGTTCACCAAAGGTAACTTCTTTGATTTGTCATACCTACACAATTAAAAACACATATTTTCATAATGTCATTTGTTTCCTGTGTAAAATAATTTATACAATGTTAATTAAAAACACGGAATTACATTGCTTTAACTTTCTCTACTATTACGTGGAATGAAGCTTCTTTTTTTATTGACCTCCTCAATTGATACGAATATATGTGGGTGGAAACATACTTTCTTGTGGTAAAGTATTGTGGTTTGCCAAGTATAGAGAAGCACACCCTCCGCTTACATTGTGCGTTAATACATTTTGTTGTTACAACCTTTTTTTTCGACTTGACTATCTTATATTGAGAACATTCTTATATAGAATGTAGACATAATGCATTCTTCAGTTCAGTTTTTATACGATATGTTTTCCAATCATAAGTTGCAAATCTTCTGTAGGCGTTGCACAATTGCTAATATGATGTACAAGCGCAACAAAGTCATTTGACGTACCCTCCAATTGTTCGGTGTCCACTACATTTGTTGAAGTTAGACCTATTTCAATCATTGACCCTCCGTCATCCTTTTATATTGCAATCAACACCCACTTGTCCACTGTAACACCCCAAGTCCACGGGACTCGGGATGCTACGGGTTGGGACCTCACAATGGGTCCCGACCCTTAGCCTAACAACAATTTCACCGGATCTTGCAACAAGACACAAATAAAGGCCAAAATGAAAAATATTTTTATGCAATGCAATGAAACCCGAAACCGAACAAACAAAAGACTTCAGCCGAAATACAAATAAAGACTAAACGCCATACACGCGGCATACAAAACACCATAGCCGAAGAACAAAACACAACCCGACTTCAGCCAAAACCCCTCCTAAAATGTACGGAACCCCGGCTGCCCACTCTTCCGGATCTCTCGGTCGCATTCCTAACCTGCAAGGCAATCTACAACAATCGGTATAAAACCGTTAGCTCATATTCGAAGCGTTAGAATCAAGGTGAAAGGCACAAACACAAGTCAATCAACATAACACACAATATACACCAAATCACACAAGTCCGGTTTATTATCTTTTTATTATTAAGTCATATCCCGTTCTAATTCAACTTCTTTTGTGACACGAGAATCTCCCGAAACTTGCCTCGGTCCCCATTTCCGGCATGGAACGGTACGGATGCCTCCGACCGTCTAACCAGCACGGCTAGTCACCAAGAACCTCCCAGCTCTACGCAAGAGCTAGGCAGTGATGTCACCGCCCGTTATCATACACTTGGGCCAAATAATATAAGGGTCGGTGGTCCTATTTCCGGTTTAGTTGTTATAAATAATAAAGAATAAACACACACCACCAATCACACATCAATGCTAATACAAGGAATACGAGCTAAGTAAGTCCGGAGACTTACCTCGTCACCACACTCAACTCACAACACTCTCGCTTCCTTACGGAGGAAGCCCATAACCTGCTCACAAGAAGATAACTATATCAACAACAACCCACTCACAATAGAAGTCTTAGACTTCTATACAAATGATCTATGCAAGACCATTTGACTCTCAATTCTAGGACCGCATCCTAGAATCTCTCATGCTCACATCACACTCAACACAAGCTAGAAGTCCTAAGACTTCTAAACCCTCGGATCTCGCAAGATCATAACTCACAACGCAACTAGGATAATATGCCTAGTTCAACAAACTCAACGGGAACAACACCATGCTAGGATAAGCATATCCTAGCTCATAATCTCAACAACCATATAACCAGAACCTCAAGCCTCAAATACTCACAAGATCAAACCATATACTCAAATCCTTATAACAACCTCACCAGATCGCAATATCACCTCAAGCTTAGAATCAACATCAATCCATCAAAAAATATCGAATCCTCGAAACTCACCTAAGGTTCAAAGCCACTACTTGGCATTAACTCTAAGTTATGCTAAATTCATCCTAGCATGATACTAAAACTTAACATAACTAGATCGAGGGGAAAGAATACTCACGCGGCGTCAAAAGACGGAAGTCGTTCAACGGATGTCGACTTGGACTCGTTAGGCCTTTATCGGGGCTCTTCCGAACCTAGCACCAAACTAAACAAATTTAGCTTATAAGCTAAATTTGAAAGGAATAACGAACATATATAATCTAAGGAAAACCCCACTTTTAAAACCCAAGTTAAAACCATAAATATATATTCCGGGCAAATTGTATTACATCATAAACCCAAGGTAAAACTCGTTTTCGAAGCCAACGTTAAAATCCCGTAATTTAATTGAGTCATAACCCGGAATTAATCCAACATGAGCATAATATATATGGTATATATAAATAAGAATATAATTCAAGTAAATCCCAAATTTAAAACCCATAGAAACATTGTCAAGGAAAATTTATGAAATGCTAAGAACTTGTGTCATAAGTTGTAAATAAATCTTTGGGCTATTTCTTGTAATTTAATTCCAACAAGGGTAATATTTCAAGATTCTAAAAGTTGGGTTATAAACTGCAAATTCAAACAATGGGTCACAATTTGCAAATAGCTCAAAAGGGAGGGGTCCGAATTAGAAAGCCCTAATAAGGCTCTTCAACCTTCAGCAACGCGATAGAGGGAGGCGAGGAGAACGAGCACCAGGCGGCTGCGCAGGCGGAGGAAAGGAGAGGCAGCAAGGGCGCTTCTCCGGCGAGGCGTCGCTGTCTCCGGCGTGGCACAATCTGGGAGAAGGGAGTTCCGCGGTGGCCCGAGCCGGCAGTGCTTCTCCGGCTTCAAGCAGGCGGCATGGATCCATGTCTCTGGTGGTTGGAAGCAGTATCTCCTTGCGGTTGCGGCTCGATAGAAGGATGGCAAAGCAGCTCGAGGACGGTTGCAGGCTTGCAGCGTGATGAGGGAGGGAGAGTTGATGCTGCTACAAGTTTGAGAGGAAGCAGTTGGTTGCTACGAGGTGGACGAGATCTGCTGTGCGGGATGAAACAGAGGGCCGAGAAGACGAGGTGAGGCAGGGCCCTCCGGTGGTTGCAGGCGCCGTCTCACCCTGGCGGCAGCAAGGCGTCCCCTTGGTGTCAATAGAGGGACCAGAGAAGAGGTGAGAAGAGATGGATGACCTGCTGAGTGAGAGAGAAGGGCCAAAGATTGAAGATAGGGTGAGAGAGTGAGAGAAGGAGCAGGAGCCTGTGGCGAGAGGGAGAGATAGAGGGAGGGCTGCAGAGGCGGCTAGGTAGTGTGGGTGTAGGGCATCAGAGGGAGCGAGGAGTCGGGAGGTCGCAGGGTCTCTTCTGAAGCAACGAAGAGGCGCACGCCAGGGAAAGAAAAGAGAAGGATGAAGAAAATAATAAAAAGATTAATAGAATAAACTCGATCCAAACTAATCGGAATGACCTTTTCGGAACGGAAAATATTTCCGAACCTTTCCAAAAATAAATACGGAAAATAAATATATGGATCAAAATATATATGGAAATATATAAGCTCGGAAAATTTAATTTATGACGTAGAAATACTCTGTAAAATTATTTAAGACATTTAAAGTATCGATAAAATCCGAGAAAGTACAACACGCAAACACGCCAAATTTTGAGGCGTTACATTAGATCCCCTAAAAACAAGTTTCGTCCCGAAACTTGCTATACGTCGAACTTCTCGGTCCCTAAGGCCGAGGTATGAACTCTCAAACTAAGAAGGCTTAAACTTTCTAATCTACACAAAAAAATCTACTCAAACTACTATCGCAAGATATATCAGGTCACATAGCACATTCCTGCACGGGCACAAACTACACATAACATCACGTATGCATATAACTCAACCAAGGAAATAACTAGGTCTAACCCGCCGATTCTATCGATGCTATAAGCTCAACGTAAAACTCAACCAAAGACACTATCCTACGTCTTCTAGTTAGACTCGTTAGTTCCTCGTCTGTCACTAGATCCTCATGACGCACCACATGTCTCGAGTCTTGTATGTACTCCCTTGATTGATGCACCTGAACCGCGGGTGAACACCCTCTACTATCGGCGGTCACACCTACCGGTAAACCACTTTCCTAACTCGCGCTAAGATTTCAAAAAGGTCCGATATATCGGAATCTCACTTCCCTCTTGAGTACTTTATAATGAAGCATTTTCCGTTACGTTTCATTTTCACAGTCTCTAACAAGGAAGATCAAACTTCCAATTTACCCCGTTGGCTTTGCTTCTTGTCAAACCAAACTCGATGTTACATTCCTCATTTCTTGTTGCAAGGTACTAGTAATGACGGAAGTACTTTACTTCACACTGCTTCTACTAACGAGACACGTATGCTATAACTTTTACATCTTCCTCAATACTCAATTAAGACATTGCCGTAGAGAATCAATTGTACACTTTAAACCCATCATACATCGAGGCAATTTCAAAACAGTTGCACCAATGAATCTCCTCTTAACTCTCAACAACTCCCTTTTCATTTTTCGCCCCACTCAAACTTCTTTGTCTTCCAAAGTAGGTTAGTCATAGATGGTGTTACTTTGGAGAATATCTCCACAAATCCGGTAACGACCGGCATGACCAAGAAAACTTGTAACTTCTTTCACGTCATTCGGGGTTGCCATCCTGAGACAACTCGACATACAATTTCTCTCTTTTCCAAGAGTACACCCAAAATATCTCATCCGGGCATCAGTAAGCCCATATGAACTACAACTCTTAGTGACTCTGATTGGTCCAAAATGCCGTATTTGCAATATCTCAATCTCGAATTCTCAAACGGTGACAATCAAGTTCTTAACTTAATCTTATAAGAGACTACCAGCCCTTGCAACTGATCGAGTAGATCATCCATTCGTTGTAAGGGGTACTTGTCCTTCATTGTCATCATGCTCAACTCACTGTAGTCGATGTACACACGGAGATAACCGTATCTCTTTTCGTAACTTGTGTTCTGCATAACAACTTCAAATCAAGAGTTCAATATCACGTCTGGTATTTTATATGGCAGTGCATTGGTTCTAATGAACCTTTATCCACAAGTCCTTGCAACTGGTCGTTGAAATGCTTCTTCAACTGACGTATCTTCACCATCCTATACGACGCCTTTGACATCGGAAATAAATCAAGCTCGACCTTGGTGGAAAATTCCACATTCTGACGTATTGGAATTGTGATATCTCAGGTTATCTTTTCTCTTCCTTTCACATATCATAATAATTGTCACAATCTTGTTTTATGACTTTACAAGTGGCCATGACATAATTGATCTACTTTGATCATTGAGGTGCCGCCTTTAAGACTCGTGTATTGTTTCATCTTCAGCCATGACCGTGTATGTTCTCTTTCAAGGGTCCTTCTTTTCTTGAATCCGTAATGTTCCATCCTTTTTCACCTTGAAGGCCTGGTCGTAATAACCTTTTAAGAACTCATACTTATGTGTTGCCATAAGCGCCTTAACAGTAGGGCATAACCACGTCTTATAACAAATCGATCTTATCTTCTTCGCTCTCCCGGTCATCCCAACATGTTGGGAGGAGCTCTTCGTATTCTACACCAGCTTTCACCATAGACATCCTTTCTTCAAGTAGGCATAGAAATTTATACTCCATTTTATTATGTGATGTCAACCGACTATAGGAGTTATATCCTCAATCTCTCATGTGCTTCTTGTACACCCCATATCGACAAGAAACTTCAAAACTTCGGTCTTCTCTTACTCTTGTTGGTCACATTAAGCATCTCTTAGTATTTCACGAGGAACTTCACAACCGTATCAATAAGACCCGTGAAAACGCTAGAAGAAGTCCCCCCTCCCAAATGTCGTTCTCATGACCTACGAAGGTCGCAAAGGGTCATCTTCATCCTCCCCCTAGGAGGTCTGTAACAGCTACTTGTTTGAACTCATTCCACATTATTTGATTTAAGACAAATGCCCTTCCGTTGACGTCCTTTCTTACCATAGACATTGATCCACCGCGAATACTTTACGCTCTTGTTGTCAATCCTCTAAATGCACATACTCTTGTTTACTCATCCCCTTCTACACTCACCAATAGACAACTCGCACCTGTGCTTTCTCAGTTGTCACCGATTAACTTGCATCTGACCTTCTCCGAAGTCAACGACTTATTATTCTACTACGCTTCTCATGTTACCATTCTCATGAAGGCTACCCTCCTCGGGGTACTTTACCTTTAACTTTATTAGTTCTTTCTTTCCATGCTTCCTATTCTTTATAAGGTAACTATATCTTATTTGCCTTGTTGTTTCATATAACTCTCTTTCATAAACTTAACCATTCTTCCTTGATTTCTTTCAAGAGCACCTTCCCAAATATTATAACCTTAGCTAGCATCCACTCGCGTTCCTCTTGGTTGGTATCTTAAGTCTCTCGATCAAAGCTCTTCGTTTTGTCTTTCATCTTCTTAAGATCATCACTTATATTCAATTCCTCCTTCTTGGCGTTTCTTAGCCTTATCATCATAATGGAAACCGGTCAGGTCCACGTTAATCTCCATCATGCCCTTCTTCTCATAACTCTAGTAATGTTGACACTTCACTTATTGGTACCTCGTAAGCTTAACTTACGGTATCTTAAATCTTTCTCACATGTTTCGTTCACTTCTCTCATCTTAACTCCAATGCTTAGAAACGTCTAAGGAAAGCTTTGCATCTTAATGGAACACCACCTTAACCTTGCTAGAACGTACTCATCTCCTTCTCGATTTACCTCTTTAGTTGTCCACGCTTCTTCTCGAAGAACTTAAGTTTGTTCTCTCCCTTGGTCTCGTCGTCGTTCGATCATGGCCTCTTTGGAACCGCTTGTACACTTTAATGTTGCTCTTCTTTACTTGTATTGCTCTATTTCCACCTCTCTTTATTCGTCTCGAGTTCTTCTTTCTACTTGTTCGTCCTTCGTTATTGTCATCTCTACTCCTCCTCTTCGACATCCTCTTAAAGGAGTACAAGAACTCCAAAATGTTCGCCTGAACGTAGCTCTCAACTCGATACTTGAGCATATTCGTCCTCGTATGTACACTATCCTATGTAAAACGACGTCGTTCAAGGGCGATGATATCATAATAGCATCTCAACAAAAAGGTCTTATATCTCCATATGCTACTATATATAATAGGAATACGTATCCATAACTATATAAGTCCTAAGTTCGTAGTACTACTAATATCACGCATTCGGCATTCCATTTCAACAATACAAGGTCCAAAACATATAATCGTTCACATATACGACTATACACATAATCATGTCCATCATGCAACTGCAATCACATACAATAATAGTCCAAAAACATCCTAAGTCCACAATACATATCTACATATATACATATATATACTAAAAATCCAATAAACTATGCTGCCGAGATCCGCGGAAGGAGTGGTGGTCCGTATATTCTACCCCGACTCATGCATGTGATTTTGGAAAACGAAAACTCAGTTATGTTTATTCCTTATTCGGCCTTTAGAAGATTGCGAGTGCCATTGTTGTCAACCTAGGGCTCTGATACCACTTTTGTAACACCCCAAGTCCACGGGATTCGGGATGCTACGGGTTGGGACCTCACAATGGGTCCCGACCCTTAGCCTAACAACAATTTCACCGGATCTTGCAACAAGACACAAATAAAGGCCAAAATGAAATACATTTTTATGCAATGCAATGAAACCCGAAACCGAACAAACAAAAGACTTCAGCCGAAATACAAACAAAGACTAAACGCCATACACGCGGCATACAAAATACCATAGCCGAAGAATAAAACACAACCCGACTTCAGCCAAAACCCCTCCTAAAATGTACGGAACCCCGGCTGCCCAATCTTCCGGATCTCTCGGTCGCATTCCTAACATGCAAGGCAATCTACAACAATCGGTATAAAACCGTTAGCTCATATTCGAAGCATTAGAATCAAGGTGAAAGGCACAAACACAAGTCAATCAACATAACACACAATATACACCAAATCACACAAGTCCGATTTATTATCTTTTTATTATTAAGTCATATCCCGTTCTAATTCAACTTCTTTTGTGACACGAGAATCTCCTGAAACTCGCCTCGGTCCCCATTTCCGGCATGGAACGGTACAGATGCCTCCGACCGTCTAACCAGCACGGCTAGTCGCCAAGAACCTCCCAGCTCTACGCAAGAGTTAGGCAGTGATGTCACCGCCCGTTATCATACACTTGGGCCAAATAATATAAGGGTCGGTGGTCCTATTTCCGGTTTAGTTGTTATAAATAATATAGAATAAACACACACCACCAAACACACATCAATGCTAATACAAGGAATACGAGCTAAGTAAGTCCGGAGACTTACCTCGTCACCACACTCAACTCACAACACTCTCGCTTCCTTAGGGAGGAAGCCCATAACCTGCTCACAAGAAGATAACTATATCAACAACAACCCACTCACAATAGAAGTCTTAGACTTCTATACAAATGATCTACGCAAGACCATTTGACTCTCAATTCTAGGACCGCATCCTAGAATCTCTCATGCTCACATCACACTCAACACAAGCTAGAAGTCCTAAGACTTCTAAACCCTCGGATCTCGCAAGATCATAACTCACAACGCAACTAGGATAATATGCCTAGTTCAATAAACTCAACGGGAACAACACCATGCTAGGATAAGCATATCCTAGCTCATAATCTCAACAACCATATAACAGAACCTCAAGCCTCAAATACTCACAAGATCAAACCATATACTCAAATCCTTATAACAACCTCACTAGATCGCAATATCACCTCAAGATTAGAATCAACATCAATCCATCAAACAATATCGAATCCTCGAAACTCACCTAAGGTTCAAAGCCACTACTTGGCATTAACTATAAGTTATGCTAAATCCATCCTAGCATGATACTAAAACTTAACATAACTAGATCGAGGGGAAAGAATACTCACGCGACGTCAAAAGACGGAAGTCGTTCAACGGATGTCGACTTGGACTCGTTAGGCCTTTATTGGGGCTCTTCCGAACCTAGCACCAAACTAAACAAATTTAGCTTATAAGCTAAATTTGAAAGGAATAACGAACATATATAATCTAAGGAAAACCCCACTTTTAAAACCCAAGTTAAAACCATAAATATATATTCCGGGCAAATTGTATTACATCATAAACCCAAGGTAAAACTCGTTTTCGAAGCCAACGTTAAAATCCCGTAATTTAATCTTTGAGTCATAACCCGGAATTAATCCAACATGAGCACAATATATATGGTATATATAAATAGAATATAATTCAAGTAAATCCCAAATTTAAAACCCATAGAAACATTGTCAAGGAAAATTTATGAAATGCTAGAAACTTGTGTCATAAGTTGTAAACAAATCTTTGGGCTATTTCTTGTAATTTAATTCCAGCAGGGGTAATATTTCAAGATTCCAAAAGTTGGGTTATAAACTGCAAATTCAAACAATGGGTCACAATTTGCAAATAGCTCAAAAGGAAGGGGTCCGAATTAGAAAGCCCTAATAAGGCTCTTCAACCTTCAGCAACACGATAGAGGGAGGCGAGGAGAACGAGCACCAGGCGGCTGCGCAGGCGGAGGAAAGGAGAGGCGGCAAGGGCGCTTCTCCGGCGAGGCGTCGCTGTCTCCGGCGTGGCACAATCTGGGAGAAGGGAGTTCCGCGGTGGCCCGAGCCGGCAGTGCTTCTCCGGCTTCGAGCAGGCGGCATGGATCCATGTCTCTGGTGGTTGGAAGCAGTAGCTCTTTGCGGTTGCGGCTCGATAGAAGGATGGCAAAGCAGCTCGAGGACGGTTGCAGGCTTGCAGCGTGATGAGGGAGGGAGAGTTGATGCTGCTACAAGTTTGAGAGGAAGTAGTTGGTTGCTACGAGGTGGACGAGATCTGCTGTGCGGGATGAAACAGAGGGCCGAGAAGACGAGGTGAGGCAGGGCCCTTCGGTGGTTGCAGGCTCCGTCTCACCCTGGCGGCAGCAAGGCGTCCCCTTGGTGTCAATAGAGGGACCAGAGAAGAGGTGAGAAGAGATGGATGACCTGCTGAGTGAGAGAGAAGGGCCAAAGATTGGAGATAGGGTGAGAGAGTGAGAGAAGGAGCAGGAGCCTGTGGCGAGAGGGAGAGATAGAGGGAGGGCTGCAGAGGCGGCTAGGTAGTGTGGGTGTAGGGCATCAGAGGGAGCGAGGAGTTGGGAAGTCGCAGGGTCTCTTCTGAAGCAACGAAGAGGCGCACGCCAGGGAAAGAAAAGAGAAGGATGAAGAAAATAATAAAAAGAAAATTAAATAAAAAGAGTAATAGAATAAACTCGATCCAAACTAATCGGAATGACCTTTTCGGATCGGAAAATATTTCCGAACCTTTCCAAAAATAAATACGGAAAATAAATATATGGATCAAAATATATATGGAAATATATAGGCTCGGAAAATTTAATTTTATGACGTAGAAATACTCTGTAAAATTATTTAAGGCATTTAAAGTATCGATAAAATCCGAGAAAGTACAACACGCAAACGCGCCAAAATTTGGGGCGTTACATCCACCTTTTGTAATTCAATCAACATATCTCCGTCATCCTTTTGTAATTCGATCAACACCCCTCTATCATCATTATGTAATTCAATTATCTTGACACACAAATGAACACTCCAACAAGACTGTTGTAGTTCATTTATATGAACAAATGTGTCAAAATCTCCTCTCGTATTAACATCAAATGGTATGAGTGCGAGTGCAAGATTGAAAGGATTCTTGTATGACAACTTTATCCTACATATTGATAGACATATTCCATAGCGTGAAGCAATCATACTTTTCAACTCGTGAATGTGCACTTTTACAATTAGAGGCTTACTTGACACGTTTCCATTATAATTTCATACACCGTCTTCTACTATTCATTCCCCCAAATATGTTGTTACGTATACATATGTCATTCTTGAGTCACAAATACATAAAACATTAGATACACCATTAAATTAGGGCTGAGCAGATTGTGGTTCGGTTCACCGAACTCCAACCGAAACGCAATTGGTGGTTCAAACAACAACCGAACCGCAACTAATCGGTTCGGTTTGCGGTTCAAAATATTTTGCGTTGCGATTCGGTTCATCAATTGAACCGCAATCCAAACCGAAAAAACCGCAACCAAACCGCAAGAAAACCGCAAAAAAATCGCAAAACCGCAAAATGCGGTTAATTTGCGGTTCGAACTGCAACCGAACCGCAACCGTGCGGTTCATTTGCGGTTCGAACCGCAACCGTGCGGTTCAGTTTGCGGTTCTCATTTTCTAGGTTTGCGGTTTGCGGTCCAGTTGCGGTTTTGCGGTTTTAAACCGATCCTCAACCCTACATCAAATACACAAATATATACATAATGTAGTAGATACACAAAGTATTTGATAGGAAAACCAACGTATAAATAAGAACACAAATTACCAGGCACACAAAATTTTAAACTAACATTAGATACAAAACTAAGTAAAACGTTATAAATTATTCCACAGAGTCTAGAATTTCCGGGTACATAGAGCAATATATACCCAAATATATACACAAAGCAGTAGATAAACAAAATACTTGATAAACAAACCAACGTATAAATATAAAAAAAACAAATTATTAAGGAAGCAAATTTTAAAAATTGCAATAGATACAAAACTAAGTAAAAACTTATAAATAATTTCACAAAATCTAGAATTTCCATGTACATAGAGCAACAAATACTCAAAACAATAGATTCAAAACTAACAAGTACACAAAGTCTATAATACACAAAATTTGTAAAAACTTATAAATTTAGTAGATTTAAAAGTATGATGGATACGCAAACTCAATAGATACACAAAAATTAGATACAAAAACTTAGTAGATTCAAAAGTATGACACCTAACCAATTTTCCAAGGAAGCGTATCGGCACAGATGCACATCACGATAAACAATTGTGTAGGAGGATAAATGGTTCAGAATTAATAAAAGATGTAGTTACTAACTAGATACACAAACCAATTTTTCAGGGAAGCAGTTCGACACTCTATAAGGTTCAATTTTCCGATCTGTAAGTAGTTACGGTTCAGAATTTGTGTAGCAATGACACCAAGGAAGAAGACGATGTTCGATTTGTAAGTTATAGAAGAATAAGAATTTATCAAAATACATAGGAACAATTTCGATATGTAAGTAGACAAACTTCGACCGACACTTACATATGACGTTATAGGATAGGATGAATTTTACATAACCAACGATGAAAAAGCAAGTAATGACGTGCGTTCTTTTCCCTTTTTTAACATCAGATTAGTTATGACAAACGTAATCTTCGGATTAGAAGAGAGAAGGATATTATAATGAGAATTTTCTTATATTTTCTAATTAATTTTTTTAGAAATAACGACACCCTATCTATATATACTACTAAAGTACACTACACTAATGCTGACGTGGCGCCCCCATAATTTTTCTCGGATTAAATCTTTTACTAAATCAAGAATTAAGCCAATAAATCTCTTTTTACTAAAACAAAATCTAAAACAAATCTTTTTTTAACTAATCTTTTAAAAAATTAATCCAAAAAGTTAAATATATCACATTTGAGACTTCTCCGGAACGTTTTATCAAATTAAAAAAATATCAAAAATCTAACAAAATCTACTAATCTATATATACTCCTAAAGTACACTACACTAATGCTTACACTAATGTTGATATCACGTTTGAGACTTCTCCGGTACGTTTTATCAAATTAAAAAAATATTAAAATCCAACAAAATTAGTAATATATTACTACAGTACACTACACTAATGCTGACGTGACGCCCCCACAATATTTCTCGAAGTAAATCTTATACTAAATCAAGAGTTAAGCCAATAAATCTTTTTTTACTAAAACAAAATCTAAAACAAATCTTTTTTAACTTATTTTTTAAAAAATTAATCCAAAAAGTTAAGTATATCACGTTTGAGAATTCTCCGGTACGTTTTATCAAATTAAAAAATATCAAAATCTACTAATTCCGCAATTTAGGTTGGCTGATCATAAAACCTAAACTGCTCTAGTACCTTTTACTTCTCCTCCACAATTTATCTATCACGCTATATATGTGGATAATACTTCATCCTTTTTGTGACAGTTTTTGTCTTCCAATATTGCTCATATTTCTTCATCTTTTTCAGGGTTGTAATAATTTGAAGATCGGATTTTTCAAAGCTGCTTCGTCTAAATTTTCAAGTTATCCCCTACATTTTCAATCATCACACTCATTATGCTATTTTTATTCATTCTAAGCATGTCCACGGGTCGGACCCGCCGGTTCAGGGTGTAACACCCCGAATTCTCAAAACTCGGGACATTACTGGTTAGGACCTCACAATGGGTCCCAACCTTAGTTTGTCAACAATATTACTTGGATCTTGCAACAAGACACAAATAAGAAAAACCGAAATTTATAAAAATGTATTTTTAAAAGGATGAATGCAACAAAGTCTAACAGCCTATTGTACTTAAACAACGGAAAAGAATAACCGTCTTAACAAGAGAAAAAGACAACAAAGCAACAACCCAAACCCCACTCTAAGGAGTACGGAGACCCGGCTGACCACTACTTCCAGATCACTCAGTTGCTGCTCTAACTTGTGGTGAATCTAAAAACACAACAAAACAAGCATTAGCTAGCTATCTAAACATTAGATAAATAATAATAGCACACACACACATCATGTCAAAAGTAAATACTCATCATGCTTTAAAACAATCCATTTATTATCTTTACTTAGGTGATTCACTCTTACTAATGATACTCATTTTGTGACACGAGGGATTCCCAAACCTCGCCTCCGCCCCCGTGTAACCATCAGAAATGGATCCGATGCATCTCACCTTGTACCTTCCTGGTCTGGGTATAGAGAACCTCTTAGTCTCCTGTCAAAGCTGGGCAGTGATGTCACGGCCCGTTATACATACACTTGGGCCTTAAAACATAATAACAACGGTCGTCCTAACAAGTTGTTATTGTTATTATCACACACATTGCACAACACAACCATTATCGCCCAACTAATATCCAGAAACTGGCTAAGTAAGTCGCAAGGACTTACCTGAATCAAATCACAACTCTTTAAATCTCAACTCGGTCCGCAACCGTAGAAACTCAGACGCCTGTCATACAAGGCACGTGGATCAACAATCACATCCCATACTCTTAGAAGTCTATAACTTCTAAGATGCACAAACTCATCAAGAGAAAATGACTAAAATGCCCTCCTAAGGTAAAATGACCATTTTACCCCTAGTCCCGAAACTTCAGAATTTTCTATAACCTAGTTTCAAACTCTCCTTTGGAACCTATTTCCACCATCTCGTTCTCACGGAAAAGTTCGCTAAAGATTTATAAGAGTTACACACCATTCTTAATTTTCACAAAAAGTCGCTAAGGTCCGACTTTTACTTAATATACGAGGCTCGGATAAAAATATAAAAATTCCGAAATAAATATTTAGGCCCTCTATGACATGCATACTACTCATAGGAGGAAATATCTCTCAAAAACACTCAACAACAACTCCTACAAAAATCTCCAAAGATGGTTCCAAAATCCAGAAATCTATACTTAGCCAATTTTTGAGTTCTTTCTCAAACAGCTCAACTAACCTATTTGAGCTTCTATAGATCCAGATCCGACCATTGGATCGGTCTCAACTTTTGATATGTTAAACTATGTATATCCTTCTATATCATGCTAAAAATTGAACGGTGAAAGATTAGTTTAAGGCATCGAAATCTAGCCGTAAAGATAGCTACTCATCACAGAATTCTGGAATTTAAAACAGAAGCAAGAGGTCATAGTTGCAAGGCTCACCTGCAGTGGTTCGTTTCAAGGTTGGGAAGTCACTAGTCCTGTGTTCGATGTTAGCAGTTTCTTGGGTGTTACGTGAATCGAGCCTGTGTCCACAGAAGGTTATACTCGAGCCACTCATACTACGAAGGCTAGGGAGAGGGGAGGGTGATGTTACCTTGTGCTTCAGTGTATCTTGGTTCTGGCCGATTGCAGTGGAGTGGAGATCGAAGGCGAAAGAAGAGTCCTCAGTGGGCGTCGATGCAGCAGAAGGTTGAGGTAAGGTCCCGGGTTTACAGTGTTGGGCGTAGCAGAATCGTTCTGGACCGGGGTTGGCACGCTGGCTCGACTGCGCTCATTACAGTGCACCACTCGTCCCGGTTAATCACTACAGGGACCAGAGAGAGATCCGATTCCCGGTTGTTTAACACGTGAAAACAGAAGGGAAGAAGAGGAGGAGAAATGGATGGTTGGCTCACTTGGTGATCGACAGAGACGGATGAAGAGGTCCCGGTGGTCGCTAGTGTTGTTGTGGTCAATAAGGAAGCAGGGTTGTGCGTCGCTGGCGGTCCGTGAAGATGAAGCATGCTCCGGTGCAGGGACGGCCGTCTGGGCTCGGTGGCAGTTGCCAGGGACGCCGGTGGTTGAAGCTGGTGCACTTCGACTCGGGTTGCGTTCCCTGGAAACGCCGAAGGTTGCTGCTGCTATGGTCGATCGTGCAGAAGAGGGATCGTACGGGCTGATGATTAGGTTAGAGTCATTAGATTAGGTTCAAAATTAATTAGGTTTAGGATTGAAATATGGGTTGGCTGCAAGGTCATTGGGCCGGGTCTAATGGGCCAAAACTGGGCTTGCTCCTCAATTAAAACTAAAGGGCTGAAGGAATACTCGTTATTCGCTCGGGACCGTTCTTCGGTTTTAAAAAAAATTACGGAATTATTTAAGGTTACATAAGTTATCATTTTATGTGAATCAAGGTCACATAAAATGATATAATTTAATATCGTTTTCTTTTATTTAAAAGAATTAAGGTTGGCGGATCGGAATCCGATTTGATCGGTATTAAACGGAAATTTAAAGTTTTCCGGGTATTACACAAGGATCCGGGAAGGGTGACCCGGAACCGTATAAACGGCCAACCCGCCGGATCACTGGTCAGACCCGGCGGGTCGGCGGGTTGGCCAAACTCAACTTACAAAAAATAAAAATAAAATAAAAACAATTGGACTTGAACTTAAAAAAAAGAAAATAAAAAGAGGAGAATTGTGCTTGAACTTAAAAAAAAAAGAAAAAAAGGAAGAATTGGGCTTGAACCGGAATCACTGTTGTCTACGTATCCTCTCGGGGAGGAGGAATCAAAGCTCACGTAGTTCTCTTACCTTTTTTTATATCCCCGATCGGCCCTTACCTTAGTCGTCGGACTCTCCCGCCGATATATCCGATGACGTTTGTTGTCGCTCGTCGTCATCTTCGTCGCCTTCCTCCGCCGATAGGTTGTTTTTTTGTGTTCGCATTTCCGCTTTCCTCCAATCGGCTAGTAGGACTTGTGCCTCCAACGTCTCGGACAACATGTTTGATCTCGTCGGATCGAGCACCTTTCCACTCTGGCTAAAGGTTTGCTCAACCGCTACCGTTGAGGCGGGAACGGCGAGAATTTGTGCCGCGATCCTTGAGAGGGTAGGGAACCTCATTCTCTTCGGTCGGCTCCACCATTCTAATATGTTGAAATCCCCTTCTCCTTCATCATTGGCAAACTCAAAAGAAATGGTTAGATATTCGTCGAGTTTCGAATGGGAACTCGACGTGGTTTTTGCCCTTTTCGGGCCAAACAAATCTCTAGCAATTGATTTAAATTTAGATGAAGTTGAAGATGAAGGACGAGGAGGGGGTTGAGAAGATTGAACTTGATCGGAAACACGATATTGAACCAATAATTAATCAAATAAGTTTCTAACTCTAGCAATTATGGTAGAAACATGACAATCGGGATTTTGTTGTAAATCTAAAAATTCTTAATAACTTTCTAAAAATTGTTTTAAACCATCCATTTTACGTATAGGATATAACACAAATGCAACAAAAAAACATCGGGAATAGTTGTATAATAATCTAACCATTTAGTTCGCATTGTATAAATAGCTTGTGAAATATTATCAATTAAAAGACCTTGTTGAAGTGCAAATGCAATATTAATTGCTACATAACAAAATATGTTTGAAGTTGGTGTATAAACATAACTAAAAGTATTAGTAGCATCACAAAAATATTTAAAAACCTCCATTACATCTCTTGCTAAAACCCAATATTCACCGAAAACAAAATCATCGTCAATATGTTGTGCAGCAAAACCACTTAAAAGATCTCGATATTCATATGATTCGGAAATCATTTTGTAAGTAGAGTTTCATCTTGTACAAACATCTTTTGGAAATCTTTTAGGATAAACGCCATTTTGTTTACAATATGCATACCATTTAGTACGTACTAAATCTCCAACATATGCTAAACCTTCTTGATCACGCAAGTTTAAAATATGAGCGACACACCTAATGTGAAAAAATTTACCTCCAATCGTCGGCTTACAAAAGTTGGTTAAATCTCTAATGGAAGCCGTGTTAGCGGAGGCGTTGTCAAAACCGATTGAAAAAACTCGTGAAAGTAATCTATATTCTTCCAAAACATTTGCAATCAAACGGGCAATGTTGTGGGCGGTGTGTTGTTCGTTGAAAACTCGTAATGCTAAAACTCTTTTGTTTAAAATCCAAAATTTATCAACAAAATGACAAGTAATACCCATATATGAATTTTTTTGAAAACCGTCTGTCCAAATATCACTACATAAAGAAACTTGAATATCACCGTTTTCCATAAAATATTTAATCAATTCTTATTTACGCATTTTATATTTATGCATCATTTTTCTTTTAGCGGTTTGACGAGAAATCGGTTTATATGCGGGTTGAGCATGATTTTGCATTCAATCATTAAAACCAACATTTTGTGCAAAACTAAATGTCAAAGAATCTACGGCTAACATTTCCGAAAATGCATCCATAGACGAAGCATGATCATATGTAAATAAAGAAGGAGGGTGGTTAGAGGTAGATGTGTACCCGGTTAGTTGTGTTTGCCCTCGTGCCAATCCCATTTTTTCGGGATGCTTGTTCCGAATATGCCTCTTATAGTTCCCGTAACCTTCTCCCTTTTTGTGCTTGTATTGTGCCGAACAACAATTGCATTTGGCATAGTAAATCCCGTTGGCATCGGGAGCACCTTTTGTGAACCAAAATCGAAAGACCGCCGTCGATAGTTGAGTGTTGTTCAACGGCTCCTCCGGTTCCGGGAATTGGGTCTCGGATTCTTGGGTGTTGAGGAAATGAGGTGATTCCATGTCGATATCCTCCTCCTCCTCATGGATCTCGTGATCTCCTAAGCCGCGCCTTAAATCTGAACCGGTTAGAGGACCGCTAACGGAATGACGTCCTCGGCCAACACACCGCCGGATGAAGGACCGCTAACGGAACGTCTTCCTCGGCTAGCCATTTTTTTTTTAATAATTGAAAGTAGTAGTAAGAGTTGTAAAATGAATAATTAATAACAAAATAAGAGAATGAGAGTAAGAGATTAGGAGAGTAATTGAATGTAAGAGTTGAAAATTATGGAGAGATTGAGAGAGTGAATAGATGATTGAAAGAGAATTGATGTGAGTTGAAATGAATTGGATTTGGGGTATTTATAGAAATGTTTTTGGGTTAGATATATTATAGTTTATTATTCTTCAAAAATTTTTTTATAAGATAGCCGTTACAACGGCTAACCCAACGGCTATATAGCCGTTGAGTTTTTTTTTTTTTTTAAAAAAAATTGACTTTTATCCGGGTCGACCCGGCGGGTCGATGGGTAAGGATCTCATGACCCTTACCCGTACCCACGACCCGGGGGAACCCGAACCCGTGGTGACCCGGACTCGCCGGGTCAGAACCCGCCGGGTCACTGGTGACCCGTGACCCGTGGACGTGCTTAATTCATTCCTTAATTTGTTTTCAATAAATGTTAAACTTTGGTTTTTACTATTCCCTGTTTATGAAAGTCTCTCCCATTTCGCATTTCTTCTCACTACCTACTCGTAGACAGATGTTCCGAGATCCGTCTGTAAAGATCCATCAATATTTAAATATATCAGCACAAGGTGTCACCTAAAAAAATATAAGAGCCTTGGTTAGAAAATGAAAACGACGTCGTATAGATGCAGTGCGAAACTAGGAGAGGAATGTAGTATAGAAAGAACAGAGGCCAAATGCCTGAAACCCCTCAGAGAAGAGAGAAGCACAGAAATGGCGTTCTCCACTGGCCGCCGAAGCTTGACAACCTTGGTTTCTCGTGTCCTTTCCCACAAATCGTCTCCTTCTTCATCTCCTTCATTTTCTTCCCTCTCTCGCGGACGCTTTGCTCTCGCATCCCTCGCTCAGCAGCCTCAAACTCGCCCGCCGCTTCTCTTCCCTAACTCACAGAGTCTACCAATTCGCTTCAAGACCACCGGAGGTTACTCTCCGTTGAACGATCCGTCTCCGAACTGGACCAATCGTCCTCCCAAGGAGACTATTCTGTTAGATGGCTGCGATTACGAGCACTGGCTCGTGATTTTGGAGTTTCCCGACCCCAAACCCTCCAATGAGGAGATGATCAATGCCTATGTCAAAACCCTAGCTAAAGTCGTTGGAAGGTAGGTCCTTCTCCTCGATTATTAATTTTCTGCTTTTGTCCTAGTTGCTTGTTTGTGAAATTGACAATAAT
The DNA here is from genome assembly GCA_033239045.1 of Fagopyrum esculentum. Taxonomy (NCBI): domain Eukaryota; kingdom Viridiplantae; phylum Streptophyta; class Magnoliopsida; order Caryophyllales; family Polygonaceae; genus Fagopyrum; species Fagopyrum esculentum. The sequence continues at coordinate 131,710,541 of BSUD01000005.1, read as the reverse complement.
AATTGTCTTTTTATTTTTACACCCTAGCGAGGAGCAGGCTAAGAAGAAGATATACTCGGTTTCTACTACGACTTACACCGGGTTTGGGTGTTTGATTTCCGAAGAGCTTTCGTACCAAATGAAAGGTATATGTCTGATATCGCTGCGGGGGAGTTCTTTGTTGCTCAATTCAGTGATTTTGCTTTGCTTTGATACTGCTAACTTGGGGATGGAACTAGGCTCAACAACGTTGATTGCTCATTGCTTCGATTTCCTTTTAATAAATGCAAATCTTCTTCTTGCATACTGTGAATTAGCCATGGTGGGTATGATTGGGGTTCATGGTGTGCAGTTAAACTCATTTATCTTCTTCTCATGACACATTATTTATCATGTTTGTATAAAATCAACAATGTTGATTCAGCATTGGATAACACAAGGGTAATAACTTCTTTGTTTATAAGTTAAGACTTGCTGGTTATGTTCCTGTTGGCACTGGGCAATGTCAAACATAAAAAATTTAAGGGCACCATTCCCGTTTCACCATCTTTCTGGGCTATCTAATATCATTCAAAATCCACCTGTCACATTTCAGTAAATTCACCAAAGCTCATAGAGATGGAACTCATCTTGTGGTGTGCAAACTGTAAATCAATAGGTTCACGGTTCTATCTATATATGAATACGAGGATAGGTTTTACAAGTTAAAAGAACAGGACGGAAAACATTTTTTCCCTTCACTGAAACCACTTTCAAGTTTAAATTGGTTCACCTTGGCAAATATCCCAATTATGCTTTCTTCATATTTGGTGTTTTTTTTGGTTACATAGTAATGCATTGCTGTTCTCTTATCTCTTGGGGTGTAAAGTTCTATTTAAATTAGCTTTTCAAGCTATAGAATTGAATCATAGGTGAAATGACGTATGCCAGTATTGGCTGTTCCTCTGTGGGTATGGGTTTGTTTGAAGTTAGTTTATTTTTGCAAGCTATGTTATTCTCAGAAACAGAAACCATTGCTTATTTGCTTTATACAGCCAAACACTACTTTACTTGATCACTCCTTTATCCAGATGGATGTGATCAAAGTTTGCATATTAGCCTGTTACCAATTGCCCTTTTGTTGTTCGTTGTTTCATCATGTTCATATATTCTTATAGCTTATCTGAAATCTGGAATAAAGCAACCATGTTTTATGGAAATTGTATTGGACTTCAAGTGAATTACTGAACAATCACTACTTACGTAAAAATCTGTTGCTAATCTCGTCTGCTGATATTAAGTAATATATCTCTGGCACTTTAAAAAGCATTCATGCAAATTTATCACGTATCCATACGTGATAAATCTGCTGCTAAATGGATTTTTTTCTTCTAACTATTTTTCAAATATTTTCTCTTATTTAATGTTCAACACAGTCCCATCATTTTGAAATTTAATGTTCTAACGTCTTTTTATATCACAGAAATTCCTGGAGTTCTCTGGGTTTTGCCTGACTCATATCTTGATGTGCCCAACAAAGATTATGGAGGTCAGTAAGAACAATTTGAGTAAAATATCGTGGGACTTGGAGTGTCTTCTCCTTCCACTTAACCCTTCAGCCACTGCTTATATATTTTCGGCATTCTTATTGTCATCAGGCGATATTTATGATGATGGAAAAGTCATCCGTAGGCCACAGTTTGACTTCACTGACAGGCCACCAACGAAGGCAAGGAACCGCCCGAGGCATGATAGGCGCCGTGAGTCTATGCAAGTGGAGAGAAGGGTTCCCCGTCCGTCACAAGGTTTGAACCAGAACACACAGCAAAATGATCAGCAAACCACTTCAATGGAAGCTAGGAACGAAGCGCAAGCCGGAGGATTAACTGGGAACTAGTACAAACTAGTATTAGGGAAGAATGTGATATCAGGGAAGACAGCCGGAATACTTGCCTTGCTTGAAATTTGCTGATCATATGCATGATGCAACTGAGGGCGGTTTGAACCCTGATAGTCCAACGAAATATTAGTAGGTATAGAAAACATTTATGGGTCGAGGGCATGTTTGGCATGTAACAAATTTACATTATCACGTTTCCTTATCAGTGATTCAGTAATGACTAGTGAGTACACTCAACTTTATAAGGCCTCGTTATTGGCCTTATTAGTGCAAAGGACCTTATCAGCGTGCAGGACCTTACCAGTGTACTTGGAGGCTGTGCATGGGTGAGCATTTCCGGATATCCGATCCGAAGGCTTGAATATCCGATCCGACAAAGTTTAAAAAGTCAGATCCGACCCGAATGTCAAGAGCGGATATCCGATCCGGACATTTATTCGTAGACTAGTCGGATATATCCGATCCGACTTTTTTCCTTCAAACCTCGATCCGTATCCGATCCGATGATCCGAAAAATATGCCCGGATCGGATCGGACTCGAATCACCAATTGTCGGATATCTTCGGATTTGGATTTTTCCAGATCGGATCTTCGGATTAGTCGGATCGGATGTTTTTGATCACCCCCTACTGTTTGGTTAGTGAAAAAATGGTTTACTTGGGGCTTGTTTCGTTAGTGAAAAAAATAGGGTTGGAATGGTTTGATTCCGGCCCAATTGATTTGATAATTTGTGTTTCTCAGTAGAAATAAATGATCTCTCCACTCTTGTTTGATAATTTGTGTTTCTCAGTAGAAACAAATTATTTCTCCACTCTTTGTTTTCTTTAGCTAGGAATTCTTACGTATTAATCGTTGATAAGACATCTTCATTCTTTGCATTTTCATTCTTTTCCACTCTTGTTATTTTTCTAATTCTGTGCATAGGTGGTGACTGGAATGTTGAATCCGTTGGCAATAGTGATGAATTGCAAGTTTTGTTGAATCCGGTGAACGTACATTCTTGTTCTGGGTTCTTTCTGTTGAATATTTTTGTGAATTTTTGTTCTTACTGGTGACAATGTCTTTAACATGAAAGGTCTTATACGATGAAGAGGTAAAACTAAGCGATTTTGGACAACACAAGAGGGTGAAAATGAGTTCAACTGTTGGTATATGAACCAATTATAAGATATGATTTTAGCGGAACACCCAAAATCTGGATTGAACACACTGAGTCAATATTGTAGAGCTTATAAATAAATTAGCAAGACATAACTTACAAAATACTTTGTAGATTGAATTTTAAAAAATCAACAGTGGTGATCGAGTCGATTGATTGAATCAATTGGGTCGATCGATGAACGTAAATTAACGCCTTGAAGGTTGTAGAAAGTTGAAGTCGGAAAATGTGTCGGAAAATGTGTCAGAAAAAAGAAGAAGAAGGATTTTTAACTAATGATTAGAAACGGATAAAACTTATTTACAGGAATAGGAAGTCTCCGTTGGTCCTGGATAACCGCATTTTCAAACACCGATTTTGCATGAGTAAACCGCTTTTTCAAACAACGGTTTTCTTTTTGTAAACCAAAAATAATAATTAAGTGTATAATCGCAATTTCAAACGGCGAATTTCTTTTATTTTTAATTTTTTTGATGACATGGAACAAAATCCCTTCTTTTTTTTGCAACCTATTATTTTGCGGTAGGCGGTATGGTATACCTTTACTGAAACCATTGCCACCGATTTTCCCCTGGTCATCCGTAAGAGCATCTACATCCCACATATTATGAGTTTATATAAATTTTAAAAACCTCAAAATACTAATAATGTTAGATTTTGGTATGAGAATCAAAGTAATAGATAGAAGTTTTTATGAGCAGACACTAAATATGACATTTTTTCATTGGTTCTATAAAAAAGCTCAAAATTAAGAGTTAAGAAACCTAGAATAGTATGAGGGGTGAAGATGCTCTATGTGCGAGTTAATGTTGATTTTGTTGTGTTGTTTTTTTGTGTTGACTATGTGAGAGTCAATGTTGATTTTGTTGGTCACCACTTTACTCAAGACAAGTTCCTACTCCACTGTGTATGCATTATACTACTTTGTATTTTTGTGTAATATTTGTATTATTTTATGATACAAATACTACACAAAACAAAGTAGTATAATGACTATTGAAACTTCTAGTTTTTTCTAACACTACTACAAAGTGTACAAGCCCTAACCTTTAAAGCGTATCTCGGTCACCTTGATTTAGATATGCGTATTTACACCATAGTCTGTTAAAGTAGGTAATTACGATTGTATCTCAACCAATTTTATTGAAAAACCGATATTTCCTTTTTTTAATATAATATACTTTTTATTTGTTTTATCAAGATAATTATGTAATATATCTCATGAAATCTTTTCCGGTGTGAAATCTTGATTTTTTTAATCTAATCTCACAGAAATACAAACATTCATAGACAATTAAGAATTATTTTAAAAAATGTATTCATAAACAATATGTGTTAACTAATAGTGTTGCTCCAACTCATCTTAAGATCTTGATTCATAGATGTAGATCTAGATGTAGATCTCCGTCTTCACGCAGGCTAGTCACCGGCTCAGGCGAGGTTGAGTTGGATCTCTCTTCTCCCACAACTCTTCGTCTTCTGTAGTGGGACGCATGCAAAATCGTATGTTTGGTTGCAGCAAAAGGAACTGAACTGCAATTATGAAATTGATCTCAAGGAAGAACGGATTTGATCGATCATAAGCAACTTGTACGAATTTGATATTACTAAGCAGTTTCTTTACTAGAAGTCGAAGAAGACATACTAAATGTGGGCTAGTCCTAGAAGTTATGTAGGCCGGATTTGGAGGAGAGAGAGAAAGATGGAGGAGGGAGAGGGGAGAGAGAAGGAGAAGAACGAAGGAGGAGGAGACGGTGAGAGAAGGATTAGGGTTTCTACGGTAAAAAAAATAGAAATAATTTGGTTTACTAGGCTTTTTCTAGTTTTGTGTTTAGTAAATGTACCCCTTGAGAGAAGAGTGTGTAGAGATTGAGAATAAATACAAAAGATTGAGGTATATTTACTTAATTGAAACATTAAAAAGCCTAGTTACTACTATAGTTTTTCAAAAAGGCCCAGTTACCAAAATTGCCTAGAAAAATATAAGAGAAGGGTACATTTACTTAATTAAAAATCATTATAACCTACTTACTAGATGATAATCTCAAAAAGCCTTAGTTACTAAATTAACCCATAGATATTTGAGCAATAACGACTTGAGAAAATTGGTGAAATAGGGCCTTTTTTGTTTAACGTAGACTAACTAGGCCCCTCTATTTTTTGCCTAAATTTTTAAATCAAAAATAAATTAATTCAAGGGGCATAAAGGGAAAACGTAAAATATAATCCTATAAAATCATCCAACCGTCAGATTTCACATCCAGTTAGGGTTTCTCTTAGTCATTCATCTTCTTCGTCTCACCGTCGCCGACTGCTTCTCGACTGAGTAATTGCCTCCAACGAAGGATGTCGGCGCTGCTTCTCGATGTCGCCGCCGCACAGCCCCGCGCCGCCCAGCCCCGCGCTGCCCAGCCCCGCGCTGCCCAGCCCCGCGTTGCCCAGCCCCGACCAGCCCAACCTAGATCCGGTTCGCGCCGCAGTGCAACCCCTCGCGCCGACTGCTTCTCGACTGCTTCTCGATGTCGACTTTCATCCGGCTCGCGCCGCCCAGCCCCGCCCAGCCTAGATCCGCCGCAGCCCGCCTCGCGCCGCACAACCCCGTCCAGCCCAGATCCGCCGCCAACCCGCCTAGCGCCGGGCAGCCTAGATCCGATCTGTCGCACAGCCTAGATCCGATTTGTCCTCCTACATTGCGCCGCACAACCCCGCCCTGCCAATCACGTGCATCGACCAACGCAGCCACCACTGTGCAGTACCGGAGCCGCCGTTATGCAGTCCTGGAGGCGGTTCTCGGCAGTCCTAGAGGCGGTTCTCGGCAGTCCTGGAGGCGGATCTCGACAGTCCTGGAGGCGGATCTGGCAGTCCTGGAGGCGGATCTGGACAGTTCTCGTTGCAGCCGCAATTCAATCCCAGGAAACCAAGAAACCCTAATTTCAATTTTAAAATGTTGGCATATTTACAAAAAAACTCCCCTGTTTATAATTGCATTTACGACCCATATTTTTTAAATTTGTAAAATTACCCTAAGCTGGATAATTACAAAATTAAAAAACTAAAGTTTAATTTTTGCAGTTATAAATACGGGATATTAACTACATATTTTATAAATACGGGATATTGACCACATATTTTATATATACGGCATATTGACTACATATTTTATAAATACGGCATATTAACTACATATTTTACCGTTATAATTGGGCTTGTGTAACTCGAATGGGCTTGAAACAAAGACGGACTTATGTAAACGACGGACTTGTGTCAATGAAAATTATGTATTAACATTGTGTAATTGAACTTGTGTATTAAAATTGTGTATTAAGCATTATGTACTAATACCGTGTATGAACAAGAGAATACACGAAGTTCAATTAGTCCAGCTAGTATAAGGGTGGGAGGGAGGGGTTGTCGTCCATAGTTCGATACTCACTAGCTACAACATTTATATTTTGTAATGGACTTATGTAAGGGCTTATGTAACTCGAAATGGACGACTTATGTAACTAGAATGGGCCGACTTATGTAACTCGAATTGGACACGGGCTTATGTAACTCGGATTGGACACGGGCTTATGTAACTCGGATTGGGCCTACTGATCTTCAATTTAAATTGGGCTTGGATTCAGTTTAGTTAAAATTACTAATTAACCCTTACAATTAATCTTTACTAATAAATGAGAGGGGTCTAGTTTGTCCACAGTTCGATACTCACTAGCTACAACATTTATATTTTGTAATGGACTTATGTAAGGGCTTATGTAACTCGAAATGGACGACTTATGTAACTAGAATGGGCCGACTTATGTAACTCGAATTGGACACGGGCTTATGTAACTCGGATTGGACACGGGCTTATGTAACTCGGATTGGGCCTACTGATCTTCAATTTAAATTGGGCTTGGATTCAGTTTAGTTAAAATTACTAATTAACCCTTACAATTAATCTTTACTAATAAATGAGAGGAGCCTAGTTTGTCTATAATACCGTGTATGAACAAGAGAATACACGAAGTTCAATTAGTCCAGTTGGTATAAGGGTGGGAGGGAGGGGTTGTCGTCCACAGACCGATACTCACTAGCTACAACATTTATATTTTGTAATGGACTTATGTAAGGGCTTATGTAACTCGAAATGGACGACTTATGTAACTAGAATGGGCCGACGTATGTAACTCGAATTGGGCACGGGTTTATGTAACTCGGATTGGGCCTACTAATCTTCAATTTAAATTGGGCTTGGATTCAGTTTAGTTAAAATTACTAATTAACCCTTACAGTTAATCTTTACTAATAAATGAGAGGGGCCTAGTTTGTCTATAAGATACAAAAAGGGCATACTTTATACTACAATAGACAAAAAGTGCCTACTTAGCCAACTCATCTAAAGACTTCAACATTAACCTTTATCTATTTCAAACCCTTAAAACTATTAATTTAATTTTAAAAACAATTAGTCATAAATTTACATTGAATATCATTACACATATATTCTTATATGCAACAAAAAAATATATGAATATCTTATCCTTTAATATATTGAAAAAAACTCCTATACTATAGAAAAAAGACAAAATTAATGGGTAAAAATTGTAAAACTGATACGATCCGATATTTTTTTTTATCAATTGTTGAACAAATTTTAATATATTCAAACACAACTAACAAAGAACAAATAATGACGCAAAAATATAAGTCCCGTGCAAGCACGGATTAGACTATCTAGTAATTATGTATAGTTAATCAAGATAATTAACATTTTGTATCTCATTAGGAAACAATCAATATTGTATTAATTATTGCCTAATTTTATAACCTTATCACAGCCGTTCAATGTATTTAATCATGTGATTGAAATTTGTTTGCATTTTTTTACCGTAAAAGTGGCTCTCAGTTGAACTCAACCATATATATATATAGAAGATTGACCTAATAAGGCCTTTTTTGTATCGCTAATAAAACTAAGCCCCTATTAACTTAAGATTAATTTTTTAATTCTAAAAACACTTAATTGAAGGGATAAAAAAGAAGTTTGAGTGAGAGGTTAAAATAAGAACCCAATAAATTGTGCATTCACGATTCATTTCTGATTACACAAAACCCTAGATGAGCCCGCAACCGTCATTCGCCCGCCGCCGAGTCCGTCTTGCACCAGTAGCCGTTGGATCTGAAAATTCCTAGCTTCTGTCTTCTTTGTCTTCTTCGTCTCGCAGTGGTAGCCGCTGGGAGAGTTGCATCAGCCGTCTCGCAGGGCCGTGGACTTACACCTCCCATCTCCAAGGGCCATGGACTCACTTTTTCGTCTTGTTGGGCTTCTGTCTCGCAAGGCCGCCGTCTTCTCCGTATAGTAGGGCCTTTGTCTCGCCGATATCGGTTGTATCAAAAAGAAGCAACTCTCCCGGTGGGATCTGTTCGTCGACATCCAGAATATGTTCGTCTCACAACATAAGAAGTCTTGCAGGGTCTCCGTCTCGCAACAACTGCTTCTACTATCTCCTACTCATGGTGATGGAGAACTTGTTCGTCGGTAGCGTTGAATAAGAAGAATCAATTAGGGTTATGGGAAATTACCATCTTGACCCATTATTTTCTGATATTTACAAAATCTGTCCTAGAGTTTTACTTGTAGCACATGGCTCAATTTTCTAAGATGATTCTAGTTATGAATTTTGCTATCTTTTAACTAGAAAAAAAATAATTGTGTATTAACGTTGTGTAATTGAAAGTGGGTATTACATTGTGTAATTAATAGTGGATATTAAATTGTGTAATTGAAATTGGTAGGCTTCGAACCAGATTGTGTATTAACATTGTGTAATTAAAATTGAGTATTACATGAAATTGGGCACTAACATTGTGTATTAACATTAGATTTAAAGTATAACTTGATAAAAAAAAATAACAACAAAATACCAAAGTTCATTTAATTGAGCCGGTAAAAGGGTGGAATGTGGGATGTCATCTAGAGTTCGAAACCCAATAACTACAAGATTTATATTATGGACCTTGAGTTTGGACTTGTGTAACTCGATTGGACTTGAATTGTGTAAATCTAAATTACCAAAGACCCTTTAAATTAATATTTTTAGACTTGATGCTACATTAAGCAAAAAAAGCATAGTTAATCAACTCACCCATATATATATATATATATATATATAGAGAGAGATCCTGACTCATATGTAAGCAACTTTTGACTATACCGCCGAATATATATGACTATACCACCGAATATATGAGTCAGGTCTAACGAATATTTCTTCCACTAATCAAACAAATTTTCCCTTTAATATCGTCTAATCTCAACCATCTATTTAACGATCTAACGAATACAATTTGTTCTCATTTTACATGGTAAGAGATGTTTACATGGGAGCCAATATATATATATATATATATATATATATATATATATATATATATATATATATATATATATATATATATATATATATAGGGTTGGATTCAAGTGAAAAAGGGGTCTTATGATCAAAAGTATGAATGATTCACAATCATTAAATCAAATAGCAATTGTTCAAATATAACATGTATTTGTTCAACTAAAAATTATTTAAATATATTCAAATTGTTCAAATACGTCAACTATACAACTATATTCGAAATTGTTCAACTATATTCAAACTTGTTCAACTATATGATCAATTGTTCAAGTGTTAATATATATATATATATATATATATATATATATATATATATATATATATATATAAGGTCGGCGTGGTGATAGGCTTCGCTTCAACGACTGCCTTCCCAGCCGTTGCAAACACTGAGCGAGAACGGTAAAGAGCGCACTGCACAAAGAATGTCGTTGTGCGGGGATGCGATTAGTGAATTTGCCCATGCTAATCTCTAGAGAAAGCTGAGACAAAGATAACTCCTAAAAGCAGCCGTTCTCTTATATACGATACCACCAGCTTGGTACTTCCAGCTGCCAATCAAAAGGCTAGTGGAAAATTTTCTGCCCAACGTTGAATGGGTTTCATTCTAAGCAGTCACCCAAAGTTTTTGTACCAATCTACTATAATAAGAAATAAGAACGACCTTTTTCAAAATTCTCCGTTGATACGACATGCTCTTTTTTCCATTCATTCCTTTCAGGATCAGTCGTGGTCTTACAAACTCTACCGATGGTGTGAACGAATCCCTTGCTTCATCCAAATGTGTAAAAGACCCTAGCCGCACTTAAAAGCCGAGTACTCTACCGTTGAAGTAATATGAAATATTTAGGTTTAGCTTTGCGTTCCTTGAGTATATTTCTGCCCTAAACTAAGAAAGAGTATAGTGCTCGTTTTGATAAGAGTATGGAATACTATCTGCTGCCGTTCCACTTCTATTCAAGTGGGTGGAATGGAGAAGGAAGAGCGGGCAAGTGGGTTTCTTCAATAGTGAGGAGCGATCTAGTATGCTCTTCCGCGAGATCTTTCTTTCCTTTCTTAGTTAGGCAACAAACGAAAGAAAGGCAGTGCAGGTTAGGGAGAGAACAAACGAAAAGGGACATCACAAGCAGAAAAGGGGGGTTTGATCGGCATTTCGTGCCTCTAGCCCTGCGGAATTCTACATTTTCTCAGCTGGTTGGGTAGCGTAGTAAGGGTGCAACTAGAAGAGTTGGCTCCATATTTATATATATTTGTTTTCAATTTGATTGCAGTCTCCTAACTCCTTCTTGATCAATGGTCCCCATTCTAGCATTCGTTTGCAGAAGTAGAGATAGGGGGAGAGATAGGATTTATTAGAACATATATGTAAAAAAAAAAAAGCACTGCCTTTTCTGTATACTTTCCCCGGTTCTGTTGCTACCGCGGGCTTTACGCAATCGATCGGATCATATAGATAAGACCCCTCTTGACCTTTCTATTAGCTTCTTCAATGGGCGATCCCCTTCCTTTTCCATATCCTATTCCTATTCTAGCTCGTAAACTCGCTCCTCTTCTTCTTTCTGTTTATGCTACATCTCCCTATCGGTCGAATGGTCTCGCCAGCTCGCTTCCTTCGTTCTTTCCTTTCCTTATTTTTCTTTATCGATTCTTTCCCATGTTCCTTTTCTCTCTTGGGCATAGAACTTGGTGGCGGAACCTAACCATACACGTCCTCCGATGATATCTTCTAAATCGTCCATACTAACAATCCATCCTTCTCCCCCAAAAGAAGATTTTAGTAAATAAACAAATATAATACTTGGGCTAAGGGTCAAGTTGGTAATTTGTTGGGACTGGGTTGGAACGCCAAGCGGCTCTGGATTCGGGGGTTCTCGTGTAATACCCGGGAATAATTCTTCCGGCTATTTCAGAAACAAATTAGAACTCGACCGTTGTGACCTCTTTCCGGCGATTAAACTCGTTTGCATGGACTCCGACGTTACGAGTCTTCCTTTAAGTTTCGGGACGAAACTTATTTTAAGGGGGTACTGATGTAATATCCGGAATTTTTATTCCGTTTATTTCTGTAACAAACCCGATCTCGATCAGTTGACCCATATCCGTCTACTTAGTTAGACACATTATTATAAAATTTTATCATTTTATGTAGCTTCCCTTCACATAAAATGATAGGATCTTTATAAAATTTTATCATTTTATGTAGCTTCCCTTCACATAAAATGATAGGATCTTTATAAAATTTTATCATTTTATGTAGCTTACCTTCACATAAAATAATAAGTTTAGCCCTAATTTAGAGTATGACGAGGCCCGGACAAGTCTGTGACGAAGCCGTGACAAGGTCCAGACAAGTCTGTGACGAAGCTGTGACAAGGCCAGACAAGGCTGTGACGAGTCTGTGACAAGGCCAGACAAGGCTGTGACAAGTCGGTGACAAGCCCAGACAGGCTGTTGACAGCCCAGCGGATCCAGCACCCTCAGCCCAGCAGCGCCAGCTGCCCAGCCCATGAACTCTCCAGCCTCAGCAGCTTGTCCGCAGCCCAGCTTCAGCACCTTGGATCCACAGTTTCAGCCCATCTGCTACTCTACCTTTCAGCAGCCCAGCCTTACAGCAACTCCAGCCCATCTGCTGCTTTGCCTTTCAGCCCGGCGTTGCCAGCTCCAGCCCAGCGCCAGCCCAACTACAACACCACGTTCTCTTGCTGAACGTTACTAGGAAAGTAACAGCCGAGATCTTCGCAGATTCACTTCCATTCTGCTGCTTGCAATCCGTCCAGATACATCCACAGAAGAAACGCTTTCCTTGCTTACTCATCCCTTGCACGCAGCAGATCCTCCGGCTCCTTCATCTTCTGTCAACCAGCATACCGCAGCTCCCTCCCTCACACCTCTTGAATGTGGCCAGGGACACGCCATCAGCAACCATGGGAGTCGCCTCCCTGCTCCAGTCGCGCAACAGCAACAACCATGCCGTCACCTTCTGCGAGTCTCGTGTATGACCACTCTCTACCTCCTTACTTCCCCTCCATGTTTATGTGTCAATGGGTGCCTCTAAACCATCTTTAAACCCATATATTTCAGCCAAAGGAGCAACTTCAGAGAGCTGTTGCTTTTTCTAGTTTTCCAACATTGACAGCATCCAACTTCGGGTTCCGATTTAGGTATGAAATGCTGATCCATTTTGGCTGAAATTTTTATATGTTATAGATGAGATATTGTGGTAGCACATATTAAAATTTGGGATTATTCTGAGTTATAGTTTAGGAGATATGATTTTCTCAAGTTGGCTATTCAAGCAGTTTTTTTAGTGTGCTGAGTTTGAGGAAAAATGCTTGAGATGCAGTTTTGTGGAATAAATTTGGATAGGCTTTTGATCTCTGTTAGGCTTGAAATTTTGATATGATATAGTTGACATCTTGTTGTAGATCATATTAAAATTTGGGAAGAATCGGAGTTACGGTTTGAGAGTTATTGTGTTTCAAAGTTGACGTTTTTATATATGTGCTGAGTGTTGGAGAAAACAGCAAGTGATGCTGTTTTGTGAGATGATTTTGAATAAGCTCTTGATATCCGTTGGACTTGAATTTTGGATATGATATAGTTTACATATTGTTGTAGAACATATTAAAATTTGAGAGGCATACAGCGAGTGGTTTGGGATTTACGATTTTTCCAATATTGAGTCATAAGCAGTTTTTCTGTTGTGCTGAAATTCGGTTTTGGGAGATAGTTTTAAATAGGATTTTGATCTCCTTTGCAGCTAAATTTTGGATATATTATAGATAAGATTTTATAGTAGAACATATCAAAATTTGGGATAAATCCAGTGAGTGGTTTAGGAGTTATGATTTTTCAAAGTCTACTCAGATTTGGGCTAAGTATAGAATTTGTAAAGGGAGTAGTCAACTTTAGGAATTTTTATAAAACTGTTGAATGAACAGTTTGGAGAAATTCTTTCTCCTAAAGTTAGATAGGACATCATAGATAATTTAGGGATTTAAGTCGGAATTTTTATAAGCGGTTACGAATTTTATATTTGGAATCGAAGTTAGACCTTGACGATTTTCCGGAAAATAGAAACATAGGAAAATGTTAGCTTGGAACCAAACGAAGCTTTGGGAGTTAGAATATGTTTTTAGAATCTCAAATAGGAGTTTAGACATGAATTTTAGAATTTTCGGGAATTTCGGGACCAAGGGTAAAATGGTCATTTTACCCTAAATTAATACTGCAACTAGTTATGTCTTAATACATTATTCTATTTTAGAAGTCTTAGACTTCTAACTACGTAGGAGTGTGCTAATGCACTTATCTCCTTTGACAGGCAACTGAGTTGCTACAGTTTACAGAGCGAGTTGGTTTACAGAGAGTCGAGCTTTATATCAGGTAAGTCCTTTGGGCTTACTTAGTTGACTGCTAAATATGAGTATAAATGATGATGGTGGTGTGTGATTGAAATGTTAGAGAGATAGGTTGTGATATATAATTACCGACCTATATTTTGGCCTAAGAGTAACGGGCGGTGGCATTCTGCTCAGTAGCTCGCGGGGCGCTGGGGGTTTCTTTCGGGACTAGTCCATACGTGGTTTGTAGTGATGCTACCAATGGAAGTCAGCTAGACCTACACCAGTTGGATAAGGAACGGAGGCGAGAACTAATAATAATTCTCGTGCCACAACTTAAATTGAATAATGTGAATCACTTAAATAATAGATAATAAACGGTTGAGTGCCAGCATGATGTTTGTTTATTTTGTTTCTGCTTGTGTTTGTGCTGTTATCATTTTTGCTTATATTTGGATAGTTAGCTAACGGTTTATCCGTGTTGTAGACCTGTAGAGATAGACAGTTGCAGAGAGATCCGGAACGGATGGTCAGCCGGGTCCACGTACTCATTAGATGGGGACGGGGGAGTCTTCCATACGTCATGCATGTTATGTATCTTTATATATGTTTGTAAGGCTGTCACATGTGTACGTTAATACCATTAAAAATATTATGTTTTGGAAATTGTTTTAAATACATTTGTGCCTTGTTGTAAGATCCAAGTAATGTTGTTGTTAAACCAAGGTCGGGACCCATTGTGAGGTCCTAACCAGTAGCTCCCCGAGTTCCGAGAATTTGGGGTGTTACATCTCGCACTCTTCAAAGATTTATATTATGGACCTTGGGTTTGGACTTGTGTAACTCGATTGGACTTGAATTGTGTAAATCTAAATTACCAAATAACACTTTGAATTAATATTTTTAGACTTGATGCTACATTAAGCAAAAAAGACATAACCAAATATAATACGTGTTTTACGGTGAGAAATAAGAACGCTTATAAATCGTTGGATTAATGCATGAATGACTCAGATTCATTCTCCATATAAGGATACGGTGATGTATAAGTGATTACGGACAACGTGCATATGGTAAGTATATATTATACGCATCTCATTATGGAAAGCAATAATCGGTAACTAAGGATGCACGGAAATATAAACTCGTGCATAATAAGTTAGTTTATACTAATAGAATTAATTGTGCATGTTGATTAGTGTTGGAAATTTTAAGGCGTGCATATTAGATTTTAGTTTATAAATTTAGTCACGTTTGATAATTACAAGTAACGTATGTCGTGTATAATCCGGAAAGACTATACATTCACTATTCACCTAGTAATTACACTTGTGTTATTCAAGTAATAAAATTATGCATACAATCACCTAACAATATAAAACTAATTATAAATATCAACAAAAATATTCCTATACGACTTTCTAAACTATATGTAACACCCCAAGTTCTTAGAACTCGGGGAGCTACTGGTTAGGACCTCACAATGGGTCCCGACCTTGGTTTAACAACAACTTTACTAGGATCTTACAACAAGGCACAAATGTATTTAAAACAATTTCCAAAACATAATATTTTTAATGGTATGAAAGTACACATGTGACAGCCTTACAAACATATATAAACATACATAACATGCATGACGTATGGAAGACTCCCACGTCCCCATCTAATGAGTACGTGGACCCGGCTGACCATCCGTTCCGGATCTCTCTGCAACTGTCTATCTCTACAGATCTACAACACGGATAAACCGTTAGCTAACAATCCAAATATAAGCAGAATAAAGATAGCACAAACACAAACAAGGTAACATAAACAATCATCATGCTGGCACACAAACCGATTATTATCTTGTAGTTAAGTGATTCACCTTATTCCATTTTACAGTTGTGGCACGAGAATCTTAAGAGTTCTCGCCTCCGTTCCTTATCCAACTGGGTGTAGGTCTAGCTTACCTCCGCCGGTAGCATCACTACAAACTGAGTGTGGACTAGTCCCTAAAGAAACCCCCAGCGCCCTCAAGCTAACTGAGCAGAATGCCACCGCCCGTTACTCTTAGGTCAAGGTATAGGTCGGTATATAACTATTACTAAAATATAACTATACGCATCTCATTCACACACCACTACCATTATTCATACTCATATCTAGAAGTCATCTAAGTAAGCCCAAAGGACTTACTTGAATTCAAACATAATCTCGTTATCTCGACTCGGTCTGTAACCGCATGAACTCAACCGCCTGTTATAAAAGGCAAGTGGATCAATAATATATTCCACTTAATTAGAAGTCTCTGACTTCTAAGATATTTAACTCTATCATCAGCTAAATTACCAAAATACCCTTATACGGATAAATGACTGTTTTACCCCTGGTCCCGAAACTTTATAAAATTCCATAACAAAGTTCCAAACTATTCTTTGGAACTCAAAACCACACTCAAACTCTCAAAGGAAAGTTTGCTAAAGATTTAGAAGAGTTAACTACATTCTTGACTTTCATAAAAAGTCGTCAAGGTCCGACTTTGGCTTAAGATATGAGAACCGAATAAAAATATAAAAAGTCTAACAAAAATATCTAAGTCTTGTATGCTATGCACTCTATCCATAGTATCCAGAATTTCCCAAAAATAAATAATAATCACTTCTACACAAATTCCCAAAGTCAGTTCCTAAACCAGATATTCAGACTTAGCCAAAAACTGAGTATTTCTTAACTGCTCAGCCAGTCCACTTTGGACCTTCATAGATCTAAATCCAACCGTTGGATCAACTCCAACTTTTGATACACCACACTATGCATGACACTCTATAACATATTAAAAACGGAACGGTGGATTATGTTTCTAAGGTATCCAAACTTAAACTCAAACCTGACTGCGCAACCCAGAAAAATCCAGCACTTAACAATTTCAGCAACATCCAGAAAACTGTTTAAGGTCTCAACTTCAAAAATTCATAACTCCTAAACCACTAGCTGGATTCATCCCAAATTTTAATATGTTCCACCACAACATGCCAACTATATCATATCCAAAATTCAAGTCAAACAGAGATCAAACTCTTATTCAAAACTATGTCTCAAAACAGCATCACATGCTGTTTTTCCCAACACTCAGCATAGTTATAAAAACTGTGTGAGGAGTCAACTTTGAGACACCATAACTCTCAAACCGTAGCATGGATTCCTCTAAAAATTTAGTATGACCTACTATACTATATCAACTATAACTTGTCAGAAAATCAAGTCTAACAGAAGTCAATCACCCCTCCAAATGTATTCCACAAAACTGCATCTCAAGCAAATTTCCTCAAACTCAACATACTAAAAAAAAACTGCATGAATAGCCAACTTCGGGATACTATAACTCTCACACCGTAACTCCGATTGTTCCCAAATTTTAGTATGATATACTATGCAGCATTGACTACAACATACCCGAAAATCAGCAAGAAAGGAGGTGTCTAACATATCCAAATTTGGACTCGAAAATGCCTACTTGTCACTTCATGAAAACTCGGAAATAGCATGACTCTGTACCAGCTCCTCTATGGCTGTTCTGGGTAGATTTAGGAGACATAAAAGGGCACTCATTAGGCATGAATCACATGGGCGGAAAAGCAAGGAAGAGAAAGACATCAACCTTACCCAACTTCAAAACTCGTGGAGAAGGAAGGAGACTGCACAAGACCACTGTACAGCTTGTTGTTTCACATAAGAGAGGAAACACGAACCATGGTATTCCAGGACTGCGTGCACTAGAAGGGAAGAGTTTGACCACTGTCTTCCAGAGGCGCACCTACAGCCGGGATGGCGCGACTGCTGTCTCCTGGTTCGTGTTGTGCGACAGTAGAGGAGGAGAAGAAGTGAGGGTTGTGGTATAGGGCTGCGAAGGACAGAAGGCGTGAGTGGTGATTGTACAGAGAGGGAGAAGAGGAGATGACCTGCGTGAGTGAGAGAGACCAAGAGGGAGAGTTGCTGCTTGTAGGAGTATCTTCACTAGAGGGCTGTGTAACTGTCGCTGAAGGCAGAAGGGCGTGACACAGGCTTGGATCCGGAGGCAAGCGGCTCGGCGTGGGTTCCGTCTGAAGGTAGAAGGGAGTACAGGAGGGCGTTGCTGTTCGGTCGAAGATGACTGCGGCTCACCGGCGTGGAGGCGAAGGCGGAGGGGAGCGGCTGCTGCGCGATGAGGAGGGACGTGAAGAGAGAAGCGGCCTAGGGCAAGGAGACGCATGAAAATGAGATGGGGATAGGAGACATAATTGCCCAGCGGGCTTACTCGAAAACGGGCCCGGATGGTAAGGTTCATGGCTGAAAATGGGCTTGTCAAACTCATGTCCTGACTTTGTCAAAAGTAGTCATGACTTCGTCTGGATCTCGTCATGACCTCATCAAAACTCGTCAAAAGACTTAGATATATATATAACTAGGGTTTGGTGTATTTTTCATTATTTTATGTGGTTATAATACTTACATAAAATGATAAAAATAATTCTAGTCATAAAGTTAGGTATCTTAAAGAGGTCAACGGTCTCTAAAACTCGGTTTGGCTCGGAATTAATCGGAAGTAAATTTTTCGGTTATTACACTATACACATAATAAATTCTAGAATATAATATTAATGTCATAATTAAGCACTGCACGAGTAGTGCAAAGGTGTTTATTGATATTACGAGTAGTACAATTCGTGCTTCTTGTGCACGAGTTCGTTATTGTAATTTATATGTTTGTGCAATTTTCAAGAAGATTGCTTAACACTTTTCAATTTAGTACGATATGAAAATAATTGTAAGATTTAGTGATCAAGGAAATAATTATTCGTTGTATAAATAAGGTAATACGTCATATTTGATTAATTAGTAGTTATATATAGATCTCATCATAACCGCTGAATTATTTAAATCGTGTGGTTTATAAACGTTCTTA
The DNA here is from genome assembly GCA_033239045.1 of Fagopyrum esculentum. Lineage (NCBI taxonomy): Eukaryota > Viridiplantae > Streptophyta > Magnoliopsida > Caryophyllales > Polygonaceae > Fagopyrum > Fagopyrum esculentum. Next base: position 131,691,856 of record BSUD01000005.1, on the reverse strand, counting down.
TTTCTTACCGTAACACTTGTTCTTACCTGATCCTATCCCTATATATATATATATATAGATTTTAGTTCAAGTGAGGAGAGAGATTGTAGATAGGAATTAGGAGGGCTGTAAGCCATTGGATGAATTTAAATTAAGGGCTCTCACACGCTCATCATTAATGACATTTTTGTAAATTGACTTAAAATCTGAAAAAATACCCTTACGTTCATCGGTGTTCATACTTTTATATGTCATTGTTCATGTTTTTATACATCGGTGTTCATAGTATTTTTATTCATCAGATTGTCATGTCCATTTAACGAATACAATTTGTTTTCATTTTACATGGTCTAATCTCAAGTGAAAAGGGGTCTTATGATCAAGTGAAAAGGGGTCTTATGATCAAAAGTATGAATGATTCACAATCATTAAATCAAATAGCAAATTCAAATATAACATGTATTTATTCAACTAAAAATTATTTAAATATATTCAAAATTGTTCAAATACGTCAACTATACAACTATATTTGAAATTGTTCAAGTGTTAATTTATATATATAACTCTTCAAATATAAAATGTATTTGTTCAACTAAAAATTGTTCATCTATGTCAATTGTTTAACTATATTCGAAATTGTTCAACTACATTCAAAATTGTTCAATTATATTTGAAATTGTTCAACTATATTACATACTTTCAAGTGCTAATTTATATTTTTAATTATTTTACAAAACTTTTGTTAACTATATGCCCAATTTATATGTCTAACGATTTTTAGTTGAACAATTACTTGTTAGATTATATATATGTATATATATATATATATATACACACACATACTAGGCAAACCGTGCGGGTCTTGATTAGTATGTAGTACTACATGTGTCATTTTATTTGACGGTTCTTTTCTTCGTGGAGGGTGGTAGCTGATTGAATTTATTTGCAAATCTTGTTTAAATTTACTTATTTTAATTTCTTATGTTGTATAGACTATATAGTCTACCATTTGCCTTTAGAAATTGCAATGTTTGTTGTTTCTTCTTTTCGTCTATATTACCTTTTTTTTATTTTGTTTCAAATATTGACATGAGGTAGGGACTGTAGTCTACCCGCTGATACATGATAATAAGCATGTTATTTGTATTACACTATACCACATGCTTTTCATATAATAACATTCTCTTCATCCAAAATCAAATGATGCTTCCTCTCATTTCAAAGTTGTTCTTTTTTTCCCCAACACCTAACAATTGTTCTTCGTCATCATGCAAGTACAAAATGAGTAGAGTTATAGAAGACACAATACACAACATATTCAAAAAACAGAAGGCAAATGACATGAACAATTGAAATATAAATTAACAAAAAAAGCCAATTAATTGGTATGAACCTGTGTGCAGAACACCATTGTATAAGCTTCACATGTGTAAAGAACTTGCACTATGAAAGTCTACAAAATATTAGATCATAACATGTGTACAAAATACTTGAATAGTAATCAAACCACAGGCTTTAGAAATCATAGGGTCTTCTTATAAGTTATAACTAATCGGACATTATGAAACTGACATACTCTCATTATGTCACTTTCAATTAGATATCACCAAGTATACATGGTGAAAAAATTCAGGATGAACTTCACAAGTGGAAAAAAGTTGACCTCTAAAATTCTCATAGAGCCATTTTGAGTTATTTGGGCTAATATGCTTGTCCCACCACCACGAGTACAAGTGCCTCGTCTCAGTTAGCTTGTTTGCCATCACTCTTGAAGTGAGTTGGGTATCGGATAAACAAGTGCAACCTCAACTTTTCTTGATAACAATTGGTATATGCTAAGAATATAGAACCAAAGGAACATACTCAAAATTCATCAAGCATACAGTAGCACTTTTTTAGCATATTAGTCCAAACAATTGTGAAAATTAACTCATTTATTATTGAAGTCCAATAAGTTCAGTTATTGACCATTAGACATCCATTTTTAACAAATCACACTGTAAACGCTAAATAAGCCCCCATTTGATATTTGATTTTCATTCCTACAACATTCTACGCATTCAAATAAGACATAATTTACTAAAAGAAATTATACCATGATCAAAAGAGTGGCGTACAAGTGAGCTGGGAAGATGGTTAAAACACAACTTTGAATTCGGCTTTCTTTGTTGCCAAAAATTGCCGAAGAACGACGTGATATGCTTGAGAGAGAGAGAGGCCAGGGAGATAATTCACAAGTCGATTCTCAATATAAAAACAACATCCAAAGTAGTGTAGAACTAATCGGACAATAGTTCTTTTCTTATTTCAATACTCGTAAATAGTTTATGAAGTTGTTTGTGTTTATTATAATAGGCCTTATTGAACTTGTTGTTGTTGGAATGAAGAAGAAAATTACTTTGAACAAAATAAGATTAACAAAATTAATTAGAGGCAATATATGTAGGGTTTACAATGGTTCAACTTATCTAGTAAAATTTCATCATTTGTGCTTTAAACACAAAGATTAACAAAATCAGTTAGAGGCAATATATGCATTTATGGTACAAATCAATTCATTAAAGATAAAATTAAGATAGAGAGAATCAAATATCATACCTGTTATAGACTAAATTGTCGTCATTTTCAACAACGATTGTAGTCTCCACCTCTCTTTTTCTCAGCCTGGAACTTAAGAATGAAATTATTTATTAGACGACTTTAAATTTTACCAAAAATGACAATTACCGTATGTAGTTGTCCCAATTGGTAAATCTCATAAAGATTGTATGTTAGGGGATTGAAACGGACACATAGACTCATGCCTTTGCTTGGCCGCCTTCATCACTTCGTTGACCTTAATCAATAGGATATTTGTAGAAATGTATGAAGTATTAAACTGAGAAGGGGTACAAAAAAAATCAGCAAACTTAAAAAGATTGAAGTGAATTGATGAATTACCTACGATATGCATATGTAGCTATTGTAGCATGCCTTGGCTGAGTAAGCAAGGAGAAATATTGAGATATGCTGAACAAAACCCAACAGATAAGTTCCTGAAGTTGTCTACAACAACAAGCTCCTAATAATCTTACAACTCTAATCATTAGCTACAAATCAATAAAACTAAAATAGCTCATTTAAACTTTTATCAAATAATTGGCGAGTACAGCAAAAGAAGTGATTGCATTCAACCATATTTGATTCCTCTTTTGGCCTTTCCACCCACATCTCAAGCTAAATCATAAAGATAATACATATTTTAAGAGAAGTTGGACAAGAGAACGTTACAAAAATATAAAGAGAAGATTGGTGAAATAAGACCTTTTTTGTTTAGTGTAGACTAACTAGGCCCCTAACAAAACTAAATTAAAAAATAAAGATAAAATAGAGAAATAATACTATAATTAAGGATAGAGGTTAGGCAATTTATTGATTTTTGAATTAAAAAAACTGCCATAAAAATATCATCCGGTTATGAAAAAATCAGAAACAATAAATAAAAGATTCTCCAAATCTTTTTTTAGCGGCTACTTATATCAATCAAAAACAACATCCCATATTTCAAACCAAATACGTTCTCCTCTCTCCAACTCCATTGAAATCGGTTGAAGGTCTCTTCGTTTTGCATATTTGTTTCCGGGTTGTAATCTTCGTTTATTGTTGTTCATCTTCATCGACTGTGGTTTAATTATACCAGGTAAGTACTCGATTTCATCTCTTCGGTCTATTCGTTGTTAAATACCCAACATTGAAAACTTCTGAACCTAGTTCTTCAGTGATGTTAAAAATGGAGAAGACGATAATTAATACCCACATATATGTACAAATGTGTGCATAGATATAATATGTTTTAATTATGTACATTTATGTATCACATATAGTTGCTGATAAACATTATGTACTAGTTATGCATCACATATAGTTGCTGATAAATATTTGCTGAAAAAATTATGTACTAGTTATTTAAATATGCAAATAATGTAGTTGATTGCCACCGTATTATGTAACAACAAGGAAGGACCATCGGAAGAATGGACGTTCAAGTTTTCATATGTAGTTGATTGCCACCGTATTATGTAACAGATCGATATATATCAACGAACTTCGAAGGACAAAATAGCAGAAACAATGGCGTACAATTTTTACGATTAATGGTTCTTCAGATGATATCCTCAATTAAAGGAGATTGTTATTATTTATTTCCTTATTTAACGGTTTTCAAATATAATTATAATCTTTAATTACGTTAATTAATAAACTTAAATAGGATAGAGAAAGATTTTGAGTAACTAGAGAATCTTTAATATTATATATGATGAATCTTTTTAGTAAAATATACGGGGGCCTAGTTTATCAACATATAAACAAAAGAATCTAGTTTATACACCTTAATATATAAACTGTCTACTTAGCCAACTCATCCAAATATAAAAGTACATTACAAAACTACCTATCTAAATGTCCGAGGACGAGAAGATGTCCTAACAGCTGCAATCATTTAAGGTAAACACAAAAAGAATGTCAAAATGCTATTGTACGTACATAGCCACACATAAAAGTGGTTCCTTCAAAAAGAATGTTGCAGAATTTCAACCACGACATGATAAGTAGCAAATTTGAAAGGAAAAAAGAAGTTGTCTTTTTGTTTTTTATGGACATATCCATACTTCTACAAATTTCATACAACCAATTTGTTCAGAATCCAAAAACAAAGAAAGTTACAGAGAAGCATCTAATTAACACCAAACCCTAGAATCGGTCAACAAATAAAGAACTAACAATAAATAGCCATAAATAAAAATTCAAAGGTAAAAAATGTAAATATAACTACCAGTGCTAGACAGTCCCCGATTGCACAAAGAAAACCCTAATTGAATGGTCGAAGGAGAAGATTAACCGCAAAAGATGAAGAACTTGGTGGAACAAGTGATAAAGATATCCTAACCTTTGATAAATACGACGACTTGAAGAACCTGAAATAAACAGATCCAAAAATTAGTACAAAACAATATAGACCTGAAATGATAGTTGATTCTTAAAATGCTAAGATCAAATATTTATTTGAGAGGAGTATTGATCGAGAAGATCAAAAGAAGACACGTATAACTCAATGTTGACACGTTAAAACTGTAAGATCCCAGTTTTGACCTTCACCGCACCCGCGGTAAAGAAGGCCGCCCTAGCGGCCTTTAAGTCTGTCACCGCCCCCGCGGTGACAATGGGCCGCCCCTGCGGCTGAGGCAATCCGCCCCTACGGATTTGCTACAGATCGCGCCCAATGTGTTTCCGTTCGTTTTATCTTCCTTCCATAGATAGAATATCCGTTCTTCTATTTTACGGGTCGGTTTCCTTATCTTCTTCCTAACCCTAGACGTCCTTTTCATCTATATTTCCCGTATGTCCTATATATTCCCGGTTTCCCTCCTTTTCCCGTTTTCTCGCTTACGTTCCTTCAACCTTGAGAGCTGCAGCTGCCCCCTTGCTTCTGGTGATCTTACTGAACGTGTAAGTCTTCTCCTCTGAGTTCTTCTTCATCATGTTCATGTAGTTGTTGCATGCCTTTCCCTTCTGTTTCGTTTTTCTTCTTCGTTCTTCCCTTTTCTTCTTCTCCAAGGATCAAGCTTGAGCCTTGATTCTTGTGGAGCGTTTTGTTGTTAATGTGTTGCTGTTCTTGAGTGAGTCTTGACGTGGTTGGATCAAAGGTACGAGCTTTGGATCCCTTGCTGAGAGTTTCTATCGAGAGGAACCCCGACAACGCCTTTTGTCAGTGCACCGTCCCCGCGCCTGCACATCCCCGCCCCCGCGGCCATCCGCCCCTGCGCATGTCCAGCCGCCCCTGCGGTTTCCTCTGTAGTAGCTCTAGTCTTTGGTGAGTTGCTTCCTTCCTTTCTTTCCTCGTTCCTTTCCTGGTTTCTTATGGTTGTTCCTTGACCCTTGAGTATGCTGTAAGACTAAGGTTGGGCCCTTAGCTTGTGAAGATCTCTTAGAGATTATTGAGACTAGAAGTTATAGACTTCTAGCAACCGTTTTTTTTTCTAATTCGTGATGCTTGATAGCATGAATTATAGTCTAGTTTTTAGGGTTTGTTTGGACGTTTTATCTTTCATAATCTGCATGTTTGCATGTACATTATGTGATTTTACTACCATTTCATCTACCTTTGCGAGAATCGAGGTCTACACCTAGTTTCGTTGTAATTGCAGGTAATATGGTACGTTTTGCATCAAAAAGGATCAAAAAGGAGTCATGAGTCATTTGGAGCTACATCCAGGAGCATAGTCATGGATTGAAGATTTACTTTGGAGCAGATTCGAGAGATTTCACATTCTGATTATGAGTCACCTCGGTTGACCATTGATTCACCTCGACCGAGGTGATCCAGAGACGCCGACTCGACCGAGGCGAACACCTAGGACGCGGCGAGAATATTTTATTCTTGGAAGAGATCTTTTAAATTTGGAAAGTGATCTTATATTTTTGGGCTTGGCTCCTGGAAGGAAGGAGATATGCAGAATATATATTTTACCTATATTTATGGGAAAATATCTTTCTAAGATATTTTATCTTTGGAGGTTTATTTTCCTATAAAAAGGGTTGGATTTCCACAAATCCAACATCACGCTATACCGTCGAGCTCGCATACAACGCAGCACATCCGCTTACACCGGAAATACAAGGCAGCAGCCGCAGCATACTCCAATTGGGGAGTTTTCGAAGAACCTTTTTGAAGGTTGAAGGAAGATTGAAGTTCATAGCTTTTATAGCTTTTTGAAGGGTTTTTGTAAGATTGTCTTCAATTCCCTCCATTGTTGTCTTGTCTTTTTGGATTATTATCCAAGGAACGCTTTGTTGTGATATTTGATTCAGTTATTGAAGTCTTTTCATTAAAATTCTTCTTTGTTCAAATATTCACCTTCTTCCCATATATTTTAATACTTTCATTATGATGATGAGTGGCTAATTTCCTTGTGTGATTCTAGGGTGATTGGCTGAAGGTTGTGGGAAAAAACAATGATAGAATAATCTTAGATTCCAGTAGGATCCTGAAAGTTCGAGTCTTTAACCTTAACCCTAAGCATCTCGTTCGGTTGATGAACATCTCGGCCGGGGTGGAATTCTTCTGACCGAGGTGACTTATCCGAACCTAAACAGAAAGTTAAGTGTTAGAGTTTGCCAAATCCTATTCTTATTACACCTTCTTGGTTCAATGCAAGCTTAGGATGAGACTTACCCGGTAATTCCTTAGTTTGTGTATTAACGATCATAAGTGTAGGTAATAAAGGTTTATCCTTTATTGGGGTTTGAGTGTGCTTCCATCCCATCTTTGTGAGTTGGCCTGAGACTTACCCGGTAAAGGTTGATTCTATTCCCTTAGATGGCGTGTTAGTTTGAGGTTAGAGTTCTTTATCTTGATTCCTTGAGACTTACCCGGTAATAGGAGTTACGGTTTAGGATTAGTGTGTAGTGAGACTTACCCGGTGATCTACTCCACTTTAGCAACACCTTCCCCCACGCAAAAATCTCAGCTTTGTCCGCTTATCTATAGATCTTGAGTTGGAACCACAACTTGATGCTTTAATCCCTAGAATTGCATGTTTGCTTAATTGACTTCTTATTCATCTTTGATTGTGTTAAATTGCTCTTGTGGTTAGAATTAACATTAGCACACCGTATTGACTCTGTTTCACCGAGTCCCTTTGATCGACCCCTGGAATTTTCTTGCTTTTACTACGATTGACCCGTACACTGCGGGTTCGCATCCTTGTTTTAAGCTTAAGTCTAGGGTTATAAATTTAAAGCTTGCACACACCGTTTGGAGCGAACAATGCTTGTGTGAACAGGCTTTCCTTGCTCCTTTCCTAAGGGAAAATGAGTGTCCTCTGAGTTGTTGCTGAGCTGTTAGATTACCTTCGAGTGAGGTAAGTCCCTTGGACTTACTTAGCTTCATTCCGTATATTGGTTTGAGTGTTTTGGCTTGTTTGTGTTGATCATCATGTTATAACGGATTACAGGAATAGGATTCACCTTTTTCAACCTTAATTGGCCCAAGTGTATGATAACCGGGCGGTGACCACTTGTCTAGTTCTTCAGGAGACTAGAATGTGCTCTTGTAACCCATGCCCGTAGGTAACGGATAGTACTGATCTATCCCTATTGGTAGACGGAAGCGGAGACGAGTTTCGGGAGATTCTCGTGTGAAAAAAGAAGTTGGATTAGTAATGGATAACTTTAAGAAAGATAATAAACGGTTGAGTGTGAGCATGCTATATGTTTACTTTACCTTATGTGTGTTTGGGCCTTTACGTTCTTTCTGATATCTAGAATGTTAGCTAACGGTTTATACCGTCGTTGTAGATGTTCCGCAGGTTCAGGATGTTGTTGAGTGATCCGGACGGTGTGGACAGTCGGGGTTCCCGTACATTATAGGACGGGATCGGGTTTTGTTTATGTTGTTGTTTCCCTTTTTTTTTTAAAACTCGGTTGTGAGTCTTTTGCGCTTTCTTTTGTTTAAACCTTTGGTTTTATATTGAATTTTGGTTTTCATTTGTTTGTGCCTTGTTGTAAGATCCGTTGTGTTGTTGCTACTCTGAGGGTCGGGACCCATTGTGCGGTCTTAGCCCGTAGTGCTTCGAGTTTCCAAAACTTGGGGTGTTACAAAAACAAAGGGTAAAAAGTAAGCGGAAAAAAACGGGCTGATCTAAACAGCATAACGAAGGAAGCTGAACGGGCCAGAGGAAGTAAATAGAGAGTCGGCCCAACACGACAGTAGAAGCAGCTAAGATGGTCTAGTGGGCAACAAAAACCGCTTGGAGCCCACTTATGTTCCAAAACTCAAGTCTTCCTTATATTGTATAAAGTATATATTAATATATATAGTGAGAGAGATTGATTCAGGAGAGAAGACTCCTTACAAAGATGAGTGAGGATAGTTGTTCATTTTATTTTGGTATCATTGTTTATTTTTTTCGGATCATAAAACAAAATATGACTTCATGTTTTTAGGATATAAGTTCGTAATGAACGGTTAGTGATTACAAACTGAACTCGCTAGTATAAAGAAACAAAAAAAATTCCTCACATCCTGTCCACATGGAACCTCCTCTTCACCCAAACCATATAATAAATCGGGCTTTCCAACTAGGATGAACCGGAGGCCTTCCTGTATATAGACTTATTCAGATCCGGGTAACCCGCCCCGTCCGTCTGGAAAAACGGGCGGGTATGAGCCCTCCCCGTTTGCCTAGAAAAACGTGCGGGTAAGAACAATGGTCAATGGGAGAAGCCGAACCGGATCCAAGCTCCACTTTAGGCCCGACCAGACCAAAAAGACCGGCTCGTATATATATAGTATTTATTATAAACATTAAGTATAAATATAAAATATTTAGTATCACTATAATATAATTAATATATTTTACATAAAATATCTTATTTATAATTTATATAAAAAAATCATATTAAAAATATTTTTAATATAATTTTAAACAAAAATTAAAAAACGGGTACTCGCATACCCATCCCCACCGCCCGGACGGATATCACAAATGTATTTTCATATGATCACGGTCCACGGAAGGGTACATATGTCACTGAATCCAAATATAGAAATTTGAGGGCAAATTGTGTATATTTGATGTTCAACGGGGGCAATCAGTTAATCTGCAATCGTCACTTACATTCAAAGCGTTGTTCTTACATCACCTTTTCCCCTCGCATGGCAGCTGACCCAGTTTAGCCCCCAAAACCCTAACCACCACTCACGCCACCGTCGCGACGACCTCATATCCCATCGCTCCCTCAAGATAAGATCTTCTATTCAGGCCGAATCTCTCCATTCTTGCTTTTTCAATCTCTCCATTCTTGTTTTTTCATGATTCCTCCTCCACATTCCATCTTAGATCTCAACTACTGCGACAAGCAAAAATCATCATCTGATAACTCCAAATTCACTCATTCCTGATCTCTTCGAGTGAAGATGGGATCCTTAGTTCCATTTCAAGACCTCAATCTCCTACCTGACCCTCCAAATTCTCCTGACGCGTTCAATTCCTCCAAAACCCCACTTATATGTCCCAAACTCGAGCCGAAGACCGAACCGTTCGACGAGCCGTCTCCTCAAACCCCTGCGTTCGCCGCCGGAACACCGTTTCAAAATTCAGATTTCACCAATTCTTGGGCTCTTCAAGGGCCCCCATCGTCTCAGGACGGCAATGTCTACTCCGAATTCGCTCGAGTTTCTGAGATGTTTCGGACGGCGTTCGGCCAGAGTGTGAATGAGAATGGAAGTGAAGCGGGGAGCCTGAATGTGGAGTCCGGCGCAATTGTACCCGTCCCGGCAGTGAATACCTTGTCGGTTCCTAATTATAAGCGCCATAAGCGTTCAAGTGAGCTGGTTAGGGTTACTAATTTGAGCCACGACGATCACAGGTACTTTCGGGATGTGGTGAGACGGACTCGAATGTTATATGATTCTGTTAGGCTGTTTGCTATGTATGATGAGGAGAAACGGCAGGGGCCTGGGACTGGGAGACAGGTTAGAGGTGATTTGCGAGCTGCTATGCTCATGAGGGAACGCGGTTTATGGTTGAACCGAGATAAAAGGATTGTAGGCTCGATCCCTGGGGTGTTTGTGGGGGATGTGTTCTTCTATAGGATGGAATTGTGTGTGGTTGGATTGCACGGTCAAACTCAGGCTGGAATTGATTATTTGACCTCGAGTGAGAGCTCGAATGGGGAGCCGATTGCTACCAGCATTATTGTTTCGGGCGGTTACGAGGATGATGATGATGCCGGGGAGGTGTTGACCTACACCGGGCATGGTGGTCGTGACAAATTCAATAAGCCATGCTCTCACCAGAAGCTGGAGTCGGGTAATTTGGCTTTAGAGCGGAGTATGCATTATGGGATTGAGATTAGAGTCATGAGGGGATTCAAATATGCTGGCGGTCATACCTCTAAGATTTATGTGTATGATGGGCTGTACAGAATCGTAAATACGTGGTTTGATGTTGGTAAATCAGGGTTTGGTGTTTATAAGTTCAAGCTTATAAGAATTGAGGGACAGGCAGAAATGGGCACTAGTACTTTGAAATATGCTCAGACTCTTAGGACTAAACCATTGCAGCTTAGGCCTGAAGGTTACATGACTCTTGATCTCTCACTAAAGAAGGAGCGAGTGCCTTTATTTTTGTTTAATGATATTGATTCTGATCACGAACCGATGCGTTACGAGTATCTTACAAAGACTATTTTCCCGCCATTTTTGTATCATGCCTCAAGTAATATTGCTGGATGTAGTTGTGTTGCAGGCTGCGCAGATGATTGTTTATGTGCAATGAAAAATGGGGGTGAGATCCCTTATGATCACTATGGGTTTCTTTTGAGAGGGAAGCCTGTGATATTTGAATGTGGTCCCAATTGCAGTTGCCCTCCTGACTGTCGGAATCGTGTGAGCCAAAGAGGGTTGAGACATAGACTAGAAGTGTTTAGGTCAAGGGAAACAGGTTGGGGAGTACGAACACTAGACCTCATTCTTGCTGGTTCTTTTATTTGTACATATACTGGTGTTGTTCTGAACAGAGAACAGGCACAACTTTTTAGTATGACCGGAGACTGCTTGATCTATCCCGGGCGCTTTGCACCAAGATGGACAGAATGGGGAGATTTGTCTCAAATATCTCCCGACTATGTCCGACCCTCAGATCCCTCTATTCCTCCTCTCGATTTTGCAATGGATGTATCAAGTATGAGAAATGTTGCTTGTTATTTGAATCATAGCATTTGTCCCAATGTGATGGTCCAATTTGTGCTGTATGATCACAGTAACTTGATGTTCCCTCACATAATGCTTTTTGCGATGGAAAACATCCCTCCTATGAAAGAGCTTAGCATTGATTATGGGATACCTGATGAATACACTGGGAAACTATCTATATGCCACAGGGCCGCAACTGATGAAGTGTCTGAGTAGTTCCGGAGGCTGTACACTCTATTGCTCTGCAGATGTTTAATGTAAGATAATCTTGCTGTATGTTTGTTACATTGTGATTTAGGCTTTATTGCAGCTTTAACATAAATCTCTCTCTGCTTATTCCTCAGTGTACCTATTTTAGATTATCCAACATCTCTTATTTTTATAATGTATGTCGGTCCTATGAAGCACTTGCAAATTACCGAGTCTTGTGTCTTGCTTCCTGTGTTCATATAGTATAAGAGAATTTGTTGCATGAACTATGTTAAAAAGAATTCTAATGTAGTCATCTGTGATTGCCATCGTGAAAAAGAAGAAAACACTGCTAGTTATTATCTGTGGCATCTTTTTTGAATAATTTGCTATATTGTTAGTAGGACATATGTTCTTGGTAGGCTCTTATTGCTTTTTTCACCGCATGTATATGGAACATCTCTAAAAGTTTACTGTATTACCCACAAAACACAGTCCATTAAATCAAATAATGTTTCTACAAGAAAAGCTTCACTACAAGTTGTGAAAATATCTTGCAATAAAATTCTATTTTATAAGCATGATCTTCTAGAAATTTGGTTTTTAGAGATTTCATAGTAACCTTGACGTAAATGCGATCATTCAGTCATCAATTCTGATTGAAATTGGGAAAGATAGGCATGAAATGGAAGATTTCTAAATCCTTAGAATGTTGTTTTCTCTATTACTTTAATTGTGGATGACCTGTTTATATCTATCGATTCTATCATTGTAACTGTTCAGAAGATTATTGTAGAAACTGTTTAAGTTATTGAGTTGATGTGTCGTAATTTTTGAAATTATGGTTGGGTCTTAACATTGAACCTGACTTCAATTTGCTAGAATCGATTGTCATGTGACTGTTCATAGTTTTGTTCTGTGGATTCCTGTTTATAGCTGAGGCTTCTTACAGGAAGGATACAAACGAAGTAATGGCCGTTCATTAAAGATTTAAAAGGGAAGGGAAATTTTGGATGGTGTCCCTGTACTTTTGACTTTTCCAGATTATGCCTAAGAGTATTTCGGTTTCCGGATGGTGTCCTTGAGTTTTAGACTTTTCCCAGATTATATCATTCTGCCATCCATAAGTTAACAGTTCTAGGGGGAAAAAGATAAATATTATTTGCTAGTTATTGTTAATAGTCATTTATTAAAGGTATAGATAATTTCTTGTATGAATAACTTATCTTTTTGTTCCCTTATATTGTTAATTTATGAATGGTAGAAGCGTATAATCCGGAAAAGTCTAACACTCAAGGGTGCCATCCGAAAACTGAAAAACTCTTGGACATAATCCGAAAAAGTCAAAAGTGCAGGGGCACCATCCGAAATTTTCCAAAAGGAAAATCTTATGTATTGTGAAATTAGAAGCTAGTGTGATTGTATCTTTCCTGATTTCCTCCAAAGGAAATATAAGCTTCACTTATTTTATCGCTGCTACAACCATGCATGCTAATTGTTCTCAAGTGAAGGATACATGTCATAGTGGGTTACCTTGTTTTATTAGATACACCGAGAAGAGAAAATTATACATGTAACATCACCTATGGAAAACTATCTCCTATTTGGTTACAACTCTACAAGGTCCTTCATTTATAGTGGTGGTTGCTTCAGGAGGAACGACTAATTTCTTAGCTGGATGCTAATTGATGTTCAACAATGTCTTAGAATGGCATCGGTATCTCATATTTGGATCCGAGATCCTGATTGTAGTTAATATCTTGCTGGGAGGCATTGAATGTATCTTGCATTCTGCAGCAGTAATTTTTTTCCCCAGATCATAGTAGCTAGTGAATATATATTGAGCCTCTGTTTGTTTTGTACATTTATCATAAAACATTTACAATGATTCTTACCAGTCAGTTGCTGCAAGTTAAAAACTTTAAGTAGTGATTGCTAATGAAACTCTTGTTTGTTTGATTCAGGTAAATTTTGGCTCGTTGTTTGTCATTCTTCCTTAAAGTTCCTTTACCACATACTTATCTTGATGCCCTGACAGAAGTGAGTCCCCAGTGACTAGTATGAACTGCCACTTTGATCTATTACAGATCTTTGTTGGGAAATCATTATCAACAATCTTGCTGTGGTGGAGATTTTGTTACATTTAAGTCAACACGATTTAAGGTTAGTTGAATGTTAAGACAATTCCTTTAGTTGATATCATCAAAGTTGTTGCCTTGGATGTTCTTGTCAGGAATTGCATTTGTGCTAGTAGCAAAAGTGCCTGCTCTTCAACAAGCTGTTTCTTGCGCCTTAGAGTACATGTAGCCCTTGCTTTTGGGGGTTGAGTAGCTCAGTGACTGTATTTTGTATTGTGATTTTTGTATATATATAAGGTTTAACATTTTCAGGATGTATAACTGGTGGGAGGGGAGGAATAAACCTTTCGTCCTTTTTTGATGGTTGAGCAAAACAGGCAAACATGCCTTAATAATGCAGCCACATGACTAGGCTTTGGAGCATCTTCAACCCGAAAACTAAATGACCCAAAACCCAGCTTTGATGTAGAACTACCAGGCTGTACACGTGTTTGCAGATGGATGACGTTATGGTTTACTTCTATGATCTGATTAGTTATGCTGTCGAAGTAGCTTAAGAGATATGTAGCTATCAATTTATTATGTTATGGTATGGTTTGGTCACTTGAATTTACTAATAATGGAGTCTGTTAGCGAGCTAGGACGCACTTTGGTTTCACAAGTTACTTGCATGCTTACTCTGATTTTGGAACATAATATATATGAATTTTTTTAACTGTTGGAATTCAACGTTGGATTTGTTACATAAAACTTAAGTAATCTCCGTTTCAAATGATGTTATCTTGGATCACATTACTCTGCAACGTCTACAATTTCTCGTGCAACACTTTGGTAATAAGTAATCTCAAACTACTGTGTAGAGAATTGATGTAAAATGATGGCACCGGAATCATTTGTATAAGTAATCTCAAGTGATGGGTAGATTCAAAGGTGGTTGGGTATGAATGTCAGCTTTCGATCCATGGATCAATCAAGCTTGTCAAGGCATATTAGATAGAAAGGGTGGGAAAACCAAAAGAAAGAATGGCCTTTATAAGTACCAGTTTATTTCTTGCGGAGAGCCAGGAATGCCAGTGTTTGAAAGAAATCAGGGACATCATAATTTAATTTTTCATCTGTATACGTCTCGTGAGACGTATAATGCCAGTGTTTGAAAGAAATCATGCTACGAGATTTCTAGTAATTTCTTTTGTTGCCTAAACACTATTGATTAGATGAGCTGTTTTGTGGGCGTCTCGGTAATTTTTAGAGATGCTACATGTACATTTCATAGGATGAAATGTCTTAAATGTGCTAAAATTGACCCCAAATTATGTTCATAAGTGACAGAAATATGTCTTAGGTGGTACTCCCTAGAAATAAGCAGTAATATGTCCTACTAATAACGAAGCAAAATACTTAAATGGGAATTCATCTCAACCTAGTCATTCAACAGCTTCTCTTGTTTACAACTTTTACATATGTACACTACAAAAAAGACAAGAGATGTTGGACAAAAGAAAGTAGGTACACCAAGGAAAAAGCAAAAGAGTGATTTGTTAAATTAGCTGCAATAAAGCCTAAAATGACAATCTACCAAACACACAGCAACCTGAACTTACATCAAAATTCTGCAGACCAATAGTGTACAGCATCCAGAAACTGCTCAAACACTATATCACTCAGGCCTGCTGCATATGGATAGTTTCCCAGTGTATTCATCAGGTACCCCATAATCAACGCTAAGCTCTTTCATAGGAGGGATGTTCTCCATCGCAAAAAGCATTATGTGAGGGAACATCAAGTTGCCGTGATCATACAGAACAAACTGAACCATCACATTGGGACAAATGCTATGACTTATATAACAAGCAACATTTCTCATACTTGATACATCCATTGCAAAATCAAGCGGAGGAATTGAGGGATCTGATGGTCGGACATAGTCGGGATATATTTGAGACAAATCCCCCCATTCTGTCCATCTTGGAGCAAAGCTCCCCGGATATATCAAGCAGTCTCCGGCCATACTAAATAGCTGTGCCTGCTCTCTGTTCAGAACAACACCAGTATATGCACAGATAAAAGAACCAGCAAGAATGAGGTCCAGTGTTCGTACTCCCCAACCCGTTTCCCTTGACCTAAACACTTCTAGTCTATGTCTCAACCCTCTTTGGCTCACACGATTCCGGCAGTCAGGAGGGCAACTGCAATTGGGACCACATTCAAATATCACAGGCTTCCCTCTCAAAAGAAACCCATACTGATCATAGGGGATCTCGCCTCCATTTTTGGTTGCACATAAACAATCACTCGTGCACCCTGCAACACAACTACATCCAGCAATATTACTTGAGGAATGATACAAAAATGGCGGAAATATAGTCTTTGTAAGATACTCGTAACGCATCGGTTCGTGATCAGAATCAATATCATTAAACAAAAATAAAGGCACTCGCTCCTTCTTTAGTGAGAGATCAAGAGTCATGTATCCTTCAGGCCTAAGCTGCAATGGTTTAGTCCTAAGAGTCTGACCATATCTCAGAGCACTCGTGCCCATTTCTGCCTGTCCCTCAATTCTTATAAGCTTGAACTTATAAACACCAAACCCTGATTTACCAACATCAAACCATGTATTTACGATTGTATACAACCCATCATACACATAGATCTTAGAAGTATGAGCACCTTCATATTTGATACCCCTTATAACCCTAATCTCAATCCCATAATGCATACTCCGCTCTAAAGCCAAATTGCCCGACTCCAGCTTCTGGTGAGAGCATGGCTTATTGAATTTATCTCGGCCACCATGCCCGGTGTAGGTCAACACCTCCCCGGCATCCTCATCATCCTCGTAACCGCCCGAAACAATAATGCTGGTAGCAATGGGCTCCCCATTCGAGCTCTCACTTGAGGTCACATAATCAATTCCAGCCTGAGGTTGGCCATGCAACCCAACGACACACAATTCCATCCTGTACAAGAACACATCCCCCACAAACACCCCAGGGATCGAGCCTACAATCCTCTTATCCCGGTTCAGCCATAAACCGCGTTCTCTCATGAGCATAGCAGCTCGCAAATTACCCCTAACCTGTCTCCCAGTCCTAAGCCCCTGCTGTTTCTCCTCATCATAGATAGAAAACAGCCTAATAGAATCATATAACATTCGAGTTCGTCTCACCAAATCCCGAAAGTACCTTTGATCGTCATGGCTCAAATCGGTAACCCTAACCAGCTCACTTGAACGCTTCTGGCGCTTATAATTAGGAACCGACAGGGTATTTTCAGCCGAGACGGGTACAATTGCGCCGGACTCCGGATCTAGATTCCCCGCTTCGCTTCCTTTCGGATTCATACTCTGGCCGAACGCCGCCCGAAACATCTCGGAAACTCGAGCGAATTCGGAGTAGGCATTGGTGTTCTGAGACGGCTGGGGCTCTGGAAGAACCCAAAAATTGGTGAAATCAGTGTCCTGGAACGACGATTGGGCGGTGAACGCAGGGGTCTGTGGTGACGACTCATCTAACGGCTCGGTCTTGGGCTCGATTTTGGGGTAGATAAGTGGGGGTTTGGAGGAATTGACCGTGGCGGGAGAGTCAGGTAGGAAGTTGAGGTCTAGAAATGGAACCACGGATCCCATCGAGATTGAAAGATGATGATATTTGGTTGTCGCAATAGTCAAGATCTAAGATGGAGAATGGAGGTAGAATCATGAAAGCAAGAGCGGAGAGATTCGGTCTCGGGGAGCGATGGGATCTGAGGTCGTCGGGACGATGGCGTAGGTAGTGGTTAGGCTTTCTGTTTGAGGGAGTTGTAAAATGGGTGAGCTGCCCTGCGAGAGATCAGAGAAGGTGATGTAAGCAACACTTGCTTTGAATGTAACTCGAGACAAATAGAAGATCATTTGCCCTTCCGTCTCTTATCACTTATCATCAAACAATAATCAACATTTATTTCATTCGACAAATTTGATTTTATATTAATTAAAGTAACACTTTCATGCGAGTTACCAACTTACCCTATATATATTTTTTTATAATTAATTTATATATAGCTACAATTATTACTTATTATACTATTATTTGCCGGTGAAAAACAACTACAAATATTCTCAAACACGCCTTGTAAAGTAAATGTAGTCGTATTTTTGCGGGTACATTTATATATATTTGATTTTTTCTGAATAAACCGTCATCAATTTGTGTACGTGAAAACTTATAATATATTTATAAAAAATAAAATAAAATAAATATTTCTTTTAATTGATCACTAACAAAAGTTTTATAAAAAAAAAGAAACACAGTTTTTTTATGTATATCTGATTTTTTTTGTTCTATTGGAATCTGAATAAATAAAGAAAATAATTTAAAAAATCTGAATCTTTAAAAAATTGTAACAAAATCGAATTTGAATAA
>BSUD01000005.1:131633606-131668739 GCA_033239045.1 Fagopyrum esculentum | reverse complement strand
ATATATATATATATATATATATATATATATATATATATATATATATATTGGTGAGGAGGCTCCTTACCTAGAAAAGTGATGAGAAATTTTAGTCTTTTTTATACTATATGTTTATTATTTACGTTAATTCATTTTATTTTGGTATCACTGCTCTTTTTTTTTTTCCAGATTATTAACAAAAATATGCGTTTATTTTTGTAGAGTAAAAGTTTGTCCTTGAAAATTAGGGAAAAAAAACGAACAGTTAGTAATTAAAATCTGACATCGGTAGTACAAAAAAAACGAACAAAAATTTTTCCTCACCACCTCTCCACAAGCAGTCTCCTGAATTTTTAGCCGGTTTATTAAAAAAAAAATTTGAAAAATTGGACCAAACCGGCGGTTAACCGACGGTTTGATCTCCAAACCGCCGGTTTGGTCCATTTTTTAAAAAAAAATTAAAAAAATAATTAAACCGGCGGTTTAGGTTTGGCCAAAGGCCAAACCTAAACCTAAACCGTAAACCCACGGTTTGGCCAAACCGGCAAACCTAAACCGCC
The DNA here is from genome assembly GCA_033239045.1 of Fagopyrum esculentum. Lineage (NCBI taxonomy): Eukaryota > Viridiplantae > Streptophyta > Magnoliopsida > Caryophyllales > Polygonaceae > Fagopyrum > Fagopyrum esculentum. The sequence goes on along the minus strand of BSUD01000005.1, from coordinate 131,668,200 downwards.
GGTTTGGCCAAACCGTCGGTTTGGACCGGTTCACAAACCGCCGGTTTGACGGTTTGGTTCAAACCGGACCCATGTCTAGTCTCCTCACCCAAATCAACCCACATTATATATATATATATAATGGTTGGATTTAAATGGAGAGTATGTTTAGGGTAAAAGGGAAGGAAAAATAAGTCATTGGATTAGGTGAATGGAGTGTTGTGATTGACCATTGATTTTAAAGAAAATTTATCATTAAATAACGGTTTTATTAAATATTGTTAGGAAAGAAGAAGAAGAAGAAGAAGAAGAAGAAGAAGAAGATCATCTTGAGTGAAACTTCATTTTATAGATCTTCAATTAAAACCGATCAAAAATATTGCAAAACTAAAGCATCATTCACACAATACGTTTCTCAAACATACTTAAAAAACAACGTTAACATTTCAAAAATGCCATAAATTACTAAACCATCATAACCTAATGCAATCAACACAATATTTTTACCAAAGAATGGCAAGGAAAAGTAATCGACTGTATATTTCTCACTTACTCCCCAGACATCGAAAACGGGGTAATTCATTTCTTCAAGGAAGATATTTCTGCCACACTATCCAATGTAAGATCCTAGGTTTTGTCTTCACCGCCCCTGCGGTGAAGGGGGCCGCCTCCGCGGCCAGCCGCCTCTGCGGCTGTGTGATCCGCCCCTGCGGATCGTGCGACAGATCGCGCCGATCTGTTTTCGTCATTATATCTTTCTTCCATAGATAGAACTCGGGACATTACTGGTTAGGACCTCACAATGGGTCCCGTCCTCAGTTTGACAACAATATTACTAGGATCTTGCAACAAGACACAAATAAGGAAAACCGAAATTCATAAAATAGTATTTTAAGGTAATGAATGCAACACGGTCTAGCAGCCTAAAGTACTTAAACAAGGGAAAACGAACAACTGTCTTAACAAAAGAAAGAATGACAAACACGACCCCAACCCCCACTCTAAGGAGTACGGAGACCCGGCTGACCACTACTTCCGGATCACTCAGCTACTGGTCTAACCTGCGGTAAATCTAAAAACACAACAAGAGAAACCATTAGTTAGTTATCTAAAATATTAGAAGAATAATAATAGCACACACACACACATAAAAATATAAACACCCATCATGCTTTCAAACCAGTCCATTTATTATCTTAAGTTAAGTTACTCGTTCACGCTAATGATACTTATTTTGTGACACGAGGGATTCCCAAACCTCGCCTCCGCCCCCGTGTAACCATCAGGAATGGATCCGATGCATCTCACCTTGTACCTGCCTGGTCTGGGTATAGAGAACCTCTCAGTCTCCTGTCAGAGCTGGGCAGTGATGTCACGGCCCGTTATACATACACTTGGGCCTTAAACATAATAATAACGGTCGTCCTAGCAAGTTATTATTATTAGAAACACGCACATAGCACACACAACCACTATCACTCAACTAATATCCAGAAACTGGCTAAGTAAGTCGCAAGGACTTACCTGAGTAAAATCACACTCTAACAAGTCTCAAAACGATCCGTACTCGTGGTAACTTAAACGCCTGTCAAATAAGGCATGTGGATCAATATCTCATCCAGATGTCCAACCTCATGCGAAGGAATTACGGAAAAACTCTCTTACGGTAAAAGACCATTTTACCCTTAGTGTCAACCTTCTCAAAGCTTATTCTTGAAATCTACTAATTTCTTTTAGAACTTATTTTTCCATAATTAATTTCCAACTCTACTTTTAGGGCCTAAACTCATATTCCGGTTCTTACGGAAGAATTTAGTACCACAATACAGGAGTTACACAAATCCTAGATTTTCACAAAGCAATCATTTTTAAGTTCGATTGAGTTAAGATCCAAGATTTAGATTAAAAGTTTAAGGATTCCGGGAACACTCTCTAGTTCTGCTAATATACCTATCGCTCATAGGGGCAAGAGTCTCTCAAGAAAGACAACCATAATTTCCATATAACCTCTAGGTTGGGGACTAGAAGCCAAAAATCTATACTTAGTCAAATATTTTCCTGTTTAAAAACAGCTCAAGTGTTCTACTTTGGGACTCTATAAAACTTAATGCGACCGTTAACTTCCTCTCAAATTTTAATACATTAAACTATAAATATTCATCTACGACATATCAAAAATTCAACGGTGGATTCTCGATTTAATCCCTAGGAAATATATCATGAAGTTAGCAGGTCGGAACTCCAACAAGAGGTGTGCAGAAGGTCTTAGGTTCGATTCTCCCTAACAACAGGTGCTCTTATTTATCCTACTTAGAGGTCTCCAGTTCGAGTATCATGGACTACAAATTGTACAGGTAACCTCACCCCTTCATCTCTACATTTAACCCTCTACTGAGCTACAGTTTGGACCCCATTTACACTAGCTGTACGTAACAGTTGCAACAGGAGAAGGCTCAGCGCTTACCGCAGCAGTGTGGCCTGGATCGACGCGGAACGGTGCTGGGGTGCTACGCCAATCGTGTGCCAGGAGGTTGGGTTAGTCACGACTTCCGACGGAGACGGGTGCAGCGATGGTTGGTGATCGGAAGGACTTCTCCGCCCGCCTGGTTCGGGTGCCTGCAGCCTCGATCGAACTCGACCTCGTTGGGGTCTGTGTTTGCGGGGATTAACAACAGCGCGCAGAAGGCAGAAGGTTCAATAGGGAGGAAGGCTTACCAGTGTAACGGTCCCGGAGAGACTAGGTGGCTCCTGCGGCTGCACTGGCTTCGGCGTCGGGGATACGGTGGTCCAGTTGCAACTCCAGTGTGGCTTCAGCGTCGGGAAAGATGATGAATCGGTTACAACTCGAGCGTGTCTGGTGTTTCGGAAGTTAACGTGCAGCGGCAAGGTCAGCAGTGAAATTTAATTAGGTTTAAAATTAGGTTAGATTAAGGTTTAATTAGTGAGGGTTAGCATTGGGCCGGCTGAAGGCAATTGGGCCAAAGGATTGGGCCTGCTCTTATATAAAATAATTGGCTGAACGAAGGGTCGTTATTCGTACGGAATCGGTATTATTTATTGTGTTAATATAAGTTATCCTTTATTTATTTTTATTTTTTTTAAAGATACGGAATTACTTCCGGTTACAACGTTTTCATCATTTTATGTGAATTAAGGTCACATAAAATGATAGAAATAAAACTCGTTTTATTTTATTTTAATTTATGTATTTATTTATTTAAAATTGACATATCGGAATTCGGTTAAATTCAGGTTTAACGGAGTTTCAAATTTCCGGTTATTACATTAGTGCCCTCTTAAAAGAAGTTTCGTCCCGAAACTTAGAATGTTCCTCTTAATCACACATTTCCTTTGATATATTTTAGTTTTCTCAACATTTTCATTTTCTACCATGCAACTACTCAACCATCAAAACAGACAAGTATCACATAGAACAAAATCACTCAATCCCACATAAAAACCTGAAAGGTCAAACAACACAACATCCGAGTACTAACTCGTCGGTACAGGAGTAACCTCTAACCCGCAAAGAACTCGGGATAGTTACGTCTAATACTCTCCTCAGTCTCCCAAGTGGCCTCATCAGCTCCTCTCCTAGACCACTGGATCCGCAACATAGGTATCTCCTTTGACCGCAGACGTCTAGTACTGCGCTCCAAGACAGCTACTGGGTACTCTACAAAGGTGTGATCGGCCTCAACTGTCAGATCCTCATGGCTGATGATGTGTCTCGGATCTGGGATGTACTCTCTCAACTGAGATACTTGAAAGACCGGATGGACACCCTCTAGTCTCGGCGGTAATGCTAATCTGTAGGCCACCTCTCCAACTCTCTCCAAGATCTCAAAAGGTCCGACATATCGGGGACTCAACTTCCCCTTAATGCCGAAACGCATGACTCCTCTCGTAGGTGACACTCTCAGCCACACCTGAGCACCCACTCTAAACTCCAAAGGTCGATGCCTTTTGTCGGCGTAGGACTTCTGACGACTCTGAGCTGCTAACATCCGCTCTCGGACTAGGGCAATCCGAGCGATGTCATCCTGTATCTAATCTGGAGCTACTCCATCAGCTCTGCTGGGCTCATCCCAACATAAAGGCGTACGACACCTCCGCCCGTACAAAGCCTCATAAGGAGCCATCCCAATAGACGCGTGCCAACTGTTATTATATGAAAACTCTACCAGTGGGAGATGATCTGGCCATACTTGTCCCCAATCTAGTACACACGCCCGAAGCATGTCCTCTAAGGTCTGAATGGTCCTCTCAGACTGTCCGTCTGTCTGTGGGTGGTAGGCGGTAGTAAAGTGGAGACTCGTCCCCAAAGCAGTATGTACCTGCTGCCAAAATCTCGAGGTAAAACGTCCATCTCTGTCAGAGACGATAGTCCTCGGTACTCCATGAAGTCTCACAATGTGTCTGGTGAACTCCTCAGCTAGACGACTCACCGGCCACGTTTCCTTAATCGGAATGAAACGTGCGGTCTTCGTCAGACGGTCTACCACTACCCAAATAGCATCAAATCCTCTGTTGACTCTCAAACCTGTGACAAAATCCATAGATATATCCTCCCACTTCCACTGTGGTACTAGAAGTGGGTGGAGCTCTCCTCCGGACCTACGATGCTCAATCTTGACTTGCTGGCAGGTCGCACACTGAGCTACATACCGAGTCACATCGGGCTTCAAACCACCCCACCAGAAGGACCGTCTCACATCCTTGTACATCTTACTCGCTCCAGGATGTACTGAGTATGGGGTAGCATGAGCCTCACCTAGTATCCTCTGTCTCAACTCACTGTCTGACGGCACACAAACGCGATCCTGACGTCTCATCAATCCATCAGCACCTATAGTGAACTGTGAGGACTCATCTCGAGACATCCTGTCTCGGATCCTGATCAAAGTCGGGCAAGTCTCTTGCTTTTTTCGGATCTCATCCAACAGATCAGGAAGTAACTCCAAGGTAGTCAACTGGTTGTCAGTACCGGGAAACTGAATCTCTATCTCCAACCAAGCCAAGTCTCTCTACAACTGTGGCTGTACTGTCAACCGGGCTATCGCCCTCTCCCTAGGCGTCTTCCGGCTCAAAGCATCAGCTACCACATTCGCCTTCCCTGGGTGGTAAAGAATCTCAAGGTCGAAGTCCTTGATCAACTCTAACCACCGCCTCTGGCGGTTATTCAACTCTCTCTGAGTGAATATATACTTCAAACTCTTATGGTCTGTGAAGATCTGACATGTCGCCCCATAAAGATAGTGACGCCAGATCTTAAGAGCATGGACTACTGCAGCCAACTCTAGATCATGTGTGGGGTAGTTTTCCTCATACGTCTTCAACTGTCGAGACGCATAGGCTATGACCTTACCCCTCTGCATCAAAACACATCCCAAGCCCAACTTGGATGCATCACTGTATACCACAAAGTCATCCATACCCTCAGCCTGTGCCAAAATCGGAGCGGACATTAATCTCCTCTCCAGCTCCTCAAAACTCTGCTGACACGGCTCAGACCAGACAAACCTAGTAGTCTTCCTCAGAAGACAAGTAAGTGGCCGGGCAATCAAGGAAAACCCTTCCACAAACCGGCGGTAGTACCCTACTAAACCTATAAAGCTGCGAACCTCCTTGACATTCTTAGGAGGTTGCCAAGAAGATACTGACTCGATCTTCGCCGATCGACTTTAATACCCTCAGCAGTCACCACGTGACCTAAGAAAGCCACCTCTGACATCCAAAACTCACACTTGGATAGCTTAGCATACAGCTGGTTATCCTTTAGAATCTGCAATACTGTCCTCAAGTGTCCGGCATGCTCCTCCCGACTCCTAGAGTAAACTAGGATATCGTCAATGAAGACCACTACACACTGGTCTAAGAAGTCAATGAATATCCCATTCATCAACTCCATGAACACCGATGGTGCATTAGTGAGCCCAAATGACATCACTACGAACTCATAATGACCATACCTAGTCCGGAATGCCGTCTTAGGTATGTCCTGATCTCTCACCCTCAACTGGTAGTAACCTGACCTCAAGTCTATCCTCGAGAACACAGACGCTCCATGCAACTGGTCTAACAGATCATCTATGCGCGGCAGTGGGTACTTGTTCTTGATGGTTACTTTGTTCAACTCTCTGTAGTCTATGCACAGCCTCATCGATCCGTCCTTCTTCTTCACAAATAATACTGGCGCACCCCAAGGAGACACACTAGGGCATATGAATCCCTTCTCTGCTAGCTCCTCTAACTGCTTCTTCAGCTCAAGTAGCTCTATCGGTGCCATACGGTACGGAGCCTTCGAGATCGGTCTCGTGCCCGGCTCTAAGTCAATGCTGAAATCGACGCTCCTCTGTGGGGGTAGTCCTGGCAGGTCGTCACTGAATACCTCTGCAAACTTTGCATGCAACCGGTATCTCCTCTATGGTCAGGCTCTTGCTTTCCTTCATGGCATAACACCAGAAGGCCTCACAACCCTGTGCTATCAGTCTCGCTGCTCTCACTGCACTGATAACTGTGCCGGACTTTCTGAGGTCCCAACCTCGGAATATCACTCTATGACCCTCCTTAGTGGCAACGGTCACTGTCCTCCTACCAATGTCTAAGACTGCTCCGTGTCTCCTCATCCAATCTATCCCTAAAATCACATCCTCATGAGCTAAGGGCATGACTAGAAAATTTACTAGCCAGTCTCGATCTCCCATGCGAACAGGACATCCATAAATCTCTCTAGTCCCTCTTACCTTACTCCCATCAGGTAAGTCTATCATGAAAGGTATCCCCTCTACAGTAGCTAAGGACAACCTATCTACGCATGCACCAGATATGAAAGAGTGGGTAGTACCCGTATCAAATAAAACTCGTACGGGTAAGTCATGGATCTGGATCGTACCTGTGGCAGTCGGTGCATCTGTCTGATCAGCGTCCCTCAACTCAAACACCCGTGCCTGAGTTCCTCTAGTATCAGCTACACTGCCACGTCCTCTGCCCCGACCTGATCCCTACATAGAGCTCTGTGATAATGTGTGTCTTGGAGCCTTGTAAGACTACTGCTGACCAGGAGCTCGGTACTGCTGTTGCTGACTCGGAGCTCGGTACTGTGGCGGTCTTTGTACACTCCCTGATAGACCTGCAGGAGAAGAACCCTGCTGAGATGGAGCCTTGCCCTGGCGGCAGAATGCAGCTCTATGTCCAACCTTGCCGCACTAGAAGCAGGTCACTACCGGCGTCGTGCAGTTCGATCGGATGTGTCCATAGCCACTGTAGTTGTGGCACTGTAAGCCACCAGCTGAAGTCTGACCAGTAGCGGTATGGCTATGTCGCCCCTGAGTCTGTCCCCGTCCAAAAACAGCTACTCCTGAACTACCACCAACATATCCTGTCCTCTCCGTTTATCCGGCCTGTCTGACTGAGCAGCTCTCCTCTGGACTGCTCTGTCTCTCTCATATGTAGACGCCCTATCCTGATAGTCTAACAGTGTCTCACAGTGAAATCCTGCCAGATAGGAACGAGTGCTCGCTCTCAATCTCCGTGAAAAGAGATACACATGCTGCTCCTCAGGAGGTGCAGCTGGTCCAAGCAGTGTCAGTTCCTTCTGGAACTTCTTGATGGCAGCAGCAATCGGAATGTCCTCAAATCCTGCCTCAATGAAGTCCTGAAACCTCTCTCTCCTCAACGAGACAGGGCAGTATATGTCTCTAACAATGCTCGTCATCTGCTCCCAACTGGTGACTCGACTACGTATGGTCCGCCACCAGGAATGAGCATCCTTAGTGAAGCATGTCTGCACCAAATCCACATGTCGATCCTCTGGGCAACGTATCGCCTCTAATGCAGTCTCTACCTGTCAAATCCAGTGCTCCACCTCCAGTCCTATCTCTCCACTAAATGAGGGGACCTTCTGAGAGTTGAAAGTCTTCAACCACTCATCCGGCCTCGGTGCTCTAGACCCAGTAGGAGCTCTCTTAGCCACAACTCTCCTCTCAGGTACAGCCGGTACCTGAGGCACTCCCTGTGTCACCTGAACAGATCTAGCCGGTACATGAGGCACTCCCTGTGTCACCTGAACAAGTCTAGCCGGTACTGGTGGTACCTGGGTAAGTCTCTCTGTCCTAGCAGCCTCCTTCATACGCTCAACGTATGCTCGGTACTCTCTGTACTCAGTTGCTCCAATGGAAACACGTCCTGACTCCGTCGAACGTGCTCTCTGTGCTCCAGATCTAGCAACGGTCTCATTCTTGACCTCGGGACCTACACTCTCAGCCACCTCCTCCACTCCAGCCTCTGGCATGATCACTGCTGGTGGATCCTCTCGAGGAGCTCGACCTCGGCCTCGGGCTAGTGGAGGTCTACCTCCACGGCCGCGTCCTCTAACTATAGGGGTCCCATCTCCCCTACCTAGTCCAACTGGAGGGAGAGGTGGACGACCTCTACCTCGACCAGTAGCTAGCGTAGCTCTAGTACGTGCCATCTGCGCGAGGAATAACAACTATAAATATAACTAGCTAATAAGTCAAATAAGTCTGTCTACAGTAAAACCTAAAGTCCATACTAAGCAGACTCAGATCCGCGGTAGTAGTGGTGGTCAGCCGTACTTTTCTATTCCCAACCAGACTATGCATGCATTTGAAAACCAAAAGTTCCCTTTTTAAAACTCAGATCCCTTTCGGGTTCTGCTTAAAACTTATTTGGTCTTTCAGAAGATTTCAAGTGCCATTGTTGCCAACCTAGAGCTCTGATACCATGTTGTAACACCCCGAATTCTCAGAACTCGGGACATTACTGGTTAGGACCTCACAATGGGTCCCGACCTCAGTTTGACAACAATATTACTAGGATCTTGCAACAAGACACAAATAAGGAAAACCGAAATTCATAAAATAGTATTTTAAGGTAATGAATGCAACACGGTCTAGCAGCCTAAAGTACTTAAACAAGGGAAAACGAACAACTGTCTTAACAAAAGAAAGAATGACAAACACAACCCCAACCCCCACTCTAAGGAGTACGGAGACCCGGCTGACCACTACTTCCGGATCACTCAGCTGCTGGTCTAACCTGCGGTAAATCTAAAAACACAACAAGAGAAACCATTAGCTAGTTATCTAAAATATTAGAAGAATAATAAAAGCACACACACACATAAAAATATAAACACCCATCATGCTTTCAAACCAGTCCATTTATTATCTTAAGTTAAGTTACTCGTTCACGCTAATGATACTTATTTTGTGACACGAGGGATTCCCAAACCTCGCCTCCGCCCCCGTGTAACCATCAGGAATGGATCCGATGCATCTTACCTTGTACCTGCCTGGTCTGGGTATAGAGAACCTCTCAGTCTCCTGTCAGAGCTGGGCAGTGATGTCACGGCCCGTTATACATACACTTGGGCCTTAAACATAATAATAACGGTCGTCCTAGCAAGTTATTATTATTAGAAACACGCACATAGCACACACAACTACTATCACTCAACTAATATCCAGAAACTGGCTAAGTAAGTCGCAAGGACTTACTTGAGTAAAATCACACTTTAACAAGTCTCAAAACGATCCGTACTCGTGGTAACTCAAACGCCTGTCAAATAAGGCATGTGGATCAATATCTCATCCAGATGTCCAACCTCATGCGAAGGAATTACGGAAAAACTCTCTTACGGTAAAAGACCATTTTACCCTTAGTGTCAACCTTCTCAAAGCTTATTCTTGAAATCTACTAATTTCTTTTAGAACTTATTTTTCCATAATTAATTTCCAACTCTACTTTTAGAGCCTAAACTCATATTCCGGTTCTTACGGAAGAATTTAGTACCACAATACACGAGTTACACAAATCCTAGATTTTCACAAAGCAATCATTTTTAAGTTCGATTGAGTTAAGATCCAAGATTTATATTAAAAGTTTAAGGATTCCGGGAACACTCTCTAGTTCCGCTAATATACCTATCGCTCATAGGGGCAAGAGTCTCTCAAGAAAGACAACCATAATTTCCATATAACCTCTAGGTTGGACTAGAAGCTAAAAATCTATACTTAGTCAAATATTTTCCTGTTTATAAATAGCTCAAGTGTTCTACTTTGGGACTCTATAAAACTTAATCCGACCGTTAACTTCCTCTCAAATTTTAATACATTAAACTATAAATATTCATCTACGACATATCAAAAATTCAACGGTGGATTCTCAATTTAATCCCTAGGAAATATATCATGAAGTCAGCAGGTCGGAACTCCAACAAGAGGTGTGCAGAAGGTCTTAGGTTCGATTCTCCCTAACAACAGGTGCTCTTATTTATCCTACTTAGAGGTCTCCAGTTCGAGTATCATGGACTACAAATTGTACAGGTAACCTCACCCCTTCATCTCTACATTTAACCCTCTACTGAGCTACAGTTTGGACCCCATTTACACTAGCTGTACGTAACAGTTGCAACAGGAGAAGGCTCAGCGCTTACCGCAGCAGTGTGGCCTGGATCGACGCGGAACGGTGCTGGGGTGCTACGCCAATCGTGTGCCAGGAGGTTGGGTTAGTCACGACTTCCGACGGAGACGGGTGCAGCGATGGTTGGTGATCGGAAAGACTTCTCCGCCCGCCTGGTTCGGGTGTGATAACACGATTTATTGCTTAGTTTTAGGTAATCATTTAGATAGATTTCTCACTCATTCATGCATGGTTTAGCACTAGTTCACGACGTTTGCACTCAATTCACGTACTTTGTCGAGATAGACGTCTACACGGACTTGTGCGTTGCTTTGTAGGTATTTCGGGAGATTTAGGAGCTAAAACGATACGTTTGAGGATCGTTCATCTAGATGACACACCCTCGGACTCATTTGGACACAAGCTAAAGGCTAAGGAGGACTCATGGAACCTTGCCAACACAAGCCATGCACCAAACCATGGCTCAACGAGCCTAGAAGAAGCTTCTGGAGCAAACCACGGTCTAGACCAAGACCACGACCGTGGTTCTACCCGTGGATTTTGCCAGATTCTTTTGACAGTTGTGCCACGACTCTCATGGCCAGCTCATGCAAAATTTGTTATAAAAGTGGTCCTTCATTGGCTGAGAAGAGCATCTTGGAGCAGCTCTCCATTATCCAAATCTTCCAATCAAAAATACTCTAAAAACAAGAAGTCTTTCTAGGAAGGAAAGGGCCAAAAAGGAAGAAGAAGAGCTCCATTGAAGAGGAGAAGAAGAACACACACCATTACCACACCTTGATAGTTTTTGTAGTGAAGAATTCCGGATTCTATTTCTAGAGTTGTATGAACCATTTGAACCTTCTTTAACAAGGATTGTGAGTTACTCTAATTCTATTTTCAGCTTGGTTTTGTTTTAGTTCATTTGTTCATCCCTTTTCCTTCATCATCTTGCAAATGGATGTCATGATTTTATGTTTGCTTGTTTCGATTTCTATTATGAACGTTGTAGGCTAAATAGATGTGGTTCTAGGGTAAGGAAAGGATGGTTATGGCTAGGGCTATGATAGGATGGACTTAGATTTACCTTTGGATGACTTGTGTGCATAAACATAGCTGCTGTTAGGAATCACGGGTAGTTCTTGCCAAACCACGGCCGTGGAAAGGTAGAACAAACCGTGATCTTACCTGATTCGATGGATCTAGCCCTAGATTGTTAGAATGTTGAAACCCTAAGTGTTTGTTGAGTTAAATCTATCCTAGGGTGACCTAGTGTTAGCAACTAAGTGTTAGGAGAGACTTATCCGGTAATCCTTGCTCTTAGATCTTAAGATAACAAACCCTAGGTAGTGGTGAGCCTCATAAGCCGCCATTGGATTAAGTGTGCTAGGATGGTTGTTTAGAACTAACCCTTCCGAGACTTACCCGGTAAGGATAGGTTAGATCTCTAGATAACAATCCGGTTTGTGTAGGATTCCTATCCTTAGGTTCTTAGAGACTTACCCGGTAATGAGACCTTAGGAATGGACTAGTGGACCATGAGACCTACCCGGTAATTGATCCCAATCTATAAACACTTAACCCCAACATATCATTAGTTGATCCAAGGAAAGAATAAATAGCTTGAGTCTTATGCCATAACCGGAACTTCCAACCCCTAGAACCCCCTTTTCTATCTTCGATCTATATCTCGTTTTAGTTTGTTTGTTTGAGTGGAATTGTTAGTATTAGTTGATTGTTTACTTTGCATGAATTGTGATCTTTGATTGATCACCGAAAAACCAACCAAAAACAATTGAGATTTTCATTTCTTTATTTCTTCCTCTTTTTCTTAACCTAGATCTTCACTAGACTTAATCATAAATCGAATCAATCTCACCTTAGTCTTTGTGTTCGACCTCGGAATACTATCCCTACTACAAACGTCCTGTACACTGCGGGTTTCGCTAGGTAGTTTAGGATTTAGTTTGAGTTATAAATGTAAAGCTTTTTGTGCTACATCCTAGCGTGAACAAGTTTTTGGCGCCGTTGCCGGGGACTAGGTCTAGATTGAGTCTAGTTTTTGTGATTGTTTATTAGTGTAGATCTTTCTTGTTGCTTTTGATCTCTTTTTGGTTTGTGTCTTTGCTTTTCAGGACATCTTTTACTCTTAGGTGTATGCGAAGATCTCGTGGCAAGGATTTAGCTCCATTCGATCCCGAACCGGAGAAAACCCTTAGATCTAGATCCAAGAGCATTAAAAAGGGAAAGGAGATGGCCGGAAGAGATCTCCAAGCTGAGTTGGATGAGGCTTTAGAGCAAATTAGGATAAGGGACGAAGCTTTGGAGAATGAAAGGAGACTTGCCAATGAGAGGCAAGAGGCAACTAGGAGGGAGATTGAGGAGATTAGGCAAGCTCTTGTGCAAAGAGAGCTTAACCGTCAACAACCTTCTCCACCTCCACCACAACCGCAGCCGGCGGTCAACATTAGGGTTGTGCCCATTGCTATGGAAGAGCCCCAAACGTTGGGGCAAAGAATGGATCCCACACAAAGAGCACACCGCCCGGGTGTGAACTTGGGAGATCCCGCAGCCCATGATTACGAGCTCCGCCCTCAAGTTCTACAAATGATCCGGCATAATCAATTTGGAGGGATGGAAGGAGAGTCTCCTCATCAACATTTGATGAATTATGAGATCTTGATGGAGACTCTTAGACCGCCAAGATTGGAGAACAACAACCATAAGCTTAGGGCTTTTTCCTTCTCTCTTAAGGATAAAGCCTTGGCTTGGTATCAATCTATTCCACAAGGGCGAGTTGGTACTTGGGAGGAGATGACAACCGAGTTTTTGACTAAGTTCTTCCCACCTTCCAAGACTACCGAGTTAAGAGGGAAGATCAATGCCTTCGTGATGAAGGATAGAGAGAGTTTATTCAAGTCTTGGGAGAGGTTCAAAGATCTTCTCCTTGATTGTCCACACCATGGCATACCGAAAATTGAGCTATTGGAGATCTACTTCAAAGGACTTGATGAAGATAGCCAATTCAAGCTCCAATCTCTTTCCGGTGGAACTTTTATGGAGAAGCATGTAGATGAAGCTTGGGAGTTTGTGGAGAAGCAAGCTCTAGTGATTGAGAAATACTCCCATAGGAAGAGTGAAGGGAGAAAGGCGGGAGCTTATGAGGTGAGTGAAGTCACCATGAGCAATTTCAAGCTTGACGCCATCAACAGTGAATTGAAGTCCTTGAGGGAGTTGTGTGCTACAACTTTGAAGAACCAAGCAACTCCTCAAGTGCTTCCACAAGCCAATTTGTCTTCCAAGGAGGAGGATGTGAATTACATGGGAAGGGGCAACTTCAACAATTATCAAGGCCCAAGGAATTTCAACAACAACCGGCAATTCAACAATTACCGGCCCAACCACAACCATCCCGGATTTTCTTACTCTAACCCGGATGGAGCCTTGAACCCTCCCGCTTCCTCAAGCACAACTCCACCACAAAGAGCTTCACAAGAACCTCCACCCGGATTTACTCAACCTCCAAAGGATAGAACCGAAATAATGTTTGAGCAATTGCTTGGAAGGTTGAGTGGTCTTGAGAGCACCGTGACTTCAATTTCTAAAGCTCAAAAGGTTTTGGAAGCACAAGTGTTCCAAAAGGCGGGTGAAACCCATAGAGACCCGGGAAAGCTTCCCGGAAGAACCGAAGACAACCCAAGAGGCCAAGTATTGGCTATCACAACGAGGAGTGGGTTGAGTATGAAAGATCCTTTGCCCAAGGACAATGCTAAGGAGAGCAAGTAGTGGTAGAAGAAGGAAAGTTGCAAGAAAATGGAGGCAAGAGCAAGAATGTAGAGCCAACCTATGTGGCACCGCCTCCATACAAGCCACCACTACCATTCCCACAATCAAGAGCAAGAGCTCGTCTAGACAATCACTTTGGTAAGTTCCTTGAACTAATGTCTAAATTGCATATTAACATTCCGTTCATGGATGCTATTTTAGGAATGCCGGCATATGGCAAGTTCTTGAAAGAAATACTCTCCAACAAAAAGAAGTTGGAGGAGTATGGGGACATAAGAATGACCAAGAGATCCTCGGAATTAATCCAAACAATGAAGGAGGAGATGCCTCCCAAGCTAAGAGATCCGGGTTCCTTTTGTGTCCCAATTGGAGTAGGAGATGTGAAGTATGAAGCCCTTTGCGATCTTGGGGCAAGTATAAGCATCATACCGCTTGCACTTTGCAACAAGGTTGGGCTAGGAGAGCCAAAACCGGTCAAGATGACCCTCTATATGGCGGACCGTTCTATCACTCATCCGGTTGGGATCTTAGAGGACATTCCGGTGCAACTAGGAGGATTCTATGTGCCAATTGATTTTGTAGTCTTGGACATTCCGGCGGACTATCCGCTTCCCATCATCTTGGGAAGGCCTTTCCTAGCCACCTCCGGATGCCTAGTGGATTGCAAGAATGGGACTCTCTCCTTCAACATTGGAGAGGAGAACATCAAGTTCAAGTTGTCCACAATGATGAAAGGTCCGACCCTTGATGAGGATGTCTTCAACATAGTCGAGCAAGAGGAATCTAGAGAAGTTGTGAGCTCGATCTTGATCAAGGATCCCTTGGAGAAGGTTCTTACCTTAAGTATGATGGAGGAAGGCGTTGAGGAGGCTTGCAATGAAGAGGTCAAGGCCTTGGAAGCATTGGAAGAGGAGCCAAGAGTTGGATTTGAAGGCCACGAAGAGGTGTTGAACAACTGCAAGTTCCACGGTCGAGATTTATGTTCCACGGCCGTCAAACTCTCTGGACAACTCCGAGAAGCAGGCTTGGCAAGAACCACGGCCGTGGAAGTTGAGCAAACCGTGTTTCCAGCCGTGGTTTTCCCTGGATCAGCTCTTGATGATGATCAAGCTTCTAGGAGCCTTGGAGTGTCTTCATTTGCTTTAGATTCATCTCATCCAACCTTGTTTGGGTCGTCTACACTCGACAAAGGTCCTCCTAAACTCGAACTTAAACCCCTCCCCTCTCATTTAAAGTATGCTTTCCTTGGTGTTGATTCTACATATCCGGTAATTGTGAATGCATGCTTGAGTAATGATGAACTTGCTAAGTTGTTGCATGAACTAAGATTGCATAGGAAAGCCATAGGCTATACTATTGATGATTTGGTTGGCATAAAACCTTCTTTGTGCATGCATAAGATAATGATGGAAGATAATCATAAACCCTCTATTGAACATCAAAGGAGATTGAATCATATAATGAAAGAGGTAGTCAAAAAGGAAATCATTAAGTTGCTAGATGCGGGAATTATCTACCCTATCTCGGATAGTAAGTGGGTTAGTCCCGTTCATGTAGTTCCTAAGAAGGGTGGGATGACCGTAGTGACTAATGAGAACAATGAACTAATCCCGACTAGGACGGTTACGGGGTGGAGGATGTGCATTGATTATAGGAAATTGAACATGGCCTCTAGGAAAGATCACTTTCCTCTCCCCTTCATTGACCAAATGCTAGAAAGGTTAGCTCAACACTCTCATTTTTGCTATCTAGATGGCTATAGTGGATTCTTCCAAATCCCTATCCACCCCGATGACCAAGAGAAAACAACCTTTACATGTCCATGGGGTACTTTTTCATATAGGAGAATGCCATTTGGGTTGTGTAATGCACCCACCACTTTCCAAAGGTGTATGATGGCTATCTTTTCGGAATATATAGAAAATATCATGGAAGTGTTTATGGATGATTTCTCTGTTTATGGTTCTTCCTTTGATAATTGCTTGGCTAACTTGTCATTAGTATTGCAAAGATGTGAGGAGACAAATCTTGTCTTGAATTGGGAAAAATGCCACTTCATGGTAAGTGAAGGCATTGTGTTAGGACACTTGGTGTCTAACCGTGGCATTGAGGTTGATAGAGCCAAGATTGAAACGATAGAGAAGTTGCCACCACCTACCTCGGTGAAAGGGGTAAGGAGTTTCTTAGGGCACGCCGGTTTCTACCGGAGGTTTATTCAAGACTTCTCTAAAATTTCTAAGCCTCTCACTAGCCTACTAATGAAGGATGTTGATTTTGTCTTTTCCAAAGATTGTCTTGAGGCTTTTTGTAGGTTGAAAAACGCCTTGGTCTCCGCACCTATCATGCAACCTCCGGATTGGAGTTTACCATTTGAGATCATGTGTGATGCAATCGATGTAGCCGTTGGGGCTGTTTTGGGGCAAAGGAAAGATGGGCGTACTCATGCCATTTATTATGCTAGCAAGACGCTAGATGATGCCCAACTCAATTATGCTACCACCGAGAAGGAGTTGCTAGCGGTGGTGTATGCATTTGAGAAGTTCCGCTCATATCTTGTTGGAGCGAAGGTCATAGTTTATACGGATCATGCTGCGATCCGTTATCTACTTACCAAGAAGGATGCCAAGCCTAGGTTGATTCGGTGGATCCTTCTTCTACAAGAGTTTGATTTGGAAATCCGGGACAAGAAGGGATCCGAGAACTCGGTGGCGGATCACCTTAGGAGACTCCCACCATTGGAGCTTGAAAGAGATGACATCCAAATTGATGACTCATTCCGAGATGAGCAATTGCAAATGGTGGAGGAATGCTTGTTCCAAGTGTCTAGAGGAAATGAGCCATGGTATGCCGACATTGTGAACTACTTAGTGTGTGAGGAAGTGCCTCCCGGTTTGACATATGCACAAAGAAAGAAGTTCTTCAATGATGTGAGGCACTACTATTGGAGTGAACCACTTCTATTCAAGAGAGGGCCGGATGGAATGTTTAGAAGATGCATACCGGAAGACGAAGTGGAGAGTGTGATCCGGCATTGTCAATCCTTGCCATGTGGAGGTCATGCTAGCTCACACAAAACATGTGCAAAGGTATTACAATCCGGTTTTTATTGGCTTAACTTGTTTAGAGATGTGCAAGTTTTTGTAGCGGCGTGTGATGCTTGCCAAAGGACAGGCAACATCTCAAGGAGGAATGAAATGCCCTTGAACAACATCCAAGAAGTCGAAATATTTGATGTGTGGGGTGTGGACTTCATGGGACCATTCCCTTCTTCGTGTGGCAATCTCTACATCCTATTGGCGGTGGACTATGTGTCGAGATGGGTGGAGGCAATCGCCTCTCCTACAAATGATGCCAAAGTGGTGGTGCGGTTCTTCAACCGAGTGATCTTCCCTAGGTTTGGTACACCAAGGGTGATCATTAGTGATGGAGGGAAGCACTTCACGAATAGGAACTTTGGAGCGCTTTTGGCTAAGTATGGGGTGACTCATAAGGTGGCGACACCTTACCATCCCCAAACTAGTGGCCAAGTGGAGATCTCCAACCGGGAGATCAAGGCCATTCTTGAGAAGACGGTCTCTAGGACGAGAAAAGATTGGGCTATGAGGCTCAATGATGCCTTATGGGCATATAGAACCGCCTTCAAGACACCGATTGGCACCACTCCTTACAAGTTGGTCTATGGAAAGTCTTGCCACCTTCCGGTAGAGATGGAGCATAGAGCTTATTGGGCCATTAAGTGGCTAAATTTTGATCTCAAAGAAGCGGGAGAAAAGAGATTGCTTGAATTGAATGCCCTAGAGGAGATCCGGTTGGATGCTTATGAGAATGCCCGGATTTACAAGGAGAGAACCAAAAGATGGCATGACAAGAGGATCATCCCCAAAGAGTTGAGTGAAGGAGATCTTGTCCTTCTCTTCAACTCAAGGCTAAGGCTCTTTCCCGGAAAGCTCAAATCAAGATGGATCGGGCCATATGTGGTGAAGAAGATCTTTCCCCATGGAGCTATTGAGATAGGAGGGGAGCATTGTGAAAACTTCAAGGTGAATGGGCACCGGTTGAAGAAGTATATCCCGGGAGCTCCGGTAGACATGATTGCCCCACTTTACCTAGAGTGAGACATCCCGATCTTGGTCAAGCTAATGACCTTAAAGAAGCGCTTGGTGGGAGGCAACCCATTGGTAACGTTTTTCCTTTCTTGTTTTGCTTTTGTTCTAGATTTTTCTATCTTTGTGTGTGTTTTGTCTACTTTGTGTGTGTGCTAGAACATTAGTGGCATTGGAAGCCTTGCTTGACATAGGAATGATGATGATGAACCCCTCATCAATTATGGGTGGAGCGGACGCGGAACTTGGACGGCTAGCGGTGCCTAGCGCGGGTCCCGAAGCTTTGATGAACACTTAGAGCTCTCTACCATGGTTGATAGGATCATCCAACATCAATTCACTTGAGAAATCCCAAATACCATAGCAAACCACTTTTACATTGTGAGAACCTTCTTTCACTCTCTTTACTTCATTTACACATTGGGGACAATGGGTTTCTAAGTATGGGGTGGGGTTTGCATGATCCTTTGCATGATGAGCATCTAGGATAGTTTAAAATCTTCACATGTCTTGCATTGTACATACTCATTTCGAAAATACCATAAAAATCAGAAAATTTAAAAAATTTTGTGCTTTCTAGGCTTGGATATGATCCTAATGATGAATCTTGTCTTGTGAATTGGCTATGGATGGCCTCATGTGTTAGGATTGATGAACGCATATGTGGACTTGAAGTACTTCTCTTTTCTATGAATGATTTGTGATCATGATGTTTGCCTAGAAATGATTGAGTATTGAAGATCGAAATTACATGATAGTTCTTGC
The DNA here is from genome assembly GCA_033239045.1 of Fagopyrum esculentum. Lineage (NCBI taxonomy): Eukaryota > Viridiplantae > Streptophyta > Magnoliopsida > Caryophyllales > Polygonaceae > Fagopyrum > Fagopyrum esculentum. The sequence continues at coordinate 131,649,142 of BSUD01000005.1, read as the reverse complement.
ATACCATCTAGGAATGAATGAGGCAATTCATCTTTCTCTACTTCTCATCTTAATCATGATTGCTTGAGCACCTCAATTGAGATAAAGTTGACCTTTTTTAACCCATCCGGGAATAGGAGCATGCTAGTGTGTTGATGTGTGTGAAAAGCAAGTGTGGGGTGAAGTTGTTGATGAAAAGAATGGCATGAATAAATGCTGAAATTGTTGTGAAAGTGTAGCCGAAAATATAGGTTTGGGGGCATTGGTTTAAATGACAAGTAACTCGGTACACTTCACATAATCGGGTGTTGGTGCCTTGCCAAAGTCAAATAAACCAATAGCTCTAGCGAGCTTTGGTATGTGTGCCCGGTGTGGATGCACCTTGAAAAATAGAAAAAGCCCGAGGATGGCTAATCACCAAGGTTTAGGCTTTTGTACACCAATGTCATTGTCTCAAAAATAATTCAAAGAAAAAGAAAAGAAAGAAAAGATAGAGGAAAATATACACTTGAGGGAAGTTGATCGAGGACAAGATTGTGGAGTTAGTTCCGTTCCCGGATTAGCATCACATAACCTAGAAATCCCCACCCAATCACTACATTTCTTGGCCCTTTTATTTCACAAGACCTTATGACCTATTTGCATGTTTGTAAGACTTAGTGATTTAGATTGGATGTACTCTTGATCTTCTTGACTTCTTCATCTCTACATTTCATGCATGCTTTTGAGTTAAGTACAATTGTCTTTCCATGTCTTCATTTGTTTGATGCATGATAGCTTATCCCTTGCCATGAAACATGACTTTGAAGGTGATCCAATAGTAGAAGCACAAACCCAAAAAGATTTTGCCATTTTTCTGCATACATAAATCATGTCATCTCTTAGTCTATAGTTGGGAATTTGCTCGGGGACGAGCAAACCTTAAGTATGGGGTATTTTGATAACACGATTTATTGCTTAGTTTTAGGTAATCATTTAGATAGATTTCTCACTCATTCATGCATGGTTTAGCACTAGTTCACGACGTTTGCACTCAATTCACGTACTTTGTCGAGATAGACGTCTACACGGACTTGTGCGTTGCTTTGTAGGTATTTCGGGAGATTTAGGAGCTAAAACGATACGTTTGAGAATCGTTCATCTAGATGACACACCCTCGGACTCATTAGGACACAAGCTAAAGGCTAAGGAGGACTCATGGAACCTTGCCAACACAAGCCATGCACCAAACCATGGCTCAACGAGCCTAGAAGAAGCTTCTGGAGCAAACCACGGTCTAGACTAAGACCACGACCGTGGTTCTACCCGTGGATTTTGCCAGATTCTTTTGACAGCTGTGCCACGACTCTCATGGCCAGCTCATGCAAAATTTGTTATAAAAGTGGTCCTTCATTGGCTGAGAAGAGCATCTTGGAGCAGCTCTCCATTATCCAAATCTTCCAATCAAAAATACTCTAAAAACAAGAAGTCTTTCTAGGAAGGAAAGGGCCAAAAAGGAAGAAGAAGAGCTCCATTGAAGAGGAGAAGAAGAACACACACCATTACCACACCTTGATAGTTTTTGTAGTGAAGAATTCCGAATTCTATTTCTAGAGTTGTATGAACCATTTGAACCTTCTTTAAGAAGGATTGTGAGTTACTCTAATTCTATTTTCAGCTTGGTTTTGTTTTAGTTCATTTGTTCATCCCTTTTCCTTCATCATCTTGCAAATGGATGTCATGATTTTATGTTTGCTTGTTTCGATTTCTATTATGAACGTTGTAGGCTAAATAGATGTGGTTCTAGGGTAAGGAAAGGATGGTTATGGCTAGGGCTATGATAGGATGGACTTAGATTTACCTTTGGATGACTTGTGTGCATAAACATAGCTGATGTTAGGAATCACGGGTAGTTCTTGCCAAACCACGGCCGTGGAAAGGTAGAACAAACCGTGATCTTACCTGATTCGATGGATCTAGCCCTAGATTGTTAGAATGTTGAAACCCTAAGTGTTTGTTGAGTTAAATCTATCCTAGGGTGACCTAGTGTTAGCAACTAAGTGTTAGGAGAGACTTATCCGGTAATCCTTGCTCTTAGATCTTAAGATAACAAACCCTAGGTAGTGGTGAGCCTCATAAGCCGCCATTGGATTAAGTGTGCTAGGATGGTTGTTTAGAACTAACCCTTCCGAGACTTACCCGGTAAGGATAGGTTAGATCTCTAGATAACAATCCGATTTGTGTAGGATTCCTATCCTTAGGTTCTTAGAGACTTACCCGGTAATGAGACCTTAGGAATGGACTAGTGGACCATGAGACCTACCCGGTAATTGATCCCAATCTAGAAACACTTAACCCCAACATATCATTAGTTGATCCAAGGAAAGAATAGATAGCTTGAGTCTTATGCCATAACCGGAACTTCCAACCTCTAGAACCCGCTTTTCTATCTTCGATCTATATCTCGTTTTAGTTTGTTTGTTTGAGTGGAATTGTTAGTATTAGTTGATTGTTTACTTTGCATGAATTGTGATCTTTGATTGATCACCGAAAAACCAACCAAAAACAATTGAGATTTTCATTTCTTTATTTCTTCCTCTTTTTCTTAACCTAGATCTTCACTAGACTTAATCATAAATCGAATCAATCTCACCTTAGTCTTTGTGTTCGACCTCGGAATACTATCCCTACTACAAACGTCCCGTACACTGCGGGTTTCGCTAGGTAGTTTAGGATTTAGTTCGAGTTATAAATGTAAAGCTTTTTGTGCTACATCCTAGCGTGAACAGGGTGCCTGCAGCCTCGATCGAACTCGACCTCGTTGGGGTCTGTGTTTGCGGGGATTAGCAACAGCGCGCAGAAGGCAGAAGGTTCGATAGGGAGGAAGGATTACCAGTGTAACGGTCCCGGAGAGACTAGGTGGCTCCTGCAGCTGCACTGGCTTCGGCGTCGGGGAGACGGTGGTCCAGTTGCAACTCTAGTGTGGCTTCAGCGTCGGGAAAGATGATGAATCGGCTACAACTCGAGCGTGTCTGGTGTTTCGGAAGTTAACGTGCAGCGGCAAGGTCAGTAGTGAAATTTAATTAGGTTTAAAATTAGGTTAGATTAAGGTTTAATTAGTGAGGGTTAGCATTGGGCCGGCTGAAGGCAATTGGGCCAAAGGATTGGGCCTGCTCTTATATAAAATAATTGGCTGAACGAAGGGTCGTTATTCGTACGGAATCGGTATTATTTATTGTGTTAATATAAGTTATCCTTTATTTATTTTTATTTTATTTTAAAGATACGGAATTACTTCCGGTTACAACGTTTTCATCATTTTATGTGAATTAAGGTCACATAAAATGATAGAAATAAATTCGTTTTATTTTATTTTAATTTATGTATTTATTTATTTAAGATTGACGTATCGGAATTCGGTTAAATTCAGGTTTAACGGAGTTTCAAATTTCCGGTTATTACATCAGTGCTCTCTTAAAAGAAGTTTCGTCCCGAAACTTAGAATGTTCCTCTTAATCACACATTTCCTTTGGTATATTTTAGTTTTCTCGACATTTTTATTTTCTACCATGCAACTACTTAACCATCAAAACAGACAAGTATCACATAGAACAGAATCACTCAATCCCACATAAAAACCTGAAAGGTCAAACAACACAACATCCGAGTACTAACTCGTCGGTACAGGAGTAACCTCTAACCCCGCAAAGAACTCGGGATAGTTACGTCTAATACTCTCCTTAGTCTCCCAAGTGGCCTCATCAGCTCCTCTCCTAGACCACTGGATCCGCAGCATAGGTATCTCCTTGGACCGTAGACGTCTAGTACTGCGCTCCAAGACAGCTACTGGGTACTCTACAAAGGTGTGATCGGCCTCAACTGTCAGATCCTCATGGCTGATGATGTGTCTCGGATCTGGGATGTACTCTCTCAACTGAGATACATGAAAGACCGGATGGACACCCTCTAGTCTCGGCGGTAATGCTAATCTGTAGGCCACCTCTCTAACTCTCTCCAAGATCTCAAAAGGTCCGACATATCGGGGACTCAACTTCCCCTTAATGCCGAAACACCTGACTCCTCTCGTAGGTGACACTCTCAGCCACACCTGAGCACCCACTCTAAACTCCAAAGGTCGACGCCTTTTGTTGGCGTAGGACTTCTGACGACTCTGAGCTGCTAACATCCGCTCTCGGACTAGGGCAATCCGAGCGATGTCATCCTGTATCTGATCTGGAGCTACTCCATCAGCTCTGCTGGGCTCATCCCTATATAAAGGCGTACGACACCTCCGCCCGTACAAAGCCTCATAAGGAGCCATCCCAATAGACGCGTGCCAACTGTTATTATATGAAAACTCTACTAGTGGGAGATGATCTGGCCATACTTGTCCCCAATCTAGTACACACGCCCGAAGCATGTCCTCTAAGGTCTGAATGGTCCTCTCAGACTGTCCGTCTGTCTGTGGGTGGTAGGCGGTAGTAAAGTGGAGACTCCTCCCCAAAGCAGTATGTACCTGCTGCCAAAATCTTGAGGTAAAACGTCCATCTCTGTTAGAGACGATAGTCCTCGGTACTCCATGGAGTCTCACAATGTGTCTGGTGAACTCCTCAACTAGACGACTCACCGGCCACGTATTTGTTGGTAGACGGAAGCAGAGGCTTGTTTGTAGACGACTCACCGGCCACGTATTTGTTGGTAGACGATAGTCCTCGGTACTCCATGGGACTTACCTTTGTGTGAGGTAAGTCCCTTGGACTTACTTAGCTTCATTCCGCGTATTTGTTGGATTGTTTTGGCTTGTTTGTGTTGCTATCATATTTATAACGGATAATTGGAAATAGGATTCACCCTTTGATAACCTGAACTGGCCCAAGTGTATTATAACCGGGCGGTGACCACTTGTCTAGTTCTACAGGAGACTAGAATGTTCTCTTGCAACCCAGACCCGTAGGTAACGGATAGTACTGATCTATTCCTATTGGTAGACGGAAGCAGAGGCGAGTTTCGGGAGATTCTAGTGTGACAAAAGAAGTTGAATTAGTAATGGATAACCTTAATGAAAGATAATAAGCGGTTGATGTGTGAGCATACTATGTGTTTTCTGTACCTTATGTGTGTTTGTACCTTTACACTCTTGCTTATACCTAGAATGTTAGCTAACGGTTTATACCGTCGTTGTAGATGTTCCGCAGGTTCAGGATGCTGCTGATTGATCCGGATGGTGTGGTCAGCCGGGGTTCCCGTACATTATAGGACGGGATTGGGTTTTTGTTTCGTTTGTTGTTTCCCTTTTGTTTTGACCCGACTGTGGAGCTTTTGTGTTTTCTTCAATTTGAACCTTCGGTTTTATAATAAGTTTTGGTTTTCATTCGTTTGTGCCTTGTTGTAAGATCCGTTTGTTGTTGCTACTTTGAGGGTTGAGACTCATTGTGCGGTCCTAGCCCGTAGCGCTTCAAGTTCTCAGAACTTGGGGTGTTACATCCAAATGGTCCAAAACCCTAGTCGGGTTTCCCCTTGGAAGCCTCTTTCTTACCATCGGACGGACACCTTTGCCAAAGTGACATGGAACACCATAGCTAAGCCTTTGATACGTCGTAATGAACACGAAGTGTTCATCTTCCACTTTGAGTCCGAAGAAGACCTCAATAATATTCTCCGTAGTAGTCCATGGATAATCAGTGGAGCAACCTCCCTCTTGCTCAAACCTTGGAGCCATGGAATGACTCTCGACTACTCGAGCCTATCTTCTATTCATGTATGGGCTTCCCTCCACAACCTGGACTATCGTTTCTGGTCTACACACATGCTGGCCAAGATTGGCTCCGTTATTGGCATCCCTCTCCTTACCGATTCATGTTCTGCAAATCATGAATGTTTGGGTTTTGCTAAGATTCTGGTTGAAGTTCTAGCCTCAAAACCTTTGCTTTGTGAGATTAAGTTCATGGGACTAAATGGTGAAACTATCACTCAGAAAATATCTTACGACTAGCTTCCTGAACACTGTCCGAAGTACAAGGTCTTTGGACATAGATGCAAGAACGCTAACCACGTCATTAAGGCCAAAAGCTACCATGTTTCTAGGTCTTTTTGATCACCCCCAACCCCCTCCTCCAACCCAAACCCCATCCTTCCTACCCCAGCGGACTCTCTCCGTATCGCTAACCCTAATATCCCAACCCCCGTTCCACATGCTACATCCACCACGCACCAAACCTCAAAACCCTCTACCTCATTCATCTCAACACCCAAAATGAACTCTTCAAATCCCCCCATAGTTACTCCCCCTGAAAGTGCTCCTCTCATTCCTCTAAGTTCTTTCCCCGACCCCAGCAATGACAACTCTCTCTTACCAAACCCTCAAGCTCCTTACGATCAAAGCAACCATCCGTCTACCCACCACCTTCATCTCTCCCCTGGGGATAGTATCAAGGATGCTAGCCCATCTCACAAAACATCTCAATGAATTCCAACATAGGAGTGTGGAATGTGAAGGGTTTAAACCACCCAAACAAATAGAGAATGATTCGGGAATTGGTTAGCCGCCATAATCTCGATATTGGCTATCTTAGAAAATAAGCTCTCTATTATTATGATGAGAAAACTCTCTTCTCTCATACCTAGATGGACCCATACCTCAAACGTCTCTCCTGATCGAAAGTGTCGCATCTAGATTTGGTGGAATCCAAGTATCATACAACTCTCCCTCATCCTCTCTAACGATCAAATGATCCATTGCAACACCACTTCACCCGCTGCTGCATCTCCTAACACCACTTACCCTCCTCTTGCCTTCAACTGCTCTTTCATCTACACCCATAATCTCCATAATGGTCGATCTCCCCTATGGCACAACATTGCAACCATTCGCCAGCTTAACCGTAACACTCCATGGATCCTCATGGGTGACTTTAACACAACCCTCAACCCTGATGAGAAACTCTCCAATAGCACCACTAATATTACGCTCCCCTCCGATGAGCTTGCAAACTGCTTCTCATCTAACGATCTCTCAGATCATTGTTAGCATGAAATATGACTATATTTTAGGCACTTGCTTTAGTTGTTTTTCCCTCTTTTATCTGTACATAGATATGAGTTTGAAGCATTTGTGAGCTCATTCACCCACTTTGTCGATATAGAGATCTACACTAGCTTTGTTTTGTTTTTAGGTGAATAAAGGCTTGGATTGGAGCAAAATGTGGAAGGAAAGGAGTATTTGATCATGCTTGATGGCAAGGAAATGCTTTGGAGAAGCTAAGGAAGGAGCTTGAATAAAGAATATCACGAAACAAAGGCAAAAACAAAGAATTTTGGAATCCACGCCCTAAATTACGGTCGTGGATAAGAATTTGGAGAACCACGCCCTAAATTACGGCCGTGGATTTGGAAATTTGATCGTGGAAGTGAGTTTGGAGCACAACAGAAAGTTACACGGTCTAAACCACGGCCGTGGAACTTTGTTCATGACCGTGATTTCCATGATTTTGTGACGTGTTATATTTGCCACGTCAGCAACGTCATTGGACTTTCTCGTAACCCTATTTCGCCCTATAAAAAGGCTTAAGAAAGGAGTTTCGAGGACCTTCGCTTAGCCCCTCGTTAGAGCTTTGGAGACGGCAACCTTAGGGTTTCATTTCGACCTTGAGGATTGGAGATTCGTGAAGGACGTGATTTTGGAGATTGTGTATTTTTGGGATATTCTAGAGTTTTCATTGGACAACGGGTTGACATCCCGTTCTTTGTTGTTTCTCTAGATCATTGTGAGGATTTCTTATTCTATTTTTCTGAATTCATAAACATACTTCTTTTGTTATTTGAATTCGATATTGACTTTGAGTTGTTATTGAGTTTTCGAGGGTTTTTATCTTTCATTCTTCTTAATTTGATTTTTGATATCATGATGATGGTTATTGGCTAAAACCCTTTAGCAATTCTAAGGTGAAGGGTTGATATTTGTGGCTTAGATGATGATAGATCGATCGTAATTTGATTGGACCCTGAGAGTGTGAGAAACATCGTCGACACCCTAAACCACGGTCTGTTCTTGAGTTCCACGGCCGTGGAATCTCAAGATCCAGCCGTGTTTTTCTCTGTTTTACGACCTTTGCTTTTGCTTTGATCCAAAGTTAAAGATTAGCTTTAACCTAGCCTTGGCTTGCCTTTTCTAGGTAGTAGTGAGACTCAACATCCTCTATTTCGGTTTCGAGTGTCACAACCTTAACCGTTTTAGTTTATCTTTGATTCCTTGGGTTTGGGTATGGGTATTTGAGATTAATTCTTACCTTTAGATCATTTCTATACTGCAGCCTCAACAACCTTTATAGAAAGAGTCTTTGGGTTAGACATATAAGGTTTTGGAACTTCACCGTACAATAACCTTACATTAGTTATACCTTTGCAAGTCTCAACTCTGTCCTTATATCTATAGAATATCTTGAATCGATTGCCACAATTAGATAGCTGGATCTTTAGGGTTGCTGTTTTACCCAATATTTGCAAAGCTTTTATACATATTACTTGCTCGATTAATCGAAACTGAATTTGACTCCCCAATTCCCTGAGTTCGATACTCTGGAATACTTGCTTAACTACGCCAATCCGTACAATGAGGGTTCGTTTGCTTTTGTTTCAGTTTTATAATTAAAACTTATTTGCACGCACGTTTAGGGGCGAACAATCATGTCTTCTCGGGATGCAAATTTACATGGAATAACAAACAAATCGAGTCTCGAATCTGGAGCAAACTCGATAGAATTGTCACTAACCATTGTTGGGCCTATTCTTTCCCCAACTCTTCGGCATTTTTTGACAACCCTTTATGTCTAATCACCCCCCGGGTATTCTCTCTTTCGACGCAAAGCCTAAAGCTCCTCGACGTCAATTCTGCTTCAACAATGTATGGATTTCCCAAGAAGACTTCCTTTTTACTGTTGATAACTCCTGGTCCCTTCCTTCTGATCTTTCTCAAGATGATGCCATGCATTTTCTCACCCTAAAACTCAAAAGACTGAAAAGCTCCCTCAAAAAATTCCCTAGCCTCAAGCCTGAGAACCTTCAAGCAGATATTGACGCATTCAAAACCTCCCTCGCCACTACTCAATCAAATCTCCAATCTTCACCCCTTGACCCCATCCTCATGAATGCAGAACGAACCACCTCCCTAGTCCTAAACCGCTCAATGGACAATCTCCGAACCACCCTTACACAACTCTCGAAAGCCTCGTGGATTAAGTCTTGCGATCAATGTAACTCTTTCTTCTTCAAGAGTATCAAATCACGTAGGGCTTTTAATGAGATTAGAAGTATTGTGGACCCGGAGATCTCAACTGCTTGTCCCACTCTCAACCAGGAGAGAATGTTGGAAATCTTGGTGGATCACTTCTCTAAAATCCTAAACCAAGATTCACCCTTCAACCTTGCTAACTTGTTCCCGGATTGTCCTCTTCCCTCTATCTCTTTTGATGAGGCGACGATGCTCAGTCGCGAGGTCTCTCAAGCTGATATTAAGGGTGCTCTTCATAGCATTGGTGACTGCAAGGCCCCAAACCCGGATGGGTATAATGCCCTTTTCTATAAAGCCACTTGGAATATCCCTGGTAGTTTCCTCACCAATGCTATCTTGAAATTCTTCAGAACGGGGAGACTCTCTCATGGTCTTAACCACACGTCGCTATCCCTAAAGCTTAAAAGGACAATCCCAGCATGCCCTCAGACTTCGGGCCAATCTCTTGTTGAAACACCCCGTACAAGATCATAGCAAAGATCCTTCTTGAGAGGCTAAATGCTACCCTCCCTTTTGTTATCGAAACTATCAGGGCGCTTTTATTAAAGGCCAGTCAATCAAGCACAACATCCTTTTATGTCAAGATATTTTCAAGAGATATAACCAAAGATTCCTCTCCCCAAGAGCTGCTCTTAAAATCGATATATCAAAAGCATTTGATATGATTGATCATAGTTTCGTACTCAATTGCCTCTCCAGAATGGGCTATCCGAACCATTTCATCTATCTCATCAGAGCCTGCATTACCACTGCCTCCTTCTCCATAAACTTGAATGGATCTCTTTAGGGTTTCTTTAAAGGCTCTCGGGGTTTGAGGCAGAGATGCCCTCTTTCCCCTCCTTTATTTGTCCTGGCCATGGAAGTTCTATTCTCAATGCTTAAGATCAACACCTCCAATCCGGGCTTTAACCCCCATCCTAATTGTGGCTCACCTCGTCTAACCCATCTTTGTTTTGCAAATGACATTATGCTATTTTGTAGAGGTGATGTTCTTTCTATCAACATCCTGAAAAGAGCTCTCGATGCTTTTGGAAACTACTCTGGGCTTTTCACCAACTTAGCCAAGTCTTCTCTGATCACTGATGGCCTCTCTCCGCAAGAAAGAAACCCTCTGGCTATTTCCATTGGCATCCCTCAGGGATCCTTTCCCTTCACCTATCTCGGAATCCTAATTGGAAGCAAACGTCTTCGCCCAGTTGAGTGCGTACCTCTCATCAACAAGATTACTCAGAGAATCAATTCCTGGAGTGCTAGGAACCTATCCTACGATAGAAGAACCCATATAATCTCTTCCATTCTTTCTGCGTTACGGTACCACTAGTGTGCCATTCTGATTATCCCAAACTCTATTATGATCAAGATCCGTGGACTCCTCAAATCCTTCCTTTTGTCTAGAAAGTCGTCTAGCCCTCGTGCGCTCGTTGCTTGGAACATTGTATGCCTTCCTAAGAATGAGGGAGGTATTGGCTTCAAGGAGATTCTATCATGGAACAAAGCATGCCTATATAAACTCATTTTCGAGCTTGATTTGTCTAATCATTTCCAGAATCTTTGGGTGGATTGGATTAATGTTAATATTCTTAAAGACCACACCATTTGGACCTACGAGTACAACTACAAGCGCAACTAGATATGGTGTCAAATTCTCAAAATCCGAGATGAAATCCTCTCATCTACTAATGGCACAAGCTTCACCAACAACACCATCAAACCAAACGGTAAATTCTCAACTACAGCCGCATATAATCTCTACTGTAAGCCATCTTCACCCCAAACTCCATATGGTCTCAGCATCATTTGGAAAGGTTTGAATACTCCGAAGGCCAGCTTCATAACTTGGTTGATTAGTCATCTCCCTACCCTCTCCAATCTTCATAGCTGGAACATCACCCAAGACGATTCTTGTAAGATGTGAAACCTCCATGTGGAGAATGTGGACTACATCATCCACCATTGCAGCTATTTCTCACTTGTTCTTGATCTCATCTCAAAGTGGCTTAGAGTCCCTCCTCCCTGCCCCTAAATCCGTCACATCTGGGGCTGGCTCAGCTGAATGAAACCCAAGAAAAATGATCTTGCCGCTCAAGTCACCATCTCTACATCACTACCTACATCTACTTCATTTGGATATCTCGTAATGACTTCATTTTCAACCAAAGATTCACTCATTCTACCACTTGTGCTCACAACATCATCGGCACCATAAAAAGCTACATTATAAGTCACTGGAAAGATAGATCCCTTCAATCTCATTCTTGGGCCACGATACGAGGCATCCACCTTCACTAACCTCCTTTGTATCTTTTCTTTCCCTGTTTCCCTTTGCTTATCCTCTTTATGTTCTTGTTGCTCTAAAGCTAGTAACCTCTGTACATTATTTCTATAATAAAATCCATTTTCAAAAAAAAAACTCTAAAATAACTTTAAATAAAGAAGATTTGAGATGAATCGCATAAGCCGATCAACTTATTAAAAATTACCACCACAAGAAAAGAGTTTGAAATAAATAATAAAGTGAAACTCACAATACCACCACAAGAGAAGGCCACAAACTCACAAATTCAAAACACACAAGCAAAGCATATAAATTCGAGTGAGAAGATCGAAATATTGGATCGAATCTGATAGGAAGATTGAAAGAGAAGAAATTGCAAAGAGAAACACGGAAAATTAGTCAAAGCTCAAATAAACTTTCATAACTCTTTGTCTATCGGTCAAATAAATCAATTAAAACTTAAGGAAAATGGATTGATACAGTTAACGTCCCTTAACACAAGAATGAGCAAGTTAAACCCATTTACCCTGACCGGTCATGAAATGGATGAACTTTGAGCTATCTACATTACGATAACGTGTGTTGTGATGACAGGGTTTGTTTGAGTTTCATCTTGAAGTTTGTAATGGGAATATGAGTCCTTCACATAAAGATATATTCGGATCTTACTTGAGAATGTAAGGTTCAAGTATGAGGTATATAATACCATCCATTGTATCGTCTTTTTCCACAATCATTCTTATTCACCCCTTAGCTTTTCGGACATATTTGCATTGCTTATTGGAAGATTTTCTTCCCTTTTGTGTTTAGGAGATCAACTAGTGTGTTAATGATATTGTAGACAATCCAAGCGTTTTCGGAACTAAAATGGAGCTATCTATGAAATAATGACATCAACACACTAAGATTTTCTCTACGTTCAAGGAAGTTGAGGTTAGGAAAAAAATGATTGAGATTTGAGAGTAAAGAAAAATGAAGACCGCTCAATAAAAACTTATCAAGTCGAATGATTGATCCCTAGAGTCGGCCGATTTATCCCTTGAAGTCGGCCAATCTGGACTTACATTTCAACTACAAAGTTGTAAAGTTTTGAAATACCTTTGAAGGTACTGCTTATGGGTTTTCTAGTTCTGACCATAACAACAGGAAATTTAATGTTACTGAAGTGTTGCAATGTCGATTTTGTGTGGAGGTTGGCCGACCAGCATCCAATGATCGGCCGACTACTCCCAATTGAAAATTTTTCCATGAGTGAAGTCATATTGTTCTTTTCTAGAGAGATTGGCCGACTGGGCCCTACCGGTCGGCCGATCGGTCCCACAACGATTTGCTCTTCGACGTTATTTCACTTTTCCAGTTTTTATCTTTTAGTGTACAATTCTTTCTTTTTAGGTTAAAACATAGGGTTTGATAAATTTTATATCGTTATTCCTAAGAGAATTAGGATAGCCATCATCCCTAAAAGTAAGGATTTTCAACCGTTAGGTTTTTCATCAAATTTTCAGTTGAAAGTCTCATAAACGGGTCGAAGTTTGTAGCATCAATCAGCCGACCACCCAACACTGACCGGCCGACCGGTCTTTTTCTCTTCGATTAATAAAGGTTTGAATATGGTCACAATATGTCTTGCTAAATTCATTCGTTCTAGGGTCTAGAAAGTCTGACTATATTGATCTATGATATTGATGATCTATATCCCTTGGATGTTTATGTGTGAGAGTTATGGTAGTTTAGGGTTGTCCTTTGTAAAATACGAGAGTCGAGCAAGTATCTCTTTATTGCTATTTGTTCTTTCAAGTGTTGGTGGTAAAATGTGAGAGTCGAGTCACTCATACCATTAATATTCCACAAAATATGAGAGTTAAGCGGTATCGTCCCCACATAACATGATTTACATTCTATTATGGATTGACTATTATCAATTGAGATTATATACGTATGTTGTAGTGATCTTGATCTTAAAACTCTTTTATTATTGTTTGATGCATCCAAAACTTAGTTACTTTTGAAGTTACCGAATCTGATCAAGCAATGAACAACTATTCCCTCTCCCTTATTGTTACGATATTTGTCCCAAATTTTGTAAACTAGTCGGCCGGCTAGTCTCTACCAATAGTCATACCAATTCATTTATTCCCGTCTTCATGATTTCTAATTACGTCTTTCGCCTTTGTGTTTTGATCAGCTAACTAGTCGTCACCAATCGGCCGACCGATCTTTTATCTTTCATTTATGTTTTTGTTTATTTCATTTTTGGTTTCATTATTAATTTGCCAAATTATTTTGTTATTTTCCTTAAGATCCCTCTTGACCCTATTACTACAATTGGATCTTGTAAGTATTTGCGAGATCCGAGGCTCACGCTTCAACCCTCGCCACCCTCCCTTTAGCTTTTATTTGTTTAGGCTTTACGATTAATCATTCAAATCACATGTCCAATTTTCATGTCTTTGATCTTGAATCATATACTACAAATGAGTCTTGTAGCTATTATTTACGAGATTTAAGACACTTGTTTCATCCCACGTCACAAATCACGACTTACTATTAAAAAAAAGTAAAAGAATTTACGAAGAGAATCTGTGACTAAATAATGAAAGAACGGTTGTTTAAAACTATTTTTATTTATATCTAGCCACAAAAGTAACCCGCAAGTTCAATCTACGGTTCATTATGTATAACTCATTGTTTGATATGACATTTTTTTACACACCAATCAAACTTCATGTTCTCGTAAATAAGTTTTATTTGTTCCTAATCTCACAAATATTTTCTTATTATTCTAGAAGAAGAAAAAAAAACATAAACGGTGTCAACAATTGATCCCGAAAGACTATTTAGTCTATATTTACGGTTTTCATGACAAAACTACGAGGAGTGATACACTATTGACATATGGAAGATGTGTAGCGTGACTTGAGGCATGTGCGGTTTCCATGACAAACTTATGAGGAGTGATACACTATTGGCACATGGAAGATGCGAAGGGTGACTTGAGGCATGTAAGGTTTCCATGACAAACCTACGAGGAAGGGTAGTTAGACTTACGTTGGCATGAGATGAAGGTCCTAAGAAGATGATCCTGGAAACGGATTCTCAACTTGTAACGATACTCCTAGGGAAAAACATCTCACGGTGTCATCCCCTATCCAGCTGGGTACATCGGTGACAAGGCTTTATTAGAAGAAACTAGGATATCAAAATTTGACATGCCTTCACGAGTAGTGGATATATAGCTAAATTGTCTTTCAATTGCTTAATTGGGAGGTATATGTTGATCAACTCTCTCAAAGCTATAATCCCCGTTTGATGACTATTTAGAGTGTGTTTGATAAGAGATGAAGGTTGTAGAAGAGATTATTGAAATGACTTAGGGCCTGTTTACTTGTAGATTGATTTATTTTCGGGTTTATAAACTAAATGAGTTTATATGGGTTTATAGTTTATTTTTGGGGTTTGTTTTACTTCAAAAACCACTCATGCTCCTAAAAAACTTGAACAATAATGATAGAATACCCAGGGATCAGGGGCGGCCCTTGGGGGGGCAAGGTAGGGCGGCCGCCCCCCCTCCAAAAAAAAAAATTTTTTTTTTTTTTTGAAAAAAGTCGTTTTAAAATGAGTTGTGGCTTCTCTCGTTTATAAAAATTTTTTCTACGATTTATTTTTTTTAAATATCACTATTCTTGTGTTATATTTAATTGTTTTTTTGGATCTTTCGTCGAAGTGAACGAAACTTCATAAGTATTTCCCGTTTTAGACTCAGAGTGAAATAATTCACCAAAATGCACGAGATTTGTTGTTTGGATTAGAAGTGCGGTCTTAGACCACACTCTTATTTGTAAAAAGAGTTGTCGAGGACAACGTTTTAATATCTGAAATAAAAATAATAAAAACACAAATAGAGGTGTGGTCCTATACCGCGGCTATAGTGTAAGTTTTTGGAAAAAAAAAAAACTAAAGAGGCGCGGTTATAGACCGCGCCTATAGGACAACTTTTTTTTTTTAAATATATAGGTG
>BSUD01000005.1:131532132-131627023 GCA_033239045.1 Fagopyrum esculentum | reverse complement strand
TATTTGTGTAATATTTCGTTAAATATATTACCATGTTAATTTTATTTATTTTCTCTCTTCTAAAATCATATATATATATATATATATATATAATAAAAATTTGTATTATTTATTGTATATGATGTACAACTAAGCAAATATTATATTTTATTTATGGATTAAAAAGTTGAGTTACTACTTTTTTATAACTTTTTTTTAGAATCAAAAGTGTGAAAAAATTATTTGAAATAAAATAAACAACTACATGATCTGCAAAGACTGCAATGCACTAAATTTCCAATTAAAAGATAATTTTTAATTTAATTTTTTTGTTGTAACTAGTAAGATTGTATTACGTTTTAAATTAAAACTAGTGTATAACCCGCACTTTGTGCGGGTATCTTTATAATATTAGTTGCACGAATTTAAGATATATTTATGAAATTTTATAATAATGATTCGGATTTGATTATTCTCAAAACAAAAAAATAGTCACAAATAAAGAACTTCTTATTGTTCTACACTTCATAAATTTAATCGTTATACAATGCACAATTTTTTTAAAAAAATTACAATTCACAACTCCGTTATAGACTTATAACTAAATTACTTTAATATATAGTAATTATCTAAATGGAACCCGAAATATGATTTTGTAAAAAAGAAGAATTTAAAACGAAATGTGTGATAAATAATAAATTAAAAATTGAAAGTTTTTTTTAAATAAATATACAAAAAGTTGAAATAAAGTTTAAAAATACAAACAGAAGTAAAAACAAATTATTGGATGAACGAAATTTAAAATTTGGAACTTTATTCTTGTAACGACCGACGTAATATAAAAAGAATACCCGTATTTTTTGATTAAAAAACATGATAGGAAAACAAAATACTTAGATAAAAAAGAATACCCGTAGAATAATATTTTTATTTAAAAAACATACATTTTCAATAAATCATTTATATTTAAAAAATCAAAATCTGAAAATTTGTAAATTAAAAAACATTTTATAGATGACGATAAAAAATTTTATAATACAAAATTAAACAAAATCTCATACAATAACGGATAAATTAGTAATAATTTAGACAATTATAAACGCTTTTCAAGTTCTTAAAGTATCAACCTTACTTGATAATCGACGTGGGATAACAAATTCGCTGAAAACAGTAAGTAAACGACCAATAAAAAAGTAGGTCAAAGATCCATAAAACATATATTAATCCGTTATGAATAAAAATTATAGCTTAACTTAGCTAAAGACCCAAAAAAATGTATCATTTGTTTAATCTTCAATATCCGTTATTAACCTCTATTTATACAAGTTTTCAAACCATCACTTTAGTAGGTCAACGACCCATATAACGACGGATATTAATTTATGAATAAAAGTTATACTTAAAATTAGCCAAAAATCGCTGAAAATACTTAGCGATCCCCAAAACAGTAGGCCAACGACCCACAAAACAGTAGGCCGGCCAACGACTCACAAAACAGATATTAATCCGTTATGAATAAAAATTATACTTAACTTAACCAAAAGGCCAAGAAATGTGTGATTTGTTTAATCTTCAAACCCTCTATTTATACAAGTTATCAAATTGTCACACTTACTTATAATCGATGTGGGATAGGGAATTCTGTAAAATTTTTAACGTAAATAGATTGAACTTATAATCCTTCAAAAATAAATTAAAAAAAATAAAAATCTTCCCAATAAATAAATTACTTAAATTTCGACGGCTTAAAAATAAAAGAAATACGTAAACCAAATTATTTTTAAAAAATTTTTTAGGAGATCTTGTTAGTCAATTTTACAAAATTTTGTTTTATTTTTGGATTAGTAAAAAAGATTTTATGGTTTAATAAGTTAATTAAAAAAAGATCTAACCCTACAAATTTTGTGAGAATGACACGTCAGCATTAGTGTAGTCTAGTTTAGTGCCCGCACCTTGTGCGGGTTTGCCTAAATAAAAAATATTATATTTTCACTTCCATGCATCATTTATTTGATATTAATCTATTAAAAAATTATTTTTTATTAATTAATATGAAAACATGAGGATTAATTATATTTTTTAATAAATAAAAGAAAATAATTAAAAATCTACTACAAATATTATTGTTCGAGTATTATATTTATATCTCAATATATTATCACTTTTGCTTTATTTTTTAAATTTAAAAATGTGTCAAATCTTGTTAGAAGATTTGCGTGAAAATTTTTCAACAAAATCGAATTATAATATATCAGTTTGTTAATTTTGATTGGTAGATAAGTAGATTTATTTATTTTTTTAATTTTTTTTTTTTAATTTTAACAAAATTGACGTGGCATGATGACTGTTTACAAATTATAATAAATTTTTTTTTTATATAATAATTAATGACAAATCTGTAAATACATTGTGGCAAATCTGTAAATAAATTGGAAAAATGCTGACGTGGAAAGCCTTAGAGGTTGACATGTGGACAAAATGGGTGCTGCTTTAGTAATATATATAGATGTCTACTTAAAATGGTAAAAAAAAAATTGAAACTTTAAAGCCTTAATAAATATTATTAAAACTTCTCCCAAAAGATTCAAATATTAATCAACTTATAATATAGAAATTGAAGATAAAATGGAAAAAAAATATTTTTTTTAGCCTGTAAGTTCATATCAATTAAATTAGTAAGAAATAGAAAATGAAAACTTTTTATATATGGGTAAAATTTTAACATATCCTTACTACAAAGTTTAAATTCTCCCTTTAAATAATATTTTGTTTTCAGTTTGCTTTTATTTTGTCATTTGTTTCTTATACCCTTATTGTTCGAGGATAATCACATCTCTACCATATTTCTTTTAATTTTGTTTTACATGTGTTTCATTTTCAATTACATTTGCCATACATGTTACTCTACTTGAAGATGCTCTTTATGGCTTTCTCCCACAGCCGCTTAGCCCCGGGTTTTGTTTTTGTTTCACTTCGATTAAAGGTTTTTTTTAGGGTTTTTTTCCCCTCCTATCACATTCACCAGCCACTCATCCGTCTAGAGCCGCCATTTCTTCTCCACTGCCTTCTCTAGTCAAATTTGCATCCTCTTTGGCTTCGATGACTCTCCGACTTCCGTTGGGTGGATCAAATCCTTCTCCGTTGCTAATGATACCGAGTTCAGGTTCTTTCTCCCCTCTCCCTCTAATTGTTTGAACAAATCGCCGTTTCTAGTCTCTCTTCTTCAAGGGATTCGGGGAAAAGGATTTGCGTGAGCATTGATCACCGACTACAATGATGGTGGACAGCTGAATACCTTCGATTTGTTGATATTTGTAATTTGTTTACTCCATCCTTCATTCCTCTCAATTTCTTTTCTCATGTTCTCTACAAAATTTTTGCTCTCAAACTGTTAAAAAGGGATTTCATTTCCAATTTTTGCTCTCCGTAGTAACGAGTGGAAGATATGCTTTGAAGATTTCGGATATATTTGATGTATGTTTTTTTTTACTTTTCCCAAGTCCATGATTTTCATGCATTCAACAAATGTGTTAACATTCGATTTCAAAATGAAGTATAATCAAAACATATATACATGAAAATCTTACTTAAAATATATCCAAGTGTTCATACTTATGATTGATTCAATTTAAGATCATATCCATGAAATTGTTTTCCTTTGTTTGAACATGTAAAATAAATCAAACAAAAGTCTTATCATTCGATTTTAAGTTTTTCAACACAAAGTATAATCGAAACAAACACACTTCATTCATTTATTTCAACAATAGTATCATTACAAATCATATATCGCCGAAGCCTACACATACTTAAGATATATCCTAAAACCATTTCTCCTTCGAGAATATTTGTTCCGGTTGTACTTTGTCGAACAAGTTCAACTTTTTCCAAAAGAGTGCATGAGGTTCTAGTTTCATTAGAGACATCCATCAATTAACAACCACATCATAAGGATTTTAAAGTCATTCTATGAAGACGAAAACTCCTGAATGATTGTTCCCACCAAAATTGATTCATCAAATCACTTGTTGAACTTCATCATACAACCCAAGATCTCTTTGATCTCAAAGAATTGACTTTCCATTGAAAGAGTCTCTTCTATCTTGTACTTATAGAACATCATATCATGTATCATTCCATATTACTCCATTTCAAGCAAATCCCATAATTCCTTTGTAGAATCAACATCTTTGTAAATGTCAATCAAGTATGATGTCATACCCCTAAGGATTATAGCGCGGCAAAAAGCATTATCAACCGACCATGTATTGGCTTGACATACATCCATTGTATCTTCTTTCTTGAATAACCCCTCAGGCTTGTGTTCCCATAGAACATAGTCCAACTTGAGAGCGAAAAGAATTTGCAACATTTTTCTTTGCCATATTCAAAAGGACATCCTCTCAAACCCTTCCAATTTCTTAGAAGGCAGTAAATGCTTGGTAACCATTTCCGTCATCCTTTTCTTAACACAATCAAGTTAACAAAATAATATCAAAATGCCATGCAACAATATAACGAATATGTATATATAACGGAATATACTTAGAAGATTGTTGGAGTTTCAGTGTATGAATTAACATGAAAGAGAAAAAAATCATAGGCATACAACAATTCAATTACTTATGGCTCGTAATCTCACGATGGTGAGTATACAAAGCCTTGGTTATTTAGGTGACGAGATTATTATACATGTCATGGCCCGTAGTCTTGATCAATGAGTAGACACGGCGTTAATAAACATAAGATTAATGTAATCCTAATCAAAAGATTATTTAACCACGGGAAAGTAATCTCCGAATGAAGTAAACGTTTGTTCTCATATTAAAACAAGTTCAATTGCAACAACCGAATAACATATAGAGGCATACGTCTAATGTTTCAAATTGACTTGGATTATTAATTGAATCATTCACAGTGATTTTACTTCTACATATATGCGTCCCGTATAGTATTACCACAAACATCTTAGTGGGATAAGAAAACGACTTTACAAATGAATCAAGTATAGAACTTACTTCCTTACGTATGGAGGAAAGTCTTTTGAAAAGAATCTTGGTCAAGCAAGACTCTAAGAGAAGTTACCTATTCTCTCGTCAATAGAAGAAAACTTTTAAGTTCTTCCAAGTTCACAAGATCCGGCCTTTAATCATATTCAATGTCAAATACAATGGAATTATAGGCACAATGACTTGGAAATGATATGAAGAACACATGCAAATGCCTCTCCTTTTTATTGGCAATGGGAGGCACATTTTTTGGGAGAACAACCACCATCAAAGCGATTGAGAGCGGTTACAAGCGGCTGAGAGAAGTTAAGGTTTTCTTAACCGCTTTTGGCTCAAGCTCAAGACCCAAGTCTAATTCAACTGGGTCATCAAGAAGCCCAAATAAAAGCTAGCTTTTTTGGCCCAACTTTTTCTTCACAAATGAGCTTTACTTAACTCATTATAGATAGGTGAAGCTCCAAGGTCCGCAAATACTCATGGGCTTAGTTCAAATTAGCTTAACTCACCAAGCAGCTCACTTGTTAGCTTCTTGCAGTTAAATGAAAATTTGTACGTGAATTCTTCTCAAACTTTAACAAAATATACTTAAGGTAATTCTAAGCTCATTGGAAGCTTGAACTTCGAGAACCGAGATTAAGAAACCGCTTGCTTCGTTGTTCACAAATTACACCGTAATCGCACTAGGCATGAGCTACGATGAGCCTTGCTGAGCTACCGGGAGATGACGCAAGTTGAGCCGAGACATTCCAAGGCTTCTCCTAATTTTTGCCGAGCTAAGACAAGCTCAAACATTCAAGGTCCAACTGTAGTGAGCTACTCTAAGTTCAAGCGGAGTTAGCATAAGTTGCGGCAAACTTGGGTAAGGTACGTCTTGCAATGACTAACCATGTCCAACTATATTGAGCACCGGCATTGTCATTTTTAGGCTTTGCCTAGACTAAGTCAAGATGTTTGACCTAAATGAGCTCACACAAGCTGTGTTGAGCTTCGTCAGAGTATGCCCGAGGCAAGCCACACTTGACTAGGCCTAGTCACTTGGCTCTACATTTGCTTCTTTTCAATTCCATTTCATTCTCAGTTGTCTCGACTCTCTATTGTCTCCGTCACTTGGCCTTGCTCACGCAACCCTAGCTATCATGACACACATGTGAGCTTCGACATGCACTTGGTCTCGACAACTAACTCGAAACATAGGGACTTGACGCCAAATTACCAACAAACATGTATGTTTCGATGCTATCAGGTATCAAAACTAATCAAATTCTACTTCAATTACTTCAAACCAGAAGGAATGGTTCCAAAAAAAATTCACGAAAAAGGGTATACGTATGAACTATATTCGTTTTCATTCCCTTTCCGTTTCCGGAGTTAAAATCAAACCGGCCCCTTAGTCAACATAATAAAATTTGAGAGCATACTTACTCTACATGATAAAAAGCATTATAAACTCATTAGTTTCGGTAATTTTTTTTTTCCCTAAAATTATTAAAAAAATATCACGAATTTACTAAAGTGCATATTTTGTAAGATATAAGTATATAACGGTTATAGTTAGTCATTTATATGGGTAAATTTTAATATTAGCTCGAAGTTATTAGTTTTTTAAAGTAAATTTATCAAAAATTACATCAATTAATTTAATAAAATCAGAAGCTACTTGTGTTAGTTAAAAAAATCGAATAGAAAAAATAGTGATCAAAATCAGTTTAATATATGGGTAACTTTGAAAATTAACTCAATAACATTAAATTTTATCATAAATTTATCAAATTAGATTTTTATTAAGTAATTTAACAAAATTATAAACTACTTTAATTAGTTAAACCAGTGAAATATTAGAAGGAAAAAAATTGTTGGTAAATTAGTTTTAATTATCTCTTACTTTATTAAGGTTATTAGACATAGTTATGAAAATCAATCAAGAGAAATAAGTAAAGTACTACGTTTAAAACTGATTTGCGTAAAAAAGAAAACTTTCATAGGAAATCTGTTGTAACTCATGCATGATTTTGAATATAAACGAAGAAGAATCGGTTTGTTATTTTGAGCAACGATCATCAATACATTAGCGAACTCTATTTGCGGCAATTGTTTTCCGCCATTGATACGAGTAACAGAAATGAGGTGTCCCAAATTAATCTCCTCGTTTTAGAAAAGTATCTGGATCAATATATTCAAGCAATCTCCATTTTCATAATTGCCTTCCTCCCTAACCTTCAATTCAGTTCTCGAAACATAATCTCTCTTTCTTATTCCCCTCCAATCCAAGTAAATAAATAAATAAAATCTCCCCGGCTATGGCGTTGAGGATGACCCATCAGCTCGGCGCACTCTCCGGCACGCCGGTAATCGACTCCGGCAACACAAGCACAAGAGAATCAACGGCCTCGGTGAGTGCCTCAGCCGTATGGAAATCTCCACCAGTGACACCATGCCGGTCTCCGTCGCCTGTCGGACGATGCCGATCGCCGTCTCCAGTGATGGGATGTCGCTCGCCTTCCCCCGTATTCCGGTGTCGGTCACCGTCGCCGGTGATGGGAGGGATTAGAGCTGATTTGTCGGTGGCCTGTCAGGCGTTCGGAGCGGAGAATCAGGAGGGGGATCATGAAAAGGAGCCTGGTGTGCCGGTGTTTGTTATGATGCCGTTAGATAGTGTCACCATGGGGCATGGGGTTAACAGGAAGAGGGCCATGGAGACGAGCTTGCAGGCGTTGAAGAGTGCCGGCGTCGAGGGGATTATGATGGATGTTTGGTGGGGTTTGGTTGAGGGAGAGAATCCCGGGGAGTATAATTGGGGCGGTTACTCCGATCTCATCGAGATGGCACATAAGATCGGACTTAAAGTTCAGGCTGTCATGTCTTTCCACCAGTGTGGCGGTAACGTCGGCGATTCCGTCAGGTGCGTAGAGAAAACTCTTTATAAAATTTATGTTTTGTTTGGGTGATTTGTCGGAGATAATAAGGTGGGTTGGTTGTTTTTATGCGTTGAATTTGAGACTAATGCGCATTTGCGCTTGTATCAAACTTTGACATTTTTATTCATGTAATAAAACCTGGTAGTGGTTTTTGAACCTCTATTATGACAATGATCTCTCATTGGAACCTAACGAGTTTATTTGATTTGATTGCTTCCGTTGTAGTATTCCGTTGCCCAAATGGGTAGTAGAAGAGATCGACAACGACCCAGATTTGGCTTACACCGATCAGTGGGGGAGGAGGAACTACGAGTATGTCTCCCTCGGCTGCGACAACATGTCTGTACTCAAGGGCCGGACTCCGGTTGAGTGCTACACTGATTTCATGGCGGCTTTCCGAGATAACTTCAAACACCTCCTCGGTGATACCATTGTGGTAAACTCATTC
Organism: Fagopyrum esculentum; assembly: GCA_033239045.1. Classification (NCBI taxonomy): domain Eukaryota; kingdom Viridiplantae; phylum Streptophyta; class Magnoliopsida; order Caryophyllales; family Polygonaceae; genus Fagopyrum; species Fagopyrum esculentum. The sequence goes on along the minus strand of BSUD01000005.1, from coordinate 131,618,672 downwards.
TCGTAGCCATACTTTCTCTCTTAGAGCCCATTTTGATTCGTTTTTTTAGTGTATTGAAAGAGATCTTTTAAGACTCTAAAGTAAATTAACATTAACATTTCTCTTTCCTTAACCGTTTTCATTCCATCACTGCAACCAAAAACCGATACTTAATCTAAAATTTATCTAGCAAGACTAGACATTGTTACATTCTTTGTGCAGGAAATTCAAGTAGGAATGGGACCGGCCGGAGAACTAAGATACCCATCGTACCCGGAGGCCGAGGGAACATGGAAGTTTCCAGGAATTGGGGCCTTCCAGTGTTATGATAAGGTATCTATATATATACAGAAGCTCTGATTCAAAATGTAAACTATTTCATACTGATTCAAAGCAATGATCAAACACTGATCTTTTGTAACCTCTCATTGTAGTACATGCTAAAAAGCTTAAAATCAGCGGCGGAAGAGGCAGGGAATCCGAGATGGGGAAACACAGGGCCCACAGACGCCGGGGGATACAACAACTGGCCGGAAGACACCGACTTCTTCCGCAATGACGGCGGTGGATGGGATTCAGAATACGGTAAATTCTTCTTGAATTGGTACTCCAGTATGCTCTTAGGTCACGGTGACCGCATTCTTTCCTCCGTTACCGACGTCTTCAAGAACACAGGTGAATGTTGCATTAGAATTGCAAGTATCTTTTGAGCGAAGGTGAAGTTCTTGATTCGTATATGAATATATACAATAGGTCCGAAGATCTCAGTGAAGGTAGCGGGCATCCATTGGCACTACGGCACGCGGTCACACGCACCGGAGCTAACAGCTGGCTACTACAACACCCGTAACCACGACGGCTACCGTCCAATCGCCAATATGCTAGCACGTCACAACGCGATCTTCAACTTCACGTGCATCGAGATGCGCGACCACGAGCAGCCACAAGATGCGCAGTGCATGCCGGTGGAGCTAGTCCGACAAGTGGCACTGGCTACGCAGTACGAGGGGGTCCACTTAGCCGGGGAAAACGCCTTGCCCCGTTACGACGACTACGCCCATGACCAAATCTTGACGGCTTCGTCCCTCGACGTGGACGAGCGCTCGGGCGAGAGGGAGATGTGCGCTTTTACGTACCTTAGGATGAACCCGGACCTCTTCCAGCCCGATAACTGGAGGAAGTTTGTCGGGTTTGTGAAACGGATGAAGGAGGGGAAGAACCCGAGCCGATGCCGGGAGGAGGTCGAGAGGGAGGCCGAGCATTTCGTGCATGTTACGCAACCATTGGTGCAGGAGGCTGCCCATGCTCTAAGGCACTAGAGATTGCAAGTCATGTCTTGAGTTGTAGTTTCTGATCTTGGCGTGGAAGTGTAAAAGTGAGATGCTGATTTTGGGGCCTCCTCATTTTGTGAAAAGAGGTTCGTATATGGTTTTGTATTGTAAGTATCTATATATATGTAAGAGGGATGTACATTAAACAAGTAACATCTATATGAGAAAAGTCATTATGTATTACACCAACATAATTCAATGTGTATGATGTGATTTTTTTATAAATTAAACGGTATTCGATTACGATTGTGGTTTGTCTCAACAATGGGTAATGGAGCGGAAATAGTACTAATACTTATTTGTCCGGGTTTATTTTCTTGAGTTTGGAAATTAAGGGGATTAGCTAAAAGAGAACAAGTATATACTATGATGTTTCAAAAAAAATCATGGAAAGTTCATCCCATCGAGAACATCATTGTAGACAACGTTTAAAAACGTCATTAAAGGTCTTTCACGGTGTTTCTCAAACGCCATAGAAGACCTTATATGTACTAGTGTGCGATTCTTGCATTAGGCGACACTTTATAGCTTCGAACCAAGTCTAAAAGATAGTACAACGTGCCTCATTCGAGGTTCCATCAAACGCTTTAATCTTGATCCGATGATCATCCCAAAGACCGAGAAACTTGCACGCAATTTGTGTGAAGCAAGGGATATGTGATCTTTCACTTGGCTTGATGGCGATTTCATAGAGTTCTTTTAGAATGAAGAAGGGCATATGGTTCTCTAGCAACAACTGTGTTTCACAAAACCTCATTTATGGTGACTTGCCCTATTAATTTGTCGTTTTTCGAACGAAATGTAAAAAATAGTTGTTGAAGATCTCGATGATGAAGACACTATGAATGAGAACCATCCACGTGAACTCGTCGCTTAAGAGCTCAATGTGCTCTGCGTAAGACTCGCGAATGTCGTCTTGTCTCTTCTATGAGCTTTAGGCGGATGTTGAGGTTTGTCGGGGGTGCGGTGGAGGAAGGAATTGAGATACTTGAGTTTGTAAGATTCGATTTAACATAACCTTTTCTCTTTATGGTGATAAGGGCCAATTGACACAACTATTGGTGTGCATCCATCTTCATTTGCTTCACGCAATAGCTTCGGAACTCTATAGATGCAACACTTGGATAGAAACCGATGTGAAGTATTGTCTAACTCTAGTTGGATGGATTCAAGTAATGTATTCCTAGAAAACAAACCAAGACTCCTAATTTTCGATCATATCACAACGTACTATGTTACATATGAGATGAGCAATGATTCGAATGTAAATGAGTTGACCATATCGTTGGTCTCGAATAACAACTCTAAAAAGAGGTTATTGATATTCGTACCACAGTGAACATGCTATTCATACCGCTTGTACGACTACGCGTTGCGTAGTCGTAGTTAACGTTTTTTTCCCGTTTTTTATAAATTTTTTTTTAAAAAAAAAAATAAAAAAACTTGAGCGTTGACGCTCAAATCCAATTTTTTTTTCAACGTAGTTTTCACACTTTACATCGAAAAACACCGGAATTTTAACAAGATTTACGATTTGAGCAGGCACCAGGAGCCGGCGCTCAAATAAATAATTATTTTTTTAAAAAAAAAGCGCTTACGCCTCGCATGCTAGACGCGTAGCTCAGATTGATCTTAACGCTACGCGTACGCAATGCGTAGGCGTAAATATGATATGTATAGCATGGAACGGGTGGTACGAATAGCAATCTTGCTAAAAAGACTAGATAAGCGGGTCTTCATTAAAATTTCGATATGAGTTTGTTGGACTTAGTTTTAGAAAAGGTCGCTTTTGACCTTGTTCAAATAACTTGAGTTAGAGTACGTAATAACTCGGTTCTAAAAACACGAACATATCATGTGGTCTGACTCGGTTCTAAAGTCAACTTCCATTTGGTTTAGGGTTCCGAGAATGTCAACCCAGCAAGCAAGTGCATCGTTCAATATAATTGAGTAATTTCTTGTGCAATGACATATTACTATATTAGTACCGACGAGTATTAGTGACATCTTTTTTTTTTTGGAATTTTATTGAATATAATGAAAAAGGATTTTGGTAGACAGACAAGTCTAACAACGGAAGTCGTAGAAAAATAGAGGTAGAAAGTGTTAAAAATGAGCATATGCAGCACACATATCGGTCCGAGGGAGAAATGAAGGAAGTCGGAGCATAGAGGGAGAAAGTGCCCAGGAAACTCCGATGTAACCATTGTGAAAAGCTTTCCTTGAAAGTAAAAATGTTTTTTTTGTCGATGATTTGATTAAACTACAACATGTGCTAAATGAATGACGCGACTTCACGAAAATGTGACATGTGATGGATGAATGACATAATTGTACGGTATTTTTTAAGTTTATTTATGGTCTACATTAGTATACTTAGGTGAGTGAGAGAATGAAAGTAGTTATAAATGAACTTATCAAATCAAGGGTTACAGTGAAGTAGGAAATCGTATTCGTTTATTCGCAAAGTTAACAGTTAATAATCGGCATGGATTTTAATTGTATTTCGTAAACATACCCAATCATAAAGATTTGCGACACAATATTTTTCCGGATATATATATATATATATATATATATATATATATATATATATATATATATATATATATATATATATATATATATATATATATATATATATATATATATATATACCTTAGTGAATTCGAGGGCTTCAACAACACTGACGACAATCAGCGCCTTTCTAGTCCCCACTGCGCCGTCAACCAAGAGGTGACAACGAGCATACATGAGCCGACAACGTTGAACATAAAGCTATACAAAGCCACTGTATTTTCTTTCACATACATGTTACGATATTACATTATTAGAGCATAGTCTTGAAACTCCAAATACACAAAAACAACAAATATACAACAAAAACACCCAATATACACAATTTACATATATTTATTTCTTGTTCAATCTAAAACAATCCATCAATCTGTTTCTTGAATCCATAACCTCAGAAAACAAGCAATTCACTCCCTCCACTGATTCTTCCAGCTTCATTTGAAATCTCTCTAATTTCAACTGCAATTCTTTTAAATCCTCTCCTCTCAGATTCCCATTCATCATCTCCTTCACCTCTTTAACCTCCTTCAAAACCCCTTTCTTCTCCATTAACTCCCCATAAACCCTAGAATCAACACCAGTAAACAAAGGAACCTCATCATCACCCATTTCCACTTTACTGTCTGAATCCAATCCAGACAGAATCATCCTGCAAACAAACAAGACCGCAGCTTTCATTTCCACCATAGCTTGCAATACAATCGCTTGCTTCCCATGATACCCTTTTCCTTCCCCAATTAGGGTTTCACGATTCCCCCAATTTCTAAACTTACCCACTTTCTTCGGGACTTCTAGAACTTTCCCATCAGAAGGTGCGGAAAGGGCATGGGCAAGCGAAAGTCTAACACTTTGAAGATGAGAAAGTGAAGAGCTAATGGAATTGAAGAGATCAAGAAGGATTAACGTGTAATTAAAATACTCATCTGCTAAATCCGATTCCCAATTGCTCATAGGACAATCCAAATCTTCAATCAGCTTCTCAAACCACTTGTTTAATCCATGTAGCAGCTTCAAACTCTTTTCAACCCATGTAAACCCGAATTCTTCCTTCGATTCTGCGATCAATCCTTGCAATCCATCACACACTTGGCTACGAAAAAGCCCTAATTCATCATCCTCTGCCTTGTGGCGATGGAGAAGATGATCCAGCTTGAATTGGAGCCTTCTATGGGCGTGTAATTTACGTGGTATCAACACAATCATGAGAGACTAAACTAATTTTGTGATTGATTTCGATTATAAAGATCAAGGAAATGAAGTTGTGTTTATATACAAAAGCTGCAAACTTGCTTCCTATGAAAGATGCTTGACAGAGGTTCTTGTATGAAGGATTCCAATTGGGTCGAATCAAGTTGGACATATTATATTCCCAACTCGCTTTCGGTGACTGCGGTCAAATGATCTTATCACGTTAAGTAATGGGTCCGAAGAGACCACACGGTTGTGAAGAATTTTGGCAAAAAGAAATACAATTGAAAGTGGATCTTCAAATGGGTATCAAATAGGAAGGTGGTTTAAGTATCTGTTGGCGTGTAATGCTAGATGTCTGTTCATTTGAGTTACCATTATATGATTATATGTGATGCATTGCCTATAAATTAATTGAGTTTGTCTTTCAAATGCAAGCCATCTCTTATCTTACATATTTTATTGAAAATCATGCTCATAATTGTTTCCAAAATAGACAAAAATCAGGAAAAATAGGAACACTTTGTGTCAAGTTTAGAATAGAATGCGGTTTAGATTCTCAGTAAAACGTCATCCGGATGGATCTGTGCCAGGAAATGAGAATGCGTTGTACTAAACATCTCACGATCCCAACATCTATGGTCTTTTTTGTCTTTTTTTTATTTATTAAAGGAGTTATTGTATCATCCGCGCATCTAGCTGCGCTTATCATATATTAAAAATATGGTTAAGTGATCGGCAATCGAGGATAGCCCGACCCTTACATCAACAGATGAAGGTTCACTATACCCTTTGGATGGTCAAAAAATACACTTAAACCAGAAGGCAAGTCATTCGAAAAACTAGCTAAATAGTCAGAGACTTGATTCGCCTCACGGTAGGTATGTCAAAACTGGATATTCCAATTCCTTTGTAAAAAGTCTTGACACCGACGTACCAGACTAGAGAGAGGATAAAGGGGCGGGAGAGATCGGGCTAAGAGTGTAGTTACCAATTGAGGATATGTTTCAAGGATGACCAATCGGTAACCACACTCCCAATCAATCTTAAGACCAGGTAGTAAACCTTGTTGGAGATGTGTGCTAAGTCTCAACGGAACCATTGAACTTGTTGTCGAGACAAGGTGCAATAAGCTACTCACATGTGTGTCACGATGGTGTGGGTTGCGGGAGGCAAACCAAGTGACCGGCCCTTAGAGTAACTAGTGATTACGGGGTAAAAATATGGAAGCTAATTAAACTGAACTAAACCAAGAGACATGGCTATCACGGATATGTTGAAAGTTGGTTTAGTTGAGGCTCATGAGTGTCATGGGACATTATCTTGACTTTGTCATGACAATGTCATGACTTGGCAAGAGCATTATTGGCCTTGCCAACGCCTAGGCCATTTTGCGGCAGAAATTGAGAGTCTGACGCTTTGTGGTTTCAGGCAAAATTTTGTGAGCGTTCTTTCGGGCATTCCTCATTATATTAGCTCAAGAAAGTTGTTACAAAGTTTGAGAGAAATCCAAGCACAAATATCTATTGAGCTCCAAGAAGCTAGCTAGTGAGCTGCTTGATAAGCTAAGCTAGTTTGAGCTAAGCTCATGTGTATTTGTTGACCTTGGAGCTTCACCTAGCTATAATGAGTTAGTCAAAGCTCATTGATGAGAAAAAAGTCGGGCCGGAAAAGCTAGCTGAAATTTGGGCTTTTTGATGGCCCAATTGAGTTGGGCTTGGGCCAAAAAGTAAATATATGAAACCCTAACTTCTCTCAACCGTCAATAACCGTTTGTAACCACTCTCAACCGCTTTGGTGGCGGTTATTCTCCCCAAAAATGTGCCCCCTTTGCCTATAAAAGGGATAGTCATTTGCACTTGAAAAAGAATCCATTTTGCATGAAAAAATTAAACCATTAGTTCCCAAGTTTTGACAAGGGATAGGAAATCTCTCTTTGCCTGATTTGTGCAACTTGAAAGACCAAAATACTTCATTAATAATGAAGAAAGATAAGAATCCATTAGAAGGATCAAGTTTTGACAAGATCTGGAAGAACTCCTTTTACAAACGTAAGATAAGGTATGTTTCTATACTTTAGTATTTGTGACTTGTTGGTCTTATCCCACTAAGGTATTTGGATCCCGGCGTAGGGAAAATACACTTAGAAGGAAAACTCTATATTTGAGTGATTTCAACATTATTCAAGTCAAGTACATAGAATATCCTAATAACCGGTTTTGTATGCAATTAAATGTAATTATATAAGGATGTTTGTCTACTCCTTTTGGAGACTACAACTACTTGGACTTAATTATGGATATTGAATTAAAAAATATATATAATTATGTTTTGCTAATTTAAGGCTACTTGTCCAATCACTTGGGATATTACAACATTTAATTGTTAGTCTACTCCTTAACGGAGATTACAACAACTTGTAAATCGCTTGTCTACTCACTTGTGAGATTACGGGGTCTTTAACTAATTAAGTTATTTGTCTACTCCTATTGAAGATTACAACAACTTGTAAGTTGTTAGTCTACTCCTTCTTGGAGATTACAACAACTTGTAAGTTGTTAGTCTACCCCTTCTTGGAGATTACAACAACTTTGACACAAAATCGGACACCAAAATCCAACAATCTTCTAAGTGTATTTTATATATTTGATATATGTTGTGCATACATATATGTTTGCATAAGTTAGGGTGTGGTTTTGACAATTGTTTTGTTGACTTGATTATGTTAAGACATGATGGATGACATGGTTGTCATGGATTTGCTACCGCCCAAGAAATTGGATGGTTTTGCAAGTATCTCTTTTGTCATATGGCAACGAGAGGTGAAGAAGATTTTGACGTCCTTAAAGGTGGACTACATAATTCTTGATGGGGCTCCCGGCCGCCTGGAATTGGTCTTATCTTGGGCCATAATGGGTTGATGAGGACCCGACTGCAAATGCAGTGGAGTGTTGATAACTACACTTGTCGAGGAATCATTTTCAAGAGCATGTCGCCGTACATGTTGGATATCTACCATGACTTTGAGTCCGCAAAGGATCTTTGGGATGCCTAGGAATTTGAATATCATGGAACGATGTATGAGACTGTATTCTTTAAGTATGTCATGGATGATGTACGTCCCTTGTCCTCTCAGTTTGAGGAGATGAAGGAGACGTTGACTCGTATGGACAAGTATGGAAGGTAGTTGGATGAGTCTACAAAAGTGGGGTATTATCATCCGGAAGATCCCTCCATCCTGGGTTGATTTCAAGCGCACCATGTTGTTGTTTGAGATCGGAGGATTATCCATTAAGGAATTGGGAATATATTTCAAGCAATGAGAGAAAACACTCTCAAAAATTCCCAAGGAAGAGAATCCATAAAGGATGATCTTGTAAAATTTGATATTAAGTATATGTAAAGGGCTTCAGTCCTATATGCTTTGTAAGTATCTTACTATGTTAAAACTATGTATAAGCTTCGGCCATAGTTTGTAATGCCTTATCAATTTTAATAAATAAGTGTTGTGTGTTTTCAATTTACACTTGTGTCAAGATCGCATGGAAGCATGGTTGTTTGTCATATTTATAAATGTTTAAGAGCTTAGTTCGATTACGCATTCTAGTGTTGAAAGTCAACTGGTAAAGCACTCAAACTTGATCCATTTTGACAAGCAAATAAGTCTTATTTATTATTTGCTGAAAACCAAAGAAATGGCTATGGGATTGAGCTAGATGAACAAGCCAATATATGCGCAAACTCATGGTGAGGCATTAAGTGTTGACGTGGACTTGTTGTCCCAAAAGGGGGCAAGTGGAATGGTCAATAAGGCTCGTGACATGCCTTGTGAATAAGTGAGTGTCAAGCCCAATAAATGGCTAAAGCGGGTTGAGTAAAGGCGCACGCAAGTGCTCGCCTTGGCTATGTCATGACGCGCAAATGACAAGGAAAACCATGGTCTTAAGGCGTGTCAATATACCTAAGGAAAGAAAGCCAAAAGTGACTCGTCGAAGTCTCTAGGATTGGCTATTTCAAGGCCCAAGCCATATTGGCTAAGGGCTAAGTATTGGGTGGAAAAGACTTGAGCAAACTATGTCACTCAACTAGTTCTTGATAATGAATCGGGCGACTTGACCGGATATGTAAGTCAGTCGACCGGAACATGACACTGAAGCGAGCGACCCGACTGACTACTTCAGGCGACTCAACCATCTATAACCTCCATGTGGTTGACTCGATGGCCTTGTCAATCGACTCGACTGGAAATAATTGCCATGAAACCGTCGAGTAACCGCCAAGCAGTCGACTCAATTGGTTTGTCGGGCGGCTCGACTGACACTATTTAGAGCACGCTGGCTTGCGTTTTGTTAACCAGTCGAACCGACTGGGACACTGGTCGACCCGACCGGTTTTTGACTGGGACTTGTGATTCTTAGGAATTACTAAAGTGATCAGCTTGATTGATTCTATGATTGGCTCGATCGGTCCTTGTGATCATACGATCGATCTTGTGATCGGCTCGATCGATTCATGCAATATGCATGTGTGTTCTTGCCTTTGTACAAACAACTTGTCTTGAAATTCCTTGGAGTCGTGGGACTTGTAGAAGACTGATATGAACATGAGTAAGACGCTTGGATGATTAAAACTTCGAGTGTGAATTCGTTAAAAGAACAGAAAACTCAAAGAGGCATAGAGGTTTGTTGATGATCAAACCTAATATGTTGACTTCGGTTAAAACCGTGAAAAGTCCTGTTATGCTTTAAACCGTTTAAACGCCGAATGTGAATTCGTTGAATGAATAGAATACTCAAAGAGGCATAGAGGTTTGGTGACGATCAAACCTAATATGTTGACTTCGGTTAAAACCATGAAAAGTCATGTTATGCTTTAAAGACATTTTGGCCAAAGTCTAAATAAGACTAAGGCATGATTGAACGGAATGATAAAGTTGGCTAAAAGACCAAACCTCTACCATTCGATTGCCTAGTACCAAGGGCAAGTACGAACATGACCATATATGATTTCCGTGGATCAAGTGTTGTTAAAAGAAGGTAAGATATCTAAATGAGAACATGATATCTCGAGATGTTATCTTCATGGCTTTGAAAGAGGTTAATTGACTTTGGGTCGTATGTAAACCTCCAGGTTGTACGAAAGGAATTTCTATGAGGAAACTGAAAGTCGATGGACTCACTAGAGTCGAATTGTTGACTATGGTGACACATGAATGCCTACAAGGCACATGATCATTTATAAGTTTTAAAATTGCTATGGGGGGCTGATCGAATTTGGACAAGCTTTATGGAACAACGAGGATGGCTCGTTCTGGATATTCAACAAATCTTTGAAAAGGACAACTACATAAGTTATGTCATTTCAAAGTTACATATTCTCATATAGGAACTCTCCCTACCCATGACAATGGCAACAAAGTGAAAATGATCAAAGGTGTTGACTGAATCGGCTTAAGATAAATCGAGTCAATTGGTATGTAAATAGCAAGTTGAGTTATACCACACAAGGTAATATCTCTTGCTTATGGTTAGACAACATGATGGTTTTGAAACTAGTCAAAACGTATGAATCTAAATGATTCTATACTTATAAAGTTTTGATAAAAGACTTCAGAATAACCATGGTATTGATTGTGAAATCAATGAAATGAGATAGGTACTAGCCTTGATAGTTTATGACTATTGAAAAAGGGTTTCAGACTAATTCCAATGATGGTCATTATACTCCACAAAAGTATGTCCATGGATTCAAGTGAAAGATCATATTGTCAACACATGACATGCTCATTTCTGAGACTTGAAAGTACTCATATATCAGCGTTGAAAGCTTGTTGTCGATACACGACAAGAGCGTTCTTTCGGACATTGTCTTGACTCTATCATGACAATTCCATGACTTGGTGGTTAAAAGTCCTTGTGGCTTAAGTCCTGATTTCCTAGAAAATTTATTTCTTTGAAATAGTGGTTCTTTGGCTTGGTATGAAGTCAAGGATGTTATGGAAATCGAAACATCTTGGCGTTGAGACATAGTTTGGTTATAGAACTATTAGACTCAACATATAGCGTCGGTGGTTTATTGAGAATTCACAAACGTGGCCGAAAGACTAACCAAGATCTTGGCTTGTTATTTGGTACACAAGTTAACCAAGGGGATGGGTTACAACCAACTAGTTTAACCTCTCGTCTTAGGACACCCAATTCGTCTATGGTCAAAAGCTATAGTTGAATTCAATGTGGAAAGCTCATTCCGAGAAGTTAGTAAACTCAAAGTTCCATCCAAAGGGAGTTCGGTCCTACAAACTAAGGAAAGCTTGAGAGAATTCTCTTAACGACTTCTTTGAGAAACTACGAGTATAGGTGCAAGATTAAAAGAAAGTCCGCTACATGAACGTGAAGTGTCAAGGTTTCTTCAAGGGAGTATGTGGTCGACTCGTCTACGGGTTCATTAGAGGATTAGGACACAATAGCCTTTAAATGTGTCAATTGTTTGTAAGGAATGTAAACTCACATATGTACTTTGCCTTCATGTACTTAAACAAGTTGAGTAGCTCAATCCGTTAGGACACCATGACTCTTTTGTGTAGAATGTGTATTTGTACTAAATTAATAAATTCAATCGAAAGATATTTGTGATTATGTGTAGAGTTTTATTTGTTAATTTGCCTAAATTAAGTTTCACAACTTTGCTCAAATGGGGGAGAAATGTTGGAGATTTGTGCTAAGTCTCAACGCAACCATTAAGCTTGTTGTCAAGACAAGATGCAATAAGTTACTCACATGTGTGTCATGTGGGTTGCGGGAGGCAAACCAAGTGACCGACACTTAGAGTAACTAGTGATTACGGGGTAAAAGTATGGAAGCTTATTAAACTGAACTAAACCAAGGGACATGGCTATCACGACTATGTTGAAAGTTGGGTTTAGTTGAGGCTCATGAGTGTCATGAGACATTGTCATGACAAGCCATGACTTGGCAAGAGCATTATTGGCCTTGCCAAAACCTAGGCCATTTTGTAGCAAAAATTGAGAGTCCGACTCTTTGTGGTTTCAGGACACATTTTGTGAGCGTTCTTTCAGGCATTCCTCATTATATTAGCTCAAGAAAGTTGTTACAAAGTTTGAGAGAAATCTAAGCACAAATGTCCATTGAGCTCCAAGAAGCTAGCTAGTGAGTTGCCTAGTGATCTACTTGATGAGCTAAGCTAGTTTGAGCTAAGCTCATGTGTATTTGTTGACCTTGGAGCTTCAGCTAGCTATAATGAGTTAGTCAAAGCTCATTGATGAGAAAAAAAGTCGGGCCGGAAAAGCTAGCTGAAATTTGGGCTTTTTGATGGCCCAATTGAGTTTGGCTTGGGCCAAAAAGTGGTTATGAAACCCTAACTTCTCTCAACCGTCAATAACCGTTTGTAACCACTCTCAACCGCTTTGGTGGTGGTTATTCTCCCCAAAAATGTGCCCCCCTTTGTCTATAAAAGGGAGAGTCATTTGCACTTGAAAAAGAATCCATTTTGCATGAAAAAAAAAGCCATTAGTTCCCAAGTTTTGACAAGGGATAAGAAATCTCTCTTTGGCTGATTTGTGCAACTTGGAAGAAAAAAGTACTACATTAATACTGAATAAAGATAGGCATCCATTAGAAGGATCAAGTTTCGACAAGATCTGGAAGAACTCCTTTTACAAACGTAAGACAAGGTATGTTTCTCTACTTTTGTCTTTGTGACTTGTTGGTCTTATCCCACTAAGGTATTTGGATCCCGGTGTAGGGAAAATACACTTAGAAGAAAAACTCTATATTTGAGTGATTTCAACATTATCCAAGGTTAAGTACATACAATATCCTAATAACTAGTTTTGTATGCAATTGAATGTATTTATATAAGGATGTTTGTATACTCCTTTTGGACACTACAACTCCTTGGATTTAATTCTGGATATTGAATTAAAGAATATATATAATTATGTTTTGCTAATTTAAGGTTACTTGTCTACTCACTTGGGAGATTACATCACTAAGTTGTTAGTCTACTCCTTAACGAAGATTACAACAACTTGTAAGTCGCTTGTCTACTCACTTGTGAGATTACGGGTCTTTAACTAGTTAAGTTGTTTGTCTACTCCTATTGGAGATTACAACAACTTGTAAGTTGTTAGTCTACTCCTTTGAGATTACAACAACTTGTAAGTTGTTAGTCTACTCCTTGGAGATTACAACAACTTGTAAGCTGTTAGTCTACTCCTTCTTAGAGATTACAACAACTTTGACACAAAACCAGACACCAAAATCCAACAAACCCCACAGCTCAACCAAGTACAATGCCTTCATATGAAAGCAAGTATGAAAGGTAATCTTTAAATCTGCGAATGGTAGCCGGATTGTTGCCAGTAATGACTAGATCATCCACATAAATTAGAATCTGAAGGGTGATACTTGACCGTCTGAAGGTGAAAAGGGAGTAATCAGCAAGGGACTAACAAAATCCATATTTCAGAAGAGCATGCAAAAACTTGTGAAACCAATTTTGAGGAGCCTGAAGAAGACCATATAAAGATTTCTTGAGATGAAAAACTTGAGAAGAGATTCGAAATCCGGATGGTGGGATCATATAAACCTCCTCATGTAGATCACCATGAAGAAAGGCATTGGGAACGTCCATTTGATGAAGCTCCTAGTTATGAATGGAGGCAATGGCTAAAAGTAATTTGAATGTGACCAATTTAACAACAAGAGAAAACATTTCACTATAGTCAATGCCTTCTTGTTGACGGCTCCCAAGGACAACCAAACGCACCTTATAGCGCTCAATCTGCCCATCAGAATTGTATTTGATGCAAAAAAACCCATTAGAGCCAATAGCTCTACGATCGGCAAAGAGATCAACATATTCTCAAGTGTTGTTGTGTTGTAGGGAAAAAGTTTTGTCTTACATAGCCTTCTGTCATTTTGAGTTTGTAATTGCCTCCCTAAAGGAGGCCAATTCCTGTTCTTGATAGACAAAGTTAAGAATAGTGATATAGGCAGAAGAAAAATGGAGTCCGTAGTGAAGGATGAATTGTGTGTCAGTGGAACCATGGGTCCAAGAGAGAGAGTGATAGATGGTATGTCAATGGAGTCCGTAGTGAAGGATGGATTGGGGGGTTAGTTTGTTGGGTAGGGGGGCCGTGTGGACTAGGAAGAGGGGGGAGAAAGGGTAGGGTCCGCATGAACAGTTGTCGCAGAATCTGGGGAGGAGGCTTGTTAGAGAGTGAGGCCCACATTAGTGGGGGTAATATCTAGGGGGTTGTTGTTGGGAAGTGGGGCCGCCTTAGTGGATTAATATTTGAGGGGGTTTCCTAGGGTGGGCCCCGCGTCAACGTGTTAGGGAGGGGAGCCGCCTCAGTGGTTTGAATTTCTGAGAAGGGGGTTGGGGGTTTGGGGAGGATTTTTAGGGGGATTGTCTAGGGTAAGAAAATTTGGTAGGATTTGTTATTTCGGTGAGGGTGGGGCCAGTAGGTTCGGAGTAATTTGTCGATGTGAAGAACGGGAAAATATTTTCATAAAAACGTGCATCTCGCATTGTAAAAATTTACCGAGTATCAAGATCCAACATTTTTTAGGACTTTTGTGAAGATGAATATCATATGAAGACACATTTTTTACCCCGTGGTTGAAATTTGTCCGAAGATCGAGGTATAAGGGAACAATAAGCAAGACAACCCGACACCCGAAGATGGTCAAGAGTAGGTGGAGAGCCATGAAGTAGCTCGTAAGAAGTTTTGTGAAGGAGGATGAGTGTAGGGTGGGTGCGATTAATAATGTAGCAAGTCGTAAGGACACATTCTTCCCAAAGAGAAATACGTAAGTTTGCTTGAAACATCAAGGATCTAGCGACATTAAGGATATGACGGTGTTTGCGTTATACCCTTCCATTTTGTTATGGTGTGTAGGTGCAAGAGGTTTTCAGATGGATACCCTTGCCTTGAAGAAAAGGTCGAATGAAAATAAATTCCTTAGCATTGTCACAACAAATGGTTTTGACACAAGTATGTAATTGAGTTTCAACCATGACACAAAAATTTCTAATTAAAGTGGTGACTTCAACTTTTCCCTTTACTAATAAACCTAGATACAACAAGAGTAATCATCTAAAATGGTAAGAAAATAGGAACAACTAGAAGTAGAAAGAGTGCGATAGGGACCCCAAATATCTATGTGAACTAATTCAAATAAAGACGAAGCATGAAAAGTGCTACTAGGAAAATATAAAACTAGTTAGTTTACCAATACTCAGTTGATCTAGTGGTTGTGGTGCTAGACTCCTTAAGTGTTAGCCCGGTTCGAATCCTCTTGGAGACATGTATGGAAAAATTGGTATTGGAAG
Source organism: Fagopyrum esculentum (assembly GCA_033239045.1). Classification (NCBI taxonomy): domain Eukaryota; kingdom Viridiplantae; phylum Streptophyta; class Magnoliopsida; order Caryophyllales; family Polygonaceae; genus Fagopyrum; species Fagopyrum esculentum. The sequence continues at coordinate 131,603,241 of BSUD01000005.1, read as the reverse complement.
GGTATCCCCTTAGATGGGTCACTACTTTACATACCCTATCCGGACGTAGGCGAAGCCGAACTGGAAACATACCATATGTGAATAGGCGGTTTTGATGTTGGAAGGATGACCAAGACTATCGAGGTGCAAATTCCCTACATGTCCAGCTGAGAGTAAAGCTCCATTGAGGAGTTTGACCCGGCATGTGGTTACCAGTGTGAACGAGGAAAGTAGAGAACAATGCTCTGCCATATGTAAAGAAGCCCCCAAATCAATGATACAAGGGAACGAAATAATACATAATTGATATAGTGGGACGAATGAGAACGGTAGGGGTTCAAGGCAGGTATGATGGTGTTTCAGTAAGTATCATCAATTGCATGGTCAATGTCTTTACGGTTCTGAGATGTTAAGGAACCAGGGGAGGGGATGCGGAGTTAGCTTGTCCTGCCGTCCCAGTAATTGTGGCGGTCATGATACCAGTCAAAGTTGTTTCTAATACCAGCGGTCAAAGTCATTTCTGATACCCATGTTTAAAGTCGTTTTTGATACCTTGGCGGCGGCAGAAGGGTTAAGATTTTATTGTATGGCAAAAGCGTATCTTTGAGCATAGTGCTCAGATACCATGAACAAATTTGTGAATTGAAAACTCATTTATTTCATTCATCAAATACTGTTTACATAAACCAACATAAAGGGGTAAAACGGTAAACTAACAAATAAAGATAAACTCAATACACGACTCAATATACTAGGCATATACTTTAACATTAATTTAGGTTTACATAGCTTAACTAAATCGCCGTATGGAACCTGAAGACTTCTCTTAGAATTTATTTTCCACGCATAACTCGGTTGTAATATGGTTTCTCGTTTTGTAATAAGCATGCATGCATTTAGAACTTCGGCTCCTTTTTCACCAAAAAAAAAGAAGATATTTTTAATTTTTATAAAAAATAATCTAATTTTTTGAATTTATCTTTATTGACTTTTTAAAATGACAAATAAGTTTTTTTCTTGAAATTATTTTATTCAGATTTTTTAAATGAAATTTTTAGCAGTTTTTATAAAAAAAATTATTTAACAATATATGAAATAAATTTTGAAATTATTAATGAAAAAATGATACTTAAGAAAATATTTTCTTTTTACTAGTTTGTGATTAAATTAAAAGATGAAACTTAAGAAAATCGATTATTTTAAAATGAAAAATATATTTCTTTTTAAAGAAGTATGGAAAATTAAACAAAAAAATGAATAAAAATTCATGAAAATTAAAAAAAAAAACAGTTTTTAGAAATAATAAAAATATTTTGGTTAATTTAATATTTTTATCATATTAAATAAAATTTTTATTTAGTTTATAAGAAAAAAAATGTACGTCATACAGTTATTCTAATAACTTTTTTTATGATATGTGAGGAATTGGTAGCCACGTTATCGTCGGAGTTAAGCATTTTGCTGAAAATATAAATTGTATAATTTTTTATGAATATGTTGATAGTTTATATCACTCCCAGTAATTTTTAAATTTAGTATTAGCTTGAATTCAATATTGATAGTTGATAGTCTATAACATTTGTTGTTCTTAAAAAAAATTTGATAGTTGATTTATTTTGGGTTATTTTTTCTTTTTAAAATGGTCAGATTTTTAAATTAAAAAGTCCATAAATGTTACGAATTTCGGCCATTTATTTTTATTTTTGGGCTAATTTGGTTAATAGGCTTTTTTGAGAATATAATATACTAACTAGGCCTTTTTATTTTTTCATTAAGTAAATATGCCCCAAATCTTTTTTTTTACCGTGCAAACCTAATCCCCGCCTCTACCCTCTGTTTTCCATCCCTTGAGAACAAAGAACTTCTCTCCATCTCTTTCATTTCTCTTTCGAGTTGCAATGCCATGACTGATCTGCAAGTGCTCCTGAATCTCAAGACCTCTCTCAGATCTTCCAATGACAACAACGCCCTTGAAGACTGGAAGCAAAGTAGCATCGATGATAATGTGCATTGTCGCTTTACAGGGGTGACCTGCAACGCTGCGTTTCGGGTAGTTATGCTCAACATCTCTCTTGTCGCTCTTTTCTGCACCATCTCGCCTGAGATTGGAATGCTCGACCAACTACAAAGCCTAACCCTATCCGCCGATAACCTCACTGGCGCAATCCCGTCGGAGCTTGCTACTCTCACCGCTCTCAGGTTCTTAAACTTGTGAAATAACAATTTTTTCAAACAGTTGCCCCCTTCTGTTTTTTCATACCAGAAGTTAAAATTTTCTTCTCTTCTCTTTAAATATACCCCAAATGTATAGATGATTAATGGTGTGAACTGGAAACCGAATCGCAGCAAATTGGGGGAGAATCACTTGATACTCCATTATTAGAGGATGTAAGACGTCTATTTACTGGATTTTACATTTCAATTAAGTGCTGCATTTTTTTCATTTAAAGTGACTTTATTTTCATTGTTGATTCAGGACTTCTCTACTGATTCTTCAAAGAATATTCAATTGGTATTCTTTACTGGTCTTGTACCTCGTGATAAATCTATGGCATTTGAAAGGATTCTATTCGTGCTACCAGGGGTAATGTGTTTCTGAGGCAAGTTGCTATAGATAACCCTGTGACTGATTCTGCTTCTGGAGAAAAGGTCGGTTGGTCACTTTATTTTGGAAATTATTTTTCTTTGGTCTCATATTATTGTTTATTTTCTTAAAAGGACAGTCAAAGCGGCTTCTCTTTCATTGGACTGATGCTTCTTGAAAGATTATCTCACAGGACACCTAGCTGTAGTCTTACTGTTAAAAAAGATACCAAATGGTTTTTCATTGTTCAATGCACGCTATCCAATATTTTTGATAAATTATCAACAATTACACTAAAAAGTTCAAATATTTTCTTGTTTGTACTTTATACTTGATTGTGATGGGGATCCAAGGCACTTTCGGTATGTGAAAATTTCGGTATGTGAAAATCCGGTATGTGAAATTCCGGTATGTGAAATTCCGGTATGTTAGATTTCGGTATGTGAAATTCCGGTGTGTGAAATTCCGGTGTGTGAAATTCCGGTATGTTAAATCCCGGTATGTGAAAATTCCGGTATGTTAAATTCCGGTATGTGAAATTCTGGTATGAAAAAATTCTGGTATAAGAACTTTCTGGTATGAGAAATAAAAAAATATAATAAAAAAATAAAAAAGATAAAAAAATAAAAACAAAAAAAAAACTTATGGTATGAAAACATTTATGGTATGATAAAATTTCTGGTATGATAAAATTTCTAGTATGATAAAAATTCTGGTATGAAAAAATTTATGGTATGATAAAATTCTGGTATGAAAATTCTAGTATGAAAATTCTGGTATGAGAATTCCGGTATGAGAAATTCAGTCCAGAAAATAAAAAATAAAATAAAAATAAAATAAAAAAGGCAAGAAAAATAATAAAAGAAAACAAAATCAGTAATTAAAATTAAAACTTATACTTATATAACAAATAACAAATATCATTTATTTCTTTCTTTCTAAATAGAAGGGTTAATAATTTTTACCTACTATTAAATGAAAGTGGTAAAAAATTTGGGGTACACTTTCTTAAACAAAAACTCAAGAAAGCCTAGTATGTCAAATTCTCCCTTTGTTTTTTGACACAAGACTAAGAGAAAAGAGAGGGTCAACCTCTCGAGACTGAACGCCCCAAAGCATCATTTCGGATGAAGTCTTGTACTTCGTGTGACATAGGGTCGACGCAGATATCCGGGTGATGTCCAAGCAACGCCCATTTATAATTACGTTTATAAAATTCAAATTTAATAATAAAATATCAATTTTTTTTGGTAACATAATAAAATATCATATAAAAGGTTCTATATATGAAGCATTCACATTATTATAATGAATCCCAATGATTTTTATGTGTGAATACTCGAAGCTTTTACTTAAGACTAATAAATGTTATCAATAAATAAGGATTTGTCATTTTATAGAAGAGTATCATCCATAAAGAGTATATTATCCACAAATATGGGATAAATATATGTATGCGCGCAACAAGCTTTTACGAGACAAATAATAATGGCTTCAGCAGCACTGTGGTTGACGACCCTCCTCGCTGTACTGGGCGCCGCCCTATGCAGCGCGCACAACTTGGCGGAGAGCCGGCGAGGTCTATTCTCACTGACGCCGAGAACCCACTTAATAATAACGAACAATTTGGAGGCCGGGCATGTCCTGACGATAAGGTGCTTAGGGTTAGGCGCAGACGACGCTTATGATCTCAATGTTGGAGAAAGTCACGAGTACACCTTCTACCCTAGACTCTTCGGTGGCTCTGTTGTAGGATGCAAACTCACTTGGGACGACAACTACTCGAGGTTTGAAGCTTATCGACAAACACGTGACCGGAAGAGGTGCGGGAAGGTGTGTGAATGGATTGCCACTAAAGGCCAAGTTGAAGGTTTTGCCTCCGGTGGGATCGGTGATATTGTCTATGCCTGGGAACATTCTTAGTATTTTACTTTCAACTTGTTATTATTATTAATATTATTAATAATATTATTATTGTTGTTATTATTATTTTATGAGATGTAAGAAATTGGTTTTCCATTTGGCTTTTGCCGGCGAGCGTTTCCTGGGTCAACCACCGGTGGCTCCGGCTATCGTGGTTAACACTGACGCCAACATGAAAGTCGATGAATCGGTGGTTATAAAATCACCGGTGCTGGAAAAGTGTTGTGATGGAAGTGTGTCCAATATGGCGCAACCATCAATGGAAGAATCAAAGGATACAACCAACGGGGTCATCAATGAAACCCTCAGTTTCAACATTGGTTCCTCTGCTGATATGAATCAAACCGTTACTGAACTTATTGTTGAAGTTCCGAGTCTTGATACTAGGGAAGAGTGCTTGGACAAGCGGTCATGGAAAAACGTCATGAATGGGAGAGGAAGTCTGCAAAGTAGTAAAAAGTATGAGTCCATACAAAGCCCCAAGTTTGGATGGGATTCAACCCGTATTTTTTTCAAAAATGTTGGAGCATTGTTGGTAATTGGGTAAGGATGAGGTGTGTTGGGTTTTTGATACTCGTAAGTTGAGTTAGGGAATGAATGATACTTTGATAATGCCGATTGTTAAAGTGGGTAAATCGGAGCTCATTAGTCAGTTCAGCTCAATCGATCTTTGGAACGTGAGTTATAAGATCATCTCTAAGGTCCTTGTCCAACGTATGCAAAGTATCATTGGTGAGCTTTTTGGTTAGATTCATGGAAGTTTCATCTCAGGAAGGTATATATAAGACAATATCGTTCTAATTCATGAATAGTTCCATGAGAAAGGAAAAACAAGTAAAAAATGGATGCACCTTAAACTCGATCTTGAGAAAGCATATGACAGGATTAAGTGATACTTCATTGATTAGACGATTACTGGTGCAGGTTCCCCCCGGAATGGGGTAGAATGGTAAAAGAATGTGTTGGTTATTCCATTATACAACTTATATAGAATGTGAGGTCATTGATCATTTCTATCATGAGAGAGGTGTCAAACAGGGTGACTCTATATCATTGTATCGTCTTTTGTCGAGAGATTGAGGCATCTCATGTTGGAGTTTGTGGAGGGTGAGTGAAAACGATCTTTAACTCTCGGGGAGGACCTCTTTTATTGCACATGTTTTTTTAGATGGCATCATTCTGTTTGCGGAGGCTTCTACCTCTCAGATGAAGGTTGTTTTGAGACGCATGTATATCTTTTACAAGGCAACGGGACAACGAATCAGTTTTCAATAGTCCAAGATACGCGTCTCATCGAATGTCTCTAGAGATTTGTGCAATAAGAGAGGTCACAAGAAATCTCGGGAACTACCTTTGAGTGCTTATATTGCAAGGAAGGGTGACCAATAACACTTTTAAATGCCTTCTCGAAAAAATCAACACCAAGCTCTGTGGACGGAGAAGCAAGACCTTTAGTTTTGCTACTAGAGTCACACTACCATATCCGTCTTTACCTTCATTCCGGTATATATTATGGCTTCATTATGCATACCGAAATATGTTTTGATAAGTCTAAAACATACGCCTTTTTAGTCATCATATTCATGCATTTCATTACTCATGTGGTTTGCTTTGTGTTCATATAGATCATATATTATTCTTATTGCATATTGTGGTGTAAACTGTGGTTTGTTTCATATTTCAAGTGTTCGAGGCCATAAATGAGCATAAATGATGAAATAACGTTCGAGTTCGGATTTCAATCCTCCTTGAGGTCAAGGACATCATGAAAACACTTATACTGATTGAGGATCGAAGTTCCGAGGTAGAATTATATTGGATAAAGAAGAATCGAAGAACCTTGTGAAAATCATTGACATTAGATAGCATTTTATGACATTCTTTGAGAGATTCTCGTTTTCAACCATCTTCCCTTTAGACTTGAACAATTGTGTCAACTGCAAAATTGTAGATCTTCAAAAGAGCTTCGAAATTAGTATAATTGTGTCAACTACAAGATTGTAGATCTTCAAAAACATTCACGGTTTATGTGGTATCATTATACGACAAAATCGTAGATCATATATCTCTCCTGAAGACAAATACGGCTTATGTACAAACACATATACGGTCTAGAGACCGTATATTGTTTACACATAGACCGTATTTCTCTCATAAAGACGGTATTTCTCTTGTAAGAAGCCAAAATCATATTTTCTCCTATCTTATCTTATGTTTATGGGATGGGCTTTTTATGTCCGCCCTAGAGTTTGATGTAAATATTACATATAGACCTTTCTAGGTCAACTTAGAAGTATTTTGTCATGGAGCGGTCAATCATGGTTCCAAGTCCCCGTCGCAGCACAATATATAGAGCTAGAATTCCTTTTACTTTGTTCTATAAGTACTTTTCAGTTTTGATATTTATAAAAGTCTTTTCTTTTATCATGTCTAGTTGATTTGTTTTGATCTAAGGATTGGATTATCGAGATAATGGTTTGATTTATTATTGCATATATGTTTGTGAATTGAGATTGTGATATTGTTTCTTTCAGAGTGCATCATTCCTATCTTTTATTTACCTTTGAAAGAAATGGTGTTTATAACTAGTTTAAATAAAACAATTGAAGAGTCACAAGCGAATGACGTTTTATTAGATTTATTGAAAAAATTTTGGTTTTGAGAGTAACGTTTTATCATTGCCTCGAGGATTTCTATCAATCGTCAAAAAAGTTCCGGCCTTTGTACTATTTTCTACTTGAAGAGGCAAAAGTGAATGCTGCTCTTGAACTTTTCCTTATTTCTACGTGTTTAGTGGGTTTTCTTATACTTTGCGAACCGCTGGGCTTATTCAATTTCGGCGTGCCACCGCTTCACACCTCGTCATTGTGGTTTTCTTGTAGTATTCAACGGATTTTAATTTTGCATATAGGTCAAAGTTTTAAAATTCATATTAATACTAAATATATATTTACACATTACTTGAGACAATTTATTACAAAAAATCACAATCATACATGTAATTAGGATAATAGGCTTCGATTGGCAATTCATTGCTCAAAACACCTACGCAGGCTCCAACGCTACTACACTTGACATACACTTTTGTATTGGCCGGTGGAGAGGGCTTCATTGAATCAATCACTAAGGTCAAGCAATCCTCTGCATAAACAGACATACATTTATGAAAATGTGACAACTTGTTACAATTAAAATAACAAAACGGTCTGTCACATGACGAAATCAATTACATACTTAAATTGAAATTATTGACATCAGATTGTTGCATAGCCTAAGAGAAGACGCCACAGAATGCGCACGTTTCTTCTGATCTACCTCTGGAGGGTTCATTGCAAAAAGCCCAACAATCAGCCAACGTCAGAGAGAGCATAAGATCCGGCCATGGAAAAGCAGAAGCTCCGATATATGCGTTCGATATATCGAACTATGATGATGTTTCATGCAACAGTTTGTCCATCGTATTTAAATTGCTGAATGACGGTAATCAAAGGTTCAAGTAAGTCCGGAACTCAAATTTACATACTTCACTGATGCAAATGTAGTTAATGTTGTTGATGCAGCTGCGGCTTTTTCTCAATAGCATCGTACTGGAGAACGAAATTTTCCTGAAGATGAAAACAGCATTGCAGTGTGTTCAGGACGCGTTTTTTTAAACCTAACAGCTTATAGACAGGAACAGCTACAGAGCATATCTTACCTTGACAACAGTCTCCCAGTTGCTGGAATCGAAGCAGATATAGGATGCTCGTTCACAGGTTGGGTGTGTCGCAAGTACATCCGTGCCTCCTACCCTCATCATCCACATCCGCAGATCCCTGTGATATAGCCAGCCCCTCCTCATGCTGCACAAACTGTATTATTAGAATATTCTAGTACAAGAGTTGGCTAACAATACCTTACTGCTTGAAACCTAACCATTTTTTATATCAGAATCATTGGATGCATATTAAATCTTACCCATTTGGTTGCATCTTCATGAATGAAAACGGAATAAAAAGGAACTTATCCATATACATAATCTTGTTCATGAAAAGTTTTGGAATCATTACTTGTTACTTGTGGTTTAAACTTTAAAGTAATTGGAGTATAACTTGTTCAATTTTGATAACCTATAGGGAAGGAAAAACACATTTTGCATTGAAAATGAGATGCACCAAATAGATAAATTTTATGAATGAACAAGGGCATTTAAGTAGACTAGATTTGTTGCGGAGTTCTAAAATCCACCATCCAAGGCCGTGTTAGATGGTTGTCGGACGTCCCGAAATTCGGCCAAGATGGTGAAGGCAAGAGGGGATTTAGTGAAAACGGGTTCGGGACGGGTTTCTGGACGGGCGGGACAGGTTTCTGCACTAACATGACGGACTGAACCGTGTTACGATTTGAAAGCAATCAAAAGAAAGATATGACACACGAAAATTGGTTAGGTCGTTCGCCACGAATTATAACTACGTCTTGATCGAGGCACTACCAAGCCAGAGTTTTGCACTATATTATTACAATAATCAGTGTGGGTTTAAATAGGCAAAAAACTATCTAAAAGATGAAAACGCTATGTGTGTGGTTCCCATGAGAACACCCCTAATGTGAGAACATGAGAACAATCGTACACCGTTGGATGTGAGTATTAAGGGTTGAGATTTAGAGTAGATATCAAAAATAATAATAACTACGAATAATAATAATTAGGAATCCAACAATAACTACCAATAATCCACTCAACCAACAATAACTACGAATAATACATTAAACAATATCGCACATTCGTAACAAAACTGATAATAATTACGAATTTGTTCTCATGTTCTCACGTTAGGGGGTGTTCTCATAGGATCTACTCTCTATATAAATATATATATATACACACACATTACAATAATCAATTGGATCTGCAAAAACAGCAGTCCAGGATACAATACTTTCAGGCTCCATAACCCAACAAACGGGCAGGCAAATCAGTGTTTCTTCTCTGGTGACCTCAGTTCTTCCCCGATTTCTCTCTTGCTTCTTCTCCCCGACAACCTCTCTCTCTCTCTCTCTCTCTCTCTCTCTCTCTCTCTCACTTCTCAATCCGATTTCTCTCTTGCTTCTTCTCTCCGGCAACCTCTCTCTCTCTCGCGTGCTTCTTCACTCCGATTTCTCTCCAGTCAGCTGTGTATTGACTGTGTTGATTTTTTTTATTTTTTCTGTATTCGAATGGCATACAAATGGCATACAGGGGTCACAAACTCACCATGTATTGTTGTCTTTGTTGACCGTGTTGATTTAATGTGTTGTCTGCACTAATAGTCTCAATTCTTCTATAATGAATTATGAATGTATTTGAATGGCATATGCCGCTCATACACCAACTGTTTATTGTTGATTGTCTTTGTTTATTGTTGATTGTCTTTGTTGACTGTTGATTTGTTGAATGTCAATAAGCACCAATGTTTAGTTTTCTGCAACGAATTATGATTTGTGATTGTTCTTGGTTGATTTGTTCAATGTCGGTTTTAAGATTTGAATGCTATGAAAATGAATAATTATTTGCATCATATGAATTTTTTACAAAACTTGGGTAAAATACAAGAAAATAATTATAAAAACATCTTGTCCGTCTTGAATCCCCCTAGACACCCGTCCCGTATCCGTTTTAAGTATTTTGGAACACTGATTATATCCCCAATAGATTCCTCACATTATATTTTTCTAGCTTCATAGCTTTCGCCATTTATAACTCCATAACCAAAGCCAAATTTCAAGTTTGTACTATAACTTATTAATCTCTTGATAGTGAAACTTCATAATAGCTTTGATGGGGTAAGACTTAATATGCCAATTTAACCGTTCTAATCTATATTGCACTTTAAAACAGCAGTAAACAAGCACAGGCTTAGTTTAAAAGGGCGCGAGGCGCACAGAGGCGCAAAGGCCGTTGGAGCCCCGCGCCTCACGTAGGGAACTAGAGGAAGAACCTAGAGAAGGAACTAGAGGAAGAACCTAGAGAAGGAACTAGAGGGAAAAATCGAAGGAAGGCTGGAAAATCTTCCACCAGAGTAAGAAGCGGGTTCCTGCAGAGGAGCTGAACAAAGAACCAGAGAAGAAGCTAGAAAAAACAGGGTTGCTGTAGTCTGTTCTGTTGTTTTTTTAAAATTGAAAAATTAGAATTAGGGTTTGGAGAAGGAAAATGAAGAAAATGGATCAGCCCAGGGAAAAAAAAGGCCCAAATAGCCAAAAAAGAACACCCAACAAGTTGAAAAAACGAGGGTTACAGGAGCGCATGAGGCGCTGCGCCTCGCTAGAGGCGAGCGCCTCAGGTTGGAGGCTGCGCCCAGGTGTCTGGGGCGCAAGGGACCGCGCCTCAGTGCGCCTCGCGCTTTTTTAAACTAAGAGTACAGGGAAAGAATCTGAAAAAGTAACTTGCGGAGTAAGAGAGCATACAGTTCATCTGCTGCATATAATTGAGCCTCATCCTTCGGCATGCTGCAATACATTAAATAGATATAAATATAAACCCATCAAATTTTAGGGCAAATCAAACCAAACAAACAAAAAGAAAAGACCCACCCAAGGGTGTATATACCTGTAAAAAATGTAGAACAAGGTTTCTGTCCGGAACTTGGAGAAAAACCCTTGCTGCAGTAAGGCAAAATAACATAGTGATTAGAGAGACCAGACAAATAAAGTATACAACAAATGAGTCTGACATGGTGGCTCACATGAAGTGGTGTAGATGGTTTCGAATAGAAACACTGAGGCACAACAAACTCAGGCTCACCCTTGGCTGGCTCCTCGGACCAGGGTGAACCAAAAGTTTTGTAGAGATTTTCTGAAGAGTTGAGATTCAAGCCTAATGTTGTCAGGTCAATTCCGAGTGCAAGGGATGTCAAATCCGGATCGCTCATTCTTATGACGCTCAACAACCCTAGTAATCCAAATGGATCAGGGGCAGGTTGTGCCGCTTGCGCCGCCTGCATAGACTTTAAACTTGTATCCCTGAACTGCTGGTTTGGAGCCGACATTGGCTGTAAACGGAACGGGGAAGGGCTCTGCTGCTGATATTGCTGCATAAGTTGGTCATAGTTCATAACAGAACTCGGAGAATTCATAGGTCTTAGGCCAATGCCAGGGGTACCGCTCTGAGAAAAATAGGTAATAAACTAGTTTAGTATTCTTACTTTGCTTTCAGGGAAATAAAAAATACTAATCAAAATCATTTGAACACTAGTGGACCAAAAACCGATCTTGTAATACTGCTGCTTAGAATCATTAGTTATGCAGGCCAATAATGAACAGAAAGCAGAGATGATGCAACCAAATGGAACAATATGCAACTAATCCATTTTTTCACTAGCAAACAGCAAGGCAAATTAGTGTGTGGGTACACGCAATCAAACTGAAAGAGAGGACACATGCACAATGAGATAAGACGTCTCTTCTCACTTAGTCAGAGATCTCATGTTAATACTGAGCACCTTAAAAACTAGGTGAAGGGGCTCTTCATCCTCCTCCTCCCCCTAAATGAATCCTATTCCTGTAAGTTATCACTCATCTCCTCGGTCACATAAGTATAACAAATTCAGTATCCCAAGCAACTGATTTCTTGGATAAAACATCAATTAATGAATTCCACTCATTCGTGTCATTATATCCTATCAAGCTGTCAGTCTTCACCAATATACCCTTTGAGCGCAACTGACTCCCGTTGATCATCTAAGTTGCATTTGTCAATTTCTTCAAAGACCTCACAATATACTCTATCCAGTGATCCCAACAGACCACAAAGGGGTGATTGGTGAAAACTGAAAACAGTTCTTCCAAGAAAGAGAATAAGTACAAAGACTGCCAGGAGGTGAAATTAATGAGGCAACAAGAAACTTACGTTTCAATCACAGGAAGTGTTGGTAAAAGTTTATTAATAAGACTTATAAACTTTATATTAAGAAATGATAATTCTGGGAGAAAAAAATTTAAAAAAGGAATAAAGAGATTTACTGAAAATCTATGGCCGAGATTAAAAGTTGATCTCTTTCAGAGATCAACGGTTGTGATCTTTCCCATGATGGATTAGATCGGTTAAATTTGCCCGAAACCCTACAGCAATTAAAGGGGACAAATATCACTTTTAATGGAACCGACTACAGCCGCCGGAAAGACGAGATGATGTTCTTACTAACAGCCTTGAAGATTTCCCATGTGTTGGAAGATGAACTAGAAGTTTACAACGTTCCAACAAAAGAAGAAAGCCAGGAAATCAAGGACCGGAAAAGAAAGAGAGAAAGATGAAGTCCAATGCAGAGGCCAAGGAGATATGGGTCATGCTTGAAACCATATACAACAATGAGAAACAAGGAGCAAATAAGTCTCTTATTATTCAGTATTTCGAATTCTTTATGAAAATTCCACCTTACACGTCACAACAAAATGGTCAGGCTGAAATGAATAATCGAACTCTTTGTGATATGGTCAATGCAATGATGTTGAATGCAAAAGTTCCTTCAAAATCTGTGGGCACAACTTGTCATTTACACAACAGAATACCCTCAAGGAGAACTAAGGTGTTACTATATGAAACACGGAATGATAGACGACCGAATTTAAGTTATTTGAAAGTATGGGGCTACACAGCATACTACATGATTTCAGATCCTAAGAGGACCAAGTTGGGTCCTAAAGCATTGAAAAGTATTTTTCTGGGTTATGTAGAAAATTCTAAAGCTTATAGGTTTTTGGTTGTAGAATCAAACTTGATAGTCAGGGATGTTGAATTTTTGAGACAATATTCAATGAGGATACAACTTGTGACAATGCCAAAAATGCCACAAGGTTGGATCCATCAACTTATATTTCAAGAAATAGACAAGCTAATGAACATGTAGAGCAAAGGAGTCAAAAGGTTAAAATACAAAAACAATTTGATCGTAACTTTTCAGTACCAAGTGATGTTTTACTCCTAATTCAAGGTTCTAGAGACGTGTTGTTAACTGAAATACCAATTGTCTTACATGTAGACCAAATAGATGGAGATCTTAAGTCTATAAATAAGCAATGTCATTTAGAGATCTAGCATTTTTGGAAAGAAGTTGTGAACGATGAATTGAATCTGTTATGTCCAATAATATTTGGATTCTTGTGGACTTGCCTAAGGGTCAAAAAGTGCAATACATATGGCACCATACAAACCTTTTAAGGCCAGAACAGTTGCCCAAGGAATATAGGTAAAAAGGAGGGTATTGATTACTTTAATACATATTGGATCGTTGTATAAATTGAAATGAAATGGACGTTAAAACAACTTTTCTAAACAAACATTTGGATGGAAGAGTTGTATATAATACAATTGGAGGGATTTATAATTCCTGAAAAAGAAAAGAAAGTGTGTAAAATAGTAAAATCTTTGTATAATTTAGAACAGGTTTCAAAGCAATGGCTTGAGAAATTTGCCATTTTGTCATATGGGATAAATATGTTTAAATAAAGTTTGTTGAATATTATAACGTAATATTTGTTCTTTAGACTGTTTACATTGATGACATACTAATATTGAGCAATAACATGAATTGAGTAAATGAGACTAAAGATTATTTAAAGTAACAATTCAAGATGAATGACTCAGGGGAAGTGGATACTATTCTAGGTATTAAAGAATTCAAAAATAATGGGGGTAGTGAACCCTAACTCAGTCTCATTATATTCATAAGATGTTAGAAAGATTAAGCATTATGATCAAGGAAACTAATACTGCATATGATCCTCTACGTTATTAAAGAACAAAGGCATATAAAATTTTCAAAGTGTAATTAGGAGTTTAATGTATGCAATGCATTGTACAAGACCTGACATTGCAGCATTCGCAGTTTACAAGTTGTCCTACAGTGGGTTTTTTTTGGTTCTAGAAGATTTTACCAATGCTACTTAGGCATCTTGTGTTAAACATTTTATTACTATTTACAGATATGGGACTTCCATAAATTGTGCACAACTTCCCAAGGAGCAGAATGACACTGGCAAGCAAATCAGCTGGATTAATGCAACAGTTACCAAATGGCATGGAGTCCAAAACATACCAAAACTATGGAACTCCAGCAAACTTGGTCTGCTACAGAACCCGTTGACTGTATATTATGGTCATAGAGATCTAACATTTAGCAAAGAAGAAAGGAAGCTAGTTGGGGGGTGAGTTCTAGAATGACAAGAAAACCTGTCACAAATAAAAAAGCAAGCACAGAAACTAGCAACAAATATGATGAAAACATGAGCCTTTTCTAAATCACGTCCAGTACTTTAAACCACAGGAAGAAAAAAAACATACACTGCAGCATTCCACGAAACAAATGTGCTATCTCATACTCTAAAACCAAGGTATAAAAAATTTTGATAGATATGATTACTTAATATGATACTTTCTTTTAGCATCCAAGAAATAACAACAATCAAGTCAGGCAATTTTCAATGGCACCTAGTCAACTATATCATGAGTAACCAACTGCAATAAATGATTCCTCAAATAATCACTTTCTTCTGTTTGTAAGTCATTGAGAAATGCCTATTATATTAATGCAGAAACAGTAATCACTACCAGGCATCGTACCTGCAGATGATATCCTGAATGTGAAGGTGGGAACATATCAGACCCATGCATATGTGAAAGTTCCTGATTATTTGCAGGTGAAAAGGAGACCCCACTACCACTAACTGAAGGAGTATGGTGTTGTTGCTGCAGCAATCGACTTGAAGAGTATGCACCGCTTAAATTGAATCCAGCAGACCTTCCTACCTGCATTTTTTGATAGAGTATTAAATAAACTAATACAGTAAAATTCAGCATTCATTGTGAAATGAAGAGGTTATATAAGCATATCACTGATAACTCACAGAAAAATGCTGCGGCTGCATTACAGACATACTATCATGAAGCTGCTCTTTTTGATGCAAATCCATTCCAAACTCGGAACTTCCGCCTGCTAAAAATTATAGCAAAAGTGCAACAAATTTAAGATGTCGAAGATACAGCACGCAAATCCTACAACCAAATATGCAATCACCAACTAGTAAATGTGTCCTTTATGACCATCATTGAAGCAAGAATGAGAAAAACAGATTCAGAAACAAGTTGATTATGTTATGTGTGGCAATTATTTGATGTCATTTAGTTTATATAGAGAATCATACAAAAACTCACCCATTAAGGTCCAAAAAATTGAATGATTCTAGCAAATAGAATTAATTCTCATTTAGTTTATATATCAGCTACATTGTTTCTTCCTTTTTACCAAAAGCAACTATTAGGGAGTAGCAGACTAGCAGTTCCTAGTAAGTACTCAGCTCGGAACTAAAAAGGGTAAAAACGTAAATTTTTTGCCACCATCATCCTCTCCTTTGATTCCCCACCCCACAAATTCGCACAGAGTCAAGTAGAGTGCTCCAGTAAGTTAATCCGAAATTCTTAACGGAACAAATGTATGATGCAACAGAAGTATATTATAGCCCAGATCAGCCTCGAGCATTTCAATAAAAACATGGAGCAGCAGAAACATATTCCCCTGACATAAAAAGATAGGCAAAATTATATGAAAAAAATGGCATTTTGAACTCTGACCTTTGAATGGTAAAGCAGGAAAATCTTCATTCTGGATACTAAATTCTTGATTCGGTTGGACAATTGAACTAACTCCAAGACCTTGCTTCCTCAGACCTGTCAGTCTTTGTTATAAGTCATTTTGAATCCAACAATGAGCACCATAACGAAAAGCCTACAAGAAGAAAAATAACATTTATTCACTACCTAGCTGCCCTTGAGGTCCTCCTGCTGAGTTAGGCCGACTAGTCAACTGAGGGAAGTCATTAATGTCAAAAGGGGCATTGTCATTAGAGTTCATATCATTCAACACTCCCATTGAGCTCAAACTATTTACTGATTGGACACTATTCTGTGACAACTGGCCACCACCACCTGAAGGGTAGGAGTTCCCAAGCATAGATATTACCTGCGGGGAAGCTGAAACAAAATAGAGTTAATTATGTGCTCTCTTAGTACTAACCATAGTAATTTTAAGCATCGTATCCATAAAGGAATCTTCCTAGAAAATATCAAGTCAAATCTAAACCATATCTAAGACATATTAATGAAATTCAAATCCGGGACAGATAGAATAATACACTAACTTTGGCATCAGTGTCCAATAAGAATATTTCTTTCGATGTTTTTATCCATTTCTTTTGTCAAAAAAATAATTCACTCAATGCACCTGCACCCAAAACATGTTGGAGATCTTCTCCAAAACCTTCCACATATTATTATTGACAAGCACAACATACAAATGCTTGGAATTGTGTTTGCAGATATGAACGCTTAAACTTCTATGAAAATGAGTGGCACGAAAGGGGGTGTTCTAAAAACATAATATTAAATATTCATTGGTCATTTCACAGGCATATCAACTCCTAAATCATAATATTAAATACAGATAAAGGAGTGTTTAAGTTAAAACAATGTTCTATAACCAATTACTGAAAGCCAAATTTACAACAAGCATAAGGAAACTGATGAGTTAAAAATTGATTCCCCCTTGGGGATGGGGATGGGTATGAAGATAGGGGTATTCGCCCCACTCCCCGATCCAAACCCGAACCCGTCGGGGAATCCCAATGGGGATTCCAACGGGGAACTCCAATAGGGATGCCTCATGATTTATGAGTTGATGTCATACTTAGCAGTGGTTGTTAGTTGCTGTAGTTGTTTCGTTGGAAAAACTTTCTTTGTTGACTTATTCATTATAAGGGTATGCCTCATGATTTATTAAGCATGTTCATATTAGAAAATCGGTTTTACAATTCTGAATATGACAGTATTTATTTCAAGGATATGCATCAATAAGTTACTATAGTTTACACCATGAAACTCACAGCAAGTTACTGCAAATTAGAAATTTGGTATGCCTCATCAAGTTACACTCACGGCATCACCAACACATTTAGTTGTTAACACTATCCATAACACATTTAACAGGCACTACAATCTCACCCTTTGTCTTCCTCTTATCAAATCACTCCGACTTTACCTGATTAACAATCAAATCTCATCCACACCCTTTGGATAAATAATTTGAACCCAATCTCCTCCCCAACAGACACTGAATCCATACACGGGGATGGGGAATTCCCTGATGGTCACAAATTAAAACTTTAAAATGGGAAAAATTAAACGGGCACGGGATTCCCCGATGGGGACGAATATTCGACGGGGACGAGGACAGGAATGGGGACGGGGGGGCATTATACTAAACGGGGATGGGGATGAATAGGGTACTCCCCGCCCCAAATCCGACCCACTGACACCCCTATTCTTGAGGTTAATGTCACTGATTAATTGCTTTTAAACTCAATTCTTTTTTTCTCAAACCATAAAATAAACATATGGAACTTCATAATCAAAATAACTACAATAACCAAAATTATTTTAGTTCACTTTAAACACAGAAAAAGTTGTTCACATTGCCAAGTGGATTTAAGCACCAAATCAGCATACGCAATTTGTAAGAAACAACATTAAAATTTCAATATTCATAGAAAACCACGAAAAAGATAATAAACAAAAGCAGAAAACATTACTTGCAGTATATACCATAAACATATGTGATTCTTGCAAATCTATGATAGAACAGGGGTTAATGGGAATATTTTCAATGATTATAAAACAGCCAAGTTTCAAACATGAAGAAACAACGAACCTTGCTGAAGCATACTGTTCATCAACCTGTTTTGCCCTTGCACACCTAAAGTTCCTGATCCACTACTGCCCAAGTTCAAACGAGAAGCAAGGCCCGGAACAGATATGCCTCCACCAGACCCTATATTTCTACCGATATTTCCACTGCCAATCCGTGGACCTCCACCACCCAAAAGAGGGGATACCCCCAAGCCTGGAACAGCATTACGGTTACCAAGTGCAGCAGAGGTAGGAAGAATCCCAGGAATAGAACCACCTACACCATTTGAGCTACTACTATACCCAGGGCTTCCAACAACATTCATACCTCCTCTATTCGCAACTCCTGAATGGCCATGAGAACTCCCATGCGAAATCTACAAGAAACGCCCATGAAGAGAAAATGGTAAATGTCAGGAAAAACATCATCAATGTCCATGACTCTATTCAGATGGACAGCTATATAGTATCAGGATGTCTCCCATATGCCAAACAGCATCCTTGACGGTCACAATGCAATTACCTGGGAAAGAGAACCTGGTATATTATTTGATGTGAACCGCCCACTTGAAAGACTCCCAGTAGGCTGTTGAATCCCACCAGAAGGGCCAATATTGATTGCTGAATTTCTTGATGCTAGTGTGCCAGCCATGTTTGGGATATTGAAGCTTCCATGCATATTATGAAGACCTTGAATAGAACCTGTAAATACAAGTATTGCAGTATTAATTGTAAGGAAAATAAATTGTGCAACTTCAGATAGTGCGACTCACCACTGTGATGAAAAACAGGGGAGCCAGCGCCAGATTGAGCAGAAAATGATGAAGAGAAAGCTCGCCCAGAGTTATCTTGTAGATTTGAGGCTGAACCGTTTATAGATGACTAGATTGGGAATAATAAAATTCATAAGAAAGGACATACACCTAATCCAGTTTTATAAAGCAACTTAAGTAAATCAAATATAAACGGCATAAGCTAATGAGATCCACATATGAGTTACATCAGATCAGGTACAATTCCATCCCACAGAATCATGTAGAAAGAGTTAGAAAGTGTACTGTCTTCATAATTACATGAGATTTTAACGCTAAGTTTAACCTAAAGGGCAATACGATTAGAAACTTACAGGGACTCGAGGAGATTCATCAAGCAAAAATATGAAAATTAACGAATCTGACTGATAAGTGAGATAACAAGACACACTGTAGTGGTCCATATTTGAGCAACTCCACGAAGGGAGTTCTTTTGAGCTTAAAAAGAAAGAAGAATCTACAACTCTTCCATATTAGATAAATGATTCCACCTCTAGTGTTGTCTACCATTAGTAGACAGAACAAAAGAAGTTATCACAAACGGAGAGCACATGAAGTAATAATGATATATCATACTGACAAATTGATTAAATCACAATACAGCTCAATAATGCATTGCGATATCTTGAATATGCAGACAAGAAACTCCTTGATCAAGCAAAAGTAAGCCTAGACAGACAAAAAAAGTGTGCCAATCATACCCTAAATATGTGTTTTATCAAATGATCTCAAGGACATGGAGCTTAAGAAATATTATCAAATCAGTCATAAGGAAGCTTTTAGGCACAGAGTAAAAACCTAAGTACCATAACCTCAAAACTAAAAAAAGGGAAAATATTTCATGTGCAGGGAAAGAATATTACATTAAGTAACCCCGACATCGGTAAGTATCAAAATCTCATGCACGAACTACTGGTTTGAAAAGCTTTTCCTGCAATCGACTGAACTACAACCTGAAAGTGGCAACACATCTGTAAGGTGTTACTTCAAATAATTCAACAAAGAGTGAATGACACTCAACAATACAAGCTTTTGGCAATACAAGCTTTTGAGATCACAAGGTTTTAACAATACTAGCTTTCAAATAACAAAGGAGCGTAAAATCATAACTAAACACGATCAAACTTCATACCTATTGAAAAACTTTGGTATTCTCAAAAGATAACAGTTAATTTCAAGGTAAACAGGAAGAAGAAAAAAATTAGGTCAAAAACAGAAAGACACACTAACCAGTTATGGAGCTTCTTCGAGGTATCTAGCACTTCCACAAGCTGAATTCACCGAGCCAGGCAATTGTCTATTAAGTCCAATCTGTCGATCGAAAATTTGAGAATTTGAAGATGAAAGATTGAGATCCGGTGAATAGTGAATCTTAAGAGTAGAAATGAGGATGTAGAAATGGGTTAGGGTTTGACGGATGAGGGAAGAAAGAGAAAGGAACGGAAACCGTACTGAGATAGCCGCAGATGGGAACTGGGAAGGCAGGACAAGAAGATGACTTCGTATATGGACTTGGTTTGTCGAAGGCCCGTGCTTTTGCCATGCGATCCATATCGCATTATATTCTTCCATATATCCACAAGTACACTGAGGCCTTGGTGTGTTTTGGTCAGCCCGTCCGATTAGGAAAAACGTAGATCCGGCCCGGACGGCCCTGTCCGCCCGCTTGGGAAAACGGACTACATCAAAAGTCCGGCTGGGCCGGGCTGGTTTCAAACAACGTCAAAAATCCGTCTAGGCCCAAAAGTCTGGCCGTTTAATTAAAATGTATATATAATTACATTAAATATCATATAATATTATTTATAATTAAATATATATATATATAGTTATATTAAATAATAGAAAAAACAACTCAAAATAATACCAACTATCTACATCCAACCCAAATAATGTCAACTTTGAAAATTATTATGAGCGATACACACTACCAATGTATTTACCAAAAATAATATATCCTACTTTTCCGATAAAATTACTAACTCCGGCGATGAGGTGGCAACCGGAATCTTACATATCATCAAAAAATGAATTAATTGTATGACGTGGATTTTATTTTTAAGTCAAGTTAATAACATAAAATGTTTAAAACTTTTATATTAATAACATAAAATGTTTAACCTAAAGAGCAATATGATTATAACTTTTTTGGGAAATTTTTAAAAATTGTATTTATTTTAACAGATTTTTAATATTAAAAAATTTAAAAAATCGATTTCTTATTTCAAAAATTAGATAAAACATATAAAATAAAAACAAAAACTTCCAAAAATAAATTTAAATTTATAAGAATTTTTTCTATAATTACAAAAATGTTTTCTACAAAATTAATTTTAATAAAATATTTTTACAATATACATTTTTTAATAATATATTTACTAAGAAAAATTTTTATAAAAAAATATTTTTTAAATTATTATTTTTTTAAAAAACTTAATTTAGGTTTTTAACGTATTAAATGTTTATAACTTGATTAAAAAAATTCACATTGCATAATTATTTCTTGATGACATGTAAGATTTCGGGTGTCGCGTCATCGCGGGAGTTAAGATTTTTGCCGAAAAATAAGACATTTTATTTTTGGTAATATGTTGATAGTTTGTCGCTCCTATTCATTTTCAAAGTTGGTATTATTTTAGGCTGAATGTTGATAGTTGGTATTATTTTGGATTATTTTGGATTATTTTTTCTAAATAATATAGATCGATATTATGTACATAATATATAATTTTAATAAATATATATTAAAAACAAAATTAAATTATAAAAAAAGGTGTCCGTCCGGGTACCGGTCCGGATTGCCGGATGGGTACGGTCATGGGATTTGAGCCTGAGGTCCAAGCTCAGCCCGAACAAACAAACAAAAAAATCAAAGCCCGGCCTAAGCACAGAAAGTATCATCTCTAGATAAACGGGTGAATATGGACATCCATTTGTTTGGATAGATTGCTAAGCATAATTCAAATTCAAAATAAGCCGGGTATAGACCGTTTGTATCCGAAAAAGCATGGTCAAGTGTTCAAAAAATGTAGTCCCCAATATATCATTCAATTTGTAATTCGATTATTAATTATTATATATGTTTCAACATGTTTATACAAAAGTTACCACTGTTCGATCTAAAAAAACTACAACCTTGATTTCTTCATCAGTCCATATGTGGTTTTAGGTGCACGATCATTCACCCTTTACCCACGATCATGCTCTTTGCTTTTTTAAAGAGGTGTGTGATTGTGCACCTCGTGAATCGTGCATCGTAACAAAAAACAAGGTGCAAATCATTGTGCTTGATCATGATTTTATACATATATTTAAGATAGACATGGTACACGACCGTGTTGTCAATGAAAAAAGAAAGTACACGGCCCGTGTTGATCATTGTTACATGATGTGTTGTTCATGCAAGATAAAAGGTACATAATTGTGCATCCCTTCGTAAAAAACAAAGTACATGATCGTGCATGAAGGGTGCATGATCGTGCACCTAAGATTCACATGTGGGATAGGTGGAAAGTCAAAAGCGTTGATTTATTTAGATCCAAAGTCTTTTCAAGGTTCTCATTTCTTATCGTAATGGAGGTTCTCACTTGATAATGACCTTATGATGTGGTCCTCATGGGCCCCGATGCACGCCAAATTCATGTGGTCCTCGTGGTCCCCAATGCACGCTTCACATTCTCGGGCTTTCCCGACAACCATTTAAGCAACACCCACAATCAAGAAAAAAAAACACACATTGAAGTTCATCCTCACGCACACCTAGATACCACGTGCACACTCTTGAATACCCTCAAGGCTCGTGCTTGACCACCTCATAGCCACCCTTGCCACCGCTGTAATATCCAAAGTTATTTTTGATTATTCCGGGTCAGACAGAACTTGACTGACTGTTGGATCTTTTACACAATACTTAGTATCATGAGATAACGATTTTTTTTTTCATTTTATGTGAGAAGTTAATTCACATAAAATACAAACCACACATTTTCTTCCTTGTAAAATTATATGAGATGGGCCCATCAAGTTATGTCATCTAAGCTCATCAAATTGAGCCAATTGAGCCCATTAGTTGCTTCAGTTTGCGTCTTACGTGGGGAATCCTAACAAACCCATTATTTCTATATAATGGGTACATGATCTCTCTCTCCTCAACAACCCCTCTCCTAAACCGTTGCAACACTTGATTTCCGGCCGGACTTCATGCAAGCATATCCACCACTCCATTCAAGCATCCCTCTCTAGTGACCTTAGTCCGGCGCCATTTTGACCATCTACGCAGAGTCTCCCGGAGGCTCTTTGTTTTCTCGGCACGACCAAGCCAACGTCGTTGGGTATCTCTCTTGCACACTCGCCGACAACTAGCAACGCCAAGGGAATTGCCATCTTTCCAAGGTACAAGCATACCAGTCCGCTACCTCCACTTCTATACACCGGCAACAACAACGGGCGTCTTTGAGTCGAGCACGAGTCTGCACCTCCCTCCATAGTCGTTGACGTCTACGATTGTAGAACGAGGAGGTAAACAGTCTTCTTCCTCCTCTCCTCTGCGTCCATTCTAGATCCCACCACAACGACTGAGTCAGGACTGTCATACAAGTCTGGATCATGTTCCCGGCATCGAGTTGAGCATCTTCCCCTCCTTTCTCCTCCCGCACGAACAGCAACCACCGTCTTCAACAATCGTCGAGCCTTGTGGCTGAGTGAGACCCACACCCTTTCTCTCTTGTATTCCCTCCATTTGTATGTGCTAATGGATGCTTGAAAATCCTCCTAAACCTACACAGAAGGGCAGTAGAAATTGATTCTTCAAATAGATAAATTCCCGAGTTGCAAATATTGTCGAGCATCCAACTTCACGACCAAATTTAAGTGAGTTAGACTCCTCCTTTGTTGCTGATTTTCGGATATGTTATAGTTGGAATTGTATAGTATAACATACTGAAATTTTAGAGTATTATGAGTTATAGTTTATGAGATATGGTTCTTCAAAGTTGGTTCCTCATGCAGTTTTTAGGATGTGCTGAAATATTCTAAGTGTTGAGAAAAACTGCTTGTGATGCAATTTTGTGAGATATATTTGAATGGGTTATTGACCTTTGTTGGAACTGAATTTTAGATATGTTGTTTATGGATATGTATAGTAGCAGGTGGTAAAAGTTGAGAGTGATCCGTTGGTTTAATCCGGTTTTGTGGGGTCCCGAAGTTAGGTATAAGCATAGTTTGTATAAATAAGGGATTTTGGCTAGGTTTAGAATTTTTTGTTCTTGGAGATCGCTTTGGGATTTGTGTGACTTTGTGGATATATTAGGGATTGAAAGTCGGGCATCTTTCAAACTCAATAAATTCCTTTGTCTTAGAGTAGGACATCATGTCTTGGGTTTCTGGTAGATGTTCTTGAGATCTCAAGAAAACTTTAGAGTTTCCGGATCCTAGGGGTAAAACCGTCTTTTCTTAGAAAAGAGTTGGTTTAGTGTGGTTTCTCGGTTTTCCATTGTTGACCTAGAAGTTACGACTTCTAGTGGTCGGATAGTATATTGATATGAGCTTTATGTTATGATCAGGCGGTTGAGATATTACTCAGCGGGATCGAGTGCTTTGGTTTATGGGACTTGATCTGGTTCAGGTAAGTTCACGGACTTACTTAGTTGGCTTCTTCATATTAGCATGTTGTGTATTGATGGTGTGTGTTAGTTATGTTAAAAAACAAAACCGGAATAAGACGACCTATATATTATATAATTGGCCCAAGTGTATGATAAAGGGCGGTGACATCACTGCCTAGATCTTGCGAGAATTAAAAGGTTCTCTGTGACTAGCCCAGGCAGGTAGACGGTTGGATGCATCAGCACCATTCCTTGCTGGTAAACGGGGACAGAGGTGGGTTTCGGGGAGATTCTCGTGTCACAAAACTAAAAGTTGAATTAGTAAGGAATAACGTAAATAAAGATAATAAACGGACTTATGTGTTTGCATCTTGTATGTGTTGTCTTCTTTATGTGTTTATGTGCATTTACCTTTATTCTAATGCTTAGAATGTTAGCTAATGGTTTTATACCGCTTGTAGATGTCTTACAAGTTAAGACGGTTGTAGAGAGATCTAGAGGGGATGGTCAGCCGGTCCACGTACTCATTTAGATGGGACGGCGTCTTCGGTTTCTTCATATATGTTACATTATATCATTGCCTTGTAAGGCTGATATATATCATTCATGTAAATATGATTTAATATTTTTAAATGATTTAAATACGTTGTGCCTTGTTGTAAGATCCTAGTAAAGTTGTTGTCAAACTAAGGTCGGGACCCATTGTGAGGTCCTAACCAGTAGCTCCCCAAGTTTCGAGAATTTGGGGTGTTACAACCTCGATGCCTAAAACCATGTCAGTTGTCATTTCCAAACATGCTCGGTATTTTGGCTATAACTCGAGTTGCATTAGTCCAGTTGAGGTCCACGGGTACTTGTTGAAAATCTAACTTAAAAGACAAACTATATTGAAGAAGTTATTCATCAATTCAGCTCCCAAGATACCCAAAAACGTCCAACTTTATTAAGATTTTCAAGTTTTCATTAATGCAAGCAAGTGTGATTTAGTTTCAAACATCTAGGAGAGATGCTTATGTGATTCTAATTTAACTATAAAAGAAGGTCTTAAGAGCCTTTTGTAATCACCCAAAATTTGAGAGAAATGAATATGAGTTTGAGTTTTGCTTCATTTCTAAAATCATCCACGAAAATGAAGTGAGATTCTTAGTTTCAAACATATAGGTGGAATGCTTAGGTGGTTCTAAGGTAAGAGGTCGAAGAACGAAGGTTTGAACCCCAAAGTGAGATTTTGAGGGTAGTTCATTCGAGTTGAGGGATTCTCAAAGTGAGAGGACGAAGGAATTTGCTCTTCATATCCAAATCCCAAAATTCAAAAAAAAAAGTTTGATTTCCACGTAATGATTCGAGAGTGAACTTGTGTTATCGGTCCTCGTGTTCGAAGTAAGTTCGATCACATCATTTGGTGTCAGAGCCAGTGGCGCAAAGTTCGATCAATAATGTCAAGACATTTCGGAAAGAGTTCGATTGGCTATGAACCCTTGATGGATGAGTACATCCGGTGGGCTATTCGAGCATATGACAACAATCATTTAAGTTTATGCGATATGGACGACAACCTATATGAGTTCGTATAAGAAAAACTTTGAAGTCGTCGTATAAGACAAGAAGTCCGACGCCACGAGAGGAAGTCCGCCGGCAAAAAGTAAACGATCGACGTCGCAAATTTGAAGTCCAACGCCGTGAAGTACAAAGATCAACAAAAAGTAAAAATATTTTCACCCTCATTGGAAAAAAAACCATTTGCTTTATACGTTTAAATTGGTGCACGGGACAAAAAAATCCCTTCTTACGCCACCCTACATGCACGGACAAGTAATATTTTTCCAATCTTGACACACGGAGGCATGCCCCTGCAAAAAAAAAAAAAAAAAAAATCCCCCGGGACCTTAGTCTAATCCCAATTGCATAAATAAAGTCCCATCATTTCCCATTACTACCCAACCTCGATTTTTAAATGCAACCTCAAATCGTGCATAGAAACACTGAGCAGACATAACACACACGTACACATATATTTATGTCGGAAAAATTACAACACAAAAAATTGAACAAGACATTGTCTTATTTGCTAAATAGAAGTGTTGCAACTTAAATTATAACGCGAACACTTCAGCTAAGACCAACAAAGTACAACTCAACTTATGAGCCGCACTTAAGAGACTGAAATTAAATGACAACAATGTATGTGAAAATTACAAATAAGTGCGCAACCTCGCACACCCAAACACAATCGTGCTTTATTTATCTTCTTTTTTTTGCGTGTGAGGGACGCTTCTAAATTAGTTGTTATGTACAACGCCATCCACAATGTATATCAACTGTTACTTATACACTGTGCTTTTCTATGGTTAAGTTTCTTGTTGCGCCTTTATAGCTACCAACACAATGAACGATGCACCGGATTCTGCCACACGGAAACGCAGACGGCCAAGAATAAAACAGGAAAAAAACTCAAGATGGCCGTAGGAATGAAGCACGTACCTCAAACACCAATGAAATTACCTTTTCAGGGACCTTGTAAAAATTGCGCTACCATTAGATTTGCGTAACCAATCCAAAATACAAATCTTGTTGCTAGTGAGTTTTGAACTCTGAGTGTGAGACGCTCCCTCCCACCCATCCTTATACCAGCTGGGCTAATTAAACTTGTGTATTATCTTATCGATACACATGATTAATAAACAATGTTAATACACAATTACAATCACACAATGTTAATCCACAATTTCAGTTACACAATGTTAATACACAATTTCGACTACACAACGTTAATACACTATTTCAATTACAATGTAAATTTATGTAGTTAACAAAATCGGACATTTTCCAATTACACAAAGTTCCATTTGTTTACACAAAGTTAAGTTACACAATCTCAAATGAATTTCACAAGTCAAATATTCAAAAATCCGTCATTTACAGAAGTCCACCATTTAAACAAGTCCATCATTTAAAAAGTCCATCACTTGAACAAGTCCGTCATTTACACAAGATTTGATTACTTACACATGTTCAAGCCCATCGAATTACTCAAGCCCAATTATAATTACAAAAAATGTAAGTCTTATCCCGTATTTATAAAGTTGGGCTAAATTTTGAAGTTAAATAAATTGGGATAAATGGTGAACTTTCAAAACTTCGTAACTTTCGTGCAATTAAAAAAGTTGGGCAATTTTTAGAAATTATCTAATTAGGATTGAACTTCCAAATTCTAAAAATATGGGGCCATTATTGTAATATATAATTTGGGCTGTTTATTGCAAATAACCCAAAATTCAAAAAAAAAAACTAATCGTAACTCGCAAGCACCTTCAACAATGGTGGAACAACCATGAAGCGGAGTAGTGGCACGCCGAGGTCGCCGACATTCGGTCCTCACAGTCGGCCTTCGACAATGGCAGTCACGGCAAGCGGATCGGCATATCTGTTGGAGCAGATCTACCAATCGAAGGCGGCTTACTCGAACAGAGATGAAGGCGGTCGGCGGTGCAGATCTGTCGATCGAAGGCATATCTGTCGATACAGATCTTCCGATCCAAGGCGGTCGGCGGCAAGTAGTGGCACGGCAATGGGAAGCAAACACAAAAGAAGCAAACAAATAAGAGAAGACCAGATTTGCGCTCACTCGAACAGAGAAGAAACGAAACGCACGACCCAAACAATTCGAAACAAGAAAACAAACAATGGAAGACGGGAAGCGAATAGAGAAGAAGTGCAATTGGATGAAAATTGATAGAGAAACCTTACCAGATCTGCGCTCAATCGACGACACACAACCCATGGCGATCGATTTGCTTGAGAGAGGAGTGGGGTGCTGATGTTTGGTGGTCTTGTAGCCTCGAATGAAGGTGCAAATCGAGAAGGTCGAAGGTGGCTTACTTGGATCCGAGTTGTCTTCTCCGACGAGACGGTTTGAGGCGGTTTCGAGCAGTTCCTCCCAATCGAGAAGCAGGGGGCGAGACAAAGAATACGAACGACTGCGAGAAACCCTAATTGGAAGATTTGAGTGATTTTATAGCCTTTTTATTTTTAGGTTTCCCTTATACCTCTTTAATTTTTTTAATTTTAGATTTAAAATTTTAGGCAAAAAATAGAGGGGCCTAGTTTGTATCTACGATACAAAAAAAGACATTTCTTCACCAATATTCTCATGCCCAATCAATTTAATAAAGCCCAAGTTCAATTCAGGTTCAGTAGGCTGACACGAGGTACATAAGCTCAAACCCAATCTAAAATTAAATCTTGTAGTCATTGAGTTTTAAACTTTGGGTGGCAGGTCCTCCCTCCCACCCTTATATTAGTTGGATTAATTAAACTTGGTGTGTTTTTTTGATGATACACAATATTAATACACAATTTCAATTACACAATGTTAATACATAATTTCAATTACACAATATCAATAAACAGTTTCAATTGCCACAATGTTAATACACAATTTTATTTACTATGTAAATTTGTGTAGTTAACAAATTCGATCATTTTCCAATATTAGACAATAGTAGTAAGATAAATCATGTTGAGATTGGTTCTTATCCATCAGAACATGACAGTAGGTAGTGTCCAATATTACACAGAATGACAAACGCTCTTTAAGTTTGTTTACTCTGGAAGTACCAAACGGCTAAACAAAACAAGGAAATTTTGTTCATGAACAATATATAAAAAACCCAAATCAGCACCACGAGCATGGTGGGTGGTGGTGGTGGGGCGACGAGGAAGAACGGATTCGATTGATGAGAAATCTGAGTCTCTTTTCTCTTTAGAAATTTCTGAGATATATGCTGAGGAGAAGAAGAAAAGATCGATCGACGGGCTGCCGGAAAACAAGCTGAGGAGAAGAAGAAAAGATCGATCGACAAGTTGTTGGTATGTAAAGGGTAGGTAGGGACATAAAAACAATATATGCCCAAGAATCCCCAAGAAGCCTGGGTGGGCAAGATTGTTTTTACGAGGTTCTTTAGACAAAATAATCTCGTAAAAGAATACAATCCCGAAAGCTCCAACTCATACCAAACGACTCTATTTTTGTCATCCTCAAGAATCCCATCAAAAAGAATCTAAATGAATCCCCCGGAATACAAACCAAACAGACCCATATTATTGGAGTTATGATCATGTTGATTCGGATTTATGAACTATGGTTTCGGTTTATGAATTTTGGTTTGGACTTATGAGCTATCGTTTTCGGACTTGAGTATTTGATATGGATTATGTTTTAATGGACTTGAAATTTGATTCATGGATTATGATTTGAGACTTCAAGATTTGTTATCATGAGCTTTTAAGGTATTTGATGATTTTAAAATACATGATTGACTATTTAAATTCCTTGAATATTTTTCTAAATATCATGTGATATCATATATGCTGGTATCATGTCTTGTTTATATAGAGTACCCGCTTATATATATCGACTTAGTCTATGTAGAAGACTAACCCCACCACGATGAGGTTGGTTATGTTTTTGGATATAATCAAGTACATGATCAGTTCAAGAGCATGAAGGTCGGGAATCCTAGTGGTAGTCGTGTCGGTCGGATTTGGGGTGGTCTTTCTCGTTAGGAATTATTCCTAACTTTTAATCATACCTATTGGATCGCTTTACTTTTATAAGTCCGGGTTGTTGTTGACCATTTTGGTTGTTTTGTATTAGAGTTTTGAAACCTTTTTTTGTTGACGTCAAGGGGCGTTTTTCAGATTTTATGTCGTTTATTATTTGGCAAGTCAAGGCCGCTCAGATAGACATTGTCACTAGATCGGCAGTATCGGATTGACTGATTCACACTGTACACAACAAGATTTGGTCGAGCAAGTCGCGGATGTATGCATTCTCTGCTACGGTTTATTACCTTTGGTAATCTATGAATGTTTGATGTTTGACCGGAATAAGAATTTGATTGGCATTCTTGTGAGATTGATCATGACCCATGTCTACAACTTGTTGCATGAGGCCTTCCCCACTAAGGTTATATCATCTTAGTGTTTGCATTTTTATGGAGCTGTATTTTGTTGCTTACTTTGACATATATATATGAGGGTAGTTGGTATGTTCAGTAGAATTGCATGCCTCTCTGGAGTATTGTGTTTTCTTCTTGGGTCATAGACCATATGTCATAGTCATGTACATAACTTTTGTTATGTTAGTGTAATTGGGCTTCCAAGCAGGGCCGACCCTACTGCTGGGCGGCATGGGCCACAACCCAGGGCCCCAAATTTAAAAAAAACCTAATATATATATAATAAAATTAGATTGGTGGGAATTGATCTTTAGATCTCTGGGTTATAAGGCAACCAAAATCCCACTGCACCACTCTGATTTAATGATATAATATCAAAACTAAATTTATTATTATTAACAAAAGCTAGAATTGTGAGTTCCAATGTTCCACTTCATCATATTTTCAATGTTAACTAGTTTAACTATTATATTTTGTATATGTTTTTCGAATAATAACTATTACAATTTCATGTTATTTAAATTATATAAAATATTCAATAATAATTGTAACTCTTATTTCTATAAATGTTAAATGATATTTATAAGTCAATAAAATAAAGATATAATTCGGTTAAAAAAAACATGACTATTTATAATAAATAACACAAATATGATTTTAAGTTCGAATTATAATTTAACAATAAAACAAATTTCTTTATTAATATAATTTTTTACTTATCAAGATACTCAATGTAATAAAAATTATAACTAGTATTTCTATAGAGGTTGCATTAAATATCTCATTTGTTGATAAGTTCATAATCAAATTTTCATTAATGAAAATATTATTTTAAATTTTATATTATAATTCGAACTTAAAATCATATTTGTGCTATTTTTTTATAAATAGTTATATTTTTTTTAATATAATTATATATTTACTTTATGACTTATAAATATCATTTAACATCTATAGAGTTAAAATTTTATTGAATATTGAATATAATTTAAATAAAATGAAATTATAATTATTATTATTCGGAAAACATATTTAAAATATAAAAGTTAAACTAGTTAAGATTGAAAATATGATGAACCGGAATATTAGAACTCACAAACTAGCTTTGTTGATAATAAAATATTTAGTTTTGATATATTATCACTAAATGAAAGTGGCGTAGCAGCAGTGTGGTTACCTTATGACCTAGAGGTCCAACGTTTGATTTCCACTTATCCCTTCTCTTTGTCAATTATTTTTTAATTGTGAATAACCCGCAGTTTTTCTACAAGTTATCTTTTATATATATATATATATATATATATCCTTTGTTATAACGTGTTATTTCATATTTTTATATCTAATAATTTGAGTATGACATTAATTTAAATTGCTAGGGCACCCGAAAAACCCGAAAAAAATCTCGCCCTGGCCATAAAAAATTGAAGGATCGGCCCTGCTTCCAAGGGACCTTTTTGAGAAACAAAATGGTTGGTTTAAAAAGTATATAATGCATATTTGGTTCCTTAATTTTGCCATGGAAAAGCTTGTGTCCAAACTCGTTAGAAAATGAAAAGGTAGAATTTCATAGGGCTGAGCAGGTTGCGGTTCGGTTCAGCAACCGAACCGCATTTTTTGGTCCAAACCACAACCGAACCGCACTCAAGCGGTTCGGTTTGTGGTCCGTCATATTGTATTTTGCGGTTTGCGGTTCGGTTCGTCAACCGAACCGCAAATTTGCGGTTCGAACCGCAAACCGCAATTGTGCTCATATTAAAAAAAAATTTGCAGCTTAGGGCTGAGAGGGAAAGGGGAACATGTGAATTAGGGCTGGCTGAGGCGCTGAGCACTTCTTCGACAGTTCGACTCTCTCAATCACACATTCAGGAAAGGGGAAAGCCAGTCGCCTCGACGCCTCCTCGCCAGTCCGACAGTCTCAGTCGCCGGTCCTCGCCATTCCGACCCATCCGCCTCAGTAGCCGGTCAGCCCAACCGTCGCCCTGTCCGACCCATTCGCCATTCATCCAGTCGCCCCTCCGACCCATTCGCCTCCTCGCTAGTCCGACTGTCTCAGTCGCCGGTCCTCGCCAGTCCGACCCATCCGCCTCAGTCGCCGGTCAGCCCAACCGTCGCTCAGTCCGACCCATTCGCCTCCTCTCCATTCACTATGATTGCGGTTCATTTGCGGTTCGAACCGCAACCGAACCGCAATCGTGCGGTTCGGTTTGCGGTCCATGTTTTTCAGGTTTGCGGTTTGCGGTTCGGTTGCGGTTCGGTTTGCGGTTTGCGGTTTTGGACCGATGCTCAGCCCTAGAATTTCATACGGGAACGAATAGATGTAAACCAATTTCAATTACTTTGCATACTTCAATTTTGTTTTATTCTTATACCTACAAGGTAAATTCAGGGCTAAAAATATATAAAATTGATTATTAAAAATAATAGATATTAAAAAGCTTATATATAGAATTTGTTTAAAATATTTTGAATTACTGCGTTAAATCTTAGAGGACATATGAAAATATTTGTTTCTCTTTTAAATATATAAGATTAGCAATTTATAAAAGAAAAAATGTAGCGTATTTCGACAAATTTATTTAATTATGAGAAAAAACGTTACAAAAAAACGCTCCTCATATTATATAAGATTAATTAGTTCATATCCCGCACCTTGTGCGAGTACTTTTATATATTTGATGTTTTTTGAATAAAATGTTATCAACTCCTGTACGTGAAAACTAATGATATATGTATAAAAAAAATGAATTAAATTAAATATTTCTTTTAATTTATCACTAACAAAAGTTTTGTAAAAAAAAAATAGAGAATATAATATTAAATTAAAAAAATCTTACCATTATATTTTTCAGTATTGTGAAAAATATTTGTAAAAAAATTATAAAAAAAATAAAAAAAATGAATCCGATCAAGTTTTTTTAAACTAGTATGTTGCTTATGAGATGGTGCCCAATCGAAATTTGATGAATTTTTTTTTAAAAAAATTGGAATTTAAAAAAAATCATATCTGATCAAAAATTTTTTTGAAAAAGATTACGTCGAAAAAATAACAAATATGAAAGATAAAAACAAATCTCTTTTATGAAAAAAATGATTTATAGATCTTTTAATTTTTCACTAACGAAATTTTTGTGAAGAAAAATAAAAAAGAGAATTTAACTGTCGTGAAAAATATTTGTAAAAAATAAAAATAGAAACAAAATATAGATATTTAAAAATATGAATTTGATAAAAAAAAGTTTTAAAATATTTGTTTCTTATTAGATAGATGGTGTTTAGGCCGATCAAAATCTGTTCAATATTTAAAAAAAAATCGGTATTAAAAAAAAACAAATCTATTCAAAGTTATAAAAAACAGTGTTGCTTATGAGATGGTGTTTAAGCCGGTCAAAATTTGATCAACTTTTTTTTAAAAAAATACGATGAAATGTAGAAAATACGATGAAGCTTATCAGATGGAACATGAAAAATACGACAAAACATGATTTTTTTTAAAAAAAAATAGATCAATATAAGAACTTTTTCTTATTAGATGGAGTGAGATTTACCTAGAAAAAATACGACGAAGCAATAAAGTTGTAACCTGAAAAACATCTTCAAATCACGTGAACTTGAAAAAGACGACGAAACATGATCAATAAATAGTAGAATTAGAATTGGAAGATGTAGAAATTTGTAGATTAACATGAAAAATAAGAAAAGTGTATTGAGTTATGAGAAGGTGTGTTCCATGTACATAGTGGAAATAATGTGAGAAGTGTACTTGAGAAGTTCACGTTAAGTATATTTGAAATCAAGACATTACATCTCTTGTAAGTTAACATCGTAACGTACAAGAGAAGTTTAGCAATCAATCTATCATATCCTTATAAAATTAAATATTTATAATTTAGATATTGTTTTAGTAAAAAAATTTTTTTTACTTAATTTGTGATTTAGTAAAAGATATAATTCGAGAAAAAACGTGAGGCCGCCATGTCAACATTATGTCACTTGCTAAAAGTATTTTGTAGAAACAATTTGGTTTACTAGGCTTTTTCTAATTTTGTGTTTAGTAAATGTACTCCTTAAGAGAAGAGTGTGTAGAGTTTAAAAATAAATACAAAAGGTTGGGGTATATTTACTTAATTGAAACATTAAAAAGACTAGTTACTACTATAGTTTTTCAAAAAGGCCTAGTTACTAAAATTGCCCAAGTATGTATATAGATGACAAAGGAAATTTGGCGAAGCTTACCGAATAAGCTTAATAAATAAATTAATTAGAATTTGTGATAAGGTTCTCAAACGAAATCGTAATAGTTTCGATTTGAAACACGTAAAACAATGATAAAAGTTGGCAAATATAACTTGTATTTTTGATTTAATAAAAAATATTTATTAATTAGTAAACCGAGTAGATATTTTTTTAAAACTAATTTGATTTGTTGGAGGAATTTTAAATTTTACGTTAAGACATGATTTGTTGGCGGAATTTTTGTAACGCCCATAATTTCGGTTCCGTTCACGAGAGCCGTTAGAAGCCTTTAGAAAGGGCAACCGCCCTTGCGGCTTAGAAGGCCCGCAATCGCAGGTGTCCGCAAATGCGGCTTGAACGTCCCGCGGGGGCGGTGACACGACATAGCGGGAGTCGAGTCCTTTTCCTTTCGACCTTTCATTTCTCCACTCCTTTATGCCGACCACATTATTATTGTGGGTGATTCATGGGCTGCTAGACCTTTGGTCTCCTCTCAAATTGATGCAGTCTACCTCCTTACCTCCCTACCTCATTCATTCACGTTCTTTCCTCTTCTCTTTCTCCTTCTTCTCATTCATCTCTTTCACCTTCATCCTCCACATTTGATATCTCTTCCCTTGAGCTTGTCACAAGAAGATAGGACTGTAGAGACGTCCTCCAGAGTAAGCTCCTTCCATCGTCTTCTTCCATTCTTCTCTTGTCAATCTTCTTACAACCTTGAAAGGTTTATATCCATGGATTTACTCAAGAGAAGTTTGCCTTGTTCGTGCTTGTGTTGATGGCATGCATAGATCATGGAGGAGGGCTAGGATCTGGTGGTGGAAGCCAAGAGACATTCACAACATTAAAGGAGGCAATAGAAGGGCTACTGCACATTGAAGAATCGAAGAATCGGCGTTTATGGGCTTCATCCACGGGGCGGGTGCACGGTACCGTGGGGGTGGCGCCACGATTTGCCAGGAGCCGCGGGGGCAAATGAACAGTTCCGCGGGGGCGGCTCCAGGTTCTGCAAGGAGCCGCGGGGCGGATGAACAATGTCGCGGGGTCCGTGACCTTCAGCACGCAGTCGTTCCTTTTGTTTCCGCGACTGCGTTTCTTCAACAATAGGCTTTTCTTCTCCCTTCTTCTTCTTCTTCTTCTTCTTCTTCTTCTTCTTTCCTTCCTTCGTTGTGAGGTTGATCCATGTTAGTATCATGCCTAGGTTGGACCTAAGAGAGTTGGAATGCCAAGTAGTGGCTTGACCCTTAGGGTTATCTTGTGAGAGTGTGAGTGTGTTGATTGTGGGTTGTGGTAAGATCTCTTAGATCTTTGAGGATGGAGGTCCGTATACGAGATTTATCATGTTGAAAGCCTTTAAGGCAATAAACTGAGAGTGATCATCTATCTCATGTGTTATGTTCTTGTGAGGATGTTAAGCCTAGAAGTCTAAGGACTTCTAGTTGACTAGAGTGATGTTGTTCTTGAGAGGATGTTGAGCCTAGAAGTCTAAAGACTTTTAGTTGACTAGAGTGATGTTGTTCTTGAGAGGATGTTAAGCCTAGAAGTCTAATGACTTCTAGTTGACTAGAGTGTTGTTGTTCAAGAGAGGATGTTGAGCCTAGAAGTCTAAGGACTTCTAGTTGACTAGAGTGTTGTTTGATCCGTGTGACTTGTGTTGAACAGGCTTGCGTGTTTTTCCAGGGAGGTTGAGAGAGTTCGATCGGGTTTTGCTTTGGGACTGGTAAGTTCACGGACTTACTTAGCTGACTTCTTCGTATTAGAATATTGTGTATTGGTGGTGTGTGTTAGTTTGTTAAACAACAAAACCGGAATAGGATGACCTATTTATATATTACGTAATTGGCCCAAGTGTATGATAACGGGCGGTGACATCACTGCCTAGCTCTTGTGAGAGCTAGGAGGTTCTCTGTGACTAGCCCAGGCAGGTAGACGGTCAGATGCATTACTACCATTCATTGCTAGTAAATGGGGACAAAGGCGAGGTTTGGGAATCCCTCGTGTCACAAAATAAGTATCATTAGTAAAGGTTATGACTTAAACAAAGATAACAAACGGACTTGAGTGTTGCATGTTGAATGTGTATGTTATGCGTTTGTGTGCCTTTACCTTTATATTAATACACAGAATGTTAGATAACGGTATTATACCGCTTTGTAGATGCCTTGCATGTTAGGGAGACGGTCGAGTGATCCGGCGGTAGTGAGCAGCGGGGTTCCGTATATTATAGAACGGGATCGGTTTATCTTTATTTATTATCTTGAGACGTTGTCATGTTGTTTTGGATTTGAAAACTCGGTTGGAGTTATTTTCGGTTGTATTTCGGTTATTCTTTTTATGCATTAAACACTTGTTCATTTGCCTTTTTATTTGTGTCATGTTGTAAGGTCCGGTGAGGTTGTTGACAAGCTAAGGGTCGGGACCCATTGTGAGGTCGTAGCCCGTAGCATCCCGAGTCCTTCGGATTTGGGGTGTTACAATTTTAAACCGTAGATATATGATTTGGTTTGTTTCAACTAATGTGATTTACGTTAAAAAATCGTGATTGATTAGTTTAATTTTTTATTTATTTAGATATTGCTTTAGTAAAAAATATTTTTGGCTTAATTTATGATTTAGTAAAAAATTTAATTCAAGAAAAAACGTATGGGCGCCACGTCAGGTTTATGTCTTCTATTTTAGTAAAGTATATAGATTATCATTGCAACTTAGACTTAATTATAAACATGCAAAATAAATTAATAATTTATGTAGTTTCATTAAAAAAATTTTTCTAAGGACTCCAAATAATTAATTTCGCGATTAACAAGTTGGTAGTCAAGATTTTTATTTTAAATTAATTGTTTGATTAAAAAAGAGAAAATTGTCTAAATAGTAATCCAGCTTTTAGGCTGACTAAACTTTAGTACCCCGTCATTCAAACTATCAAAACGGTACCTCACCTATTGAGTCCGATCAAAGAGTAGTACCTCGATCACTGACGTTAAACTATCTGAACGGTGTTAAATATCAGGGGCAAAATCGTCCACCTACTTTGCAAAAATCCCAAAATTTTCCCAAACCATAGTTTTCTCTCCTCAACTCCTCCGTCACCTTCTCCCACCACCTCTCACATCTGATCAACCTCCTCCCCGAGCTCGGATCTTGCGTCTTCCGGATCTGTAGACTGGAGGCTAGGCCTTCCCGTATGAACAGATCGGTGAATGAGATCCCTAAATATGTAAACACTTTCTTGAGCATGAAACATTTTCTCTTCAAAGATTCTCTTGTACTAGCTTGCCTCCATCTCCACTGCCGCCTTCTGGCCTTGCAAACGGGCGATCATGGACAGAGATTCGTTGGTGGCGGTAGTTGATGCCTTCCTTGCTACATCCAGCTCAGTGTAGAGCTTCTGTAGCAGATCTTGTTGAACTTTGAGGGTTTCCAACACATTCTTCATACCATGTCCAAACATCACAACTTTGACTTTTCGATCGACCCCAAAAACTATAATAGATTGAAACCAAATTCCAAATTTGAGATCTATCAAAGCTTATCAATCTCAATTCTCAACATATGAATGCAGGAAACGCTGCGAAAATGAAACTAAAAGAGAAGCAGAATAACGAATGATTAAATACTTGATAGATAAAGATGAATCAACCACAAAAATCGGGCGAGAATGTGGAGTTGCGCGTAAATCGAAGCGTGTTTTTTTCAGTATGATTTCATACCATTTTCAAAATCCAGATGCTGATCTAAATGACGATGAGATGTTGATGGTTAGAAAATTCAATAGGAATTGGTTTTCGTCGCCGCCAGGAGAGAAACCAGGGGAGAATCACCATTGTCCTTCGTTCGCCGCCAGGGAAGAAGTCGCTGCCGGCACCTGCTACCGTCATCTCCAGGAGCCTCCGGCCTCGCCGCCGTTGAACGGAACCCAATCCCCGCCGCACTAGCCCTGTGTAAGTTCCGCCAAACACGAAACGGGTCGGAGAAGACTAACTTTAGATTTGGAAATCGGTGAGTTAGATCGCTGATTTGAGCCAGTCGAACAAGTCAACTCGCAAGTTGCAAATTTATATTAGGTGAACAATTTTGCCCTTGATATTTAACACCGTTCAAATAGTTTAACGTGTGAGCAATGATCGAGGTACTACTCTTTGGTCGGGCTCAATAAGTAAGATGCCGTTCTAATAATTTAAACGACGGAATACTAAAGTTCAGTTAGCCTAAAAAATGTGTACAGTATAGGCAATTTTTTCAATAAAAATCCTCTCGACAAAGGTATAATATGACAATTAAAACAATGACGGATGATAGTGAGTTGTAAACAACAAAACTGGAAAAGTCACATTCCATATTCAAATTTTGTTCAAGTATCTTGCAGTCGAAATTTCTTGAGAGAGTAATATTCAAGATCGATTATAGATGAAGCCATCAAGATAAAATTAGAAAAGTATGATATGATGGCAACAGCCAACACACCATTCAACTCGAAAATCACGTAAGCTTAGACTCAGTCCTTCATTGGTGTTAACTGAATACGGTAATTTAAGTCTCTTATTTTCAAAAAAAATTATAATTCATTTTCTAAAGTTTTATAAGAGTATTTAACGTATGATTTATTTTTTATTTATTAAGTTTTCGTTTTATCATTTATATTATTTATATGAACAATAATTTATCAATCAAAAAAGTCTTAAATAAAACACAAATTCTAACCGCACCGTCATCACCGACGATCCATCAGTTCACAAATCTTCTCATGGTATGAGAGCCTACGGTCAATAAACACGCTTCCGTTTAAACAAATCATAAACCACAAACCCTAGATGCGCTACCATCACCAACGATGGTGATAACGATGGTTATTATGTTAACCTACAGGCGTCCTAGAGCGACTCTACCGGCGTGATGTTATTGTCAACCTAACAAAATAAAGATCATTGAAGGAGGAGTCGGCCATCAAGTCCTCATTTCACTCTTTTGTATTACTCTCCATAGCACGCTAATCAATCTTTGTCTTAGGGCTCCAAACCTACCCTAGAAAGCTAATCTACTTGCGTCTTAAGCCCCAAAACCTATCTTGTGACGCTAATCAACATGTGTCCTATGCCCAAAAACCTACCATAGAACACTAATCTACACGCGTCTTAGGGCTCAATCTACCGATGTCAGATCGACGCTAACAAAAAAAAGATCATTGACAGGAGGAGGTCCATCAAGTCTTTCTTGCATTTCTTCGCTCCAATAACAATTTTTCATGCACTAGACTCAAGTGTAAGTAACGAGGAACGTCAAAAATAAAATCTTCAAGTTTTTATTGTTTAAGCTTAGAGTTGTTAATTAACACTTCCTCAAACTAGAGGGGTGCTAAGTATTGCGCCGTATATTTAGACTTATTTTTTATTTGGTATTTTACTGTTTTATCCATCTATATTTGTCTATTTGATAAATAAACAATTTTCTTTTTTTTGAAAATGGAAAGCGGTTCGAAACCATTAGACAGTGCGCCGTAGTGGATCGAAAGACCGAAAAAATCGGCAGACGGTCTAGCTATCACGAAGAACAACAAACAAAGGAGAAAAGAAATACACAAAAATACATCAAAATAAAACCGAAAGCAAAAAAAGTCTTCAAGGGAAAACAAGATTATGCAACCAGCAAAAGGCAACGAGGATAAACGTTCATCTTCGAAAGAAGTACACAGGGAGGAAGCTTGGAGAACAACTGTGGACACCTCATATTTGGGCTGCAATGGAGCCGTCAGGAGTCGATCACAAATTCACGCCTTCTTCTCGACAAACGCACGAAACCGCCAGCAAATGATTGCATCAAACCCAAAAGACGAGATTGTAGAGCACGGATATCTTGATGAATAAAGGTGTAGAACTTGATGGATAAAAGAAAGATGGTTTGAAGGGAGAAGATTGTTTATAAAGGATTAATATATGTTGTTGGAAGTGATTGTTTTTGGCTTTGTTAAATCATTAAGCCCTTAAAGCTTAATTAATTAATTTATTTATGAATAAATAAACAAGTTTTTAGTTCACTAATTTCTTTCGGTTTATAATAAGTTACTGTATTAAATTTATAGAGAAAAATGCTAAATTTCTATTTTTGCTCAATTGGGGTTGGGTGATTAACCCGTTTACGAAGTGGCAAGCCAAGATAAAAAAAGCTATAAATTTCGTAAAAAATTACATCGGTTAAGCTTGATGATAACTATTAAATGAGGCAAAACCTTGGAATATATAATAGAAACAAAGTCAAGCAAATAATATGCAGTGAAGGCGTGTTTTGCCATTAGTAAGAAATTAATGAACTCACGTCAAGCTTGACTTTGTTTATATATATATATATATATTCCAAGGGCTTAATGATTTAACAAAGTCAAGAGTCAAATTAATTAAGTAACCTTGGAATATATAATAGAAACAAAGTCAAGCTTGATGATAACTATTAAATATGTGACTCACCAATATTATTCATAAGATATTATACGATTTCTCGTTAGAAATATTGATTATTTTATACTAATTAATCTATGTGTTTTAATATAACCTCTTTGACGTATAAAAGAAAATCTACTAGAAATTCATGTCTTCTGTAAATCTAGGTGAGAAGTTTGATTATGAGTACATTTATTAAACATATTTATATCATATGTTTAGTTATTAAAGATAAATTTAAAAAAATATACTTAATTAATTTCACTCTGTCACTTCCATTTTAAGAAAGATGACACCTATTTTAGATAGAACTTACAAATATATATTTTTTTTCATCGCATGACACAAAATGATTTTTTGAAAGAAACTCACCGCTTTTGTTGATGAAACTAGGGCTGAGCGAACCGCAACCGAACCGTAAATTGCGGTCCAAATCGCAACCGAACCGCAAATTGCGGTCCGAACCGCAAATTGCGGTCCAAACCGCAACCGAACCGCACTTAATCGGTTCGGTTTGCGATCCGCAAGTTTTTGTTTTGCAGTTTGCCGTTCAAAGCGCAAAATCGCAAAAAAAACCGCAAAAGTAAAAAACCGCAAAAGTGCAAAACCACAAGCAAACCGCAAATTTGCGGTTCGGTTTGCGGTCCATGTTTTTCAGGTTTGCGGTTTGCGGTTCGGTTGCGGTTCGGTTTGCGGTTTTGGACCGATGCTCAGCCCTAGATGAAACAATAAAAGGTGACAAGTACGTAGATATTTGTTAGGTTTGGGTGGATGCAATGAATGGCACAATTTTTGTAGAGAGATGAAACATCCATCTTCTTCATGTTAGGGAAGCTTTGTTAAATTTATTTTTTTTTAATATCCGTCGGGAGGGATACACGCCACAAGTGAACCTATGCACATTAACTTTGGGGGTTCCATTCTAAAATCAATTGGCAATAGGAGGATTAATCCTTAACTTTATAGGTTAGGTTCACATTATTCATTTAGTGGACGTGGGACACAATAATCCACACATCTCAACAGTCTTTGACCTGTTCATTTGTGAGGGTACTCATAGTTGTGTATTTGTCTTCATGTGGGAACACTCAAATAATGTAACAATCAAAGTCTAAAAATCAACCACGTTTTAGTTTGTTGATACATGTTAATGACAATAATATCATCAATATCGATCTATTCTTAAAAGTAGTAAGAAGAGTGAAGGCCCAAATTGGTTGGACATCTTAGATTATTCCATTCCATTCCATGCCTCCCTTTCTCCTCCTGATTGTTGTCGTTATCACTTCAGTGTTCTGCCATGGCTCTGCTGTTGCCCCAGGTCTTCTCTACACATACTGCCCAAACACCACCTGGGTTCCGGCCACCGACGGCACCTTTCGAAGCAACCTCAACGCGCTCCTCGAGGACCTCTCAATGGCCGCTAATAGCTCCTCAACTCCCGGCTTTGACAACTCAACTGTAGGCATCCTGTACGGGATCTACCTCTGTCGGGGCGATGTCGACCCCACCACCTGCAGGGATTGTGTGGGCGCCGCCCGGGTTGAACTGTCCCAAAGCTGCCCACGTGCAAAGGAGGCGGTGACCTGGTACGACCAGTGTATGGTAAGGTACTCCAACTATTCCTTCTTTGGCCAACTGAACAACGGCTTGTCGCTGCAGATGTGGAACACCCAAAACGTCACCGTAAACGCTACGACGTTCAACCAGGTATTGTACAAAACCCTAGCTAACGTGACAACTGAGGCGGCAGGAGGCGGCCCCCATCTCAAGTTCCAGACACAAGAGTCCAAGTTTAACGACTTCCAAAAGGTATATGTGTTGGGGCAGTGCACGCCGGACCTGTCTAGTAGCGACTGCTACGAGTGCTTACAAGACTGTATTGCTTACATGCCCATGGGAAACCGTCAAGGAGGGAGAGTACTTTTCTTTAGTTGTAACCTTCGGTATGAGATTTATTTGTTCTATGAAACTAAAACCGGTTCGCCCCAAAATCTCCTCTCCACCCACTGCCCTGATTCCTCAGTCCTCGACCGCTCTAACATCGACGCTCTCCTCTCCAGCCTCACCTCCGCTGCTGATCAATCCACTGATGGCTTCCATGAAATGATTCAAAACGCAACTCCGAGTAGTGCAGCCAAGTACTATGGCATGTTCCTTTGTCGTGGGGACGTTTCCCCATCCATTTGCAAGGACTGTGTGACCACCGCCGCATCAACCCTGCCCCAACAGTGCCCTTATGGCACCAACGCTGTCATCCTGTACGACGAGTGCATGATAAGGTACTCCAATGAATCCTTCTTTGGCCAGACCGACTTGCAACTATTGGCGTTATTCACGCCAAACGTCAGCCAAAAAGACATCGACTTTTTTATGGTAAGCGCACTAGTGAGTGCCGTACTTTTGGTGGAGAATCAGGCTGGAGTGAAGAGAGACGATGGGATGATGTTCGGGACGGCAAATCAAAGTATTTCGGGTATATTGAATTTATTTTACTTTGTTTGTCAGTTATCTTTTACCTCTTTATATTTGTTTTACAAAACAAGCTTTTTCAGATTCCAGGACGGTGTACATGTTGGGACAGTGCACTCCAGATATCTCCACGGCTGATTGCAAACGATGCTTGAATCAAAGTTTCATTTCCCTACAACAAAACTACACGTCCCAACAGAGTGCCAGGGTGTACTTATTCAGCTGTAATCTACGGTTTGAGATGTATCCCTTTTATTCTACACTGCTACCACCGGAACCGGAAGGTATTCAATCTCAGATAGTTACCTACACCTGCTTTGCATACGGATCCAATAATATAACTTATTATGTCAGGCAATCCACCCCATGATCGCATTCCTCCAAATAAGAATAAACGTATTCTTGTGGTGGTAGCTTCTTCGCTCATTTCCCTCGTCATGCTGTTTCTCACCTTGGCTCTATGGTTCATAGTTTCCAAAAGAAAAGCACCCTCTCCAGGTACGTATGACTATATATATTGAAAATAATCTACATAAATTAGCCATTAGAGTTTAATTAGATATGAATGAACTGAAGAAAATTGTACTTAAACTCAACGTTTGTGTTCAGCAATCACTGGTTAATACCATACATATATATAACAATTTTTAGACCATCAATGCAGACGATTTAAATGATATTTCAACTGTGGAATCCCTGCAAATGGATTTCAACACAATACGAGATGCAACACATAATTTTTCTATCGATAGAAAGCTTGGACAAGGTGGATTTGGCCCCGTTTATAAGGTGATCCATAAATTTAGTTAACGTCATTATGTTCTTAAGGTATATATAACTATATTAATTATATGTTTCTGTATCAGGGGACACTTGAAAATGGACAAGAAATTGCGGTGAAGCGACTCTCCGACGATTCAGGACAAGGCATTGTGGAGTTTAAGACAGAAGTGCTTCTAGTCGCTAAACTACAACATCGAAATTTAGTTAAGCTCTTGGGATTTTGCGTAACACGCAAAGAGAAAATTCTTGTCTATGAATTCCTTCCCAATTCTAGCTT
Organism: Fagopyrum esculentum; assembly: GCA_033239045.1. Taxonomy (NCBI): domain Eukaryota; kingdom Viridiplantae; phylum Streptophyta; class Magnoliopsida; order Caryophyllales; family Polygonaceae; genus Fagopyrum; species Fagopyrum esculentum. Next base: position 131,558,494 of record BSUD01000005.1, on the reverse strand, counting down.
AGACAAAATTCTTTTTGGTACGTTTTAATAGAGTCATGCATGCTTATACACAATCTAGCGATCATTCTTACAAGGATGTGTCATTCTTGTAGATCCAACACAACGAATGTCTTTGAACTGGGAAATGAGATTCAAGATCATTTGTGGAATCGCAAAAGGACTGATGTACCTTCACGAAGACTCCCGATTAAGGGTTATACACCGAGATCTTAAGTCGAGCAACATATTACTCGATGAAGCTATGAATCCAAAAATATCAGATTTTGGTTTGGCCAAACTCTTTGGTGTTGATCAAACTCAAGCCGTGACTGAGTCAATTGCTGGAACATGGTAAGATTTGCTTGAATCGATGGCACAACATTCATTTTTCTACTAACTAATACCAAACCATTGTCATCTATGTATAAAGTGGTTATATGGCTCCGGAATATCTATTGATGGGTCATTACTCTATCAAGTCGGATGTGTATAGCTTCGGGATCATACTCTTGGAGGTGGTTAGCGGTCAAAGAAACAAGTACATAAACCGCCCGTTATTAGAAGAGGCACTATTATACCGAGTAATGCACATACATCTTATGAGACTTGTATCTTTTGCAATAGTTCGAAAATTGCTCATTATAGTCATGAAACAGGTGTGGAGCCTTTGGCACGAAGGCAAAGCCCTAGAGCTCGTTGATGAAGCGTTAGGTAAAAACTATTCAAGGGAAGATGTCATGAAATTTATCCATATCGGTTTGTTATGCATTCAAGAAAATGCTACTAAGAGGCCGAATATGATATCCATTGTTGCTGCCCTCGGAGGTCAATCCATCACCCTCCCGTTGCCAACTCCGCCCAATTTCTTTAGCGATAGCAACCAAACAACTTCTATGGACAACTCCTCCGGGGTTAGCTCACGACAGACTGTAAGTACTTGTGGTACTTCAGAAATCACAGAAGTGCATGGTAGATGATCGATTGTGACATTTTGCAACATACACTTCGTTCATTGATGTACCCTTTTGGTTAGAATTTTGGATCTTCCAATTGGCGAAGGATCTCAGACATGCTTCTCACATTATTGCTCGAGGGTATACTACTCTAAACTATTTAGATTAGAGCGCATCAAGCTCATAATTTTCTCATGAGTATATATGGCTAAATAATTGTTCATGGAACGAGCTTATCACTCGAAAGTCTTCAAATGGTATACTCCATTGCTCGAGGGTTGTACTGGGAATCTATTCGATTTGATAAACCAAAGCTTATCGCATTTATTCCTTTTATTCGATTTGATAAACCAAAGTTTATCGCATTTATTCCTTTTGTTCTTCCACTTTGCTCAAACGTTAAGTGTTGATGCATGCTTTTCGGTTATAAGCTGATTTGAGGTCAAATTAATGTTTGAGCAAGGGGAAATGTTATATGTTGTTGTGAATATAGTTTAGTTGTTAGGGAAAGTTTAGAACAAGGACGAAGATTAGAGGTAGAGTTTAGAGACAATGTTGTATAGTTGGAAAGAAAAAAAACCCTTTGAAGGCGATACGATTATAGGTAAAACTAGACTAAGATATGAGGTACAGTTTAGAGTTAGGTTTGTAGTACAAAACAATTAAAAACAGAAGAAGAAGAGTGTTTGGATATATAAAAAACTGACAAACATGTCAACAAACCAATTAAGCCAAAAAAAAATAACAAAAGATTTCTTCTTACCATACCCAACCTAAAACTCTATAATAAAACGTATAAAATCGGGCTAAAACGGTTCCAAATTAAACATCATCTCAAAAGCGCACAAGTTATTAGAAAGGACATAAGACAAACTAGAAATAATAAAAGCTCACACGATTTGCAAAAACACAAAAATAAGAAAAAAAATAAAAACAAAAAGAAGATGAATCGACATCTATAGACTTTACTAAAACAGACGACACTAATGATGACGGGACGCCCACAATTTTTTTCGGATTAAATCTTTTACTAAATAACAAATTAAGCCAATAAAATTTTATTACTACAGCATATAAGTTTTTAAAAACTAGTTGGCGTCTTTATCGTGAAATCAGAAATCAGAACGTGGATCCAGATTTTTTAACACTTTTTTTTTAATAATATGTTATTACGAATATTTTAAAACTTTATTTTTAGTTAAACTAATTTTCTATTTTTAATTAAACTGATTTCTGATTTTTTTTTAAAAAACTTTTCAGTAAAGCATATAAATCTTTTACTATTTTTTATTTTTTGTAAGTAGCACTTATAATCTAACAATCTTTAAAATTTTTAGTAAAAAATCGGTTTGTTCGTCCCTTTAAAAAAAAGGGTTCCGTATCTTTTTTTTTTAAAAAAAAAGACATTTCGATTACTGTTATAAATGTTTCACTTTTAGATTTGGTTTCATGTTGCTTTTAATAAAGGAACCCATTAAAAAAAAATTACTTTAATAAAATATATAAACCATTTTAGAACCAATTGACAATAATCAAAATCCTTCATAACAAATCTAAAATGGTAAAGTTAAAAGAATTCATACTCGCATTTTTGTTTATTTTATGCAAAAAAACTATTATTGTTTTGTTTTGTAAATAAATAATGGAATTTTATGTTTGTTTTGTTTTAATAAAAAATCCATTACTAAAAAAAGAATTACTCCTATAACTAGATGACATTTCTGTTTGTTTTTAAAAAATTGTTAGTGTTTTTTAGTAGGAGTATTTGTTTTATAAAATTTGTTTTCTTTACTAAAACAAAACTCAATTGATGTTTTTCAATTTCAAAAAAATGCAAATCAATTTTACTAGAAAAAAAAAATTAAAAATTAAAAATTATCATAATTTTTTTTTTAAATAACCATAACTGGTACTACTTGTAAAGTTTTTTTATACAAGAAACATGTTTTATTTATATATTTTGCTAAAGTATGCGACATAATGTTGACGTGGCGGCCTCACATTTTTTCTCAAATTATATCTTTTATTAAATTATAAATTAAGGCAAAAAATTTTTTTTTACTAAAGCAATATCTAAATTATAAATGTTATAGTTTAAATTTTGGCCAATAAATCAGATTAGTTGATTGATTTTTCCCCGTCGTATATAGAATAAATAGCTACATATAGTTTTTTTTAGGTAAATCATAAATTCGTCTAGCAAAATAATATCTTCAACCAATTTTTTTTTAAAAAGATAAAATTAATTATTACACTTCTCATATACGTTGATGACATAAACTTATCGAGGAAGCACTCCGTATTATCTCTAAAACTTCATTCAACAAATTAACAATATCTTCGACCGATTTATATATTTTTTTTACATTTTAGCTAATAATTCGATAACTTCAACATATATAAATTTATAATTTTATTTTTTTAATTAAAACATAGTAAACTTCTCTCGTACATTTCTCAGATAGTTTTCACTATATATGAACACCTAATTTTCATCTACCTCGCTTACGCTTGATTGAAAATCAATGAGCCTTGCATGACACAAGATATGTGTTCCACTTACTCGACGCTTATAACCTCCATGATCGCCATTGACTATCCAATATCATCCTAACATCCTTCAAAGCGGTCTCATCAACCCTATCTTATGAGGCCGCACAAAATTCACATCCGCTAACTTCAACCCCCCTTGAAGCAACCAAGAGAGAAAACGATGAAACAAATCTCCTACCTCCTCAATCGCAGTGCTTTCCGAGAATTTTTTGACCGACTCCGGCCTGTTAAAATTAATTTATACCATTTATTGTTTCATGTACGCTTTCACATGCGTGCTTGTCGGTCCTCTACTATTTGGGGAGATCTGAAACTATTTGTATACAAAATGGTAAAGGACATGTATGTTTGGTGACTTTGATGCGGTGAGAGGTGATCCAACTTTGAGATACAAATGTCATGGGGTGGATTTGGCAGAGATTGGATTGTATTTTTTTTATACGTGCTTTATTTTTGTATATATATATATATATTGTTGTAGATTGTTTCTAATTTTGTGTGATCTTATGCTAATCTTGTGTGGTCTCTTTGTGGCGCTATTACTTTTTAATCACGAACACTACGGATTTTCTAAATTGACTGTTATAGGTATTAGTTTAGGATTGCTACATATGGTCAATAGGTATGTATTTTCTTTCCTAAGATTAAATTCAAGTTAGGTTGGAACTTAGCATAACTAGAGTGAATCCCAGTTAGTGGTTTGTAAGTATGAATTTTGAGGAAATTGTAACACCCCAAATTTTAGGAACTCGGAGCGTTACGGGCTAGGACCTCACAATGGGTCCCGACCCTCAAAGTAACAACAATAACATCGGATCTTGCAACAAAGCACAAATAAATGAAAACCAAAATCGATAAAATAACAAAAGGTATAACAAAGGAAAAGCGAAAGACTCTCAGCCGAGTTCAACAACAAACTGAAAAAGATGACAACAGAAATAAAAACCCCGATCCCGTCCTATAATGTATGGGAACCCCGACTGACACTCCATCCGGATCACTCAACAACATCTCTAACCTACAGGACATCTACAACGACAGTATAAACCATTAGTTAACATTCTAGATATCAGAAAGACAGTAAAGTCACAAACACATATAAGCATATATACACATAGCATGCTCACACACAAACGATTATTATCTTTGTAATAGTTATCCATTACTAATTCAACTTCTTTTCTCACACGAGAATCTTCCGAAACTCGTCTCCGCTTCCGTTATCAACAAGAATATATCAGATGCATCTTTCCGTTACCTGTGGGCCTAGTCGCAAGAGCACCTCCCAATTTTCCAATTCTGAATTGGATAAGTGGCCACCCGGTTATAATACACTTGGGCCAATTACGGTATAAGGTCGTTCTAGTCCGGTTTTCCGTTATAACGATAAAGGTAAACAAACACCACCAAAACGGTCAAAATAATACACGGAACGCATCTAAGTAAGTCCAAGAGACTTACCTGAATCAAAGGTAACTCAAACTTAGCTAAATTGATCAACTTCCTGAAGCAAAAGATCTACGCCAGCTTAGACAAGGCATCACGTATAAAAAACTATTCGAATGCTAGAAGTTTACATACTTCTAGTCTCATTGACCTCTACAAGGTCTAAAGCATCGTGTTAGAAGGTTCCTACTTCTAGTCTTGATCATCTCTAAAATATCTCCAACATGCTAGGAAGAACGATTCCTAGCTAGTCTCAAGGTCCTCAAGGAACAACGTCAACAACACAAGCTCAAGGCACTCAAAGCATAACCATCACATAAGGATCAACAATCCACTAACTAGCATTCACCTTTGCTCATCTTGGTCCAACCTAGCATGATCTAACACAAGAAAAGGGAAAAGGAAGCAAGGATGGAAGCAACTCACCAAAGACGGGAGTTATTGTAGAGAAGCAGTATGGGCGGGTGACAGAAGGCACAAGGGCGGTATTTTCAGCCACGGGGGCGATGCATTGACAGAAGCATTGCCGGGGCCTTTGTTTGATAGCAACGTCACACCATGAAGACCAAGCTTTAATCTTCAACCAACACATGACGATACTCAACCAAAAAAGCTTGGAAACACATGCGCAACAACCAATGAAGGACAAACAAGGATCAGGACTCAATATTGATTCATGTTAAGAAGAAGGGAGAAGGAAAGAATGAGGAGTAAAGGAAGAAAGCATGCAACATAGGTTCAAGAACGACTGAGGAAATGAAGGGATGAAGAACTTACAAAGATTCTGCAGAGGTTCACATGGAAAGGTTGTAGTTTGGCTCGAGGTTGAAGAAGAACGTAAGTAAGAAGAGAAAAACGAAAGAGAAGGCGGGAATATATAGAGAGCAGTTGGGAAAGAACAAGGCAATTCCAAAATTAGGGTTAGAAGATAGAGAAATAACGGCCCAGAAGATAGAATATCGGATCTTCTAAGAAAGGAAAGAAGATAAAACGGTTAAAACAGATCGGGCGCGATCTGGGGTTAGCCGCACCCGCGGCTAGACCTTGTCGCGACCACGACGGAAGTGGTTGGCCGCGACCACGGCTCAACGTCATTGTTACGCTAGAAAGGTAGCACAAAAAGCTTTACATTTATAAACTCGAACTAAAATCCTAAACTACCTAGCAAAACCCGCAGTGTACGGATCGTTTTGTAGAAAGGAAAGTATTCTGAGGTCGAACACAAGGACTAAGGTGAAATCAAGTTATTCAATGATCAAAGATAGTGTAAATCTAAACTAAGATGAGATGAGGAATAAAGAAAGTGCAAAACACGATATTTTTGGATGGTTTTGGGTGATCAAACAAGGATCACAAATATATCAACACAATAAGCAACACAAACACACAAACACAAAGATAAGAAATAAGAGGTAAGAAAGCGGATTCTAGAGATTCAGAATTCCGATTATGACCATGGACTCATGCTTCTAAAGATCAAAGGAAAGCTGTGGTTGTTCGGAATTGGGTGTTTCTCTAATGGGAGCAATTACCGGGTAAGTCTCATGCTCCACTACTCTCGCACCTAAGGTCCTATTACCGGGTAAGTCTCAAGGAACCTAAGGACGAGAATTCTACACAAACCGGCCACTACCTAAGGGTCGAACCCCTCCTTACCGGGTAACTCTCGGAAAAGGTAAGTCTTAGGCAACGATCCTAGCACACTCAATCCAATAGCGGCCTTTTTGGCTCACTACTACCTAGAGTTCATCATCTTATGTATCTAAGAGAGGAAATTACCGGGTAAGTCTCATCCCTCAAAAAGGTTGCTAACATTAGGTCACCCTAAGGTAGATTAAGCTCAACAAACACTAGGATTTCAACACATCTACATCCTAACATCCAAATTCATTAATACAAGCACAATAGAGAGAATCACGGGTGGATCATGGAAACCACGGCCATAAAATCATGAAGAACAGGCCATGATTCTTCACTGAGTTGGGGTTTCGAACACAAATCGATCCTAAGCTAACATGGAAGTCCATACAATCATAGTCCAAAGCATAAACATCATTCCTTCACCTTAGAATCACAGCTATTCAACCAACAACATACATTTGAAGATCAAACTTCACAAATAAAGCATGCTTGCAAATCATTGCTAGATAATGTAGAATAACCCAAAGAAAAGACATTAAAAGCTAGAATAGAAGTTACCAAATCTTACAAAGGCTCCAAGAGCTGTCCCAAGTTGTCAACAATGGAGACCTCACTCAAAACCACTCTAATCTCACTTTAAAACGAAAATCTACACTAATCTCAACCAAGAACACCCACAATGGGTGCTTGGAAGAGAGGCTACAAAGAAGAAGTGTTTTGGGGAAGAAGCTAGGTCAAAAGGGGGAGAGACAGATCTCCAATTACAGCCTGCAACATCACTTAAATACTCCTCCAATAAGCAAAGGTCGGGCAAAGAGATCGTGGGACACGTGCCAAAGTGGTCCAGACAGAAACCACGGCAAAAACCACGGGCGTGGTTCTGCCAGATAGGCCGTGGTTTTGCTCCAGAAACTCTCCTTGAATCATCAAGCAATGAGTTGGTGCAAGGCATACACCAACAAGGTCCTATGTGTTCTCCTTTGCTCCTATCTTGCTCCTTAAAGGGTCCGGATGTGTGCCACCACAAGGAATGATCCTCGAATGTATCGATTAAGCTCCAAAAGCTCCCCAAAATACCCACAAAACCGACAAGAATTCGTGTAGACGTCTATTTCGACAATATGCATGCATTAAGCGTAAACGCCACGAACTAATGCGGAAACATGCATGAATGGGAAGGACAACTATCTAAAAGAGTGCCTAAACTAGTGTCATAAATCGTGTCATCAGTCACCGCGGGGGCGGTGACCCTAAAAAGCTGGTTGTTACAAAAATAAGGCTTTAGGATGTCTTAAGGATGTTGATGTGATACATTAAGTATGGAAAAACTGTCTTAGTGTAGTTTTTGGATATTGTTATAAGGATATATTGTTGATGGACATGATTGAGGTTAAGTGCTGGTATAGACTTATGATAAGTCTTGGTTGACCTAGGAGTTAGAGACTTCTAGATGAGGGTAGATGATTGTCCCACGTGTCCTTGTTATTAGGAGGTGGAGTTTATTCTTGTGGGATTTAAGATTGTTGATTAGCTGGGATTACCTTGATACATGTAAGTCTCTTGGGTTTACTTAGCTGATTTCTGCGTGTTAGCATGATTGTGATAGTGGTGTTTGCTTTGAGTGTTTAATAAAGATAACCGGAGTAGGACGACCTTTATTGTAATGTGACTGACCGAAGGTATTTCTATGGTCGTCTATACCCAATCAAAAGTAAATCCCGACTTAGCACTAAGAACAAGTATAGTGATTAAGTAAGAGTCGAACCCAAGAGAGTTAAGGTGTTTTAGATGCAATTATCGATTATAGTGACAAGTAACACAAAGGGGGGGGGGGGTTGGTTGAATTGATGCACAAAAACTTATGAAAACGATTAATGCGACAAGTAAGACAATGATGGTGAATCTACACTAGGTTGATTCTAAGCATGCACTTGCTACTTTGGTGAGTTCCTTTTTACAAGTTTTCAAGTAATCTCCCGTCTCGATCATATATGTGTTGAGCCAACCGGCATCAACACAACTTAACAGGTTAAAGTTCCGTAAACCTACAAGAACAAATAACAAGTTAGCTTTCAAACAAAGACAAAGGGATATAAAGAGAAGATTAAAACCGTTAAACTTATCTTTATATTTGTGTTCCTTTTCGTTAAGTAATCACAACCCGTTATTACTTAAAGTTGCTACTAGATTAAAGACCCGAACCCGGAACCTATTAATCCTAGTTGTTTACATGCACTTTAGAACCTAAGGTGATCAATCTCAAGCAATAGTAAACATGCAATTTAGACAATGGAGATCAAGGAAACACAAAGTATTACTGAATGAAAACTTAGATTATAAAGTACTTACAACCAAAGCAACAAAGCAGTTTCAAACCAACCCAATGTATCAAGGGAGTTAGGAACTCATTACAAGGAAGCAAAACAATCTAAGTGGATAATTTGTTGACTAACAAGTTGATAAGATGGATGATTCTAGCAATCAACCAAGGACTATTTATACTACAAAAGACACTAAATAGGAGTAAATGGCCGGCCCAAAACAACCACCTTAAATGCCATAAAGGTGGTGTAAACAGCCGGAGTAAAGCTTCTGGCGTTAAACCGCAGGGGCGGCCTTCAGGAACCGCAGGGGCGGTTTAGGCAGAATCGGTTGATCTTCTTCAGAACCGCTGGGGCGGCTACACAATTCCGCTGGGGCGGATCTTCAATGCTCTTCAACGTCTGACCTTTCGTCTTCTTGACGTTTCTGATGTCAAGCCGCCGGGGCGTCCCTATGTCAGCGCAGGGACGGTGACACAACCTCTTCGTCTTCCAGCTCCCATGTCGAGGCGCAGGTAGCGCCGCAGTGGAAGGCGCAGGGGAGCTGGTCTTCGTTTCTTCAGTAGAGGACACCGCAGGGGCGCCAAGGAGTGGCGCAGGGGCGGTGACACGCTTCATGGTTGGCGCTGGTGAAAGCGCAGGGAGCGCTCCATTGTAAGGCGTCACCCGCTGGGGCGGCTGCAAGGATCCGCTGGGGCGGTAAGGCAACATAAGCTTTGCTTCGTGATCGATCTTCACTCCTAAGTGCTTATAACTCCTTCTTTAGCTTCTTTTGATCTTCTTCTTCTGGACCAAGGAGTTAGTAGCATAAACCGACACTAATGCAACAAAAAGACTCTAAAAACTACCCTAAATGATAGTGATTCCATCACCTATCAAACTCCCCCATACTTAGACCTCTTACTCGTCCCAAGTAAAAACAAATGACATCAACTAGACTCAAAGGCCTCAGAAAGCATGAGTAAGCAGAAAGATAATGAAAAACAAGAGAGAAGCCAAGAAAAAGAAGGAAAAGAGAGGAAATGTGAGAAAAAGAAATACTACCATCCTTATCGCTCCAAGAGTGGCCTACCCGGACAAACTCCTTATGACTCCCCCTCTTATGTTGCCAAAACGCCGGAAGGGAAACCTACACTCGGTGTCGCTCATTTTGCCAAGGCGCCCTTTCGGGTTTTCACCTTGCCACTCTTCTTCTTTTCTCACTTTAACTCACATCCCTCAAGTCCAATTTTTGCACCAACCTAAGGTTGGTCGGACTACCTTCTTTTTACCTAAACCACCCTTTCGGGTTTTCGGTTTATCCAAGGATTTTCATGCCTTTTTCACTTCTTTGGCTTTTTCTTTTCTTTTCTTTTTTTTTTGAATATCAAACTGAATTTAACAATGCAAAAACAAATTCCTAAAACAACTCAATGAACTGTACAAGCAATGATATATCCCTCCCCCATACTTGAAGTACACTTTGTCCTCAAAGTGGAAATGAGTCAACGATAAATGTGGGAGAAGGGAAAGAAATGTACCCCTCAGTGGGGTGGTCCGGATGGACCACCTGGACCCTCCTCCGGTGGGTAAGGGAAGTGGCGGAAGAAGTGCTCCTGCCGGCGGTGAAGGGTGTCGATACGGCCCTCCTGAGCCTCCATCCTCTCTCTGAATGAAGTCTCATAGCTAGCTTGCCAAGCCAACTGCTGAGTCTCCAACTACTGCTGATGAGCCGCCTGCCAAGCATCCTGACGGCGGTCAAAGTGGGTGGTCATGGAGGAGGCGAAACTAGACTGCCACGCCTGCTGATGCTCAAGCATGGACCGTTGATACCCGGTCTGCCATGCCTGGTGCTGTGTAGTCAAAGCTGCCATCTGAGCCTGCAGACTCTCCATGGTCTGACTGTCGTGTCCAGCCGTCGGCATCTCCTCATCAGTGGTGTGGGCCCGGCTGGAGCCGGCTGCGTACCTCCCAACAATATCTACCTGAGGTCGTCTCGGAGGAACTAGGTCAGCCGGTACATATAGATCGAAGAGCTCATCTCCCAATGGAAGTCGTCGAGGGAGGTATGTGATGTGACTCCCATCTGCTAAAGAGAGCCAAAAACGATGCTCCCCTTCCCTCTTGAGGAGCCTGCATCTCCTCAGTAACCCTTCAGTGTATAAGGGTGCCTCCAAACCTTCTTCCAATGCAGGAAGATCCATCACCTGTGCAGCCAATAATGATATTATCCCGCCTCCCACGATGTCACGAGGCTCATTCTTCCTAATCCACTTAAGAGCGGTTTGGAAAAGATATGCCCAATCCGGTACCCAATTGTTCGTGGGGAGGCAAGCATATATCAATGGAAGGTCCTTGAGAGCGACCTTATTCTCTTCCTTGTGCCCACAGAAGACACTCATGAAGACCTTTGAGATGAGCCTCAAACAAGGGTGAGTGAATTTGTTGGAGTACTCACCCCCTGCATGAAACTCAGACCTAGTGGCTGCCTGCCAGAACTCAAGCAAATCAGGCGTCGGAATGGGTTCCCACCAGTCATCGGAAGTTGCAATGGTCACCTCTAAGCCTCCTGCAATTGGGTGTAGTCTAATGTATACTTCTTCTTGTTGTACTTGAAAGAGAGTCCAACACACAAGTGATCCTCAGTTTCCATTTTGAATGTAGCGATAAATTGTCGGCTGAGGTCTAGGTGTGTTGGAGCACTTTTGATCAGGAAATCTCCTAGCCCGGCATTATTGAGAAATTCTTGCATACTTTCTAACATGCCCAAATTCTCCAATGTTGGAACGTCAAGGAACCGAGTTGCATACACTTCCCGGCTTTGAGTGATCCTATATCGATCCTTCTCTCCCTCTGATAACTTATATTTCTTCTGATTCTCCATTTCTTGCAGTGAATCAAGCAAAGGAGTTAGAAAGTTCAAAAATTGGATCAAGAGACAAACCTACTGTCGTGATTTACGTAGGGGCGGCTGCAACAGGCGCATGAGCGGCTTGACGCAGGGGCGGAAGCTTGCAGGCGCAGGGGCGGTCGAAGAGCAGAAGGCGATTTGGGCGTTCGACGAAGGTGGTGGCGATGGGGATTTCCCGACGTCTTTCTTGTTGTCTTCAGACGTCGCCGGAGGTGGGTCAGTGGAGGAGAGTGAAAGAGCTGTGTGTGGTGGCGATGGTTGGTGTTGTAGAAGGGGCGACGACACTAGGATGCCGGAGGTGGCTCAAGGGCGCGACGAGGCGATGGTGGAGAGCTTCCGGAGGACGCAAGGGTGTGGGAGGTGAGACGGCTAGGTTTCGAAGAATGAATGGAGAGGGAGTTAAGAGGGCGGTAGATGTAGGTTATTTTTGGGAAGTGTATTTTTTTTCTTTCCTTAACTGAACCGCAGGGGCGGTGTTTGTCGCCGCTGGGGCGGTGACAAGGAAGAGGGGGACGCAGCCTCAGCGCAGGGGGCGGAGCTGAGGACGCGTGTCAAGGGTGGCCGCCGCAGGGGCGTAGGGGTGTCACCGCGGGTGCGGTGGCCTACGTGAGCAGACGCTGGCCCAGCGCCGGGGGAGGTGCTGGGCAGGGGTGTCACCGCAGGGGCGGGACATGAAGCCGCAGGGGCGGTTTTCTTGACAAAAACTCCTCTTCTTTTTTCTTCGGGATGCCTCCCGAACAGTGTCTTTGTTTTACGTCGTTGGCTCGACGTAGGGATTCTTCCTCTATGATTAAGCCTCTTCCAACATCACCTTTGGGTTTATTATCGTTTGAGAGGGTAGTCCACCGGAGGCCCTAGCTTCAATTCTTGTAATGGCTTCCGCCATTTGACCAACCTGTTTCTCAAGTTTCTTGATGCTAGATTCTGTTGTTTGGACATGAGTATCAAAGTGTTTAGTCAAAACCTGCAACATATCTTCAGTTGAGTGATACTTACCTTGGCGGGACTGTTGTTGTTGGTTTTGTTGATCCCTCCAACGAAAATTCTGTTGGTCACGCCAATTTGGCATGAAATTCTATGTATAGGGATCGTTCCTAGGCCTTTGCTGTTGTGGTTGTCCATATCACATTGCGTTTACCTCAACATCATCATCCTGGACTTGTGGACACATGTCCGTTGGATGATACGGGTCAACACAAACTCCACAAGCTTTGAGTTGTTGCGGTGTTCCCATAAGTGTTAGTCTCTTCACCATTTCCTTCAATTCCGCGAGCTCGGTGGAAATCTCACTCTTCCCGGAACTCACAGCATGAACTCCTTTCTTTGTCGGGGTCCTTCCAAAGTTCCGAGTTCCTTCCGATAGTTCCTGTATCTTTTCCAAAGCAAGGTCAGGAGTAGAGTTAAGAATATTAACTCCGCAAGCCGCATAGACGATCCTCCTTTCATTGTCTAGCAAGCCATTGTACAAGTACAAGACTAGATCTTGAGTTGAATATCCGTGAAAAGGACAACTGGATCGGAGGCGTGCAAACCTTTCGAAGTACTCGTAGAGAGTTTCGGTTGCCTCTTGCTCGATGTTGCTTATAGCTTTCTTCAAGCTATTGGCCTTCTTAGCTGGAAAGTATTTCTCCAAGAATGCTTTGTGAAGGTTCTCCCAAGTGTCGATACTCCCGGATGGAAGGTGATAATACCAATCATCCGTCGAATCTTTGAGTGTGAAGCCGAATGCCCTCATCTTGATTTGTTCTTCGGTAATGTTGGCCGGCTTCATGCTTATACAAACGGTATGGAACTTCCCAAGGTGCTTGATGGGGTCTTCACCACTTAGCCCATGGAAGGATGGGAGCAAGTGAATGAGGCCCGGCTTGAGCTCAAAGTTGACTCATTCACCTAGTGCTGATATAGTGACCGCAAGAGGGTTTTGAGCCAAGGTGGGCTGCGTAAGTTGACGGAGAGTACGGTCAGCCATCTCTTGTTGAATTTGTTGTTGTCTTCGTTGCCGGATGTGCATCCTCTCAATTTCTGGATCAAAAGAAGCAAAGCCGGAATTAGTAGCACGGGTTTGAACCATAAAAATGGTTCAAATCAATAATCAATAATAACAATAAAACACTAAAACTCTTCGGCAACGGCGCCGAAATTTGACCGAAGGTATTTCTATGATCGTCTATACCCAATCAAAAGTAAATCCCGACTTAGCACTAAGAACAAGTATAGTGATTAAGTAAGGGTCGAACCCAAGAGAGTTAAGGTGTTTTAGATGCAATTATCGATTATAGTGACAAGTAACACAAAGGGGGGAGGGGGGTTTGGTTGAATTGATGCACAAAAACTTATGAAAACGATTAATGCGACAAGTAAGACAATGATGGTGAATCTACACTAGGTTGATTCTAAGCATGCACTTGCTACTTTGGTGAGTTCCTTTTTACAAGTTTTCAAGTAATCTCCCGTCTCGATCATATATATGTGTTGAGCCAACCGGCATCAACACAACTTAACAGGTTAAAGTTCCGTAAACCTACAAGAACAAATAACAAGTTAGCTTTCAAACAAAGACAAAGGGATATAAAGAGAAGATTAAAACCGTTAAACTTATCTTTATATTTGTGTTCCTTTTCGTTAAGTAATCACAACCCGTTATTACTTAAAGTTGCTACTAGATTAAAGACCCGAACTCGGAACCTATTAATCCTAGTTGTTTACATGCACTTTAGAACCTAAGGTGATCAATCTCAAGCAATAGTAAACATGCAATTTAGACAATGGAGATCAAGGAAACACAAAGTATTACTGAATGAAAACTTAGATTATAAAGTACTTACAACCAAAGCAACAAAGCAGCTTCAAACCAACCCAATGTAGCAAGGGAGTTAGCAACTCATTACAAGGAAGCAAGATAATCTAAGTGGATAATTTGTTGACTAACAAGATGATAAGATGGATGATTCTAGCAATCAACCAAGGACTATTTATACTACAAAAGACACTAAATAGGAGTAAATGGCCGGCCCAAAACAGCCACCTTAAATGCTATAAAGGTGGTGTAAACAGCCGGAGTAAAGCTTCTGGCGTTAAACCGCAGGGGCGGCCTTCAAGAACCACAGGGGCGGTTTAGGCAGAATCGGTTGATCTTCTTCAGAACCGCTGGGGCGGCTACACAATTCCGTTGGGGCGGATCTTCAATGCTCTTCAACGTCTGACCTTTTGCCTTCCTGACGTTTCTGATGTCAAACTGCCGGGGCATCCCTATGTCAGTGCAGGGGCGGTGACACAGCCTCTTTGTCTTCCAGCTCCCATGGGGCGCCAAGGAGTGGCGCAGGGGTTGGTCTTCGTTTCTTCTGTGAAGGACACCGCAGGGGCGCCAAGGAGTGGCGCAGGGGCGGTGACACGCTTCATGGTTGGTGCTGGTGAAAGCGCAGGGAGCGCTCCGCTGTAAGGCGTCACCCGCTGGGGCGGCTGCAAGGATCCGCTGGGGCGGTGAGGCAACAGAAGCTTTGCTTCGTGATCGATCTTTACTCCTAAGTGCTTATAACTCCTTCTTTAGCTTCTTTTGATCTTCTTCTTCTGGACCGAGGAGTTAGTAGCATAAACCAACACTAATGCAACAAAAAGACTCTAAAAACTACCTTAAATGATAGTGATTCCATCACCTATCAGTGATCCAAGTGTATGTATAATGGGCGGTTACATCAATGTCCAACTCTAACATGAGATTGGGAGGTACTCTGCGACTAACCTAGACACATACACGGTGAGGTGCATCGGATCTAGTCCTGTTGGTATACGGGGACAAAGGCGAGGTTCGGAAGATCCTTGTGTCACAACATAAGTTGAATTAGACAATGTATGACATAATACAAGATAATAAATGAAATTTTGTGTAAGCATGATGAGTGTTTATATTGCAATGACGTGTGTGTTGTTATAGTTATTATAATATGTAGGGTGTTAGCTAATAGTTTTATCCGTTGTTGTATATGCCTTGCAAGATAAGGATGATGCCGAGTGATCCAGATGGACTGGCCAACCGGGTTCCCGTACATTATAGGACGGGATGTTGGTTTCTTTATTTCTTTTTCATTTTGACATTATAGATTGTAGTACTCGGCCGAGAGTCATGTGCTTTGTTATTGATTTTTGACATTTTTTCATCTTTATCTATTTCGGTTTTATCTTTATTTGTGTCTTGTTGCAAGATCCGGTGAACTTGTTGTCAAGCTAGTGTCATGACCCATTGTGAGGTCCTAACCCCTAGCGTCTCGAGTTTTGAAAATTTGGGGTATTCCAGAGAATTACCTTTGTGACTTAACATTGGAACATCATTATAAAAAAATTTCTTGATTTTCCATTCATATATATATATATATATATATATATACCCTCACCTTGTGTGGGTTTTGAATAATAACGGGTTAAATGTATTAATGTGTAACATCCCAAGTTCTAGAAACTCAAATCGTTACGGGTTAGGACCTCACAATGGGTCCCGACCCTCAAAGTAGCAACGACACAATGAATCTTACAACAAGAGACAAACAAATGAAAACTAAAAGTCAATATAAAACCAAAGGTTTAAACAAAGGGAAGCGTAAAAGACTCGCAAACAAGTTCAAAACAAAAGGAAAAGCAACAACATAAACCCGATCCCGTCCAATAATGTACGGGAACCCCGCCTAACCACACCATCCGAATCACTCAGCAGTACCTATATCTTGCAAGGCATCTAAAACATCGATATAAATCGTTAGCTAACATTCTAGATATCAGAAAGACTATACAGACACAAACACACATAAGGTAAGGTAAACTTATCAACATGCTCACAAACAGTTGTTTATTGTCTTTCATTATGTTATCCAATTACTAATTCAACTTATGGTTGTTATGCGAGAGTCATTGCGATACCGCCTCCGTCCCCTTTCACCAACAAGAATAGAACGTATGCATCCTTCTGTCACCTGATGGACTGGTCACGAGAGCACCTCCTAGTTTCCCCATTCTGAACTAGACAAGCGGTAACCACCCGATTATAATACAATTGGGCCAATTATGATATAACAAGGTCAATCCTAGTTCCAGTTATCAGTTATAACATGATAACAATACAAACAAGCCAATGCAATCAAACCAATACGCAGAATAAAGCTAAGTAAGTCAAAGGGACTTACCTCACTCAGATAACTCAGCAAATAACTCAGATAACCTCAAGAAAGAAAAACGGAAAGTCTATTAAACAAGGGATCTGAATCAGGAACCGAAACGATTGTTATAAGTCTATAACTTCTAGTCTCCATGATCTCTAAGATATCTACACAAGCTAGGGTCACAAACCCTAGTCTTACAGAACACTAAGGGTCGACAACATCATCAAGGAACCAGGAAAGGTATAAGGAAAGCAAGGAAGGAAGCAACTCAGAAGAACGGGAGATATTGCAGGAGAAACGGCAGGGGCGGCTGGACGAGGCGCGGGGGAGGCTTTGTGCAGGCACGGGGGAGGATCTTCGACATGAGCGTTTGTCGACTTCTCGATGACAGCATGAAACCACGACAAAGGCCAAAACTTTCTCTTTCAACACTATCACACTTCACAACTCAACCAAGGGAGCCTGTGAATGTCAACATATCAACAACAGAACGATCTACAAGGATCAAGACTCAACTTGATCCTTGAAGAAGAAGAAACGGAAGAACGAAAAAAGAAAATGAAACATAAGGAAGGACATGCAACAACTACATGAACGTGAGGAAGAAGCAAGGAAAGATGAACGTACACGTTCAGCAAGATCACAGGAAGCAAGATTGCAGTACTCGAGGCTGAAGAAAGCGTAAGCAAGAAACAGGAAAAAGGAGAAAAGACAAGAATATATAGAGAAGAACTGAAAAGATAAAAGGAAGGGCATTTTAGGGTTAGGAAGAAGATAATGAAGCCGGCTCATAAGGTAGAAGATCGGATATTCTATCTATGGAAAGAAGATAAAACGAACAAAAACATATTGTGCGCGATCTATGGCGAATCCGCGGGTCGGTGTGATAAGTGCAGCAGTCCGGCGAACAATTCAGCTGCTATCGGATCTCCAGTGATTGAGAGGATTATCGAAGAAGGAATTGACATCAATACCTTCCTGCCTCAAGAATTTGAACTAGGGTTTTTAAGTTAGATTATGCCTTCCTCTGCAGCGGTGGACTGTGTCTTCCCTTCTTCCATAGTCCGTATTCGCCAGGTTTTGTTTCCCCCAAGTGTTTTCTTTGTGATTCACATATCTTGTTTGTGAAATTGTCCCTTTTTTCTGAAAGCATATGAAAGAATAAATTTTATTATCATCTTTCCATGATTTTGATGACACTCTAGTTTCTGCAATTGATTTCACATTGTTATACCAATTTTATAGTGTAAAATCAAAAGATTCTTTGCAAATAGAGATTGTATATGCATTGTAAACCTCTGGTTCCATTTTGGCAGGCAATTCCTCCTGTCACTAGGACGGCTTGTGGACGGGAAACATGGGTTACAATTCTTTGTAGGAAGTTAAGAGACTGGTGGCATTGGTTAAGCTGCATTACTTGTTATTCTTTCTTCCCTTGAGGTAGGATTATTTCTTGAAATCTCATTTCTTCATTGGAATTGGAGGTTGTTGAGGGAGACTCATTGTTGCTGCAAAAGGTATGCTGATAGGCAAAAGTGAATGTTTTACTGGATGAATCAACCAATTTATGATCTCTAATTGCTAGGTTGGATCTGGATGTTGTCACTGTATGAATTTATGATAGAAAGATTGCCTTTCTTTGGATATATTCGCTAGGCCTGACTTTTTGATAATTAGGTTTGCGCAACTCTTCATAACTGCAGTGTGGAGCTGTGTGATTGTAGTTAAACAGGAGAAGATAAATTAATTACATTTCACTTGTTTAATTTAGTTTTAAAGGTGAAGATTACACATTCATTAGCGATTTTGATTTCAAATTCATACACCGGGTCGACGAAATGTTATTACAAGTCAACCATGTAATCCTTTTTGTCAAAGTTAACCAAGTATCAGCTTCAAAAATTATGCTTTATAGTAAGTTATCTATTTTATAGATGTGGTAATATTTACCTCTTAAAAATTACCATACCCTTGTTCCATGTTCTTAATATAGGTTGGGATGAAGTGCTTACAACCTTATGAAAGGAAGTTAGTAGAGTTAGAAGATGAAAAGAAAACATTGGACGTGGTTATAATTATATGATGATTAGAAAAAAGGTTTTATGATATTCCTTTGTAATTATCTTGAAGAATCTTAGTAAACTAAAATGGTTTTATCTATTTGCTTGCAAGACGAAATTAAGCAAGGGGTAACCTTTATAACATTTCATCTATGAGATATATGCTTTTAAGTAGGGTGTTCAAGAGGAAGAGCTGGCGATTCCAAGTACATCAGAGGAGCCTGATGATGAGATACCCACACTTCCTCTTGCTGTAGAACACAAACAACAAACAACAGGAAACCTCAAAATAGAGGGTTTACCCAGTGAATCGCAAAGAATTATACCAACTAATTAAGCTATTGTTGCTAATAACCTGATACTTCGACTCCTTGTTAGGTTTCATAGATAAGACCTTTGATGAAGGATTTATCCCCCTCCACCTGCCCAAAGTATAATCCTAAACGTAAGTTTTACATTTATAACCCTAGACGTAAGCTTAAAACAAGGATGCGAACCCGCAGTGTGCGGGTCAATCGTAGTAAAAAGTAAGGAATTCCAGGGGTCGATCACAGGGACTTAGTGAAACAAAGTCCAATTACGGTAAGCTTTAGCAATCACTAACCACAAGCAATTAAAACAATCAAAGATGATAAAAGTCAATAAAGGAAATATGCAATTCTAGGGATTAAAGCATCTAGTTGTGGTTCCAACTCAAGATCTCAAGATAAGCGGACAAAGTTGAGTTTTTTGCATGGGGAAGGTGTTACTAAAGTGGAATAGATCACCGGGTAAGTCTCACTATTCACTAATCCCAAACCGTAACTCCTATTACCGGGTAAGTCTCAAGGAATTAAGATAAAGAACTATAACCTCAAACTAACACACCATCTAAGGGAATAGAATCAACCTTTACCGGGTTAGTCTCAGGCTAACTCACAAAGATGGGATGAAAGCACACTCAAACCCCAATAAAGGATAAACCTTTATTACCTACACTTATGATCTTAGGTGAACAAACTAAGGAATCACCGGGTAAGTCTCATCCTAAGCTTGCATTGAATCAGGAAAGGTGTAATAAGAATAGGATTTGGCAAACTCTAACACTTAACTCTCAGTTTCGGATCAGATAAGTCACCTCGGTTGAAGAATTCCACCCCGGCCGAGATGTTCATCGACTGAGCGAGATGCTTAGGGTTAAGGTTAAAGACTTGAACTTTCAGGGTCCTACTGTGATTAAGATTATTCTATCATTGTTTTTTCCCACAACCTTCAGCCAATCACCCTAGAATCACACAAAGAGATTAGCCACTCATCATCATGAAAGTATTAATCAAGTATATGGGAAGAAAGTGAATATTTGAACAAGAAGAATTTAATGAAAAGACTTCAATAACTGAATCAAATATCACAACAAAGCGTTCCTTGGATAGAAATCCAACAAGACAAGACAACAATGAAGGGAATCTAAGATAATCTTACAAAAACCCTTCAATAGCTATAAAAGCTACAATCTTCCTTCTTCAACCTTCAAAAAGGTTCTTCAAATCTCCCAACTGGAGTATGGCCGCAGCGGTGTAGTAGGTGTAAGCAAGGTGATAGCGGATCTAGCGGGTGTATGCAGGATGTTGGATTTGTGGAAATCCAACCCTTTTTATAGGAAAATTACTCTCCAAAGATAAGATATCTTAGAAAGATCTCTTCCCATAAAAATAGGTAAAATATATTGTCTATCTTATCTTCTTCCTTCCAGGAGCCAAGCCCAAAAATATAAGATCTCTTTCCAAAGATAAAAGATCTCAGCCAAGAATAAAATATTCTCGCCGCGTCCCAGGTGTTCGCCTCGGTCGAGTCGACTTCTCTGGATCACCTCGGTCGAGGTGAATCTGTGGTCAACCGAGGTGAGTCACAACTAAAAGTGGAATCTCTTAAATCTGGTCCAAAGTGAATCTCTAATCCATGGCTATGCTTCCTGGATGGTTCCTTATATTCCTGAATGTAGCTCTACTGACTCCATAGCTCCTTTTGCTCCTTTTTGATGCAAAACGTGCCATTTTACCTACGATTACAGCAAAACTAGGTGTAGACCTCGATTCCCGCAAAGGTAGATGAAATGGTAATATAATCACATATTATACATACAAACATGCAGATTATTGAATATAAAACGTCCAAACAAACCCCAAAATATAGACTATAATTCAGGCTATCACCAAAGTATAATCGTGTATGCGTGTAACACCCCCAAATCCTGGACTCGGGATGCTACGGGCGGAGACCTCACAATGGGTCCCGACTCTTAGCCTGACAACAATTTCACCGGATCTTACAACAAGACAAAAATAAAGGCAAAAACCGAAATACATTTTAATGCAAATGTTATGATCCCCGAAAATAAACAACAACAGAATCTAGCCAATTTACAAAGCTAAAGACCCAAACGTCAAATACATAACAGTATACCGTATATAATACACAAGACTCCACTCCCAAACCCATACTACAATGTACGGACCCCGACTGCCCACTCTTCTGGATCTCTCGGCCGCATCCCTAACCTCCAGGACAACTACAACAATATCGGTATAAAACCTTTAGCTAGCATTCAAAGCATTAGAATCATAGCATTGGCACACACAAACACATAAGGCATCATAACACACAACATGATCTCAACAAACAAGTCCGGTTCATCATCTTTTTATTATTATTAAGTCATATCCCTTACTATTCCACTTATGGTGTGACACGAGAATCACTCGTCCTTGTCCCCTTTCACCAGACGGGTTTGTACTTGATGTGAATCAGCATCACCCGCTAGACTGGTCGCAAGGAAGCTCTCAGTCGCCCAATTTTGGATTGGGCAAGCGGTCACCGCCCATTATCATACACTTGGGCCAAATATCAACATACAAAGTCGGTGGTCATATTACCGGTTTAGTTGTTATAACATGAACAATAAACACACACAAACAATAAACACACACCGCCAAACACGCATCAAAACTAATAAGGAGAATATAAGCTAAGTAAGTCCGGAGACTTACCTCGTCCCAACGCTAACTCTTACAACACTCTTGCTTCCCTTTGTAAGAAGCCCACAACCTGCTCACAACAAGATACGTATCAACAACAAGCTCACACTCAAGAAGTCTTAGACTTCACTCAAATAATCTACGCAAGATCATCTAACTCTCAATCTAGGACCGCATCCTAGAATCCATGATACCAACATCTCACTCAACACATGAAAGGATCTCTCAACAGCCTACTCGCTCACATGATCATACGCCGCAACCAAGAAGAAACATACTAGCCTAGGAGGTCCAACATGCTCATCACACTCGAATCCAACAACCACAACAAGCCTTAAGGGCTCCTAGGTTCACAACCACTAGATGGCATTTACAATTACCCTAGGTTCACCCTAGGCATGCTAGTAACATATATCAGCCTCTAAACAAAGGAAGGAACCAAGAAGAAGGGAGAAGAAGAGCCTATTGTTGAAGAAACGCAGTCGCGGAAACAAAAAGGCGCGACTACGTGTTGAAGGCCACGGCCCCCACGGCGCCTGGAAATCCTGACGCCGCCCCTGCGGCGCTGCTCACCGCCCCTGCGGCTGGCTAGGTTCCGCCCCCGTGGTAGAACTCCTGGAACAACGTTTTCTTCGATCTTCGATTGTGCACTTGAGCTTCTATGGCTTCCTTCTCTGGCTGGGTCTTCTCAAAACATCATCCACATCATCCAAGCTCTTCTCCACGACCTAATCTAGCTAGGAAGACATGCATGCAAAGGAATCAAGATGAACCCTCTTCCAAAGCTCCAACCATAACAATGGAGAAGGAGAGAAGAAGAAGAAGATGAAGGAGGAAGAAAAAAGAGGGGAAACTTAATCACCAAATCCGGATCTACAGTACCTCACATTTGGACATCCCACACATGAGCTTCAAAGGAGAAGATGGAGAATAGATTACAAGAGGAAGAATAGAGTGGAAACTAACGTGAATGAGAAAGGGAGAGCAGAGAGAGAGAACAAAGCTACATATGGGGAGGGAAACCAAGGGTCAACTGACATATCTCAACCCCTTTTTGCTAGGGAACGAGTGGTCCAAAGAAAGGTGAGGTAACGAAGGGTCGGTCCGGGATTTTAGAATAAATTCCGACACTCAGCACTCCGCGCCTGCGGAAAGACTGAGCCGCGCACGCGGGAAGGCCAATAAACTGCTCAATAACCGCAATAAAAATTTCCGGATGTTACAATGCGCCTACTGTTGAGGAACTAATCAGAAAGCTTGAGGTAAGCAAATAGATATACCAACGCATTTTTGGGACTAATCATCATAAATCATTATTAAACCATCTCTTGTTTTAGTGCATTGAGATGGAATACGTGCCTGAATACGATGAAATAGCGTCAAAGTTGGTGTGGGAGGAGCTTGAGAGAACGAATTGTGTAAATGAACAAACCGGAGTTGCAACATGAAGATGGTTTACCAAATATATATTTTTTTTTGAGGTATTGGATGATTGGAAGGTGTTTTTTAGATACACATAGAACAATAGTGAGACGTGTGTTTTACTTATAGATATGTAGACTGAATATATATCTTTAGGGTGTTGACCTAGAAACTTTAATTACTTCAAGACACTTTTCCAAAGGATCTTAGTGCAACAACAATTAGATGCTTAATTCTTTATATCACAAACAAATATAAGAAAAGCTTAATGCAACTGCAATTTGAAGCCATAATGGTTTGTTTGGTACTCCTTAGAATGTTTTTTTTTTCATTTTGATTATTATATGATTCATGTTGGTAGAGTTTTTGTTGTTTTCAATGACTGATACTCTCCCAAAGAATTCGTCATCGAAAGCAAAAGTTTGTTTCCTTATTTTCATTTGGTTGTTTTTAAGTTTAATTTTGAGGATTTCAAGTTAAACTTTTAACATTAAGTGGATGGTTGACCTTTTTTTTTTCTTCCAATTGACTAATTTTATAGGAGTATCCGAATGTGAACCCTGCAATTCTTTCGCCTGCTTGCTTATATTTGGCATCAAAAGCAGAAGAAACAATCATACAATCTAGGCATCTCGATTTTCTTCTGCATGGTTGATTATTATAGCATGGAATATGAATAGCTCTTTGCTTTTGAATAGCTCTTTGTTTATGTTGATACTGATGAAACTAAAACTGAACGATTCTCAACAAAATACCACAGATCTAGAGTGATCTCGTACAACATAAACGATTCAAACCAACAAACAATGACTTGGTGACGCAGTTCGGGTTTAAAACCCTACTCTGCGGGATTCAGGAGGGAAAATCCGTCCCAATCCACTAGGTAGATAGAACGTATGATTACAAGTAATAACAACTTCAAATCAAGACCAAAAAAACCCTAACCAATAGAAAACTAAACAAGAACAACAAGATAAGAGAAGCCAGATGATGCCAACACAACTAGAAACAAGCCTCCAGTGAAGCTTGTGTTCTTAATCTGATCTTCCATGAAACACATAAGATCACTTCTCACTTTCTCTTTTCTTCTCTCTTTTCTTTCTTTCGCTTCTTGGAGAAGAGGAACTCAGGAATCGGCCGAGGGTTTCTACAGTGCCTCCAAAGCTCAGCAACAAAGCTTTTATACCTAGGGTTAAGAGGAGACGACAATCAACTCGTGAAGGAGTCACGTACTCTCATTGATTCAACAATGAGACGAATCAAGGCAAGTCCAGAAACAAAAGGCCCAACTAGCAAGAATTACACCAGCAACCATATTATTACATATATTTACACATAATAGCTGAAACTTATTAAGTTTCCCATAATGGCACAATATACAAGATCACCGTACACATTAGAGCTTCTTAGGTTATGTTTGAACTATGTCAGGATATCACTTAACACCTTAAGTGCCCCTGTACATTATCAAACAAGACTTAAACCACCAACTAATGTATAGGCATGTGTATAAGGGATAAATGGTACAAGAATTTGAAGTTGTAGTAATTCTATGTACAACCTATTGATTATTAACATAACATATACCGATCTTCAAATTATAGGAGGCATATGAATGTTGTACCGATTTCATTTACGAGTGTAATTCTCGATCTTAACTACGGCGTGCGTGTTTCGCACGCGCATCCCGACTAGTAATATCAAATGGATAATCTATAAATTATTTAGATGAGATCAAAAATTTTCAAAGTACAAAATACAAAAATCACGGGATAAGGTTCTATTTTTGTAATATCCCTTTCAGTGAAGAAGAATTTACATTATTTTGTTTATTTTTATTTAGTAAAGTAAGGTTCTTTGTGTAAAAATGAAATCAAACATTTTAATAAAATTCAAAATACATAAAATATGGACTTTAAAAATTAATAATGATAATTTTAAACAAATTTATAAAGGGGTGCGTAATGTACACAATTTTGAATTTACTTGGTATCGAATATGAACGTTTGCATTGGCGCTCAAATTGATTTAACGCTTTCCGACGCTCAAATCTTAAAATTAAAAAAAAAAAAGGCAAAAATCGAAAAAAAAATGGTTTTTGGACGCCGGCGCATGGCGCTAGTGCTCAAAACCCTGCTTTCTCTTACTTTTGCCCGTTTTTTTTTTTTTAATTTGAGCGCTTTGGGAAAGCGTTGGCGCTCAAATCTTTTTTCTTTTTTTTTATTGGTTGAGCGCTATCGGAATGCGTTTGAATTTTACTTTAGTAAAACAAACCTCGTATCTTTAACTTTTTCGTTTATAAATTTTCATTGAAATAGGTGATAAAAAAAATTCAAAATGTTAACGGGATAAGGTTTCATTTTTAAGATCATAATTACCGACTTTAAATTTGTTGTTATGAAAGAGATGTATTATTGGATCGGTAGAAAATTATGGGATAAAGTTCTATTTTTTTAAAAAAAATATTTTGTTACGAATATAAACTGAACCAATATAAATAAGTTAAAAACGTTGAATTTTAACCCGTAATCTTACACTTGAGATAATTTCGTGTTGTCATCTCATTATTTTGCCACGTGTCATATTTCATGAAGTCACGTTCCTCCTATTATCACAGAATAATTGACCTTTAATTAATTATAATTTATAAATCGAAAGGGTTAAAATTTAAATCAAAATTTAAAGATCTTATTTTTTTGTTTACTTATATTTTTTAATTTTCAATTATATTTTTTTAACTTTCAACTGAACGTAATTGTTTCTACAACTTATAAAGCTTATTTACTTACATTATTTTCAATTGAACGTTGTTTTTTTTTTCTCGAAAACTTATAACTTTATTTTTTAAAACTTTTTTTAAAGATCTTAATATTTGTTTACTTATATTTTAAATTTTTAAATTTTTTTTTTTCTAAAACTTATAAATTTTATTTTTT
>BSUD01000005.1:131513567-131530648 GCA_033239045.1 Fagopyrum esculentum | reverse complement strand
TTTTGTAATAAAATATATTTTTATAAAATTATTAATTAATTAACTATTATAACGATATATTATGTCAAAATAGTATAACATACCACTAAGCATAAATAAAGAAAACAATAGAGGATTTTTAACAATTTACTTTTTTTAAAATCTAAATTAAATCACTTATATAATATAATTTATTGAAATGAAATGCATTATTTTCAAGTAAATTTCCAATAAATATTTCATCATATTATCTAAAATACCTTTGTTATACTTAATTATTAAATTTTATTATAAATATTTTTAAAAATAAATTTACCCCATAATTTAGTTGATGCATCTTTTATTTGTTTTTATAGAATTTTTTTAAAATTATTAATTAATTAACTATTATAAGGGTAGATTATGTCAATATAGTATAACATATCACCAAATACTAATAAAAATAATAAAGGTAAGTAGATTTGATGAAACATACTTCATAAATTAGTGTCATTAAGATAGTTATTACAAAAATGTGAGTTTTATTAAATAGAAATTAACCAATGTATTAGAGAAAATAAGTAAACTTTCCTTTTTCAATTTTGTAAATTTATGATTAATGTAACGACTTTTTCCTCCATCATCCACTATGATAACTATTCACTATTTATTTATCTACTAAAACATTCACTTTAATCAATAATATTGAAAATGTTATTATAGTTGAACCCCACACAAGATGCGGGTTTTAAAATTAGTATTGTACTAAAACAAAGATGTTAAAATTAGTATTGTACTAAAACAAAGATAATAGCACTTACGTGTCGCAGTCAAGTTCATCTTGTCTACGTGTGGCGTTGAGGAGTAAAGTCACCAAATCCTTTTTTTTTTTTTAAAAAAACTATTTTAATTATATTTTACTTCCAATATCATTAAAATTTTATAAAAGTTACTAGAGTTAAAGTAGTAATAAATACAAGCAAAATTAATTCAGAATTTATCACCTTATTTCTTATTTAGTCATACAAGATTTCTTATTTTAGAGTTAAAACTTGATGCTTTCCGTAATTAACTAAAAATTACAGATTTTTAGTTAGCTTTAATTTTATAAAAATTAAATAATTTCTAATTACTTTACCATTAACTTAGGAAAACATTCGAATATTGAACTGATTTGAAATTAGTTACCTTAATGAAAATGTTAACTATCCGCTTTACTTGCACTAAAAGAACTCAAGAAACTCGGTGACCGTTGTACAACTGATAACTAAATCTAAAGATTTCCTTATTTATCAGATATGAACTCAACCAACTCAAATTGAGATCTTTTCAAAATCTGAGGATGTTCATATACAGAATTAATTTAGGAAATTACTTGGGTTGAAAGGGAGCGTATAAATATATATTCACCTCAAGTCTTTCGTTCCCAAACCCAGTCCTCTTGTTTCTGTAAAATTGTGCTCTGTTTATGTGCTGCTGATTCCCTATCACGATTCAACAACCCAATTGAATCTGAGTTCTGATCCCCTGATTATGAAGCAAGAAGAGCCAATGTCGACCGTCAAACAACGGGATATAGTGAAGTTGGAGAAACCAAAACCCCAGCAGCGTTGGCTTCCTTTTCCTCTGTGGTATAGCCGTTTGTTTCCATCACTCCGAGATTTCGAGCCAAAATTCATCTTCAACAGAGAACTGTATGCCTCTGATGTGAACCGTGGTCTGATGCGGCTCGCCATGCCTCGTACTCAAATTTTGAACCCCTTCTTGACGGGTGATGAGGAGAATACAATCAACGAGAAGGATTCCCAAGGAAAAATGAAGAAGATTGATGTTCTTGTTATTGATCCTACTCTCAATGTAAGGCGTTTGAGTTTGACTCGATGGAATTACAAAAACTCGAAAAATTGGTCCTATGTTTTGGGAGGAGGATGGAACAAGCTTGTCACGTCCAATGGGTTTGCTAGGGGCGACGAGATCGGTGTGTGGACGTATCGCTTGAACGGGTACCTTGTATTTGTGATTGACAAGCTGCTTGCCGCTGAAGGTTTGAATGCTGATAGAGGTTTGGTTTGGGGTAAGAAGAGGAAAAGGGGAAGCAACAGTCAATTGGCAAAGACAACTGTGACTTACTTGTAGAGATATGAAGTACTGAGAGTGGAAGCAACAATTGAGGTGTAGATGAGGAGTTTAACTAGTATTGTTTCATAGTTTGAACAAATATAATGTACCCAATTCATTAGAGATACTTTTATGAATTTGATAATGGAGTTGCAATTTTGAATTTTGAGTCATATTTTATATAATTCGTTTAGTGCTTTCTGATGTTGATTTAGCTTACCATAAATTATTTGAATCCAATTTATAAATTTGGATTTGCTGCGCTCTAGAGAAAGGGATATGTATCAGCGGTTGGCGGCGAGTGGCGAAGTGAGTCAGTTTGAAAAACGAGAGGAGAGAAGATTAGAGGAGGGCGATTTATCTTAGGTTAGCAATTATTTGAATCCAATTTTTTCTTCTTTCAGTGAATCTCGTTCAATTTTCGGTACAACAACTTGATTGTGCCTCGTTTCACAGGAAACCAGTCAGTGGACAGTTCCTCCCTTGTCCGCGACAGCTTTTCTCCTGTTTTTACCGATTTGGGGATTTTTACCAATTACTTCATCTATGTGATTCATCTCTTATTTTTGGTGTTGATTGTGCCTTTGATTTGCTATTTCACCTGTTTTTAGATTGGCTCTGCTGTTGGTGGTACAACTATGGATACAATTACGGGGAGTGTCTCGATTTGGGATTCATACATGGAAATTGATGATTTTTCTCTTATATATGCTTGGAAACTGAAGAGGAACATGTGAAAATCTGTTTCTTCCATAAATTTAGAAATGTTGCAGTTTGAAGCTTACCCGGGATGGCTTAGTTATGGTTGAGGATAATCCCTCTAGATTCAATTTCTTAATTTGTATGTTTTGGCGACCCTCTATATGATCTTAGTATCAGTAAAACATTTTAATCCTCTAATCTATTGGGTTTAATATGTTTCATAGTGTATTTTCTGACTGATTTTGTTATTTTGATATGGTGTTTAATTTCATCCATGTATACATACATTTTATGTGAGAGTTCCAGATGAAAGGGACTGTTTTGTTCATGTAGAAGTCTGAGTCTCAATAGGTTTCAGAAGCAATTTTGATTTTGGATCACACAAAGTAGTTCATGTATTACTGCTTATGTTTGGCATGTAAACATAAGCAATCTGTTAGAGGTGCCATGTTGAGAAATTGGAATAAATTCAGAATGCTTTTTAATAGCAGATATAAGATATTGGCTTGGTCATTACTAAGAATTTTGATGTCTCTTATTTGTGTATACCTATCTATAGCTGTTGTTGTTTTGTTATGGGATCGCACATACTGCCAATATGGTTACATTTTCTTGTTGGTGTAAGTTTTCGCTTCTTCGACTGTTTATGTGATTGACTGCATCAATGCAAAAAGTAGGTGTAGAAGCCATCTGAATTGCTTCTGAAAAATGTGCAAGGGAGGATGAACTCTGCATATGTATGAAAACATTTGGTTTTTTCCCTTCACTGTGTAGATTAGTAAAATATCCTTCAGTTTGAACATCTAAATTAGCAGTAGTTAATCTCACTCCCCTTGTTGTGTAATTTCATCTCCTCCTGTGATTGTTTTTCTCTTCGACCAATAACAAATTATAGTAACAACCCGAAACCATAATAGATGTCCAAGTTTCTCACAAGAAACGATGGCGACATAAAAAAAAATGGAGTGCATTAAAACTGTTGAGTAACATTGGAATACAATGTTAGTTACAGATCCCTGAAGAACGAATGCAGATAAAAGATGTGGTTGAACATCGACTTAGATCTTGTTTCTGTGGACTTTATCCAATTTTCTGTTCGTCACACAAGAGCAAGAATGTCTATGTGGAGACGATCAGGTTATTCTGGATGCAGCAAATTGAGCTGTTGGTTTGTACTCTACATAAACTTGTTACCTAAACTGAAGAGCATTGGAGTTGATTTTCCATCATTGGAAAACCTCGAAACTCTCCACATTAAGTTTTGTGATCAACTCAAGCTTGTATGTGGTGAGGATTCTAAGTGAGTTGAGTTTGCTCGGCTTGCCTGAACTGAACAAGATTGGAGCTGAACTTCCATCCTTAGAGATGAAACTTATAATAAGCTGGATTTGGCTCTATCTACTAATGGGGATGCAGCAAATTGAGACGATCAAGAATGTCTATGTGGTAACACCCTTTGCACAACCTGGTATATACAAGCCAAGGTTTTCTTTGTAGTTATGGTTGGGGCCGTGCAATTCCTGACTGAATTGGACCAAAATTACTCTTTGGTCAAGACCGTGATACTCGGGTCTAGAATAGACCCAGTTGTTTGAATTCACATATCATTCCTAACAGGAAGTGAGGAACTTTCCTTCTCTACTGTCAAGGAGACTTTGCACCCAACATGACTTACAAGTCTTGTGCGTAGTAAAAGGGTAAAAGACTTCAACTCAATTAGACCACCATTCTTCCTTATAAACTCACCAACCATTTATTATATTCACCACACAAGCTTACTTAACAAATATGCAAGCTTTACTCTCTATTATCATCGTCCTCTTCCCACTCTTTCACTCCATCATTCCTCACTTTTCCGAGCACATTCATCACTACTCAGGGAATGAGACCGATCTACACGCCCTCTTGGCCATCAAATCCAAGATTTCATCGGATCCTAGTCACCTCTTCAGCTCCTGGAAAGAGTCCATACCCTTGTGCAAATGGCAAGGCATCACTTGTGGTCATAGGCGCAAACGAGTTGTCAGTTTGGATCTCTCCTCGAGCAACATCGTTGGCACGTTGTCACCTTCCGTAGGTAACTTGAGCTTTCTCCACAACCTTATGTTACAAAACAACACTTTCCAAGGTCATATTCCCCCTCAAATTGGTCGTTTGTCTAGACTACGTTGGCTTCTTTTAGACAACAATTCCTTCAAAGGAGAAATCCCTTCCAACTTATCTCGTTGTGTGCATCTCACTCGTCTCTTCCTAAGCTACAACAAGTTGACAGGGAAGATTCCCGTCGAGCTCTCTTCCCTGCCAAATCTAACATGGTTTCGTCTTTCTTACAACAATTTGAGCGGTCGGTTACAAGAAATCGGGTTCACCAATATGACTTCCTTGGAGAAACTAACCTTGGATGGAAATCATTTATCAGGGAGCATTCCCGACGATATAGGACAACTCAAACCACTTGTCACTCTTTTTCTCGGAGAAAACAGATTAATGGGTACAATCACATCATCTCTTTTCAATCTTTCCTCTTTGAAATTCCTGCACTTAAGTCAAAGTGGATTCAACGGCCAACTTCCTCACGATCTTGGTCTCTTCCTTCCTAATCTCCAGTTTTTCCACATCAGGGAGAACTATCTAACCGGGTCTCTTCCAAAATCCTTGTCCAACCTCTCGGAACTTGTAGAGATTGACATTTCAAACAATCACTTCACAGGAAAGTTCTTGTTCAATGCCAAGAATATGAAGAATCTCTCATGGTTAAGTATGGACTCTGCTTTTACAAGGGGAGATGAAGCAAATGATCTGAGCTTCTTAGAAACTCTAACAAACTGCAGCAAGTTAGCGGTTTTGGAGGTTGGAATAAATGATTTTGGCGGGATATTCCCCAACTCCATTCTTAACCTTTCCACAAATCTTAGGTTCTTAGATTTGCATAGCAACAGACTATTTGGAAGTGTTCCATTGGGAATGAGCAAGTTTGTGAACTTGTATGGGTTACTTTTGCACGACAATCAATTTACAGGGCCAATCCCATACGACATAGGTGAGCTTCAAAGCCTAGAGCGTACCGATTATAGCTTCAATAACTTCTCAGGAAACATTCCGTCTTCCTTGGGAAACTTGTCTCGATTGAGTGATCTAAAAATGGTCAGAAACAATCTTGTAGGACACATACCTTCGAGCCTCGGAGATTGCAAAAATCTACTAACATTATGTCTTTCCTATAACAATCTCAGTGGAGTCTTACCTCCACATTTGTTCGATGCCTCACACTTAGTTGTTCTAGTGATAGGCGAAAACAACTTGCAAGGATTGTTACCCGTTGAAATAAGCAATCTAAGGAACTTGGTCACTTTAGATGTTTCGGAGAACATGTTTTCAGGTGAAATCCCAACCACCCTTGGCAGTTGTACTAGTCTTATAGTGTTATACATGGGAGGCAACTCGTTTTCTAGCTCGATCCCTTTGTCGTTAAGTTCACTAAAGAGCCTTGATCAACTTGATCTTTCTCACAACAACTTCTCTGGACAAATACCAAGTTACTTTTCCGTGTTGCCTTTGGTAAGTCTAGGTTTATCCTTTAATCAATTTGAGGGCGAGGTTCCGGTTACAGGAATTTTCGCCAACACAACTGCAGTGTCACTTGACGGCAACCCGAAACTTTGTGGAGGAGTGCCCGAGCTACGTTTGCCAAGATGCCCTGCACATAGGGGATCAAAAAGAAGAAAAGTATCCTCTAAAATACTCAAGAACATCATCGGTATTGTTGTAGCTGGTGTGCTAGTTACAACACTTATGTTAGCATTGATCTTCTATTTTCTCCACTCTCGGAGGAAGGCGAAATCTTCAGCTTCTAGATCGTTAGACATCAAGGCTTTCTTGGAAGTGTCTTATCGAATGTTGTTGGAGGCAACAGAAGGGTTTTCTTCCTCAAATTTGATTGGTGACGGTGGGTTTGGTTCTGTTTACAAAGGAATTCTTCGTCGTGGTGAAGAGCAAATGCAGGTTGCAATCAAGGTGATGAAGGTTCAAACGAAAGATCCAGCAAGAGTATGATGGCAGAGTGTAAAGTCTTGAGGAATATCCGACACCGAAACCTTCTCAAGATCATCACAACATGCTCAAGTATTGATTATCAAGGTAATGATTTCAAAGCCTTGGTTTATGAGTTCATGTCAAAGGGTAATCTAGAGAGTTGGCTACACTCTATCGGATTTGTTGACGAGCAAGGCAACAATCAAGTACGTTGCTTAAGCCTTCTTCTGAGATTAAACATTGTCATTGATGTTGCTTGTGCAATCGATTATCTCCATAATCAGTGTCCTACTCCGATCATCCATTGCGATCTAAAACCAAGCAACATCTTGCTTGACGATGAAATGATTGCCCATGTTAGCGATTTTGGTTTAGCAAAGTTCCGTTTCGGATCCTCGACTACAGAGAGCCTTACCGAGTCAAGTCAAGTAAGAGGAACTATCGGATATACAGCTCCAGGTAACCTACTAATCACACTTTAGATAATTTATGATCGTGTTTAATGAAAATAATATCACGTCGAGTATAATGTGAAAAATATATTAGCATATTTGGGGATTACCCCTTCTATTGTCAATTGATGCTAAAGAACTTGTCGGGTTTGTAATTTGCCACTTACTTGTTTATGCTGACATTTAAATTGCAAACACTTTAACGTTTGACATTGTTATTACTCAGAATATGGTGTTGGGAGCATAATATCAACTGAAGGCGATATATATAGCTTTGGGATCATAATTTTAGAGATGATAACATCCAAGAGGCCAACAGATCCTACATTTAACGAAGAAATGAGCCTTCACAACTTTGCAAAATCTGCCCTACACAATCAAGTGATGGAAATTGTTGATCCAAAATTGATTGACAATGGTAGAACATGGATAGCAAGAAACAATGGCGACATCAGAAAAATGGCATGCATTAAATTGTTGATCAACATTGGAATACAATGTTCTTTACGGATCCCTCAAGAACGAATGCAGATAAAAGACGTGGTTGATCAACTTCGATCACCAAAAGAAAGCTTCATTGCCATGAGAAACTAAAAGCCGGAGGAATTGCAGTCGCTTTTGCCCTAAAGAATCACAGTGGCATCTGAAGTGGATTGAACTCAAATTTTAAGCTTCTAATTCTTTTTATTAAGTGATCATTTTCAAAATGAATCATATTGTGTTATTTTTATAGTGATTGATCTTTCTATATTGTTGGATTGTATGTGTTATGAAATTATTCCATAATTTGGAGAGGATGAATAATGTATTGATGTATAAGATGAAGTTCAACTTTCAGGTTGAGAAACATCACAAACTTGTACTGGAATTTCATTTTATTCATTACAGATGAATCTGAACAAGTTTATGTCAGTTGCCAAGCTTCACCAATAATGTTTCAATATACAATCACAAATTAGAGCAAATGTAAGCATAACAGTAGTATTTACTCAATATGTAAATAAATCCCCCCAAAAGAGAAAAAAGAAGTTAGTGCAAACCACATAATTTAGATGAATCTTATCATAGTTTTTCAAACAAATATACTAGATGAATCTTATCAAAGAATCTTCATATGGGTGATCAGGCCACTTTTAGGTAAAGAGTTTGCAGCTGAAATGTTGACTGAAGATTGTTTAACATTTACCAGCCGGTTTCAAGAAGAGGGTTGAAGGGAGAGGTCTGATAGTGAGGAAATGGGCACCACATGTTGATATTTTATGGCATGGGTATACTGGTGCTTTCGTAAGTCATTATGGTTGGAACGCAACCCTTGAATATATAAGCTATGTGGTTCCGATTGTTGGATTTATGTGTCCGGTTTTGTGTCAAAGTTGTTGTAATCTCCAAGAAGGAGTAGACTAACAACTTACAAGTAGTTAATCTCCAAGGAGTAGACTATCAACTTACAGGTTATTGTAGTCTCCAATTGGAGTAGACAAACAACTTAATTAGGTAAAGACTCCATAATCTCACAAGTGAGTAGACAAGCGACTTACAAGCTGTTGTAATCTACGTTAAGGAGTAGACTAACAACTTATTGTTGTAATCTCTCAAGTGAGTAGACAAGTAGCCTTAAATTATCAAAACAAAATTATATATATTCTTTAACTCAATATCCAAAATTAAATCTAAGGAGTTGTAGTCTCCAAAAGGAGTAGACAAACATCCTTATATAGTTACATTCAATTGCATGCAAAACCGGTTATTAGGATATTGTATGTACTTGACTTAGATAATGTTGAAATCACTCAAATATAAAGTTTTCCTTCTAAGTTTATTTTCCCTACACCAGGATCAAATACCTTAGTGGGATAAGACCAAGAAGTCACAAAGACTAAAATATAGAAACATACCTTGTCTTACGTTTGTAAAAGGAGTTCTTCCAAATCTTGTCGAAACTTGATCATTCTAATGGATGCCTATCTTTCTTCAATATTAATAAAGTATTTTGATCTTCCAAGTTGCACAAATCAGCCAAAGAGAGATTTCTTATCCCTTGTCAAAATTTGGGAACTAATGGCTTAATTTTTTCATGCAAAATGGATTCTCTTTCAAGTGCAAATGACTCTCCCTTTTATAGGCAAAGGGGGCACATTTTTGGGGAGAAATAACCACCGCCAAAGCGGTTGAGAGTGGTGACAAACAGTACTGGCGGTTGAGAGAAGTTAGGGTTTCATAACCACTTTTTGGCCCAAGCCCAAGGTCAAAACTCAACTCAATTGGGCCATCAAAAGGCCCAAATTTAAAGTTAGCTTTTTCGGCCCGACTTTTTTTTCATCAATGAGCTTTGACTAACTCATTATAGGTAGGTGAAGCTCCAAGGTCAACAAATACACATGAACTTATCTCAAACTAGCTTAGCTCATTAAGCAGCTCACTAGCTAGCTTCTTGGAGCTCAATGGACATTTGTGCCTGAATTTCTCTCAAACTTTGTAACAACTTTCTTGAACTAATATAATGAGGAATGCCCGAAAGAACGCTCACAAAATGTGTCCTAAAAACACAAAGCGTCGGACTCTCAATTTCTGCCGCGAAATGGTTAGGCGTTGGCAAGGTTAATAACGCTCTTGTCAAGCCATTGCATTGTCATGACAAAGTCAAGACAATGTCCCATGATAATAATGAGGCTCAACTGAACCAACTTTCAACATATTCGTGATAGTCATGTCCCTTGGTTTAGTTCAAATTAATTAGTTTCCATACTTTTACCCCGTAATCACTAGTTGTTCTAAGTGTCGTCACTTGGCTTGCCTCCCGCAACCCATACCATTGTGGCACACATGTGAGTAACTTATTGCACCTTGTCTCGACAACAAGCTCAATGGTTCCGTTGAGACTTAGCACAAATCACCAACATTCCTCTCCCATTTGAACAAAGTCGTGAAACTTAATTTAGGCAAATTAACAAACAAAACTCATATCCGATATCCATGTGTTCAATACTTCATATCATGATGGGGAAATGGGGCACATATCTCATCTTCCTCCTCTGAGAGAAAAACCTCTCTACTGTACACAACAGAGGAAACCCCTCAATCTTCAAAAATTAAAGAAAAACCACTCTACTCATTTTTAATTCAATCTATGGCATTCTCTTCCAATTGATTTTGGTTTATAGTAGTTTTCTCTACTCTCCACAAAACACCAATAGATCTCTACCATCCATGGCTAACAACTTCTTTTTTCCTCACTAAATGTACCTCCAACAAAATAATCCATCATTAAACTTAAGCTTCTTGTACACACTTGATTTACATGGCAAATCCGAAGAAGCACTCAATCAAAGATACCCTCGTCTGAAACCCTCTTTGTTAGGCAATTTGGTAACTTCTCTCAGCCACCACATTAGCAACTTCACCGTTGAAGAGGAAACCCCATCTGAAAAACGATAGTTTTAAAAAATCAGATCAAGCAGTAACCCTGCAAATCTCTATTTTTGTCATCGATCTTATATCAACTGATGGCTAATAGTGATCCTGTAATTCTCTAAACCAATCACATTTCCATAATCAAAAAAGACAGTAACATGTTCATGCACACCAACTTCATCTCGTTGAAAAATCTAAGAAATTCCAAGAACTCAAACCTAAAAGTGTGGCAAAGAATCAAATCCTTAGTTCCTCCTAAAGGCCGCTAAACCTAATTTTTCGTTCTCTTTTAATTTATAACCTTGCCACCATTATTACCGTCGTCGGAGATTCGTGGCCATTATCGTCGATGACTTCTTGTCCTTGCTTACCGTTGGCTACCATATGTACAACCACAGAGGCGTACCCTGGATGACCGCCTCCTTCTTCATGCCCTTGGTGGCTTGTTTTCTGTTCACCATCCCCTGCGCCGACTCCTTCTTTGCATTTCGATTCCTAGCGGCAAGTCCCGTCTACGGTTCGTCTTGCCTTCATCGGGCGCTTATCTATTATATTAATTGGGCCTAATGGCCCAAATTGACAATCTTACGTTACATTTTTTTTAATAAAATAATTAATTATAAAAATTATATTAAGACAATCTAAGATTCACAATCTTGAACAACTGACACCAATCTCGTGGCCTAACAGCACCGTTCTTGGCTTAAAAAAAACATAGATATAAAAAATTTGTCTTACAAAATCCTTTGCTTTAATCCGGAGTTTTTGGTCAAAGAGAATTCCCATTAAAGTGGTCTTTCTTGATTGCTGCACCAATTTCTCTTTGTGGCTATAGTGTTTCTTACGAAAGCAAAGCAGGTCATCCAGACTTTCTTCTCCCCCTTTCTTTCAATTTCTCTGAGGCTTCACAACCTATAAAACACACCAAGTTCTCAAGTGATCAAAAGTACAATATCAATGGAAACAAAATTTATGATGATAAAAAACAATCACTTCGACAACATAAATCAACCCTTTATTGCATGAATCATCCAAGCGTCTTACTCACGTTCATATCAGCCTTCTACAAGTCCCACGACTCCAAGGAATTTCAAAACAAGTCATTTGTACAATTGCAAGAATACACATGCATATTGCATGAATCGATCGAGCCAATCACAAGATCGATCGTACGATCACAAGGACCAATCGAGCCGATCATAGAACCGATCGAGCCGATCACTTTAGTAATTCCTAAGAATCACAAGTCCCTGTCAAAAACCGGTCGGGTCGACCACTGTCCCACTCGGGTCGACTGGTTAACAAAACGCAAGCCAGCGTGTTCTAAACAGTGTCGGTCGAGCTGCCCGACAAACCAATCGAGTCGACCGCTTGACGGTTACTCGACGGTTTCATGGCAGTTATTTCCAGTCAAGTCGACTGACAAGGTCATTGAGTCAACCACATGGCGGTTATTTACGGTCGAGTCGCCTAAATTAGTCAGTCGGGTCGCTCGCTTCAATGTCATGTTCCGGTCGAGTGACTTACAGAGCCGGTCGAGTCACCCGATTCATTATCAAGAACCGGTTGGGTGACATAATTTGCTCAAGTCTTTTCCAACCAATACTTAGCCCTTAGCCAATATGGCTTGGGCCTTGACATAGCCAATCCAAGAGACTTCGACGAGTCACTTATGGCTTGTCCTTCCTTAAGTATTTTGACATGCCTTAGGACCATGGTTTGCCTTGTCATTTGCGCATCATGACATAGCCAAGGCGAGCACTTGCGTGCGCCTTTACTCAACCTGCTTTAGCCATTTCTTGGGCTTGACACTCGCTTATTCACAAGGCATGCCACGAGCCTTATTGATCATTCCACTTGCCCCCTTTTAGGACAACAAGTCCATGTCAACACTCAATGCCTCAACATGAGTTTGCGCATATCTTGGCTTGTTCATCTAGCCCAATGCCATAGCTATTTCATTGGCTTTCAACAAATAATAAATAAGACTTATTTGCTTGTCAAAATAGATCAAGTTTGAGTGCTTTACCATTTGAATTTCAACACTAGAATGTGTAATTAAACTAAGCTCTCAAACATTTATAAATATGACGAACAACCATGCTTCTTTTCGATCTTGACACAAGTGTAAAATCAAAAATACACAACAACATGGTGCGCTTGATATCAATCAAGGATCATCCTTTATGGATCGATTCTCTTCCTTGGGAACTTTTGAGGGAGTTTTTTCCCATTGCTTGAAATATATTCCTAATTCCTTCATGGATAATCCTCCGATCTCAAACAACAAATGGTGCGCTTGAAATCAACCCAGGATGGAAGGATCTTCCGGATAATAATACCCACTTTCATAGACTCATCCAACTCCCTTCCATACTTGTCCATATGATCCAACGTCTCCTTCATCTCCTCAAACTGAGAGGACAGGGGACGTACATCATCCATGACATACCTGAAGAATAAAGTCTTATACATCGTTCCATGATATTCAAATCCCAAGGCATTCCAAAGATCCTTTGCGGACTCACAATCATGGTAAATATCCAACATGTATGGTGACATGCTTTTGAGAATGATTTCTCGACAAGTGTAGTTATCAACACTCCACTGCGTTTGCAGTCGGGTCCTCATCAACCCATTATGGCCCAAGATAGGACCATCAATAAAGAGATACTTGCAAAACCATCCAATTTCTTGGGCAGTAGCAAATCCATGACAATCATGTCATCCATCATGTCTTAACACAATCAAGTCAACAAAACAATTGTCAAAACCACACCCTAACATATGCAAACATGTATGTATACAACATATATCAAATGTATAAAATACACTTAGAAGATTGGTGGATTTCGGTGTCCGGTTTTGTGTCAAAGTTGTTGTAATCTCCAAGAAGGAGTAGACTAATAACTTACAAGTTGTTGGAATCTCCAAGGAGTAGACTAACAACTTACAAGTTGATGTAATCTCCAATAGGAGTAGACAAACAACTTAATTAGGTAAAGACTCCATAATCTCACAAGTGAGTAGACAAGCGACTTACAAGTTGTTGTAATCTCCGTTAAGGAGTAGACTAACAACTTAGTGTTGTAATAACCGAAAATTTTAAAGTTCCGGTAAACTGCAATTAACCAAATTCCGATGCGACAATCTTAAATAATAAATAAAATAAAATAAAACGAGTTTAAATGTTATCATTTTATATGACTTTAAGTCACATAAAATGATGAAACCTTGTAACCGGAATTAAATACGCGCATTAAATTAAAATAATAATAAATTAGATAATACGGAATTTAATTCCGTATTATATAATTTCCGCACATAATTAACGAGTTACGAGTTCCGCTTTGATTTCATGAGATAACTGATAACAAGATTTATGACTTAGGATTAGGTAGTCATTTAGATAGATTTCTCATTCATCGGTGCAAGTTTTGGCATTGATTCATGACGTCTTCGCTCAATTCACGCACATTTCTAGAAAAGACGTCTACACTACCTTTTATCGGTTTTGTAGGTAATTCGGGGATCTATTGGACGTTAATTGATACATTTGAGGGCCAAGCCTCATGATGGTACATATCCAAAGCATTGGAGGAGCATAATTGGAGCAACAAAGGACACAAAGACCACTATTGGTGCAAGCAATGGACCAACTCATGGCTAGACGATCATAGCACCTTTCTGCTGAAGAAAATCGGACCAACAAGCAGCTAAATCGGCCGATTTATTGCTCTGGGTCGATTTTTAGGCCTTTGACAGCTTAAAGCCACGTGTCCCACGATCTCTTGTCCGTCCTTGCTCTTGGTGGAGAATATAAGTGGTCCTGCAGGTGGTTGCTGAGCATCTCTCCTCTCCCACACTCTCATTCACAGCTCATCAATTTTGTAGGAAGATTGGAGGAGAAGAAAAGCTCTCAAAGATTGAAGGAAGAAGAAGAACACCATTCCAAGTTTTTAGAGTGATTTTGAGTGATTTTGTAGTCTTGGATTGAAGAACTAATTGCAAGGATTGTTAAGAACGTTTTGAATCTTCATTCTAGAGTTTGTAAGTCTTGCTACAACTAGTCTTTGGCTGAGATTTATTGATTTTGCTTACTCATCCTTCATTACTCATCTATGAACACCATGTATGCTTGTTTGATGATTTCGGATCTTGATATGCATATTATTGGCTAGTTTCTTGTGATTTTAGAGTGATGGATTGATGGTTATGGCTTGGGTGATGATAGGATGGACTTATATGTCAGTTTAGGATGATTTGTATGCACGAAACCCACCCCAGGAAGAAAAATCGACCTGTTCATCAGATAAATCGGCCGATTTATCTGTAGAACAGCCCGATTTATTCTCCTGTTGCTCTTTAAATGATAAATCTGCATGTTGGGGTCCTTGGTTGTTTAAATCCTAGTGTTTATTAAGCCTAATTTAGCTTAGAATCACCTAATGCTACCAACCTAAGTGAGGGAAGAGATCTACCCGATGATTTCCGATCTTAGATACCTAAGATGATGAATGCTAGGTAGTAGTGAGCCTCATAAGCCGCTATTGGATTGAGTGTGCTAGGATTATTGCTTGAAATTTCCCTATTCCGAGACTTACCCGGTAAGGAGAGGGTTACCCTTAAGTAGTATCTAGTTTGTGTGGAATTCCTTACTCTAACCCCTAGAGACTTACCCGGTAATAGGAGTTTGATGCGGGATTAGTGAAGTGAGAGACCTACCCGGTAATTGCTTCCATTAGCGAAACATTCTTTCCCAAACACCGCAGCTTGTCCTTAGAATCCTTAGAACCTTGAGTCCAATGCCATAACCGGAAATCTTGACCTCTAAAATCTACTTTTCTCTCTTGATTATATACTTGTGCTTTGTGTTACTCGTTCGTTTGCTAGCTTGAGTTGTTAGTTGTTTATCACCTTGCTTGACTTGTGATCTTGTTTGATTACCTCTAAAACCAACAAAAACATTGTGTTTTTCCATTTTCTTGTTTCTCATCTTATCTTAGTCTAGATTCACACTATCTTTGATCATTGCTTGACTCGATTTCACCTTAGTCTTTGTGTCGACCTCGGAATACTTACCTTTCTACGAACGTCCCGTACACTGCGGGTTCGCTAGGTAGTTTAGGAGATTAGATTCGAGTTTATAAATGTAAAGCTTTTTGTGCTATTTCCTAGCGTGACAATAACCGCTCAATTGGGCCAACCCTAGGCCCAAGCCATCAGCCCACTTTCCTAAGCCCATCATTAACCCTAAACTAATTAAAATTTAACCTAATCCAAATCTAAACCTGCCGCTTACCTCCTACCTGTACCATATGGAACTGCAACGTTGTTGCTTCCTATTCTCTCTCGCAACACAGACCGCCGCAAGCACCAGCGCCGCTACCACCTTCGACCGGAGATGCCACCGCCGAGCCTGCGCCGCCTTCAGTCGAGTCCGGTAAGCACTCCTCTTTCCCTCGCTTATTCCTCTCGTTCCCACACCCGATTGAGACGCTGTTGCACTTCGGCCGGTAGGAACCAGTGACGCTGCTTCTCCTCCGCCTACAACAGCACTGCCCCGCCGCTGTGACCACCAAGACGCCAGCCGTGCGAATTCCACCAGTGGGCCGCCGCCTCCTGCTGTGTCCTTTCCCTGTGCCGACGCCACGCACCGTTGCACCCTCCTGGACCAGCGTCGGTGACAAGGTGAGTCGTCCGCCCATCCCTTCCCTCTTTCTGTTCCGGTACGCAGTGCTAACCCTCCCCTGCGGCTGCTGTGTTGCACCAGCCCAGATCTCCCCGCCTTCGACTGCAGCTCGGTGCCGCCTAGGACCTCCGTATCGGACTGCACCGCCGGTAAGACTTCCTCCCTGCCACCTCTACTCTTCTGCGCCGGTCCCGGTCTTAGACCGCTGTTGAGTTGTGAGAACACTGTGATGCATATATATATATATACAATGGGAATGATAAAAAAAATGCAGTACAATGTATACATGTATATATAAATGAATAGAATACGGATATAATTGTTGGAATACGTATATAATTGAGTGGATTACGTATATAGCTGAGTTGTGTACATATATATAAACCATAGAATAGAGGTGGTACGGGTATGCAATGCGGAAGGTTAGTAAGAGCACGTGTGAACTTATATAGGAGAGTGTATGTCGAGTATATAAATATACGTATATATATTATATGAAATAAAAGTATACCTATGAGTTTGAGTTGGTGAAATTATAAAGTATGTGGATATATATATATATATATATATATATATATATATATATCTAAAAACCTAAGAGTTGCGGATTTTATAGAATTAAATGAAGGTAGTATGCACGAAAGCATATATATATATATATATATATATATATATATATATATATATATATATATATATATATATATATATAAAAA
>BSUD01000005.1:131474000-131513459 GCA_033239045.1 Fagopyrum esculentum | reverse complement strand
TATATATATATATATATATATATATATATATATATATATATATATATATATATATATATATAAGAATAAATAATACCGAGAATGAAGTAATGTGGTTCTAGATGACGAGTGGATGAGAGTGATATTATAACTTTAGTAAACTGTTTTGGAGTAATCATATATTAGAAAAACGTTCAAAAAGAAATATAAGAGGTCAAGAAGTGACTCGGAGAATTATCGACACTAAGAGTAAAACGGTCTTTCACCGTATGAGAATCTTTCTTTCCGTAATCCCTTGACATGAGGTTGGACATCGAGATGTGATTTTGATACACATGCCTTAATTGACAGGCGCTTGAGTTACTACGAGTACGGACTGTTTGAGGAGTGTTAGAGTGTTTTGACTCAGGTAAGTCCTTGCGACTTACTTAGCCAGTTTCTGGATATTAGTTGAGTGATAGTGGTTGTGTGTGCTATGTGCGTATTTTAATAATAATAACTTGCTAGGACGACTGTTATTATTATGTTTAAGGCCCAAGTGTATGTATAACGGGCCGTGACATCACTGTCCAGCTCTGACAGGAGACTGGGAGGTTCTCTATACCCAGACCATGCAGGTACAAGGTGAGATGCATCGGATCCATTCCTGATGGTTACACGGGGGCGGAGGCGAGGTTTGGGAATTCCTCGTGTCACAAAATAAGTATCATTAGCGTGAAAGAGTAATTTAACTCAAGATAATAAAACGGACTTGTTTGAAAGCATGATGGATGTTTATATATTTTTGTGTGTGTTTGTGCTGCTATTAATCTGCTAATATTTAGATAACTAGCTAACGGTTCCTCTTGTTGTGTTTTAGATTTACCGCAGGTTAGACCAGCAGCTGAGTGATCCGGAAGTAATGGCCAAGCGGGTCTCCGTACTCCTTAGAGTGGGGGTTGGGAGTTGTGTTTGTCTTTTCTTTCTTTTGGTTAAGACAGTTGTTCGTTGCTTTTGTTTAAGTACTTTAGGCTGCTAGACAGTGTTGCATTCATTACCCTAAAAATACTATTTTATGAATTTCGGTT
Organism: Fagopyrum esculentum; assembly: GCA_033239045.1. NCBI lineage: Eukaryota > Viridiplantae > Streptophyta > Magnoliopsida > Caryophyllales > Polygonaceae > Fagopyrum > Fagopyrum esculentum. The sequence goes on along the minus strand of BSUD01000005.1, from coordinate 131,512,413 downwards.
TCTTTATTTGTGTCTTGTTGCAAGATCCTTGTAATGTTGTTGTCAAACTGAGGTCGGGACCCATTGTGAGGTCCTAACCAGTAGCGTCCCGAGTTATGAGAATTCGGGGTGTTACAACATGGTATCAGAGCTCTAGGTTGGCAACAATGGCACTTGAAATCTTCTGAAAGACCGAATAAGTTTAAGCAGAACCCGAAAAGGGGTCTGAGTTTTAAAAAGAAAATTTTTGGTTTTAATGCATGCATAGTGTGGTTGGGAATAGAAAAGTATGGCTGACCACCACTACTACCGCGGATCTCAGTATGCTTAGCATGGACTTTAGGTTTTACTGTAGATAGAATTTTTGCACTTTTAGCTAGTAGTAATTATAGTTGTTATTCCTCGCACAGATGGCACGTACTAGAGCTACGCTAGCTACTGGTCGAGGCAGAGGTCGTCCACCTCTCCCTCCAACTGGACCAGGTAGGGGAGATAGGACCCCTACAGTTAGAGGACGCGGACGTGGAGGTAGACCTCCACTAGCCCGAGGTCGAGGTCGAGCTCCACGAGAGGATCCCCCAGCAGTGATCATACCAGAGGCTGGAGTGGAGGAGGTAGTTGAGAGTGTAGGTCCTGAGGTCAGGAATGAGACCGTTGCTAGGTCTGAAGCACAGAGAGCACGTTCGACAGAGTCAGGACGTGTTTCCATTGGAGCGACTGAGTACAGAGAGTACCGAGCATACGTTGAGCGTATGGAGGAGGCTGCTAGGACAGAGAGACTTACCCAGGTACCACTAGTACCGGCTAGATCTGTCCAGGTGACACAGGGAGTACCTCAGGTGCCAGCTGTACCTGAGAGGAGGGTTGTGGCTGATAGAGCTCCTACTAGGTCTAGAGCACCGAGGCTGGATGAGTGGTTGAAGGCTTTCAACTCTCAGAAGATCCCCTCATACAGTGGAGAGATAAGACTAGAGGTAGAGCACTGGATTGAACAGGTAGAGACTGCGTTAGAGGCAATACGTTGCCCAGAGGATCGGCAGGTGGATTTGGTGCAGACATGCTTCACTAGGGATGCTCATTCCTGGTGGCGGACCATGCGTAGTCGAGTCACCAGTTGGAAGCAGATGAGGAGCATTGTTAGAGACAAATACTGCCCTGTCTTGTTGAGGAGAGAGAGGTTCTAGGACTTCATTGAGGCAGGATTTGAGGACATTCCGATTACTGCTGCCATCAAGAAGTTCCAGAAGGAACTGACACTGCTTGGACCAGCTGCACCTCCTGAAGAGCAGCATGTATATCTCTTTTCACGGAGATTGAGAGAGTACTCGTTCCTATTTGGCAGGATTTCGCTGTGAGACACTATCAGACTATCAGGATAGAGCGTCTGCTTATGAGAGAGACAAACCAGTGTCGAGGAGAGCTGCACAGTCAGACAGGCCGGATAAGCGGCAGAGGACAGGTTATGTTAGTGGTAGTTCAGGAGTAGCTGTTTTTGGATGAGGACAGACTCAGGGGCGACATAGTCATACAGCTACTGGTCAGACTTCAGCTGGTGGCTTGCAGTGCCACAACTACAGTGGCTATGGACATATCCGATCGAACTGCACGAAGCCAGCAGTGACTTGCTTCCAGTGCGGCAAGGTGGGACATAGAGCTGCATTCTGCCGTCAGGGCAAGGCTCCATCTCAGCAGGGTTCTTCACCTGCAGGCTTATCAAGGAGTGTGCAAAGACCGCCACAGTACCGGGCTCCGAGTCAGCAACAGCAGTACAGAGCTCCTGGTCAGCAGCAGTCTTACAGGGCTCCAGGACACACACCACCACAGAGTTCTATACAGGGATTAGGTAGGGGCAGAGGACGTGGTAGTGTAGCTGATACTAGAGGAGCTCAAGCACGAGTGTTTGAGTTGAGAGATGTTGATCAGCCAGATGCACCGACTGCCACAGGTACGATCCAGATTCATGACTTACCTGTACGAGTTTTATTTGATACGGGTGCTACACACTCCTTCATATCTGATGCATGCGAAGATAGGTTGTCCTTAGCTACTGTAGAGGGGATACCTTTTATGATAGGTTTACCTGATGGGAGTAAGCTAAGAGGGACTAGAGAGATCTTTGGATGTCCTGTTTGCATGGGAGATCGAGACTGGTTAGTCAATTACCTAGTCATGCCCTTAGCTCATGAGGATGTCATTTTAGGGATAGACTAGATGAGGAGACACGGAGCAGTCTTAGACATTGGTAGGAGGACAGTGACCGTTGCCACGGAGGAGGGCCATAGAGTAATATTCCGAGGTTGGGACCTCGGGAAGTCAGACACAGTTATCAGTGCAGTGAGGGCAGCGAGACTGATAGCACAGGGTTGCGAAGCCTTCTGGTGTTATGCCATGAAGGAAAGCAAGAGCCTGACTATAGAGAAGATACCTATTGCATGCGAGTTTGCAGAGGTATTCAGTGACGACCTGCCAGGACTACCCCCACAGAGAAGCGTTGATTTCAGCATCGACTTGGAGCCGGGCACGAGACCTATCTCGAAGGCTCCGTACCGTATGGCACCTATAGAGCTGCTTGAGCTGAAGAAGCAGTTAGAGGAGCTAGCAGAGAAGGGTTTCATATGCCCTAGTGTGTCTCCTTGGGGTGCGCCAGTGTTATTTGTGAAGAAGAAGGACGGATCGATGAGGTTGTGCATAGACTACAAAGAGCTGAACAAGGTAACCATCAAGAACAAGTACCCACTGCCACGCATAGATGATCTATTGGACCAGTTGCATGGAGCGTCTGTGTTCTCGAGGATAGACTTGAGATCAGGTTACCACCAGTTGAGGGTGAGAGATCAGGACATACCTAAGACGGCATTCCGGACTAGGTATGGTCATTATGAGTTCGTAGTGATGTCATTTGGGCTCACTAATGCACTAGCGGTGTTCATGGAGTTGATAAATGGGATATTCATTGACTACTTAGATCAGTTTGTAGTGGTCTTCATTGACGACATCCTAGTCTACTCTAGGAGTCGAGAGGAGCATGCCGGACACTTGAGGACAGTACTGCAGATTCTACAGGATAGCCAGCTGTATGCTAAGCTATCCAAGTGTGAGTTTTGGATGTCAGAGGTGGCTTTCTTAGGTCACGTGGTGACTGCTGAGGGTATTAAGGTCGATCCGGCGAAGATCGATTCAGTTTCTTCTTGGCAACCTCCTACAAATGTTAAGGAGGTTCGCAGCTTTCTAGGTTTAGCAGGTTACTACCGCCGGTTTGTGGAAGGGTTCTCTTTGATTGCCCGACCACTTACTTGTCTTCTGAGGAAGACCACTCGGTTTGTCTGGTCTGAGCCGTGTCAGCAGAGTTTTGAGGAGCTGAAGAGGAGATTGACATCCGCTCCGATTTTGGCACAGCCTGAGGGTACTGATGACTTTGTGGTATACAGTGATGCATCCAAGCTGGGCTTGGGGTGTGTTTTGATGCAGAAGGGTAAGGTCATAGCCTATGCGTCTCGACAGTTGAAGACGTATGAGGAAAACTACCCCACACATGATCTAGAGTTGGCTGCTGTAGTCCATGCTCTTAAGATCTGGCGTCACTATCTCTATGGAGCGACATGTCAGATCTTTACAGACCATAAGAGTCTGAAGTACATATTCACTCAGAGAGAGTTGAATAACCGCTAGAGACGGTGGCTAGAGTTGATCAAGGACTTCGACCTTGAGATCCTTTACCACCCCGGGAAGGCGAATGTGGTAGCTGATGCTTTGAGCCGGAAGACGCCTAGGGAGAGGGCGATAGCTCGGTTGACAGTACAGCCACAGTTGCAGAGGGACTTGGCTTGGTTGGAGATAGAGATTCAGTTTCCCGATACTGATGGTCAGTTGGCTACCATGGAGTTACTTCCTGATCTGTTGGATGAGATCCGACAGAAGCAGGAGACTTGCCCTACTTTGATCAGGTACCGAGACAGGATGTCTCAAGATGAAGCCCCACAGTTTACTATTGGTGCAGATGAAGTGATGAGACGTCAGGACCGCGTTTGTGTGCCGTCAGACAGTGAGTTGAGACAAAGGATACTAGGTGAGGCTCATGCTACCCCATACTCAGTACATCCTGGAGCGAGTAAGATGTACAAGGATGTGAGACGGTCTTTCTGGTGGGGTGGTTTGAAGCCCGATGTGACTCGGTATATAGCTCAGTGCGCGACCTGCCAGCAGGTCAAGATTGAGCACTGTAGGTCTGGAGGAGAGCTCCACCCACTTCCAGTACCACAGTGGAAGTGGGAGGATATATCTATGGATTTTGTCACTGGTTTGAGACTCAGCAGAGGATTTGATGCTATTTGGGTAGTGGTCTGACGAAGACCGCATGTTTCATTCCGATTAAGAAAACGTGGCCGGTGAGTCGTCTGGCTGAGGAGTTCACCAGACACATTGTGAGACTCCATGGAGTACCGAGGACTATCGTCTCTGACAGAGATGGACGTTTTACCTCGAGATTTTGGCAGCAGGTACATACTGCTTTGGGGACGAATCTCCACTTTACTACCGCCTACCACCCACAGACAGACGGACAGTCTGAGAGGACCATTCAGACCTTAGAGGACATGCTTCGGGCGTGTGTACTAGATTGGGGACAGGTATGGCCAGATCATCTTCCACTGGTAGAGTTTTTGTATAATAATAGCTGGCACGCATCTATTGGGATGGCTCTTTATGAGGCTTTGTACGGGCGGAGATGTCGTACACCACTATGTTGGGATGAGCCCAGCAGAGTTGATGGAGTAGCTCCAGATCAGATACAGGATGACATCGCTTGGATTGCCCTAGTCCGAGAGCGGATGTTAGCAGCTCAGAGTCGTCAAAAGTCCTACGCCGACAAAAGGCGTCGACCTTTGGAGTTTAGAGTGGGTGCTCAGGTGTGGCTGAGAGTGTCACCTACGAGAGGGGTCAGGCGTTTCGGCATTAAGGGGAAGCTGAGTCCCCGATATGTCGGACCTTTTGAGATCTTGGAGAGAGTTGGAGAGGTGGCCTACAAACTAGCACTACCGCCGAGACTAGAGAGTGTCCATCCGGTCTTTCATGTATCTCAGTTGAGAGAGTACATTCCGGATCCGAGACACGTCATCAGCCATGAGGATCTGACAGTTGAGCCTGACCATACATTTGTAGAGTACCCAGTAGATGTCTTGGAGCGCAGTACCAGACGTCTGCGATCCAAGGAGATACCTATGTTGAGGATTCAGTGGTCTAGGAGAGGAGCTGATGAGGCCACTTGGGAGACTGAGGAGAGTATTAGACGTAACTATCCCGAGTTCTTTGCGGGGTTAGAGGTTACTCCTGTTTGACGAGTTAGTACTCGGATGTTGTGTTGTTTGACCTTTCAGGTTTTCATATTGATTTGAGTGATTCTGTTTTTGTGCTACTTATTTGTTTGATGCTTGAGTAGCTGCATGGTAGAAAATGAAAAGGTCGAGAAACTAAAATATACCGAAGAAATGTGTGAGTAAGAGGAACATTCTAAGTTTCGGGACGAAACTTCTTTTAAGAGGGCACTGATGTAATAACCGAAAATTTTAAATTTCTGGTAAACTACAATTAACCAAATTACAATCTTAAATAATAAATAAAATAAAACGAGTTTAAATATTATCATTTTATATGACTTTAAGTCACATAAAATGATGAAACCTTGTAACCGGAATTAAATACGCGCCTTAAATTAAAATAATAATAAATTAGATAATACAGAATTTAATTCCGTATTATATAATTTCCGCACATAATTAACGAGTTACGAGTTCCGCTTTGATTTCATGAGATAACCGCTCAATTGGGCCAACCCTAGGCCCAAGCCATCAGCCCACTTTCCTAAGCCCATCATTAACCCTAAACTAATTAAAATTTAACCTAATCCTAATCTAAACCTGCCGCTTACCTCCTACCCGTACCATCTGGAACTGCAACGTTGTTGCTTCCTATTCTCTCTCGCAACACAGACCGCCGCAACCACCAGCGCCGCTACCGCCTTCGACCGGAGACGCCACCGTCGAGCCTGCGCCGCCTTCAGTCGAGTCCGGTAAGCACTCCTCTTTCCCTCGCTTATTCCTCTCGTTTCCACACCCGATTGAGACGCTGTTGCACTTCGGCCGGCAGGAACCAGTGACGTTGCTTCTCCTCCGCCTACAACAGCACTGCCCCGCCGCTGCGACCACCAAGACGCCAGCCGTGCGAATTCCACCAGTGGGCTGCCGCCTCCTGTTGTGTCCTTTCCCTGTGCCGACGCCACGCACCGTTGCACCCTCCTGGACCAGCGTCGGTGACAAGGTGAGTCGTGCGCCCATCCCTTCCCTCTTTTTGTTCCGGTACGCAGTGCTAACCCTCCCCTGCGGCTGCTGTGTTGCACCAGCCCAGATCTCCCCGCCTTCGACTGTAGCTCGGTGCCGCCTAGGACCTCCCTATCGAACTACACCGCCGGTAAGACTTCCTCCCTGCCACCTCTACTCTTCTGCGCCGGTGCCGGTCTTAGACCGCTGTTGAGTTGTGAAGTAATGTGGTTCTAGATGACGAGTGGATGAGAGTGATATTATAACTTTAGTAAACTGTTTTGGAGTAATCATATATTAGAAAAACGTTCAAAAAGAAATATTAGAGGTCAAGAAGTGACTCGGAGAATTATCGACACTAAGAGTAAAACGGTCTTTTACCGTATGAGAATATTTCTTTCCGTAATCCCTTCGCATGAGGTTGGACATTGAGATGTGATTTTGATACACATGCCTTAATTGACAGGCGCTTGAGTTACTACGAGTACGGACTGTTTGAGGAGTGTTAGAGTGTTATGACTCAGGTAAGTCCTTGCGACTTACTTAGCCAATTTCTGGATATTAGTTGAGTGATAGTGGTTGTGTATGCTATGTGCGTGTTTTAATAATAATAACTTGCTAGGACGACTGTTATTATTATGTTTAAGGCCCAAGTGTATGTATAACGAGCCGTGACATCACTGCCCAGCTCTGACAGGAGACTGGGAGGTTCTCTATACCCAGACCAGGCAGGTACAAGGTGAAATGCATCGTATCCATTCCTGATGGTTACACGGGGGCGGAGGCGAGGTTTGGGAATCCCTCGTGTCACAAAATAAGTATCATTAGCGTGAAAGAGTAATTTAACTCAAGATAATAAAACGGACTTGTTTGAAAGCATGATGGGTGCTTATATATTTTTGTGTGTGTTTGTGCTGCTATTAATCTGCTAATATTTAGATAACTAGCTAACGATTCCTCTTGTTGTGTTTTAGATTTACCGCAGGTTAGACCAGCAGTTGAGTGATCCGGAAGTAGTGGTCAGCCGGGTCTCCGTGCTCCTTAGAGTGGGGGTTGGGAGTTGTGTTTGTCTTTTCTTTCTTTTGGTTAAGACAGTTGTTCGTTGCTTTTGTTTAAGTACTTTAGGCTGCTAGACAGTGTTGCATTCATTACCCTAAAAATACTATTTTATGAATTTCGGTTTCTTTATTTGTGTCTTGTTGCAAGATCCTTGTAATGTTGTTGTCAAACTGAGGTCGGGACCCATTGTGAGGTACTAACCAGTAACGTCCCGAGTTTTGAGAATTCGGGGTGTTACAAGACTCCATAATCTCACAAGTGAGTAGACAAGCGACTTACAAGTTGTTGTAATCTCCGTTAAGGAGTAGACTAACAACTTAGTGTTGTAATCTCCCAAGTGAGTAGACAAGTAGCCTTAAATTAGCGGGAAACCCCCAATATGCTCTCTACTGTTCAAAAAAAGAAAACCCTAAAAAAGCTTTAAAGCTTTCTCTAAAACGAAAAATCACCAACGCCAAGAACTATTCTTCAACAAATCAACAACAAATTTTGATGATTTTCAGAGTTTGTTCATCAACAAATCCCAAAATAGACCATCAACAAAGCTACAATAAATTTTACCATCTTTTACTACTTTCATGACCGGGATTAGTTGATTTCCACTCTCCTTGCGTATGCTTGATGAATACCCTTGGTCTTCCCACCGGTGTTGTCGGTGTTGTCAATCTACATGGCTTACTCCATTCCTTCTATCTCTTCCTTCTTATTGAAGTCTTTGAGTAGTTCCTCTTTCCTTAGGGAAATCCTGGATTCAAATACAAGAAAGATTGGAACCTCTGTTTTTTATTCTATTTTGCCCTCCCGGCTGTTTCTCTTGCAAAATTTAACTCTTAGTGACAACCAGGATTTTGTTAATCCATTATTTACAAGCAAGTGAGGACTCTCCGGCCTTGGTTGCAATTCATCATGTGTCTCCTTTTCTGATTTGAGAAGGGAAAGCAATGTAGATTCACTTTAAAATACTTACACTAAAAAGGGTGAAGAAAAGAATGAATCCAAGTGATGACATGAATTATATGCCATTATAATCATGCATATTGCGAATGTTTTACCTCAATTTCCCTTACATTCAAAGAGGATTGTGTGCCTTTGAGCTTTGTTTCATATATATTCCGGAAATAGAAGTCTACACAAGTTTTGATTAAATTGTAGGTGAAAACGATGGATTTGGAAGCAATAATGGAGCAAGGAGTAGCTAAGGTCAATGAGGTAGCATAAGAGACCTTTGAGGAGTCATGAGAAGTGAGGAAAGTGCAAAGGAAGAGTCATACAAGAGGGTGGAAAACAAGCCAAAAGACGAGCACTTTCTGTTGTTAAAAATCGGGTGATTTATTATATAACTAGAACAATGTTCCTTTATAAAATCGGATGAGTTGTGTAGAAAAATCGGTCGATTTTTACTTGTAACCGTGTAAAAATATAATGTTCGAAAGCCCAAAGATTTTGGGCCTAAATGGGGAGATGACTTGCAGCCCATTAGCGAGTTGGGTTATGTTGGAACCCTAGGAGGCAAAACACAGAGGTCGCACAGATCGGGATTGACGGCATACGATAGAGATTGGAGATTCTTGGAGAGAAAGGATTTGCGGAAGGGAGATAGAGTTCAAGATTCAAGAAAGTTGTGAGATCTTTGATTATTGTTCGTTATTGTGATTTGTGAACACATATTACTGAGTGCTTTGAGAGATTTTATTGAAGTTTTGAAGGATTGATTACAGATTTTTGAGATTTGTCAAGTTTTATGCAAAGTTTGGTTTTTATTTGGTTTTCTTTATTCAATCTTGGTTTTGATTCAAAAATGAAAATGATTGGCTAAAAACTTTGTGATTCTGGGGAGAATAGTTGATGATTGAGGCATAGATGATGATAGACTGAACTCATTTAACCATTTGGACCCTGAGAGTTGAGATTTAACCTTTGCGATTGCGAAAAATCGTGGTGTTCTTGAGAAAATTGACCGATTTTCTCCTAGAACAGTCCGATTTTTCTGTCTGACGTTCCTTAAATGTTTTATACTTGAACCAAAGTTAAACCTTGCCTAAATTCCAGCCTTGCTTAACCTTTGTAACCCTTATCCAAGCGTAAAAAGAAACTTCATCATTGATTCTTCACTTAGTAACCAAAGTTTGCAAGACTTGGGTAATGGAGAGACTTAACATCCTCTATTAAGGTTTGAGTGTACCCTTCATCTTTACCTTCGAGAGTCATATCCTTTGGTTTTGGTGGGTGGTTTGAGTGTTAATCCTTACCTTGAGTACTCTTCTTGATGAGACTCAACATCCTTCGGTTTGAGAGCTTCTACGTTGGGATAAGTGAGTAGTGGAACTTCACCGTACATTATTCCTTTCTTCGAAACACATAACCTTGGCAGCGCCAACTCTGTCCTTTAGTCTTTAGAGTGTCTTGAATCGAAAGTCGCAGTCGGATAGTTGAATCCTTGGAATCATTTGTCTCTTACATCTTTACAAAAGCTTTTACATCTTGCAAAACAATATTTGAACTGATTTTATTCTCACCAAATCACTGAGTTCGACTTTGGAATTTCTTGCTTTACTACAGTTGATCCGTATACTACGGGTTCACTTTTGTGTAAGTTCTGGATATAAATTTAAGACTTTGACGCACACCTTTTGGAGCAAACACCAGGCAAGAATAAAATCTCCTTTGATATTGAAACCCATGTTTTGAATGAAGAGACGTCACAGTAAGAGCTTAGATGTAGTTGCAGACAAAACTGAAAGAGCAAGAAGGTCACAACTCTGTTCACCTGAAAAGACTCGAGGATAATGAGAAAGATTCACTATCAAAGATAGAAACTTTGACAAAACAATTTAACATATTGGCAGCAGAAGTAGAGGTCATTCGAGCCTAGAAGAGTGATCTAGTGGAACAACTAATCAACAAGAGTGGCGAAGCGTATGCTCAATTGAAGGAGCTTTTCGATCGATAAAATGAAACCCAAAAGGAAATAACAAGCTTTGCTATGGTGAAAGTCGAGATGGCGTTTGAGATTTAGAGGAAATCTCCAGATGCTTCTGAGGAACAATCCCATATAGCAAGTATATGTGAGAGACTCGCAAAGGGTGAAGCAAATCAGAAGTTGGAGGTTGAATCCGGTCGATGGATCTCTGCCTTTGTTCCGCTCTTGTCTGGGGAACCAGTTCAGTTTCACCATTCCTATGTGTTTCGGCCGGTTTCTTCTACCCTAGAAGATTATTAGCTTTGATCTCTTTTCGGGCCTATGTCCTATTTGGGCTTCTTGCTCATGAAGCTTACAACCTTCTACTAGGCTTTGTGGGCCTTTTTTAAGTGGGCTTATTGTGTTTTTGTTTTCAACCTGTTTTTTGAATTCGTCCAATTTTGCTTACACCCAACATTTCATTATTAATTTTCTTGGAAGTTTTTTCGGAATTTTCGGTGAAGGTTTTTCTCGTCCTAAGGGCAAGAATCATGCGGCTTAACGGCTTCAATCTCGGCCTAACGGCCCCAAAAACACCAAAATTGAAATGAATTAATAAAAATCAAGTTCGACTGAGTTAAGAATCAAAATCACAATACACCAAAATTTTCAGTTACCATTTTGTAATCCTACCCTCCTTTAACAATTTCCTACTTACAAATCGTTAATCTTTTTACCATCAAGTTCTACACGCTAATATATCACGATACCCGTTTTCTGCATTTGTCTTCCGAGGTTTGATCTTGTCTTTTGGTGGAGGTTTGAGCGTTTCTCGAGAAAGGGGCGTGGATTTGTGATCGACTCCTGATGGCTCTGATGCAGTCCAAATCTGAGGTGTCCACAGTTGTTCCCCATGCTTCTGACCTGTGTACTTCCTTCGAAGATGAACGTTTATGCTCGTTGTCCCCTGTCGGCTCGATCATCCTACTTTCCCTTGAAGAATTTTTTGCTTTCGGGTTCCTTCTGATGTATTTTTGTGTATTTCTTTTCTCCTTTCCTTTGTAGCCCTTCATGACGGTTAGTCCGTCTGCCGATCTTTTTCGGCCATTCGAACCATTAGATGGAGCGCCGTCTATTGGTCTTGAACCGCTTTCCGTTTTCAAAAAAAAAAAGTAGCCATAAATTAGCAAAACAATATTATATATATTTTGTAATTCAATATCAAGAATTAAATCCAAGGAGTTGTTGTCTCCAAAAGGAGTAGACAAACATCCTAAAACCACAAAGCGTCGGACTCTCAATTTTTGTCGCAAAATGGATTAGGCGTTGGTAAGGCCAATAACGCTCTTGCCAAGCCATTGCATTGTAATGACAGAGTCAAGACAATGTCCCATGACAGTCATGAGTGTAAGATCCTAGGTTTTGCCTTCACCGCCCCTGCGGTGAAGAGGGCCGCCCCTGCGGCTGTGAGATCCGCCCCTGTGGATTTACGATAGATCGTGCCGATCTTTTCTTCCGTTCTTTTATCTTCCTTCCATAGATAGAATATCCTATATTTTATCTTATGAGCCGGTTTTTTTATCTTCTTTCTAAACCCTAGACGCCCTTCCTTCTATTCTTTCCAGCCCGTCCCTATATATTCTCTTCTTTCTCCCCTTTTTCCCGTTCCGTGCTATCGTCTTCAACCCTAGAGAGCTACAGCCGTCCTTTGCTTCCCGCGACTTTGCTGAACGTGTAAGTGCATTTTTCATGGTTCTTCCTCACGTTCCTTTAGCGCTGCATGCCTTCTCTTTCTGTTTTGGTTTCTTCCTTTCGTTCTTCTCTTTCTCCAAGGATCAAACATGAGCCTTGATTCTTGTGGAGTGTCCGTTGTTGACCCTTCGTTGTTCTCATGCTCTTTGGAGTTGAGTCTTGACGTGTTGGAGCCAAAGGTTCGAGCTTTGGTTGCCCCTGCTGTGAGTTTTGTCGAAGAAGAAATCCGACAACGCTTTCTGTCACGCCGCCACCCCTGAGCTTGCACAAAGCCGCCCCTGCGCATCTGTCTAGCCGCCCCTGCGGTTTCTCTTCAGTAACTCTCGTATTTGGTGAGTTGATTCCTTCCTTCCTTCCTTTCCTCGTTCCTTCCTTGGTTCCCTGAGTGTTGTAAGACTAAGGTTGAGCCCTTAGCATGTGTTGATCTCTTAGAGATCATTAAGACTAGAAGACATAACTTCTAGCAACCGTTCCGTTCTTGATCCGTAATGTTTGTTCGTTCAGGCTTTCCTTGCTCCTTTCCTGAGGGAAACTGAGCTTTCCTTGAGAGTTTCCTGAGTTGTTGTTGATCTTTTGGTTTACCTTCGTGTGAGGTAAATCCCTTGGACTTACTTAGCTTCATTCCGCGTATTAGTTTGATTGTATTGGCTTGTTTGTGTTGTTTATCCTACTTATAACGAATAATTGGAAATAGGATTCACCCTTTGATAACCTTAATTGGCCCAAGTGCATTATATCCAGGCGGTGACCACTTGTCTAGTTCTCTAGGAAACTAGAATGTGCTCTTGCGACCAAGACCCGTAGGTAACGGATAGTACTGATCTATTCCTATTGGCAGACGGAAGCGGAGGAGAGTTTCGGGAGATTCTCGTGTGACAAAAGAAGTTGAATTAGTAATGGATAACCTTAATGAAAGATAAATAACCGGTTGATGTGTAAGCATGTTATGTGTTTTCTTTACCTTATGTGTGTTTGTGCCTTTACACTCTTGCTTATACCTAGAGTGTTAGCTAACGGTTTATACCGTCGTTGTAGATGTTTCGCAGGTTCAGGATGTTGTTGAGTGATCCGGATGGTGTGGTCAGCCGGGGTTCCCGTACATTATAGGACGGGATCGGGTTTGTGTTTCTTTTGTTGTTTCCCTTTTGTTTTGAACCCGGCTGTGGAGTTTGTGTTTTCTTTTGGTTTAAACCTTTGGTTTTATATTGAGTTTTATTTTCATTTGTCTGTGCCTTATTGTAAGATCCGTTTGCTGTTGCTACTCTGAGGGTCGGGACCCATTGTGCGGTCCTAGCCCGTAGCGCTTCGAGTTCCCAAAACTTGGGGTGTTACAATATGGTATCAGAGCCAGGTTGGCAACAATGGCACTCGAAATCTTTTATAGGTCGGATGGATAATTAAATAGAAACCGCAAGGGGTCTAACGTTTTCAAAAGGGGGTTTTGTATTAACCTTTCGGTCGGGATAGATGTACGGGCGACCACCACTACCTCCGCGGATCTCAGCAGTGTAGGTTTCTTTGTGTTGACCTTTATATGTGCTTTTTCTGGAGTTTTGCTTTAGCCGTAGCGTGGCCTTATATATATAGTCTTATATATTTATCCTTATAGTAAATGGCGCGTACTAGAGCTACATCTGCTATGGGGCGAGGAAGGGGTCGACCACCACTTCCACCTGCCGTCCGTGGACGAGGACGTGCCAGGAAGACCTACACTAGCTAGAGGTTGGGGCCAAGCCCCAGTTGTTGATCCGCCTATCGCTAAGGCGTTTGCTGAAGAGGTTGCTGAGAGCATTATTCCTGAGGCTGGAAATGGGACCGCTGCAAGGTCTAGAGCACAGAGAGCGCCATCAACAAAGTCCGCACGAGTGTCTATCGGAGCTTCTGCATTTCGCAACTATGTGCAGAGGGTTGAGGAGGCTATCAGGACTGGAGGACCAGTACCAGTGCCGTCAGTTCCTGCGAGATCAGCTGAGGTTTCGCAAAGAGTTACACAAGTTGTTGCCCCGCCTGCTGGAGTTGTTGAGGTTGTTAGAGCGCCGGCTGAGGCAAATGAGCCAAAGCCCGACAGCTGGTTGAAGGCTTTTGATCAGCTGAAGGTTCCCGTCTTCGTGGGAAAGATTGGCTTGGAGGTGGAGCAGTGGATAGGACAGATTGATTCTGCTATGGAGGCTATCGGTTGCCCTGAGGGACGTCGAGTCAACATAGCACAGACATTGCTGAAGGATCAGGCTCATTCTTGGTGGAGGACAATTCGTAGCAAGGTCACCAGTTATGAGCAGATGAAGAAGCAGCTTGAGGAGTTAGCAGAGAAGGGCTTTATCCGCCCTAGTGTATCTCCTTGGGGTGCACCAGTTCTCTTCGTCGGGAAGAAGGATGGGTCAATGAGGTTATGTATCGACTATCGGGAGCTGAACAAGGTGATGATCAGGAACAAGTACCCATTGCCCCATATCGAAGATATTTTGGATCAGTTACATGGAGCTTCAGTGTTTTCGAGGATCGATCTGAGATCTGGATATCACCAACTGAGGGTGAGAGAGCAGGACATAGCTAAGACAGCATTTCTGACTAGATATGGACACTAAGAGTTTGTAGTGATGCCATTCGGGCTTACGAACGCGCCCGCAGTCTTCATGGAGTTGATGAACAAAATCTTCATCGACTTCCTAGACCAGTTTGTAGTTGTTTTCATCGACGACATTCTGGTTTACTCCCGTAGTAAGGTGGAGCATGCAGGACACTTGAGGGTTGTTCTTCAAGTCTTACAGGATAGAGAGCTTTATGCCAAGCTCTCTAAGTGCGAGTTTTGGATGTCTGAGTTAGCATTCCTTGGTCACATCGTTTCAGCCAAAGGGATCAAGGTAGATCCGGCAAAGATCGAGTCAGTAGCATCTTGGCCGCCACCTAAGAACGTCAAGGAGGTCCGCAACTTCTTAGGATTGGCGGGCTACTACCGGCGTTTTGTTGAGGGCTTTTCTGTTATCGCCCGACCGCTCACTTCCTTGCTATGGAAGTCTATGAGGTTCGTATGGTCCGAGTCGTGCCTGCAGAGCTTCGAGGAGTTGAAGAAAAGGTTGACCTCTGCTCCTATCCTAGCTCAGCCAGAGGGCATTGAGGATTTTGTGGTTTACAACGACGCATCCAAGTTGGGCTTGGGATGTGTTCTGATGCAGAGGGGAAAGGTGATCGCTTATGTGTCTCGACAGTTGAAGACATATGAGGAGAATTACCCTACCCATGATCTTTAGTTAGATGTTGTTGTTCATGCTTTGAAGATTTGGAGACATTATCTATACGGAGCCACGTGTCAGATTTTCACAGACCATAAGAGTCTGAAGTACATATTCACTCAACGGGAGTTGAATAACCGCCAACACAGATGGTTAGATTTGATCAAGGACTTTGATCTTGAGATCTTATACCACCCGGGAAAGGCTAATGTGGTAGTAGATGCTCTCAGTAGGAAGACTTCCCAAGAGATGGCGATCGCTAGGCTGACAGCTCAGCCACAATTACAACGAGATTTGGCATGGCTAGAGATGGATATCTACTTCCCAGATTCCGACAGCCAGTTGTCCACCTTGGAGATAGTACCTGATCTATTTGCCGAAATCCGACAGAAGCAGGGAAGTTGCCCAGCTTTGACACAGATTCGAGACCGGATGTCTCGAGGAGAGGCACCACAGTTTGCAGTTGGTGCTGATGGAGTTTTGAGACGCCAGGAGCGTGTTTGTATGCCGTCGGATTGAGAGTGGAGACAGAGGATCCTTCAGGAGGCTCACTCTTCACCTTACTTAGTACACCCTAGTGCGAGTAAGATGTATCAGAATGTCAGACGTTCTTTCTAGTGGGGAGGTTTGGAGCCAGATGTGACGAGATATGTAGCTCAGTGTGCGACCTGTCAGCAGGTCAAGATCAAGCATCATAGACCCGGAGGTGAGCTACACCCACTCCCCGTTCCTCAGTGGAAGTGGGAAGACATCTCTATGGATTTTGTGACCGGTTTGAGACCGAGTCGTGGTTTTGATGCTATCAGTGTCATCGTAGATCGACTGACGAAGACCGCACGTTTCATTCCGATCAAGGAAATGTGGCCGGTGAGTCGATTAGCAGAGGAGTTCACGAGACAAATAGTGAGACTTCATGGGATACCTAGGACCATAGTCTCTGACAAAGACGGACGGTTCACTTCGAGGTTCTGGCAGCAAGTTCATGCCGCCCTAGGTACGAGTCTATAGTTCACGATAGCTGATCATCCTCAGACCGATGGTCAGGCTGAGCGGACCATCCAGACTTTGGAGGACATGTTGCGAGCCTGTGTTTTAGACTAGGGACAGGTGTGGCCAGATCACCTTCCCTTAGTTGAGTTTTCGTACAACAGTTGGCACGCATCGATCAGGATGGCTCCTTATGAGGCTTTATATGGATAGAGATGTCGTACACCGCTGTGTTGGGACGAGCCTAGTTGTGCCAGCGGAGTAGCACCCGAGCAGATTCAGGATGACATGGCTCGAGTAACAGTAATTCGAGAGCGGATGTTAGCAGCACAGAGTCGACAGAAGTCTTATGCTGATAAGAGGCGCAGACCTCTAGAGTTTAGATTTGAAGCTAAGGTTGGTTGAGAGTATCCCCGACACGAGGCGTCAGACGTTTTGGTGTCAAGGGGAAGCTAAGTCCCAGATATGTTGGACCGTTCGAGATTCTTGAGCGAGTTGGAGAGGCAACATACAGACTTGTGTTGCCACCGAGACTCGAGGGTGTTCACCCAGTTTTCTATGTGTCTCAACTATGGGAGTGCATACCTGACCCGAGACACATCGTCAGTCATGAGGATCTAGTGATCGAGTCAGACCACACGTTTGAAGAGAACCTGGTGGCTGTCTTAGAGTATAGTACGAGACGCTTGCGTTCAAAGTACATCCCGATGTTGAAGATTCAGTGGTCGATGTGAGGAGCTGATGAGGCGACTTGGGAGACAATGGATAGTATCCAGAGGAACTATCCGGAGTTTTACGCTGGGCTAGATGCACCTTTAACGTAGTCGTTGTTTCTGTTTTTCCTTTGTTGCGTTGCTTACGCTTTTGTTTGACATTTTGTGTTACGTGCCCCGAGTGGGAAGATATGAGTTCAGTTCTGTTTCTGTTTGTGTTGTGCTTGTGAGCTTTTGCAAGTTTCGGGACGAAACTTCTTTTTAGGAGGATCTGATGTAAGATCCTAGGTTTTGCCTTCACTGCCCCTGCGGTGAAGAGGGCCGCCCTTGCGGCTGTGAGATCCGCCCCTGCGGATTTACGACATATCGTGCCGATCTTTTCTTCCGTTCTTTTATCTTCCTTCCATAGATAGAATATCCTATATTTTATCTTATGAGCCGGTTTTTTTATCTTCTTTCTAAACCCTAGACGCCCTTCCTTCTATTCTTTCCAGCCCGTCCCTATATATTCTCTTCTTTCTCCCCTTTTTCCCGTTCCGTGCTATCGTCTTCAACCCTAGAGAGCTACAGCCGTCCTTTGCTTCCCGCGACTTTGCTAAACGTGTAAGTGCATTTTTTATGGTTCTTCCTCACGTTCCTTTAGCGCTGCATGCCTTCTCCTTCTGTTTTGGTTTCTTCCTTTCGTTCTTCTCTTTCTCCAAGGATCAAACATGAGCCTTGATTCTTGTGGAGTGTTCCGTTGTTGACCCTTCGTTGTTCTCATGCTCTTTGGAGTTGAGTCTTGACGTGTTGGAGCCAAAGGTTCGAGCTTTGGTTGCCCTTGCTGTGAGTTTTGTCGAAGAAGAAAGCCGACAACGCTTTCTGTCACGCCGCCACCCCTGCGCCTGCACAAAGCCGCCCCTGCGCATCTGTCTAGCCGCCCCTGCGGTTTCTCTTCAGTAACTCTCGTATTTGGTGAGTTGATTCCTTCCTTCCTTCCTTTCCTCGTTCCTTCCTTGGTTCCCTGAGTGTTGTAAGACTAAGGTTGAGCCCTTAGCATGTATTGATCTCTTAGAGATCATTGAGACTAGAAGACATAACTTCTAGCAACCGTTCCGTTCTTGATCCGTAATGTTTGTTCGTTCAGGCTTTCCTTGCTCCTTTCCTGAGGGAAACTGAGCTTTCCTTGAGAGTTTCCTGAGTTGTTGTTGATCTTTTGGTTTACCTTCGTGTGAGGTAAATCCCTTGGACTTACTTAGCTTCATTCCGCGTATTAGTTTGATTGTATTGGCTTGTTTGTGTTGTTTATCCTACTTATAACGAATAATTGGAAATAGGATTCACCCTTTGATAACCTTAATTGGCCCAAGTGTATTATATCCAGGAGGTGACCACTTGTCTAGTTCTCTAAGAAACTAGAATGTGCTCTTGCGACCCAGACCCGTAGGTAACGGATAGTACTGATCTATGCCTATTGGCAGACGGAAGCGGAGGCGAGTTTCAGGAGATTCTCGTGTGACAAAAGAAGTTGAATTAGTAATGGATAACCTTAATGAAAGATAAATAACCGGTTGATGTGTAAGCATGCTATGTGTTTTCTTTACCTTATGTGTGTTTGTGCCTTTACACTCTTGCTTATACCTAGAGTGTTAGCTAACGGTTTATACCGTCGTTGTAGATGTTTCGCAGGTTCAGGATGTTGTTGAGTGATCCGGATGGTGTGGTCAGCCGGGGTTCCCGTACATTATAGGACGGGATCGGGTTTCTGTTTCTTTTGTTGTTTCCCTTTTGTTTTGAACCCGGCTGTGGAGTTTGTGTTTTCTTTTGGTTTAAACCTTTGGTTTTATATTGAGTTTTGTTTTCATTCGTCTGTGCCTTGTTGTAAGATCCGTTTGCTGTTGCTACTCTGAGGGTCGGGACACCATTGTGCGGTCCTAGGCCGTAGCGCTTCGAGTTCCCAGAACTTGGGGTGTTACAATATGGCTCAACTAAACCAACTTTCAACATAGCCGTGATAGCCATGTCCCTTGGTTTAGTTCAATATAATTAGCTTCTATAGTTTTACCCCGTAATCGCTAGTTACTCTAAGTGTCGGTCACTTGGCTTGCCTCCCGTAACCCATACCATCGTGACACACCTGTGAGTAACATATTGCACCTTGTCTCGACAACAAGCTAAATGGTTCCGTTGAGACTTAACACAAATCTCCAACACCGATCAGTTCTTGGTCGATGGAGGAGAGCAGTTCTTCAATGTGAAGTTGAGGGAGAGTTGGGGATATGTGTTGAGTTGGGAAGGGGGAATGGTTGTCACATTAAATGTTAACCTATAGTGAGGAAGATCAAGAGGGTGATGTGCGAGGATGAAGGAGCCCAAAAAGTGCGAACAAGAGCGTCCGAGGTCAGGAAAATCATTGAAGATGCAAAGAGATGGAAACAGGAGCATAAAGGAACTTCTCTTAGAGCCATTGATGAGTTCTTCATAATAATTCACAACAATACGTAGAAGAGATATAAGTCAAAACAGTTCACAAGGTTAATGAATCAAGGAATTCCATGTACAACCAGCAAAGCATTGTACTTAAGCATAATGATATAGTCTACAAGGTTCAAGATGACACCATCAGGAGACTTTTGTGTTTTGTTTCAAGTAATGAAACTTAGATGAGTTCTTCTATGCATGGAGGTTTCTATACTATAAACATCAATTAGTCTAATCAAGTTCAGGATGTTAAAGAAACACATAACTTAACATCATTTAATCAACAATTACAAAGTGGCTCAAAAGTTTACTAAAAGTCAATGCTAAGGTGATAGTGAGATCAACAGGAATAATATTCAAATCAAAACTACCTCGGTACATATACTAATGAATGTATCTATTGTTCTCTAAAGGAGTCTTCGTTTCGAATAGCTTCTTCGGCTCGATTTTTGAATTTATCGGTCTCCTAAATTATCCAACAATAATTTAATGAACGAAACCCATAATTATCCCATAAAAAAATACATTCATTTATCAGTTATATTCCCAGCCATAGTATTACAAATTTTACACCTCATACATTACCATGACGCTTACAATAGAAATTAGATTCAGTTTAGATACTAGATTAAGATGATAACCAAATCCTTATCAACCGAAAGTCTTGTCACTGAAAAATAAAGAGAGAATTTTTATGCAAGCTGTATTTTAATTGAAAGAAAAGAAACTGATGGAAAGATAACTTTGGATTCTTATGCAAGCCTTTTCATAAAAATTGCAGCAACGAATCAAGTGAACCCTGCAATTTGAATTCTTTCATAACACACAAAAGCATACATTCATAACTGAAAACCAAAAGAATGTAAACAGGTTCATAAATATTTGTATATAACAAAAATTGCTCCACTAACCTTGTTGTAAGAGACGAGATCGAAAGAGGAGGGGTTTGCAAACTAACGTAATCAGCTTCTTCTAAAAAGACTGCAAATTGATAATGAGCTAGGAACGGTCAATGAAAACTGAAAAGGCTAAGAGAACAAAGGGAAATGAACATCACCTGGAAGCCTACTCGATGGAATCAATATAAGAAATTAATTGTTCTCTGTTTATGTGATCCTGACATGGATCCCCAGCTCGGCGTCCGATTCCCATCACACGATTAAACAACCCAAGTTGAATCCGAGTTCTGATCCCATGATTATGAAATATTTTTTAAAAAAATTGGTTAGATAGCCTTGTAATTTCTTCAAAATATTTATCTATATACTAAAATAGTCCATAAAATTACACAATTTCGTAATAATTTACATTGTCAAACTTACACGTGTTGACTATTTGTTAAGACATGTCACATTATTATTTAAGTTTAATTGACTAATTAATATCACTTCAGATTACTTAAATGTCAAGGGATTTTTCTGAAAAACGCTCTTTTTTGCCCTAGTTGCTAAAAGGCTAGGTCGCTGTTTTGTCTACTTTTTCTCGGAACTATGGAGGAGGTGATACCTCCGGTGGCCGATGCCACGATGGTGGTGGAGGGTGCTTTATAGGGAGACGATACTATCATGTAAGATCAATCGTTGTCTGGTCCCATTTCTACAGATTTATGTAGGGTGTCCGAAACTACCAGCACTATAGAAGCCCCTAACACCAATGTTGCGAATGAGTGTGTTCTTTAAGAAGAGAGTCTCGGTCAGTCGGCCCCGGAAGCCAACGCTCAGAGCACGTCTCTAGAAGGAATTAAACCAATATCCGCCATGGGGACTACCGGAACCATGCCCGGAAACCCCTCACAGAGATCTTGTAGTGAAGTCACCTATGAAATAAAAAGCAGTGTTATCCCTTGTGACACGATCAATAGAGATTCGTTGAATGGAAAGATTATTGTTAAGTTCCCCTTCGGTGAGGAAGGAGATCATGTTTTCAAGATAGACAAAGAAACTACTCATGACCTCGAAGCAAGATGGAAGAACTCCATAGGGTTTAAGGTTCTAGGATTTCCGGTGGCTTTTCCGGTTATGGAAAGAAAAATTAAGGAGCTTTGGAGTGTGGTGAGAATGTCCAACTTATTGATCTAGATAACAATTACTTCCTTGCGAGATTTTATAATGAAAACAAACTTACGATGATCCTCACTGGAGGACCATGGGCAGTGTTCGGAAGATGTCTCATAATGAAGAACTGGTCACCGGAAATTGTCACGACTAACCCCATTACTTCAGCTCCTATATGGGTTAGATTATGGGAGTTCAGGCCTAGTGGTATCACGAAGCTATTATTTGGAAACTGGCGGAAGGATTAGGTTCACCGATCTCCATTGATCCTAAAACGCTTCACTTCAATAGGGGGAGATTTATCCGCATCTATGTGGAAATTTATTTGAACATACCTTTGAAAAAAGCCATTTTCATAAATGGGACTAGGTGCCCCATTGAATATGATGGCTTGGATACTATATGCTTCAAATGCGGGATGTATGACCACTTTGCATCGCATTGTGAATTCAAGTCAAATGTCAATCATAAATCTACCTCCCCATAAGTACCGTTTGAGAAGAGGCAAGAGGATGTTTCGAGTGGTGGCAACGAAGACGTCCCTTTTGAAAGAAAAGGGTATTTCTATCACAAGAAGAGTGGATCCGGGTGAAGTTGGAGCCCAATCTTTGGGCCAAATTAAACTGGCCCAATGGTATAAAGATAATGGGGCTTCAAAAATTAACAACAACGGTGTAGAAAGACCGAAGATTAACTTCAGCCTAGCCATAGTGGGGGTTGTGGTGGCCCTATTTATCTCACAAAACCCAAAATTTGTGAATCACGATAAGTAGACTGCGTCGCATGTCTTCTGTGTTAAGGCTAATAATACTACAATAGGTTAAGAAAATGAAACAAATAAGAAGTTGAGGAATAAGGCTAAGTACGACGCCAGAAGAGCTGCCTGGAGAGTGAAGAAATCGGAGGAATGCAATATCACCCCAGGACCTTTAAAACGTCAACGACAAGATGATCCCATTTTGAAGACTACTAATGAGCTCTATCATCCTATCATGTGTGAAGGCTCTACGTGTGAGGGAGATTCTAACCCCTCCGACCCAAACTCAGGTGTACCTAACCGTGTTCCGGATGGCATCATGCAGCCTAGTTCCCTCTTGCCTCCGGCGGGGGTGGCACTTGATATGCCTTCCCGTGAAGTTTTTATGATAATGGAAGAGACCTCCAGTAATCCTTTTGGATTGAGCCTTAAGAGTGGGGATGAAGAACTGGGAGCTTATTAGGCCTGTTTGCCCAGCCAAACGCTTGAGGATTGGTATGTCCTTACAGTTTTTATTTTGCCTTATCTTTCCATATTAGTTATTATGAATATTCTTCTTTTGAATTTGTTCGGAGTTTGCAAGAGCGGGTTCCAACGTGCTATCAAGTATTTGCGTGGACATCATCATGTAGACATGCTTGCCATTTTTGAGCCTAGAACTTCTGGGGCAAGGGCTCAAGCTATATGTGACCGCCTCAACTATTCGGGGTGCTTCCGGGTAGAGGCGGATGGTTTCAAAGGAGGTTTATGGCTTCTTTAGAAGAGTAATAAGCTCTCTTTAAGCATCATCAACAACAATAACATTACATTCATGCTAGGATCTCAAATGGTAACAGTGCATACCGCATAATTGTAGTTTACGCTTCCTACATTTATGAGAAGAAGATCGTTCTGGACAGATATTGACAGAGAACTTATGAATGTGTCCGAGCATTCCATCTTTGGAGGTGACTTCAACTACATCCGCTTCCTTATGAAAGACAGGGAGGTTCAGGGAAGCTCCATGAAGACTCGTATGTTTTCAATGATCTTGTCTTGAATCATGGGCTGGTCGAATCGGGTTATACGGGTGCGGACTTTACTTGGCATGTTGGAATGACGACTAAAAGGAACATCCTCAAGAGGCTTGATAGAGCCATTTGGAATCATGGAGGCCGTATGAAATTTCCGAGTGCTCAAGTCAGACATCTTGCAAGGTTTTCCTCTGATCACTCCCCTCTCCTTATATCTTTGGATCCGAGCTTCCCGTGTAGGAAAGAGAGAAGACCTTTCAGATTTGAGGCAACATGGATGACTCACCAGGATTTTCAACCGGTGGTGAAGATGTGCTGGTTTAGTAACCCGGAGGTAAGTAGGGATCTTCCTACTCTTAAAAATTCTCTCATTGTTTGGAATAAAATTGTGTATGGTGACGTGTTCCGTAGGAAACAAGAGACTATTGATAAACTTACCAAGGTTCAAATATATATTTCCCATGGGAGTACGGATAGATTTCAAAACGAGGAAAGATGGTTGAAAGTAGATATGGAGGAAATCCTTGAGCAAGAGGAAAGCATTTGATTCCAGAAATCTAGAGCACAATGGTTGGAGCATCGTAATACTATGTTCTTTCATACGTCCACTATTATTGGAAGAGCCCAAAACGGAGTTACGGGTCTCCAACTAGATGGTGGAGTTTGGAGTGAAGACCATCCTAGTCTTGAGAATCATGCAGTGGAGTAGTTCAGTGGACTCTAGAAGTTTAACGAGTCTTGTAACACCCCAAATTCTCGGAACTCGGGGAGCTACTGGTTAGGACCTCACAATGGGTCCCGACCTTGGTTTAACAACAACTTTACTAAGATCTTACAACAAGGCACAAATGTAATTAAAACAATTTTCCAAAAACGTAATATTTTTAAAGGTATGAAAGTATACAAGTGACAGCCTTACAAACATACATAAAGATATATAACATGCATGACATATGGAAGACTTCCCCGTCCCCATCTAATGAAAAGTCATATATTCATAAGAGAAAAGATTTATCAAAACTAACTAAAACTCCAACACAAGTTTCTAAAGTTGTAGACAACCAACATTTCTATACTTAGTCAAATTTCCTCCGTTGTGAAACACCCAACTACTCTACTTTGGGACCTTATAATTTCCAATCAGACCGTTAGTTTATTCTCAACTTTTAATACATCAAACTACTCCTATCTACCTACCATATACCAAAATTTCATCGGTGGATGTTTAATCTAAAGTATCGAAACGTACTCTTACATTCAGCATGTTCTAACCAAAATTCTGGACTTACAATAAGGTCGGTAAGGATGTTCCCCATTCGATCCAACCCAACAACATTCATGGACAACCCACTATGCAGTAGACCTTCAATTCCTGCTTTAAGCCGACCCGTACACACACCAAGCTCTCCTTCCTAGACATATACTTATACAAGATTCAAACCTATTCTAATCCTAATAAATTTCTATCTCATTCCCCAGTTGTCTACTGTAACCAAGGCGCACAACCGAATCAAGATCGAGTACTGCTGAGGACTCACCAGTGTGACTCGATCGACGCTATCAGTGGTAGTCCTTGACGGGGAGGGAGAAGACTAGCGTGATGGGTGAGGCGTGACTAGGCTGCTGTTCTGAACCGGTTTGCCTGCACCCTCATGTTGTACTACTCGTCTTCACTGGTGCCTGCAGAATCCGGAAGAATACCGATTTTCGGTTAACACAGGAAGCACCAAAGGGGAAACAGAGGGAAGGAGGGACGGCACACCTACTGCAGCGAACCGAAGGTTTTCGTGCTGTGTCGATCGGTGCCCCTGCAGCTCTCACCGGTGGTTGAGCGTCACGGTTGTGTGAAGCCAAGGTCAGGCGGCTGGTGAGTCTCGAGAATAGAGAGGACGGGAGAAGACGGACAGAGAAGGCGGCTAACCTGGAGGTCGACAGTGCCGGCGGACGGAGCTCTCGGTGGCTGATGTGTTGCTGCTGAGGAGTTGCCGCTGTTGTCGTCTCGCCGATGAAGACGGAAGAGGAACGTACGGGAGTTGGTTGCAGTTGACAGAGAGAGAAGCAAAGCGGCGGCCAACGTAGCAGGTTTTGAGTGATTAGGTTTAGGGTTAGGTTAGATTAATTTTAATTAGAGAGGTAATTAGTAAGTGGGCCGGCTTCAAACTTTTTGGCAGAAAAAAAAAATGGGTTGAAGCTTTTGGGCCAGAATTGGGCTGCTCCTCAAATGAAACAAATGGGCTGAATGAATACTCGTTCGCCCGGGATCGATAAAAGTACGGAAATAAATTACAGGATTATTTACGGAATTATTATGTTATCATTTTATGTGAATCAAAGTCACATAAAATGATAAAATTCAATATCGTGTTCTTTTATTTAAAGAATTAAGGTTAGCGGATCGGAATCCGGTTTGATCCGGTATTAAACAAAGTTTAAATTTTTCGGGTATTACATCAGTGCCCCCTTAAAATAAGTTTCGTCCCGAAACTTAAAATAATGTATTTACTCAAACAACTGTCTTTGTATAACTTGGTTTCATTAAGTCTCGTTTTCTAACATGCAACTATTCGATCATCGTACTCAGGCACACATCATATAAAACACAATTACTCACTCCAAGGTAACACATGAAAAGTCAAACAAACAGCATCCGAGTACTAACTCGTCGATACAGAAGTAGCTGCTAACTCCGCAAGGTACTCAGGGCAACCATTTCTAATGCTCTCACTGTAATATATATATATATATATATATATATATATATATATATATATTTATTTATTTTTATTTATTTATTTATTTATTTTTTTACTGGACCCACTTGCCTTTTTCCTTTCGAACGTTCCCGACTATCGAGTCTGAAATAATGATCTTAAATTTTTGTCGGATCTTTACTAAGTGTCAAATGCTCTTTGTAATACAAACCACTTGGCTCGGATTCCTCAATGGGACCTAATCGGATCGTTCCTTAATTAATAGGTTTTCACCTACTTCTTGTCAAGCTTTCAAATTTATATAACTCAAAACAAAACACACACCCAAGTGGACCCTTTCATATAGATCTCTAATTTCTTAACTTGAAATCATAGTTAGCCCAACATTGATTTTCTTCATCTATGGGTTATGGGCCTACCACACTTCTGGTGTAACACCCATTAGTCACAATGGCGTCTTTCTGAGGGTCAACATGATTTACCCAACTCCCGCCTATACTTCCCTTCTAATACTAGCAAGATCCTCTTCAAATCGACCCTTACTCTCTTACTCAACCGTAGTCTGTTCTTAACCAACCCGTAAGCAACCTCTAGTCCGATTCTCTCCATATCCTTAGATCATCCCAGAAGGTTGTCGTTGCCTACTTGGGGAATCCTTCAAGGCATCGGTAAAGTTACCTCTTAAATCCGCGGTCACTATTGTCTTTCCTTAACGGTACTTACTCGTCAATACCAACCAACACTTACACGTCCTCAATTGACATCGGTCAGTCTATAATTGACTTATCTCAATATCCTGGACTTACTCTTCTCATACCTATACGGCTATACTGGCGTAACATTCTTGGTGAGCATCATCTGCTCGATTAATCCTTTCATGCTTCGCTAATTCGTTTTATCTTCCACACTTCTGTTTCCTTAGGCTAACTCTATTTCTCGAGCCCAACTGGGTCATTCTTCTTGACCTAAATAGTCATTCCAAGTCTTCAACGATAGCTGGTAAGTATCTTTGTAGTTCTGATGACTATAGTTATCACCCCCTTGCAGTTCCCCTTGCATGGACCGTCGGTTTTGATGACTTAGGTCCCGTGATAATTGGGGTTACCTTGGACTTTCGAGTCCACCAAGGCCGTTCTCATATATACATTCCTTCGTTGGTGTTACCGGTAACATTGCCTTCATTATACTCCGCTATTTCCGCTACAGGGCTTCAACTCTTTGATACTGATATTGCGATTTCTTTCAAATTCCTGTATTTTTGAGGAGGTTAAAACCTCTCCACACTTGTAAAGTCTACATTTTGCATCTACACTCCATTGTAGGTATCCCTTCCATGCACCTTAGACCCTCATATCCGGGTCGACATCTTATCTCTTTTGGTCTCTCAAGCTTGTCTTGTGAACTCTTCTACTAAGTGACTCGTCTTATAACAATTTCCTCCCCTGAATCGGTCTCAAGTTTCAATTGATCATTACTGCCCATTTCTTGTTAGAACTTCAATTACGTTGTACTCTTGCATAGATTCTTCAAAGGTATCCTCATCTCAATATTCTATTCCAATTTAGCAAGCCCCGCCTTTTGATACATGACTTACCTTCTTACTGGTCAAGTTATTCTGTTGGTTTACACTTTATCCATCCAAGCGCTATCGGTCCGATGTGTATGACTTTTATTAAACACCTATCGGTACCGTTTGCATAAGAAACCTCAGTTGTATACGATTTTAATCAAAATCAAAGTTTTCGACTCGCATTTATTATGTTGTCCTTATGCTCGTGTCGCTTCATCTTCTACAAATCTTTACCCCCCTATGAGTACGCGGTTTCACAACTACTCACCCATCTACATATCACTGAGTTATCACGATTAAATTGAATTTGCATTGGAATACCACCATTTCTTCCTAAGCTCTTATATAAACACTTCTCGGTATCTATCTTACCGACGTGACATCGGATCCGTATAACAACCTTTAGTCCTTCAATATTACTCTTTCTCATGTCTATTCAACCCAAAGTGTATACTCTACCTACAACTACCTCCCAACTCGACAAGACAAACCACCACGACACTAAGTCAAAAAAATGTGCCGCCTCTCTAACTCTAGTTATTCCGTGTTACGTCTTTAGTCACAAAGGCTCCCTTTGAAACTCTCGGGGAGTCGGACACCATCATTCCTATTTGTGTGGAATGTTAAGAACCCCCTGTCTTGATTGACGTAGGATATGGTCAAATTCACCAGTTTCTTCTTACTCTTCTAGTCCTTTTTACACATCCATCCTTACTTTGATCACTCTTTTCTTAGCCCGTAGGCAGGCAACTGCTCACAACCATTTCCTTTACCTCTTTAATGATCTAAGGAGTCAATTTCCGACCGTCCAAATCTTCTCCTTAACTTCTTAACCTAAAGTTACTGGTTTGAACTCGTTCTATGTTACTATTAAGGTATTAGTACTTGTATCGTTTAAACTTCACCATTGTCACCGTTGATCTCTTGCAGAGATCCTCTATATACCAATCATTTTCTCTTATAATTCCACTGGTATTATCTTCCGACTAGTCCTCCATAGTCTCCCATATACGTAAATCCTCAATTGTTACTAGATAGTCTATAGTTGATCTTCTACAAGATCATATATTTACTTTTCTTCTATTTACCTCGATGTGGATATATTGGGTGAAAAGTTATTCATTCAAGTTTATTCGTGTATACACCTTTAGCTCCTTCCACGATCTATCCCTTTCTTTCTCTCTATTTGATCACTTTGCCCGAGTGCAGTTGTGTTACTGATATGCCAACTATAGCGGTTTATAAATTCTTC
Source organism: Fagopyrum esculentum (assembly GCA_033239045.1). NCBI lineage: Eukaryota > Viridiplantae > Streptophyta > Magnoliopsida > Caryophyllales > Polygonaceae > Fagopyrum > Fagopyrum esculentum. Next base: position 131,483,666 of record BSUD01000005.1, on the reverse strand, counting down.
CCGATAGCTTGTAGACACGTCTTTATAAATCCTTGAATCTAAATTTCCATTCACTTGCGGTTTCTCTTGTATGAACCGTTGATGTCGGTAACCGAGTCCCGTGTTAAGTGAGAGGTCATGTTGGACTCTTAAGTCTACCCAAATCATTCTCACTTACTTTTCTCCCTTCGTTGTTTTGTAACATTGCGTTTATGAAAATCCGTTATATCCGTTAAAGGCTTCTACCCTCTTTAATACATGCGTCGGGACTTCTTTCAAAATTTTCGTATCTTGAAGAAGTCAAAATGTCTCCCTATTTATGATATCTATCTTTCGGCCTTAAGCTCCATTGTAAATTTCCATCTTTGCACTCCTTTAGTCTTCCATATCTGGCTCAAAACTTTATTCTTTGGACTCTCGTGCCTTCTAGAAAGTCACTTCACCTCCATGTTTATGAATTTTACCTTCCACTTTCTAGCAAACTGTAAGCTTTCATTGTGCGGCTCTTTGATTCTTCGTATTGGGATGGACAATGTATCTTATCTCAACTCCTACTCTTATGATTGTCTCGGTTTCCCATCCTGATTGTAGTGGAAAGTAGCTTGTCGAAAGTGATCATATTCCGCTCTGCTTCTAGCTTCAAACTTTCACCTCCTGATCCGTCGGTAAGCTTAGATTCAATACCTCTTGTCTAGATCGCTACTATACTTCACCTTGACTTTCATGCCCATGTGTGTTTCTGAAAATATCCGCTTTATTTGTAACGTTGCTTTACACCACACTTGAAAGAACCAATGAGTTGTCTCTTCCAATTTGTATACTTGCCGGTCATCCAACGCGTTACCGGAACTACCCTCATGTATATTCTTCATTTGATCCTATCGAGTTGACTCGGAATTCCCTTCTTCTCATTGTAGTTGGTGTTGTCTTTTAGGCTTCACTTTTCCGTCTCGACGTTCCTCAACAAGCTCGAAGGAGTTGTCCGTCGTTGGCCTACCCTAATGCTCATAAGTTGAGCGTACTTATCCTTACGTGGAAACCCTTTAATTATACTTAGGTGTGCCAACTGAACGAGGATCTCATACTGTTATCTCTGTAAAGGGCATACTATAACTATAAATTCTAATAATCTTCGACATATATTTATTTATACTACATATCTTTATAATCAACCTAATAAGTCCAAATAAAGTAAAACCTAAAGTCCATATACTAAGCATACTGAGATCCGCGGTAGTAGTGGTGGTCAGCCGTACTTTTCTATCCCCAATCAGTCTATGCATGCATTTGAAAACCAAAAGTTCTTTTTGAAACTCAGATCTCTTTTCGGGTTCTGCTTAAATACTTATTCGGTCTTTCAGAAGATTTCAAGTGCCATTGTTGCCAACCTAGAGCTCTGATACCATGTTGTAACACCCCGGATTCTCGGAACCCGGGATATTACTGGTTAGGACCTCACAATGGGTCCCGACCTTGGTTTAACAAAAACTTTACTAAGATCTTACAACAAGGCACAAATGTAATTAAAACAATTTTCCAAAAACGTAATATTTTTAAAGCTATGAAAGTACACAAGTGACAGCCTTACAAACATACATAAAGATATATAACATGCATGACATATGGAAGACTTCCCCGTCCCCATCTAATGAAAAGTCATATATTCATAAGAGAAAAGATTTATCAAAACTAACTAAAACTCCAACACAAGTTTCTAAAGTTGTAGACAACCAACATTTCTATACTTAGTCAAATTTCCTCCGTTGTGAAACACCCAACTACTCTACTTTGGGACCTTATAATTTCCAATCCGACCGTTAGTTTATTCTCAACTTTTAATACATCAAACTACTCTTTTCTACCTACTATATACCAAAATTTCATCGGTGGATGTTTAATCTAAAGTATCGAAACGTACTCTTACATTCAGCATGTTCTAACCAAAATTCTGGACTTACAATAAGGTCGGTAAGGATGTTCCCCATTCGATCCAACCCAACAACATTCATGGACAACCCACTATGCAGTAGACCTTCAATTCCTGCTTTAAGCCGACCCGTACACACACCAAGCTCTCCTTCCTAGACATATACTTATACAAGATTTAAACCTATTCTAATCCTAATAAATTTCTATCTCATTCCCCAGCTGTCTACTGTAACCAAGGCACACAACCGAATCAAGATCGAGTACTGCTGAGGACTCACCAGTGTGACTCGATCGACGCTATCAGTGGTAGTCCTTGACGGGGAGGGAGAAGACTAGCGTGATGGGTGAGGCGTGACTAGGCTGTTGTTCTGAACCGGTTTGCCTGCACCCTCATGTTGTACTACTCGTCTTCACTGGTGCCTGCAGAATCCGGAAGAATACCGATTTTCGGTTAACACAGGAAGCACCAAAGGGGAAACAAAGGGAAGGAGGGACGGCACACCTACTGCAGCGAACCGAAGGTTTTCGTGCTGTGTCGATCGGTGCCCCTGCAGCTCTCACCGGTGGTTGAGTGTCACGGTTGTGTGAAGCCAAGGTCAGGCGGCTGGTGAGTCTCGAGAATAGAGAGGACGGGAGAAGACGGACAGAGAAGGCGGCTAACCTGGAGGTCGACAGCGCCGGCGAACGGAGCTCTCGGTGGCTGATGCGTTGCTGCTGAGGAGTTGCCGCTGCTGTCATCTCGCCGATGAAGACGGAAGAGGAACGTACGGGAGTTGGTTGCAGTTGACAGAGAGAGAAGCAAAGCGGCGGCCAACGTAGCAGGTTTTGAGTGATTAGGTTTAGGGTTAGGTTAGATTAATTTTAATTAGAGAGGTAATTAGTAAGTGGGCCGGCTTCAAACTTTTTGGCAGAAAAAAAAAATGGGCTGAAGCTTTTGGGCCAGAATTGGGCTGCTCCTCAAATGAAACAAATGGGCTGAATGAATACTCGTTCGCCCGGGATCGATAAAAGTACGGAAATAAATTACAGGATTATTTACGGAATTATTATGTTATCATTTTATGTGAATCAAAGTCACATAAAATGATAAAATTCAATATCGTGTTCTTTTATTTAAAGAATTAAGGTTAGCGGATCGGAATCCGGTTTGATCCGGTATTAAACAGAGTTTAAAATTTTCGGGTATTACATCAGTGCCCCTTAAAATAAGTTTCGTCCCGAAACTTAAAATAATGTATTTACTCAAACAACTGTCTTTGTATAACTTGGTTTCATTAAGTCTCGTTTTCTAACATGCAACTATTCGATCATCGTACTCAGGCACACATCATATAAAACACAATTACTCACTCCAAGGTAACACATGAAAAGTCAAACAAACAGCATCCAAGTACTAACTCGTCGATACAGAAGTAGCTGCTAACTCCGCAAGGTACTCAGGGCAACCATTTCTAATGCTCTCACTGTAATATATATATATATATATATATATATATATATATATATATATTTATTTATTTTTATTTATTTATTTATTTATTTTTTTACTGGACCCACTTGCCTTTTTCCTTTCGAACGTTCCCGACTATCGAGTCTGAAATAATGATCTTAAATTTTTGTCGGATCTTTACTAAGTGTCAAATGCTCTTTGTAATACAAACCACTTGGCTCGGATTCCTCAATGGGACCTAATCGGATCGTTCCTTAATTAATGGGTTTTCACCTACTTCTTGTCAAGCTTTCAAATTTATATAACTCAAAACAAAACACACACCCAAGTGGACCCTTTCATATAGATCTCTAATTTCTTAACTTGAAATCATAGTTAGCCCAACATTGATTTTCTTCATCTATGGGTTATGGGCCTACCACACTTCTGGTGTAACACCCATTAGTCACAATGGCGTCTTTCTGAGGGTCAACATGATTTACCCAACTCCCGCCTATACTTCCCTTCTAATACTAGCAAGATCCTCTTCAAATCGACCCTTACTCTCTTACTCAACCGTAGTCTGTTCTTAACCAACCCGTAAGCAACCTCTAGTCCGATTCTCTCCATATCCTTAGATCATCCCAGAAGGTTGTCGTTGCCTACTTGGGGAATCCTTCAAGGCATCGGTAAAGTTACCTCTTAAATCCGCGGTCACTATTGTCTTTCCTTAACGGTACTTACTCGTCAATACCAACCAACACTTACACGTCCTCAATTGACATCGGTCAGTCTATAATTGACTTATCTCAATATCCTGGACTTACTCTTCTCATACCTATACGGCTATACTGGCGTAACATTCTTGGTGAGCATCATCTGCTCGATTAATCCTTTCATGCTTCGCTAATTCGTTTTATCTTCCACACTTCTGTTTCCTTAGGCTAACTCTATTTCTCGAGCCCAACTGGGTCATTCTTCTTGACCTAAATAGTCATTCCAAGTCTTCAACGATAGCTGGTAAGTATCTTTGTAGTTCTGATGACTATAGTTATCACCCCCTTGCAGTTCCCCTTGCATGGACCGTCGGTTTTGATGACTTAGGTCCCGTGATAATTGGGGTTACCTTGGACTTTCGAGTCCACCAAGACCGTTCTCATATATACATTCCTTCGTTGGTGTTACCGGTAACATTGCCTTCATTATACTCCGTTATTTCCGCTACAGGGCTTCAACTCTTTGATACTGATATTGCGATTTCTTTCAAATTCCTGTATTTTTGAGGAGGTTAAAACCTCTCCACACTTGTAAAGTCTACATTTTGCATCTACACTCCATTGTAGGTATCCCTTCCATGCACCTTAGACCCTCATATCCGGGTCGACATCTTATCTCTTTTGGTCTCTCAAGCTTGTCTTGTGAACTCTTCTACTAAGTGACTCGTCTTATAACAATTTCCTCCCCTGAATCGGTCTCAAGTTTCAATTGATCATTACTGCCCATTTCTTGTTAGAACTTCAATTACGTTGTACTCTTGCATAGATTCTTCAAAGGTATCCTCATCTCAATATTCTATTCCAATTTAGCAAGCCCCGCCTTTTGATACATGACTTACCTTCTTACTGGTCAAGTTATTCTGTTGGTTTACACTTTATCCATCCAAGCGCTATCGGTCCGATGTGTATGACTTTTATTAAACACCTATCGGTACCGTTTGCATAAGAAACCTCAGTTGTATACGATTTTAATCAAAATCAAAGTTTTCGACTCGCATTTATTATGTTGTCCTTATGCTCGTGTCGCTTCATCTTCTATAAATCTTTACCCCCCTATGAGTACGCGGTTTCACAACTACTCACCCATCTACATATCACTGAGTTATCACGATTAAATTGAATTTGCATTGGAATACCACCATTTCTTCCTAAGCTCTTATATAAACACTTCTCGGTATCTATCTTACCGACGTGACATCGGATCCGTATAACAACCTTTAGTCCTTCAATATTACTCTTTCTCATGTCTATTCAACCCAAAGTGTATACTCTACCTACAACTACCTCCCAACTCGACAAGACAAACCTCCTAACTCTAGTTATTCCGTGTTACGTCTTTAGTCACAAAGGCTCCCTTTGAAACTCTCGGGGAGTCGGACACCATCATTCCTATTTGTGTGGAATGTTAAGAACCCCCTGTCTTGATTGACGTAGGATATGGTCAAATTCACCAGTTTCTTCTTACTCTTCTAGTCCTTTTTACACATCCATCCTTACTTTGATCACTCTTTTCTTAGCCCGTAGGCAGGCAACTGCTCACAACCATTTCCTTTACCTCTTTAATGATCTAAGGAGTCAATTTCCGACCGTCCAAATCTTCTCCTTAACTTCTTAACCTAAAGTTACTGGTTTGAACTCGTTCTATGTTACTATTAAGGTATTAGTACTTGTATCGTTTAAACTTCACCATTGTCACCGTTGATCTCTTGCAGAGATCCTCTATATACCAATCATTTTCTCTTATAATTCCACTGGTATTATCTTCCGACTAGTCCTCCATAGTCTCCCATATACGTAAATCCTCAATTGTTACTAGATAGTCTATAGTTGATCTTCTACAAGATCATAGACTTACTTTTCTTCTATTTACCTCGATGTGGATATATTGGGTGAAAAGTTATTCATTCAAGTTTATCCGTGTATACACCTTTAGCTCCTTCCACGATCTATCCCTTTCTTTCTCTCTATTTGATCACTTTGCCCGAGTGCAGTTGTGTTACTCATATGCCAACTATAGCGGTTTATCAATTCTTCCCGATAGCTTGTAGACGAGTCTTTGTAAATCCTTGGATCTAAATTTCCATCCACTTGCGGTTTCTCTTGTATGAACCGTTGGTGTCGGTAACCGAGTCCCGTGTTAAGTGAGAGCTCATGTTGGACTCTTAAGTGTACCCAAATCATTCTCACTTACTTTTCTCCCTTCGTTGTTTTGTAACATTGCGTTTATGAAAATCCGTTATATCCGTTAAAGGCTTCTACCCTCTTTAATAAATGCGCCGGGACTTCTTTCAAAATTTTCGTATCTTGAAGAAGTCAATATGTCTCCCTAGTTATGATATCTATCTTTCGGCCTTAAGCTCCATTGTAAATTTCCATCTTTGTACTCCTTTAGTCTTCCATATCTGGGTCAAAACCTTATTCTTTGGACTCTCGTGCCTTCTAGAAAGTCACTTCACCTCCATGTTTATGAATTTTACCTTCCACTTTCTAGCAAACTGTAAGTTTTCATTGTGCGGCTCTTTGATTCTTCGTATTGGGATGGACAATGTATCTTATCTCAACTCCTACTCTTATGATTGTCTCGGTTTCCCATCCTGATTGTAGTGGAAAGTAGCTTGTCGAAAGTGATCATATTCCGCTCTGCTTCTAGCTTCAAACTTTCACCTCCTGATCCGTCGGTAAGCTTAGATTCAATACCTCTTGTCTAGATCGCTACTATACTTCACCTTGACTTTCATGCCCATGTGTGTTTCTGAAAATATCCGCTTTATTTGTAACGTTGCTTTACACCACACTTGAAAGAACCAATGAGTTGTCTCTTCCAATTTGTATACTTGCCGGTCATCCAACGCGTTACCGGAACTACCCTCATGTATATTCTTCATTTGATCCTATCGAGTTGACTCGGAATTCCCTTCTTCTCATTGTAGTTGGTGTTGTCTTTTAGGCTTCACTTTTCCGTCTCGACGTTCCTCAACAAGCTCGAAGGAGTTGTCCGTCGTTGGCCTACCCTAATGCTCATAAGTTGAGCGTACTTATCCTTACGTGGAAACCCTTTAATTATACTTAGGTGTGCCAACTGAACGAGGATCTCATACTGTTATCTCTGTAAAGGGCATACTATAACTATAAATTCTAATAATCTTCGACATATATTTATTTATACTACATATCTTTATAATCAACCTAATAAGTCCAAATAAAGTAAAACCTAAAGTCCATATACTAAGCATACTGAGATCCGCGGTAGTAGTGGTGGTCAGCCGTACTTTTCTATCCCCAATCAGTCTATGCATGCATTTGAAAACCAAAAGTTCTTTTTGAAACTCAGATCCCTTTTCGGGTTCTGCTTAAATACTTATTCGGTCTTTCAGAAGATTTCAAGTGCCATTGTTGCCAACCTAGAGCTCTGATACCATGTTGTAACACCCCGGATTCTCGGAACCCGGGATATTACTGGTTAGGACCTCACAATGGGTCCCGACCTTGGTTTAACAAAAACTTTACTAAGATCTTACAACAAGGCACAAATGTAATTAAAACAATTTTCCAAAAACGTAATATTTTTAAAGCTATGAAAGTACACAAGTGACAGCCTTACAAACATACATAAAGATATATAACATGCATGACATATGGAAGACTTCCCCGTCCCCATCTAATGAAAAGTCATATATTCATAAGAGAAAAGATTTATCAAAACTAACTAAAACTCCAACACAAGTTTCTAAAGTTGTAGACAACCAACATTTCTATACTTAGTCAAATTTCCTCCGTTGTGAAACACCCAACTACTCTACTTTGGGACCTTATAATTTCCAATCCGACCGTTAGTTTATTCTCAACTTTTAATACATCAAACTACTCTTTTCTACCTACTATATACCAAAATTTCATCGGTGGATGTTTAATCTAAAGTATCGAAACGTACTCTTACATTCAGCATGTTCTAACCAAAATTCTGGACTTACAATAAGGTCGGTAAGGATGTTCCCCATTCGATCCAACCCAACAACATTCATGGACAACCCACTATGCAGTAGACCTTCAATTCCTGCTTTAAGCCGACCCGTACACACACCAAGCTCTCCTTCCTAGACATATACTTATACAAGATTTAAACCTATTCTAATCCTAATAAATTTCTATCTCATTCCCCAGCTGTCTACTGTAACCAAGGCACACAACCGAATCAAGATCGAGTACTGCTGAGGACTCACCAGTGTGACTCGATCGACGCTATCAGTGGTAGTCCTTGACGGGGAGGGAGAAGACTAGCGTGATGGGTGAGGCGTGACTAGGCTGTTGTTCTGAACCGGTTTGCCTGCACCCTCATGTTGTACTACTCGTCTTCACTGGTGCCTGCAGAATCCGGAAGAATACCGATTTTCGGTTAACACAGGAAGCACCAAAGGGGAAACAAAGGGAAGGAGGGACGGCACACCTACTGCAGCGAACCGAAGGTTTTCGTGCTGTGTCGATCGGTGCCCCTGCAGCTCTCACCGGTGGTTGAGTGTCACGGTTGTGTGAAGCCAAGGTCAGGCGGCTGGTGAGTCTCGAGAATAGAGAGGACGGGAGAAGACGGACAGAGAAGGCGGCTAACCTGGAGGTCGACAGCGCCGGCGAACGGAGCTCTCGGTGGCTGATGCGTTGCTGCTGAGGAGTTGCCGCTGCTGTCATCTCGCCGATGAAGACGGAAGAGGAACGTACGGGAGTTGGTTGCAGTTGACAGAGAGAGAAGCAAAGCGGCGGCCAACGTAGCAGGTTTTGAGTGATTAGGTTTAGGGTTAGGTTAGATTAATTTTAATTAGAGAGGTAATTAGTAAGTGGGCCGGCTTCAAACTTTTTGGCAGAAAAAAAAATGGGTTGAAGCTTTTGGGCCAGAATTGGGCTGCTCCTCAAATGAAACAAATGGGCTGAAGCTTTTGGGCCAGAATTGGGCTGCTCCTCAAATGAAACAAATGGGCTGAATGAATACTCGTTCGCCCGGGATCGATAAAAGTACGGAAATAAATTACAGGATTATTTACGGAATTATTATGTTATCATTTTATGTGAATCAAAGTCACATAAAATGATAAAATTCAATATCGTGTTCTTTTATTTAAAGAATTAAGGTTAGCGGATCGGAATCCGGTTTGATCCGGTATTAAACAGAGTTTAAAATTTTCGGGTATTACATCAGTGCCCCTTAAAATAAGTTTCGTCCCGAAACTTAAAATAATGTATTTACTCAAACAACTGTCTTTGTATAACTTGGTTTCATTAAGTCTCGTTTTCTAACATGCAACTATTCGATCATCGTACTCAGGCACACATCATATAAAACACAATTACTCACTCCAAGGTAACACATGAAAAGTCAAACAAACAGCATCCAAGTACTAACTCGTCGATACAGAAGTAGCTGCTAACTCCGCAAGGTACTCAAGGCAACCATTTCTAATGCTCTCACTGTATAATATATATATATATATATATATATATATATATATATATATATATATATATATATATATATATATATATATATATATATATATATATATATAT
>BSUD01000005.1:131459614-131473966 GCA_033239045.1 Fagopyrum esculentum | reverse complement strand
TTTTTTTTTTTTTATTTTTTTTTTTTTTACTGGACCCACTTGCCTTTTTCCTTTCGAAAGTTCCCGACTATCGAGTCTGAAATAATGATCTTAAATTTCTGTCGGATCTTTACTAAGTGTCAAATGCTCTTTGTAATACAAACCACTTGGCTCGGATTCCTCAATGGGACCTAATCGGATCGTTCCTTAATTAATGGGTTTTCACCTACTTCTTGTCAAGCTTTCAAATTTATATAACTCAAAACAAAACACACACCCAAGTGGACCCTTTCATATAGATCTCTAATTTCTTAACTTGAAATCATAGTTAGCCCAACATTGATTTTCTTCATCTATGGGTTATGGGCCTACCACACTTCTGGTGTAACACCCATTAGTCACAATGGCGTCTTTCTGAGGGTCAACATGATTTACCCAACTCCCGCCTATACTTCCCGTCTAATACTAGCAAGATCCTCTTCAAATCGACCCTTACTCTCTTACTCAACCGTAGTCTGTTCTTAACCAACCCGTAAGCAACCTCTAGTCCGATTCTCTCCATATCCTTAGATCATCCCAGAAGGTTGCCGTTGCCTACTTGGGGAATCCTTCAAGGCATCGGTAAAGTTACCTCTTAAATCCGCGGTGTCACTATTGTCTTTCCTTAACGGTACTTACTCGTCAATACCAACCAACACTTACACGTCCTCAATTGACATCGGTCATTCTATAATTGACTTATCTCAATATCCCGGACTTACTCTTCTCATACCTATACGGCTATACTGGCGTAAAATTCTTGGTGAGCATCATCTGCTCGATTAATCCTTTCATGCTTCGCTAATTCGTTTTATCTTCCACACTTCTGTTTCCTTAGGCTAACTCTACTTCTCGAGCCCAACTGGGTCATTCTTCTTGACCTAAATAGTCATTCCAAGTCTTCAACGATAGCTGGTAAGTATCTTTGTAGTTCTGATGACTATAGTTATCACCCCCTTGCAGTTCCCCTTGCATGGACCGTCGGTTTTGATGACTTAGGTCCCGTGATAATTGGGGTTACCTTGGACTTTCGAGTCCACCAAGGCCGTTCTCATATATACATTCCTTCGTTGGTGTTACCGGCAACATTGCCTTCATGATACTCCGTTGTTTCCGCTACAGGGCTTCAACTCTTTGATACTGATATTGCGATTTCTTTCAAATTCCTGTATTTTTGAGGAGGTTAAAACCTCTCCACACTTGTAAAGTCTACATTTGCATCTACACTCCATTGTAGGTATCCCTTCCATGCACCTTAGACCTTCATATCCGGGTCGACATCTTATCTCTTTTGGTCTCTCCAGCTTGTCTTGTGAACTCTTCTACTAAGTGACTCGTCTTATAACAATTTTCTCCCCTGAATCGGTCTCAAGTTTCAATTGATCATTACTGCCCATTTCTTGTTAGAACTTCAATTACGTTGTACTCTTGCATAGATTCTTCAAAGGTATCCTCATCTCAATATTCTATTCCAATTTAGCGAGCCCCACCTTTTGATACATGACTTACCTTCTTACTGGTCAAGTTATCCTGTGGGTTTACACTTTATCCATCCAAGCGCTATCGGTCCGATGTGTATGACTTTTATTAAACACCTATCGGTACCGTTTGCATAAGAAACCTCAGTTGTATACGATTTTAATCAAAATCAAAGTTTTCGACTCGCATTTATTATGTTGTCCTTATGCTCGTGTCGCTTCATCTTCTATAAATCTTTACCCCCCTATGAGTACGCGGTTTCACAACTACTCACCCATCTACATATCACTGAGTTATCACGATTAAATTGAATTTGCATTGGAATACCACCATTTCTTCCTAAGCTCTTATATAAACACTTCTCGGTATCTATCTTACTGACGTGACATCGGATCCGTATAACAACCTTTAGTCCTTCAATATTACTCTTTCTCATGTCTATTCAACCCAAAGTGTATACTCTACCTACAACTACCTCCCAACTCGACAAGACAAACCACCACGACACTAAGTCGAAAATGTGCCGCCTCTCTAACTCTAGTTATTCCGTGTTACGTCTTTAGTCACAAAGGCTCCCTTTGAAACTCTCGGGGAGTCGGACACCATCATTCCTATTTGTGTGGAATGTTAAGAACCCCCTGTCTTGATTGACGTAGGATATGGTCAAATTCACCAGTTTCTTCTTACTCTTCTAGTCCTTTTTACACATCCATCCTTACTTTGATCACTCTTTTCTTAGCCCGTAGGCAGGCAACTGCTCACAACCATTTCCTTTACCTCTTTAATGATCTAAGGAGTCAATTTCCGACCGTCCAAATCTTCTCCTTAACTTCTTAACCTAAAGTTACTGGTTTGAACTCGTTCTATGTTACTATTAAGGTATTAGTACTTGTATCGTTTAAACTTCACCATTGTCACCGTTGATCTCTTGTAGAGATCCTCTATATACCAATCATTTTCTCTTATAATTCCACTGGTATTATCTTCCGACTAGTCCTCCATAGTCTCCCATATACGTAAATCCTCAGTTGTTACTAGATAGTCTATAGTTGATCTTCTACAAGATCATAGACTTACTTTTCTTCTATTTACCTCGATGTGGATATATTGGGTGAAAAGTTATTCATTCAAGTTATCCGTGTATACACCTTTAGCTCCTTCCACGATCTATCCCTTTCTTTCTCTCTATTTGATCACTTTGCCCGAGTGCAGTTGTGTTACTCATATGCCAACTATAGCGGTTTATAAATTCTTCCCGATAGCTTGTAGACACGTCTTTATAAATCCTTGGATCTAAATTTCCATTCACTTGCGGTTTCTCTTGTATGAACCGTTGATGTCGGTAACCGAGTCCCGTGTTAAGTGAGAGGTCATGTTGGACTCTTAAGTCTACCCAAATCATTCTCACTTACTTTTCTCCCTTCGTTGTTTTGTAACATTGCGTTTATGAAAATCCGTTATATCCGTTAAAGGCTTCTACCCTCTTTAATACATGCGTCGGGACTTCTTTCAAAATTTTCGTATCTTGAAGAAGTCAAAATGTCTCCCTATTTATGATATCTATCTTTCGGCCTTAAGCTCCATTGTAATTTTCCATCTTTGCACTCCTTTAGTCTTCCATATCTGGCTCAAAACCTTATTCTTTAGACTCTCGTGCCTTCTAGAAAGTCACTTCACCTCCATGTTTATGAATTTTACCTTCCACTTTCTAGCAAACTGTAAGTTTTCATTGTGCGGCTCTTTGATTCTTCGTATTGGGATGGACAATGTATCTTATCTCAACTCCTACTCTTATGATTGTCTCGGTTTCCCATCCTGATTGTAGTGGAAAGTAGCTTGTCGAAAGTGATCATATTCCGCTCTGCTTCTAGCTTCAAACTTTCACCTCCTGATCCGTCGGTAAGCTTAGATTCAATACCTCTTGTCTAGATCGCTACTATACTTCACCTTGACTTTCATGCCCATGTGTGTTTCTGAAAATATCCGCTTTATTTGTAACGTTGCTTTACACCACACTTGAAAGAACCAATGAGTTGTCTCTTCCAATTTGTATACTTGCCGGTCATCCAACGCGTTACCGGAACTACCCTCATGTATATTCTTCATTTGATCCTATCGAGTTGACTCGGAATTCCCTTCTTCTCATTGTAGTTGGTGTTGTCTTTTAGGCTTCACTTTTCCGTCTCGACGTTCCTCAACAAGCTCGAAGGAGTTGTCCGTCGTTGGCCTACCCTAATGCTCATAAGCTGAGCGTACTTATCCTTACGTGGAAACCCTTTAATTATACTTAGGTGTGCCAACTGAACGAGGATCTCATACTGTTATCTCTGTAAAGGGCATACTATAACTATAAATTCTAATAATCTTCGACATATATTTATTTATACTACATATCTTTATAATCAACCTAATAAGTCCAAATAAAGTAAAACCTAAAGTCCATATACTAAGCATACTGAGATCCGCGGTAGTAGTGGTGGTCAGCCGTACTTTTCTATCCCCAATCAGTCTATGCATGCATTTGAAAACCAAAAGTTCTTTTTGAAACTCAGATCCCTTTTCGGGTTCTGCTTAAATACTTATTCGGTCTTTCAGAAGATTTCAAGTGCCATTGTTGCCAACCTAGAGCTCTGATACCATGTTGTAACACCCCGGATTCTCGGAACCCGGGATATTACTGGTTAGGACCTCACAATGGGTCCCGACCTTGGTTTAACAAAAACTTTACTAAGATCTTACAACAAGGCACAAATGTAATTAAAACAATTTTCCAAAAACGTAATATTTTTAAAGCTATGAAAGTACACAAGTGACAGCCTTACAAACATACATAAAGATATATAACATGCATGACATATGGAAGACTTCCCCGTCCCCATCTAATGAAAAGTCATATATTCATAAGAGAAAAGATTTATCAAAACTAACTAAAACTCCAACACAAGTTTCTAAAGTTGTAGACAACCAACATTTCTATACTTAGTCAAATTTCCTCCGTTGTGAAACACCCAACTACTCTACTTTGGGACCTTATAATTTCCAATCCGACCGTTAGTTTATTCTCAACTTTTAATACATCAAACTACTCTTTTCTACCTACCATATACCAAAATTTCATCGGTGGATGTTTAATCTAAAGTATCGAAACGTACTCTTACATTCAGCATGTTCTAACCAAAATTCTGGACTTACAATAAGGTCGGTAAGGATGTTCCCCATTCGATCCAACCCAACAACATTCATGGACAACCCACTATGCAGTAGACCTTCAATTCCTGCTTTAAGCCGACCCGTACACACACCAAGCTCTCCTTCCTAGACATATGCTTATACAAGATTTAAACCTATTCTAATCCTAATAAATTTCTATCTCATTCCCCAGCTGTCTACTGTAACCAAGGCGCACAACCGAATCAAGATCGAGTACTGCTGAGGACTCACCAGTGTGACTCGATCGACGCTATCAGTGGTAGTCCTTGACGGGGAGGGAGAAGACTAGTGTGATGGGTGAGGCGTGACTAGAGAGGACGGGAGAAGACGGACAGAGAAGGCGGGAGAAGACGGACAGAGAAGGCGGCTAACCTGGAGGTCGACAGCGCCGGCGAACGGAGCTCTCGGTGGCTGATGCGTTGCTGCTGAGGAGTTGCCGCTGCTGTCATCTCGCCGATGAAGACGGAAGAGGAACGTACGGGAGTTGGTTGCAGTTGACAGAGAGAGAAGCAAAGCGGCGGCCAACGTAGCAGGTTTTGAGTGATTAGGTTTAGGGTTAGGTTAGATTAATTTTAATTAGAGAGGTAATTAGTAAGTGGGCCGGCTTCAAACTTTTTGGCAGAAAAAAAAAATGGGCTGAAGCTTTTGGGCCAGAATTGGGCTGCTCCTCAAATGAAACAAATGGGCTGAATGAATACTCGTTCGCCCGGGATCGATAAAAGTACGGAAATAAATTACAGGATTATTTACGGAATTATTATGTTATCATTTTATGTGAATCAAAGTCACATAAAATGATAAAATTCAATATCGTGTTCTTTTATTTAAAGAATTAAGGTTAGCGGATCGGAATCCGGTTTGATCCGGTATTAAACAAAGTTTAAATTTTTCGGGTATTACATCAGTGCCCCCTTAAAATAAGTTTCGTCCCGAAACTTAAAATAATGTATTTACTCAAACAACTGTCTTTGTATAACTTGGTTTCATTAAGTCTCGTTTTCTAACATGCAACTATTCGATCATCGTACTCAGGCACACATCATATAAAACACAATTACTCACTCCAAGGTAACACATGAAAAGTCAAACAAACAGCATCCGAGTACTAACTCGTCGATACAGAAGTAGCTGCTAACTCCGCAAGGTACTCAGGCAACCATTTCTAATGCTCTCACTGTAATATATATATATATATATATATATATATATATATATATATATATATATATATATATATTTATTTTTTTATTTATTTTTTTTTTTTTATTTTTTTTTTTATTTTTTTTTTTTTTACTGGACCTACTTGCCTTTTTCCTTTCGAAAGTTCCCGACTATCGAGTCTGAAATAATGATCTTAAATTTCTGTCGGCTCTTTACTAAGTGTCAAATGCTCTTTGTAATACAAACCACTTGGCTCGGATTCCTCAATGGGACCTAATCGGATCGTTCCTTAATTAATGGGTTTTCACCTACTTCTTGTCAAGCTTTCAAATTTATATAACTCAAAACAAAACACACACCCAAGTGGACCCTTTCATATAGATCTCTAATTTCTTAACTTGAAATCATAGTTAGCCCAACATTGATTTTCTTCATCTATGGGTTATGGGCCTACCACACTTCTGGTGTAACACCCATTAGTCACAATGGCGTCTTTCTGAGGGTCAACATGATTTACCCAACTCCCGCCTATACTTCCCGTCTAATACTAGCAAGATCCTCTTCAAATCGACCCTTACTCTCTTACTCAACCGTAGTCTGTTCTTAACCAACCCGTAAGCAACCTCTAGTCCGATTCTCTCCATATCCTTAGATCATCCCAGAAGGTTGCCGTTGCCTACTTGGGGAATCCTTCAAGGCATCGGTAAAGTTACCTCTTAAATCCGCGGTGTCACTATTGTCTTTCCTTAACGGTACTTACTCGTCAATACCAACCAACACTTACACGTCCTCAATTGACATCGGTCATTCTATAATTGACTTATCTCAATATCCCGGACTTACTCTTCTCATACCTATACGGCTATACTGGCGTAAAATTCTTGGTGAGCATCATCTGCTCGATTAATCCTTTCATGCTTCGCTAATTCGTTTTATCTTCCACACTTCTGTTTCCTTAGGCTAACTCTACTTCTCGAGCCCAACTGGGTCATTCTTCTTGACCTAAATAGTCATTCCAAGTCTTCAACGATAGCTGGTAAGTATCTTTGTAGTTCTGATGACTATAGTTATCACCCCCTTGCAGTTCCCCTTGCATGGACCGTCGGTTTTGATGACTTAGGTCCCGTGATAATTGGGGTTACCTTGGACTTTCGAGTCCACCAAGGCCGTTCTCATATATACATTCCTTCGTTGGTGTTACCGGCAACATTGCCTTCATGATACTCCGTTGTTTCCGCTACAGGGCTTCAACTCTTTGATACTGATATTGCGATTTCTTTCAAATTCCTGTATTTTTGAGGAGGTTAAAACCTCTCCACACTTGTAAAGTCTACATTTGCATCTACACTCCATTGTAGGTATCCCTTCCATGCACCTTAGACCCTCATATCCGGGTCGACATCTTATCTCTTTTGGTCTCTCAAGCTTGTCTTGTGAACTCTTCTACTAAGTGACTCGTCTTATAACAATTTCCTCCCCTGAATCGGTCTCAAGTTTCAATTGATCATTACTGCCCATTTCTTGTTAGAACTTCAATTACGTTGTACTCTTGCATAGATTCTTCAAAGGTATCCTCATCTCAATATTCTATTCCAATTTAGCGAGCCCCACCTTTTGATACATGACTTACCTTCTTACTGGTCAAGTTATCCTGTGGGTTTACACTTTATCCATCCAAGCGCTATCGGTCCGATGTGTATGACTTTTATTAAACACCTATCGGTACCGTTTGCATAAGAAACCTCAGTTGTATACGATTTTAATCAAAATCAAAGTTTTCGACTCGCATTTATTATGTTGTCCTTATGCTCGTGTCGCTTCATCTTCTATAAATCTTTACCCCCCTATGAGTACGCGGTTTCACAACTACTCACCCATCTACATATCACTGAGTTATCACGATTAAATTGAATTTGCATTGGAATACCACCATTTCTTCCTAAGCTCTTATATAAACACTTCTCGGTATCTATCTTACCGACGTGACATCGGATCCGTATAACAACCTTTAGTCCTTCAATATTACTCTTTCTCATGTCTATTCAACCCAAAGTGTATACTCTACCTACAACTACCTCCCAACTCGACAAGACAAACCTCCTAACTCTAGTTATTCCGTGTTACGTCTTTAGTCACAAAGGCTCCCTTTGAAACTCTCGGGGAGTCGGACACCATCATTCCTATTTGTGTGGAATGTTAAGAACCCCCTGTCTTGATTGACGTAGGATATGGTCAAATTCACCAGTTTCTTCTTACTCTTCTAGTCCTTTTTACACATCCATCCTTATTGTGATCACTCTTTTCTTAGCCCGTAGGCAGGCAACTGCTCACAACCATTTCCTTTACCTCTTTAATGATCTAAGGAGTCAATTTCCGACCGTCCAAATCTTCTCCTTAACTTCTTAACCTAAAGTTACTGGTTTGAACTCGTTCTATGTTACTATTAAGGTATTAGTACTTGTATCGTTTAAACTTCACCATTGTCACCGTTGATCTCTTGCAGAGATCCTCTATATACCAATCATTTTCTCTTATAATTCCACTGGTATTATCTTCCGACTAGTCCTCCATAGTCTCCCTTACACGTAAATCCTCAATTGTTACTAGATAGTCTATAGTTGATCTTCTACAAGATCATATATTTACTTTTCTTCTATTTACCTCGATGTGGATATATTGGGTGAAAAGTTATTCATTCAAGTTTATTCGTGTATACACCTTTAGCTCCTTCCACGATCTATCCCTTTCTTTCTCTCTATTTGATCACTTTGCCCGAGTGCAGTTGTGTTACTCATATGCCAACTATAGCGGTTTATAAATTCTTCCCGATAGCTTGTAGACACGTCTTTATAAATCCTTGAATCTAAATTTCCATTCACTTGCGGTTTCTCTTGTATGAACCGTTGATGTCGGTAACCGAGTCCCGTGTTAAGTGAGAGGTCATGTTGGACTCTTAAGTCTACCCAAATCATTCTCACTTACTTTTCTCCCTTCGTTGTTTTGTAACATTGCGTTTATGAAAATCCGTTATATCCGTTAAAGGCTTCTACCCTCTTTAATAAATGTGCCGGGACTTCTTTCAAAATTTTCGTATCTTGAAGAAGTCAATATGTCTCCCTAGTTATGATATCTATCTTTCGGCCTTAAGCTCCATTGTAAATTTCCATCTTTGCACTCCTTTAGTCTTCCATATCTGGCTCAAAACTTTATTCTTTGGACTCTCGTGCCTTCTAGAAAGTCACTTCACCTCCATGTTTATGAATTTTACCTTCCACTTTCTAGCAAACTGTAAGCTTTCATTGTGCGGCTCTTTGATTCTTCGTATTGGGATGGACAATGTATCTTATCTCAACTCCTACTCTTATGATTGTCTCGGTTTCCCATCCTGATTGTAGTGGAAAGTAGCTTGTCGAAAGTGATCATATTCCGCTCTGCTTCTAGCTTCAAACTTTCACCTCCTGATCCGTCGGTAAGCTTAGATTCAATACCTCTTGTCTAGATCGCTACTATACTTCACCTTGACTTTCATGCCCATGTGTGTTTCTGAAAATATCCGCTTTATTTGTAACGTTGCTTTACACCACACTTGAAAGAACCAATGAGTTGTCTCTTCCAATTTGTATACTTGCCGGTCATCCAACGCGTTACCGGAACTACCCTCATGTATATTCTTCATTTGATCCTATCGAGTTGACTCGGAATTCCCTTCTTCTCATTGTAGTTGGTGTTGTCTTTTAGGCTTCACTTTTCCGTCTCGACGTTCCTCAACAAGCTCGAAGGAGTTGTCCGTCGTTGGCCTACCCTAATGCTCATAAGTTGAGCGTACTTATCCTTACGTGGAAACCCTTTAATTATACTTAGGTGTGCCAACTGAACGAGGATCTCATACTGTTATCTCTGTAAAGGGCATACTATAACTATAAATTCTAATAATCTTCGACATATATTTATTTATACTACATATCTTTATAATCAACCTAATAAGTCCAAATAAAGTAAAACCTAAAGTCCATATACTAAGCATACTGAGATCCGCGGTAGTAGTGGTGGTCAGCCGTACTTTTCTATCCCCAATCAGTCTATGCATGCATTTGAAAACCAAAAGTTCTTTTTGAAACTCAGATCTCTTTTCGGGTTCTGCTTAAATACTTATTCGGTCTTTCAGAAGATTTCAAGTGCCATTGTTGCCAACCTAGAGCTCTGATACCATGTTGTAACACCCCGGATTCTCGGAACCCGGGATATTACTGGTTAGGACCTCACAATGGGTCCCGACCTTGGTTTAACAAAAACTTTACTAAGATCTTACAACAAGGCACAAATGTAATTAAAACAATTTTCCAAAAACGTAATATTTTTAAAGCTATGAAAGTACACAAGTGACAGCCTTACAAACATACATAAAGATATATAACATGCATGACATATGGAAGACTTCCCCGTCCCCATCTAATGAAAAGTCATATATTCATAAGAGAAAAGATTTATCAAAACTAACTAAAACTCCAACACAAGTTTCTAAAGTTGTAGACAACCAACATTTCTATACTTAGTCAAATTTCCTCCGTTGTGAAACACCCAACTACTCTACTTTGGGACCTTATAATTTCCAATCCGACCGTTAGTTTATTCTCAACTTTTAATACATCAAACTACTCTTTTCTACCTACTATATACCAAAATTTCATCGGTGGATGTTTAATCTAAAGTATCGAAACGTACTCTTACATTCAGCATGTTCTAACCAAAATTCTGGACTTACAATAAGGTCGGTAAGGATGTTCCCCATTCGATCCAACCCAACAACATTCATGGACAACCCACTATGCAGTAGACCTTCAATTCCTGCTTTAAGCCGACCCGTACACACACCAAGCTCTCCTTCCTAGACATATACTTATACAAGATTTAAACCTATTCTAATCCTAATAAATTTCTATCTCATTCCCCAGCTGTCTACTGTAACCAAGGCACACAACCGAATCAAGATCGAGTACTGCTGAGGACTCACCAGTGTGACTCGATCGACGCTATCAGTGGTAGTCCTTGACGGGGAGGGAGAAGACTAGCGTGATGGGTGAGGCGTGACTAGAGAGGACGGGAGAAGACGGACAGAGAAGGCGGGAGAAGACGGACAGAGAAGGCGGCTAACCTGGAGGTCGACAGCGCCGGCGAACGGAGCTCTCGGTGGCTGATGCGTTGCTGCTGAGGAGTTGCCGCTGCTGTCATCTCGCCGATGAAGACGGAAGAGGAACGTACGGGAGTTGGTTGCAGTTGACAGAGAGAGAAGCAAAGCGGCGGCCAACGTAGCAGGTTTTGAGTGATTAGGTTTAGGGTTAGGTTAGATTAATTTTAATTAGAGAGGTAATTAGTAAGTGGGCCGGCTTCAAACTTTTTGGCAGAAAAAAAAAATGGGCTGAAGCTTTTGGGCCAGAATTGGGCTGCTCCTCAAATGAAACAAATGGGCTGAATGAATACTCGTTCGCCCGGGATCGATAAAAGTACGGAAATAAATTACAGGATTATTTACGGAATTATTATGTTATCATTTTATGTGAATCAAAGTCACATAAAATGATAAAATTCAATATCGTGTTCTTTTATTTAAAGAATTAAGGTTAGCGGATCGGAATCCGGTTTGATCCGGTATTAAACAGAGTTTAAAATTTTCGGGTATTACATCAGTGCCCCTTAAAATAAGTTTCGTCCCGAAACTTAAAATAATGTATTTACTCAAACAACTGTCTTTGTATAACTTGGTTTCATTAAGTCTCGTTTTCTAACATGCAACTATTCGATCATCGTACTCAGGCACACATCATATAAAACACAATTACTCACTCCAAGGTAACACATGAAAAGTCAAACAAACAGCATCCAAGTACTAACTCGTCGATACAGAAGTAGCTGCTAACTCCGCAAGGTACTCAAGGCAACCATTTCTAATGCTCTCACTGTAATATATATATATATATATATATATATATATATATATATATATATATTTATTTTTATTTATTTATTTATTTATTTTTTTACTGGACCCACTTGCCTTTTTCCTTTCGAAAGTTCCCGACTATCGAGTCTGAAATAATGATCTTAAATTTCTGTCGGATCTTTACTAAGTGTCAAATGCTCTTTGTAATACAAACCACTTGGCTCGGATTCCTCAATGGGACCTAATCGGATCGTTCCTTAATTAATGGGTTTTCACCTACTTCTTGTCAAGCTTTCAAATTTATATAACTCAAAACAAAACACACACCCAAGTGGACCCTTTCATATAGATCTCTAATTTCTTAACTTGAAATCATAGTTAGCCCAACATTGATTTTCTTCATCTATGGGTTATGGGCCTACCACACTTCTGGTGTAACACCCATTAGTCACAATGGCGTCTTTCTGAGGGTCAACATGATTTACCCAACTCCCGCCTATACTTCCCGTCTAATACTAGCAAGATCCTCTTCAAATCGACCCTTACTCTCTTACTCAACCGTAGTCTGTTCTTAACCAACCCGTAAGCAACCTCTAGTCCGATTCTCTCCATATCCTTAGATCATCCCAGAAGGTTGCCGTTGCCTACTTGGGGAATCCTTCAAGGCATCGGTAAAGTTACCTCTTAAATCCGCGGTGTCACTATTGTCTTTCCTTAACGGTACTTACTCGTCAATACCAACCAACACTTACACGTCCTCAATTGACATCGGTCATTCTATAATTGACTTATCTCAATATCCCGGACTTACTCTTCTCATACCTATACGGCTATACTGGCGTAAAATTCTTGGTGAGCATCATCTGCTCGATTAATCCTTTCATGCTTCGCTAATTCGTTTTATCTTCCACACTTCTGTTTCCTTAGGCTAACTCTACTTCTCGAGCCCAACTGGGTCATTCTTCTTGACCTAAATAGTCATTCCAAGTCTTCAACGATAGCTGGTAAGTATCTTTGTAGTTCTGATGACTATAGTTATCACCCCCTTGCAGTTCCCCTTGCATGGACCGTCGGTTTTGATGACTTAGGTCCCGTGATAATTGGGGTTACCTTGGACTTTCGAGTCCACCAAGACCGTTCTCATATATACATTCCTTCGTTGGTGTTACCGGTAACATTGCCTTCATTATACTCCGTTATTTCCGCTACAGGGCTTCAACTCTTTGATACTGATATTGCGATTTCTTTCAAATTCCTGTATTTTTGAGGAGGTTAAAACCTCTCCACACTTGTAAAGTCTACATTTTGCATCTACACTCCATTGTAGGTATCCCTTCCATGCACCTTAGACCCTCATATCCGGGTCGACATCTTATCTCTTTTGGTCTCTCAAGCTTGTCTTGTGAACTCTTCTACTAAGTGACTCGTCTTATAACAATTTCCTCCCCTGAATCGGTCTCAAGTTTCAATTGATCATTACTGCCCATTTCTTGTTAGAACTTCAATTACGTTGTACTCTTGCATAGATTCTTCAAAGGTATCCTCATCTCAATATTCTATTCCAATTTAGCAAGCCCCGCCTTTTGATACATGACTTACCTTCTTACTGGTCAAGTTATTCTGTTGGTTTACACTTTATCCATCCAAGCGCTATCGGTCCGATGTGTATGACTTTTATTAAACACCTATCGGTACCGTTTGCATAAGAAACCTCAGTTGTATACGATTTTAATCAAAATCAAAGTTTTCGACTCGCATTTATTATGTTGTCCTTATGCTCGTGTCGCTTCATCTTCTATAAATCTTTACCCCCCTATGAGTACGCGGTTTCACAACTACTCACCCATCTACATATCACTGAGTTATCACGATTAAATTGAATTTGCATTGGAATACCACCATTTCTTCCTAAGCTCTTATATAAACACTTCTCGGTATCTATCTTACCGACGTGGCATCGGATCCGTATAACAACCTTTAGTCCTTCAATATTACTCTTTCTCATGTCTATTCAACCCAAAGTGTATACTCTACCTACAACTACCTCCCAACTCGACAAGACAAACCACCACGACACTAAGTCAAAAAAATGTGCCGCCTCTCTAACTCTAGTTATTCCGTGTTACGTCTTAAGTCACAAAGGCTCCCTTTGAAACTCTCGGGGAGTCGGACACCATCATTCCTATTTGTGTGGAATGTTAAGAACCCCCTGTCTTGATTGACGTAGGATATGGTCAAATTCACCAGTTTCTTCTTACTCTTCTAGTCCTTTTTACACATCCATCCTTACTTTGATCACTCTTTTCTTAGCCCGTAGGCAGGCAACTGCTCACAACCATTTCCTTTACCTCTTTAATGATCTAAGGAGTCAATTTCCGACCGTCCAAATCTTCTCCTTAACTTCTTAACCTAAAGTTACTGGTTTGAACTCGTTCTATGTTACTATTAAGGTATTAGTACTTGTATCGTTTAAACTTCACCATTGTCACCGTTGATCTCTTGCAGAGATCCTCTATATACCAATCATTTTCTCTTATAATTCCACT
>BSUD01000005.1:131436770-131447124 GCA_033239045.1 Fagopyrum esculentum | reverse complement strand
CTCGATTCCAAAATTTACATATATCTCTTTTTTATGGGTCATATAAAAAAACTTAGTTACTTAACGTTGGTTTTTTTGATCTTTGATTTTTGTTTCATATATTGTGATTTTAGGTAAAATTTCATGACTCTATTCATCATCTTCTAGACAAGGAAAAAATCAATCATCTCGGGAAGAAAATAAATTAAAAAAAGAAAATAAATAAATTGAAAAAGGAAATAATTGAGATTTTATTCATCGAATAATATACTTGTGCTTAAAGGTCATCCATTGCAAGATGAAGGATGAATTACAAACTGATTTTTATGTGATTGAAATTTATGATGGAAATGAAGGATGAATTACATGTAATCACTCAACGAAGTTATTTTAAATCTATATGATTGAAAAAATAAGTTTTAGAACTTTTTTTTATTTAAAATTGTAGATGATTGAATCTGTTATAATTTTCTTTTTTTTATTTAGTTTCATGAAATTATTTAATTTGTTATTTTTAGATTTTATTCACTGATATCAGAAATTTTATTTTGGTTGAAATTTAAATGTCATAAAGTTTAAATAATTTTATCAACTGATTATTTTATTTTATTCATGAAATTATTCAAGTGTTTATCTTTATGTTGTTATGATTTCCGGTTTTCAAACTGTATCCATGTGATTTTAAATAATAAAATATGAACTTATTCCAACTAATTATATTCGTAAAGTAATATTTTATCTATATAACCAAATCTTCTATATACTTTACTGTAGTAGGCAACGTCGCAGCCTCACATTTTTTTCGAAATATTTTTTTTACTAAATTACATATTAAGAAAAGATTTTTTTTTAAAATATATAAATAACAACATTTTTACTTTTTAGTTATTGTGTATATTTTGTCATTATTTATAAGTTATTCATTAGAAAAAATAAAAGATTTGTTTTTTTTAATATATAAATAACAACATTTTTACTTATATTACTATTTTTAAAAATTTATTAATTGTAAAGAGAAATAATTTTTTATTTGAACTATATAACTAAATTAAACAGATGCATGTCAAGAAAAAAGTTTATATTAATTGTTGATTAAGTATGATATAATTATAATATATATTTTTATATATCGAAAAACAAATAAAATCAAACACATACAAGTCACGAAAAATTCATTTTAATAATTGATTAATTAAATTTCAATTATAAGATATATTATTATTTATTAAAAAATAATAAAACAAAACCCGTGCTTGGCACGGGCACTGAACTAGTTATCAATATATTTTTAAGAAAGTAATTGTTTAAAACATATATAATTAAACCATCATTTGTGTTTATTTGTAAAACATCTATATGTTTTATTAAAAATACTCAACCCCAATGTTTACCGGATAGAAAAATAAAATTTTTTTTAAATAATATAGTTTTGTTAAAAAATTTAAAGTTTATAAATTAATATTATGACAAATCTAGTGTAAGACACAGAAAATACACTAGTGTACAAACTTAATACTTACAATGTTGTTTTTCATATAAAACACACAAACTATGTGACAATGATAACAACATACTAAAAATTAAATATATAATAAATAATCTTCATACTTAAACTTAACCCTTACTAACAACTCGATTGGATAAATTGTATTTTACAAATTTAAACATTTCAATACTATTATTTCTAACCTTATATTTAAACTGCAAACCTTGAGATTAGTATATTATGATAAAAATAAATTTTATTATCACATCACATACCTTAAAATTTTACCTACAAACCTTGAAATTAGTACATTTGACGATTATAATTTAACCTTTGAAAACTAGTTAAAACTATTATTATACTAAAACAGAAGTAGTAGCGATTACGTATCGCGTCCACATTCATTTTGTATACGCGTCGCGTTGAGGGTTAAAGCCACTGTTTTTTTTTAAATCTATTTTATATATATTTTACTTTCATTACCAATAAAATTTCTATAACTATTAGATTTAACCATTGTAATTATTTCTCACTTAATTTTTCGTATAAATTAAGGAATATCCACCAATCGTTTATTAAAAACTCTATCCTAAAAATTTAACATCAACCCCTAATAAAAACGACTTTCTATATATATTATAGATATCGTCTTCTTTGTATATATTTCAATTCTTTTGTAGAATTTTTATATATTTTTTAGATTTTAACTCTTTTTTTTTTTATAAAATAATGATAGAGATATTTAAAAAAATCTATATCATTCTTTAAAATAAAAGACTTATTAAATTATTTATCTATACAATTTATATAATTTTCAACCCATATGTAATCATTTAGATTTAATTCTTATTAGATTATTTATTTTTAAATTAAATAATTCTATACTTAGGCATCTTTTATATAACAAATGTCTTACTTTTTATTTTGATCACAATTTTTATTTAAATAATCGTGATCTCATTCCATATAAAAAAATTAAAACAACTTCTATTAAATTAAACTAGATTTTAAATATGTTGTAACTATAATTTTATAATTAGATATTATGTAATGTATGCGTTTCTATTAAATTAAACAAGATTTTAATTATGTTCTAACTATATATTTTATTTAAATAAGATATTAGGTAATATATATATATGTCCGAGTATTTATAAAATCAAAATACAAACTTTAATTCTAAAATATTAGTAAAAATAATTTTTATATTAGATTAATATGTACAAGTTACAAGAATTAAAGTAGTAATAAATAAAATCAAAATTAAATTCAGAATTTATCACCTAAAGTTCTTATTTAGCTATAAAGGATTTCTTTTTTTTTTAAGTTAAAACTTGATGAAAAAAAAAACAACTTTCCGTAATTAACTGATTTTTTAATTTTATAAAAGTTAAATAATTTCTAATTACTTTACCAGATTCTCTAACTTAGGAAAACATTTGAATTGATTTGAAATTAGTTACCTTAATGAAAATGCTAACTATCCGCGTTACTTGCACTAAAAGAACTCAAGAAACTCAGTGACCGTTGTACAGCTGATAACTAAATCTAATGATTTCCTTATTTATCAGATATGAACTCAACCAACTCAAATTGAGATCTTTTCAAAAGTTCATATACAGAATTAATTTAGGAAATTACTTGGGTTGAAAGGGAGCGTATAAATATATATTCCCCTCAACTCAAGGCTTTCTTTCCCAAACCCAGTCTCTTGTTTCTGTAAAATTTGTGCTCTGTTTCTGTGCTCCTGATTCCCAATCACGATTCAACAATCCAAGTTGAATCTGAGTTCTGATCCCCTGATTATGAAGCAAGAAGAGCCAATGTCGACCGTCAAACAACGGGATATAGTGAAGTTGGAGAAACCAAAACCCCAGCAGCGTTGGCTTCCTTTTCCTCTGTGGTATAGCCGTTTGTTTCCATCACTCCGAGATTTCGAGCCAAAATTCATCTTCAACAGAGAACTGTATGCCTCTGATGTGAACCGTGGTCTGATGCGGCTCGCCATGCCTCGTACTCAAATTTTGAACCCCTTCTTGACGGGTGATGAGGAGAATACAATCAACGAGAAGGATTCCCAAGGAAAAATGAAGAAGATTGATGTTCTTGTTATTGATCCTACTCTCAATGTAAGGCGTTTGAGTTTGACTCGATGGAATTACAAAAACTCGAAAAATTGGTCCTATGTTTTGGGAGGAGGATGGAACAAGCTTGTCACGTCCAATGGGTTTGCTAAGGGCGACGAGATCGGTGTGTGGACGTATCGCTTGAACGGGTATCTTGTATTTGTGATTGACAAACTGCTTGCCGCTGAAAGTTTGAATGCTGATAGAGGTTTGGTTTGGGGTAGGAAGAGGAAAAGGGGAAGCAACAGTCAATTGGCAAAGACAACTGTGGCTTACTTGTAGAGATATGAAGTACTGAGAGTGGAAGCAACAATTGTGGTGTAGATGAGGAGTTTAACTAGTATTGTTTCATAGTTTGAACAGATATAATGTACCCAATTCATTAGAGATACTTTTATGAATTTGATAATGGAGTTGCAATTTGAATTTTGAGTCATTTTTTATATAATTCGTTTAATGCTTTCTGATGTTGATTTAGCTTACCATAAATTATTTGAATCCAATTTATGAATTTGGATTTAATGCGCCCTAGAGATCTTTCAGTGATCTTTCAGTGAATCTCGTTTTAAAGCGATAATGGCGATCACACAAAGCGATTTCAATCTTAGGTTTTAAAGCGATTTCAATCTTGGCTTCGTTGCCCACGTTGTGTTGGCCCTCTATCGAAAAAAAATGGCGATCTACCTCCTCATAAATCATAATCATAAGCCGTTCAATTTTCGGTACAACAACTTGGTTGTGCCTTGTTTCACAGGAAACCAGTCGGTGGACAGTTCCTCCCCTAGTCCGCGACAGCTTTTCCATGGTACAATAAGTTTCCACTACCGATTTGGGGATTTTTACCAATTACTTCATCTTTGTGATTCCTCTCTTAATTTTGGTGTTGATTGTGCCTTTGATTTGTTATTTCTCCTGTTTTTAATTCGATTCTGCTATTGGTGGTACAACTACGGATTCAATTACGGTGAGTGTCTCGATTTGGGATTCATACATGGAAATTGATGATTTTTCTCTTATATATGCTTGGAAACTGAAGAGGAACATGTGAAAATCTGTTTCTTCCATAAATTTAGAAATGTTGCAGTTTGAAGCTTACCTGGGATGGCTTAGTTATGGTTGAGGATAATCCCTCTAGATTCAACTTCTTAATTTGTATGTTTTGGCGACCCTCTATATGATCTTAACATCAGTAAAACATTTTAATCCTCTAATCTATTGGGTCTAATATGTTTCATAGTGTATTTTCTGACTGATTTTGTTATTTTGAGATGGTTTTTAATTTCATCTATCTACTTGGGTCGTATGTATACATACATGTTATGTGAGAGTTCCAGATGAAAGGGACTGTTTTGTTCATGTAGAAGTCTGAGTCTCTATAGGTTTCAGAAGCAAATATGGTTTTGGATCACACAAAATAGTTCATGTACTACTGCTTATGTTTGGCATGTAAACATAAGCAATCTGTTAGAGGTGGTTCATGTTGAGAAATTGGAATAATTTCAGAATGCTTTTAAATAGCAGAAATAACATATTGGCTTGGTCATTACTAAGAGTTTTGATGTCTCTTATTTGTGCACATACTGCCAATATGGTTACATTTCCTTGCTGGTGTAAGTTTTCGCTGCTTCAACTGTTTATGTGATTGACTGCATCAATGCAAAAAGTAGCTGTAGAAGCCATCTGAATTGCTTCTGAAAAATGTACAAGGGAGGATGAACTCTGCAATATGTACAAAAACATCTGGTTTTTTCCCTTCACTGTGTAGATTTGTGATCATAGTAAAATATCCTTCACTTTGAACATCTAAATTAGCAGTAGTTAATCTCAGTCCCCTTGTTCTAACCCTTGTGTAATTTCATCTCGATCTGTGATTGTTAATCTCAGTCCCCTTGTTCCGGCGCTGTCTCAACTTGCTGCCTCGTGAATTCCATGGCTGGACTAAGTGAGAATTTGCAAGCCACGACATGATGCTCCTGTGTGGTAATGAGGATGGGAAGTAAGATACTAACAAAGGTTGTAGATTCAGCGAAAGAAGGCTCTACTTTTACAATTCTAGAGATGAATTTTGTGATAGAAGGGCAACTTACTTTTGCATCAGTCTCTTAATTTTGGGCCATCTCTGTACATTTTTTGAAAAGACAATTTGATTTTGTCCCTACTGATGTTTGGCCTGTCCTCTAGGCACCTTTTGAAGGCACAATGTGTAATATCAACTAACCAACTTAATATTTGAAAATTAGAGGTGTTATCGTCCATTCCCATATTTGTATTTGTGTACCATATTTGTATTTGTGTAGTGTTTTATATGTTATAATTTATTTTATTTTTTTAACTAATTATTTCTCTTAATCTTACGTTCAGGTATACAAATTTGATTGTGTATTCTTATAAAATAATTTAATGTATTTTTTGAATGTATTTTTGCAGACTATTTAAATCATGTATCTTTTATAAATCATTTTTTATTCTAAAAAATTATAGAAAGAGTGACATTTTGTTATAAGATTATTGAATGGGGAATAATATATTGATCCTAGTGAGTCAGAAACTCTATCCAACCCAACCTATAAATATTGAATTTTGACATAATTTTTACGACATCAAATTTTTAATAACCCGAATTATCAGGGATAAATCATAATATTTTTACTATTAAATATGAGAAGTTTACTACAATATATACATACACATACACACACTAAGAGTGTGTCCGAGAAGTCGGAAATTATAAGGGATAAAGTTGAATTTGAGATTGAACCTTCAAAGTGTGCCAAAAAGTCGGAAATTACCGGGGAGAAAGTCCGAAAAGTCGGAAATTATTGGGGATAAACTTGAACTGAGATTGAAGTTGAAGGTGAAAAAATGAGGATGAAGAGAATTATTGGGAATAAAATTACTAAAAAAGACATATATTAATAATTAAAAAAGCATACATGGAAATCATGTAAATACTTCCATTCGACCTATACACAATCACGTTCATGTTAGGGAAGCTTTTCTTAATGAATTTAGAGAAGGGAAGAGGAGATCCATTTGGTTCGTGCATCTGGAAGGGCTCAAGAAAACTGCGATCCTCGATTTTTGGCATTCTGTCATCTGGATATAAGATTAGGTTGCATCCTTTTTTCGATTCCCTAAGTTTCAATCAATTGTTGTGTAATTTTTCAGTTCACAAACCCTAACTTCATATTACTTCCTTGATGAATATTTTGCACAGATATTTGAGGTATAAACTAACATTTTGCACATATATGTTGGATTAATAAAGTAAAATGTATGTTATGCACAACCCTAACTTCAATCATGTGTAGTCTATATTCATTTTGCACATAGGAATACTCGATGAGCATTTTGTACATTATGACGTACAAACTAACATTATACACATATGTTGGATTAATAAACTAACATATCAATCATTTATTGTCCAAGAACATTTTGCACATTTATGCATAGGAGATTAACATTTTTCACATATATGTTCGATTAATAAACTAACATTTAATCATTAGCGAATGCTTCTAGGAAATCCACTAAATTTAGTGTCAATCGATAATTCTAGGAGCTTGTAGTTAGCAACAATGACCATTTGCATCAATGAAATCATTAGCTACAAGTTTCTATCCCAAACCAAAAATATTGTCAAGATCCACCAATTTTCCTATCCAACAAAATCTATCATCACGGGAAAACTAGTTGATCGGCCAAGGAGGTCCTTGTCAATTGGCCAGTGCTACAATAATAGTGTCGGAAACGAATATCTCAAATGAAAACGAATGAAAAACTCTAACATTGAAAGTCTTTTTCATATGGAAGATATCTAACCTAATCCTCATAGGGCTTGCTAAAATCTATCAAATCTAACAAAATTTTATTTTCTAATAAGATAGAATTTGTCCATAGTGGATAACTATAAAGCAAAAATGTCCAAGTGAAGGGATAAAAATATTGCCCAAAGTAAAAGGGAAAGAAATATAGGCGTAAAAGTGCATTGTAGCGTGCCTAGTTGATCAGCCTGGTGGGGCCTAGTCGACCGGAATAACAAAATAAACTTTGTGAAATGTGTGCTTTCGACTAGTGGTCATGTGCAAGTCATTTGCTAGATGAACAAAGCTTAGTCGGTCATCCAAGTGGGTCTCAATCGATAGGTCGGCACACTTCCTAAGGAATTATCCGTCTTCGCTCTTGGATCTCAATCAATTTAGCATTGACCTTGACTTCTTTGACCACAAGAATACCCTTAATGTGTATGGGGTCATTCCGTCACAAATAGTTCCGTTTAAGCTCCACAAATGCCTGAAATGTCTACAATGTCATAAAGTAACCGGTAGATCTCCAAAACAAAAGGGAAGGAAATAAATTGATAATGTATGCACTTATGTCCGAAAGGATGAAAGAATGAGGGCGGAAAAAGACGTTAAAATAAGTGTTATCAAATACCCTATACTTGAACCTTAATTGTCCTCATGTAGGATCCGTAAATATCCCAGTATGAAGACTCAAATACATGTCAAAATGCAAAAGATCAAGCAATCAAACCTTATCATCATCACACATATCGTAGTAGAAGATACAAGTCAAAGCTCGTAAGTTTCATGACCACTCAAGGAAATGTGTATAATTCTCTCACATGTGTTTAAGTATATATATATTGACATTCAACTCAACACATATGCAATGATCATCAATCATAAGCTTATCATAATGTTCTCCTTCTTCACCGCTAGTTTTCCTACAAATACGTTATGAATCAAGGAGTCTTTTGGTTAGGGTAATGAGAGAATGCTGATGAGTAATTTTGATTGTGGTGTAAAAATATCCGGGAACTAAGACGTCTCAAAGCTCTTCGTTGACTTGATTACCGCATCTAGTAGATCAAACCATATTATTGCAATCGCTAAAACTCTTCACACTTGGCTCATACATACATTAAATTATTCTTGTAAGCACTTTTGTGCTTTGCAAAACCGATTTCCTCTTTTTCTTCTTTTTCAACTAGGTCCAAGTGGTGCATAAATGTATCTTTATAATATTATTTTTCTTCTCTTTTACTTATGCGTGATACCAAAAGGAACCATATTACAAGGCTCTTCACTACACACAACCTCATACTTGCTTATTGCTTTCTTCCTCCAATGCATGATGTCATCCCTAATTTCCGGATGAGTCAAATGAGGCTAAACATGGCTAGATAAATTTTGTGGAGTTACAAAGAAAGGTCAATAAAAGTCATAAGGGGCTAACAAATGAAAATCATGATTAGGATAGTAAGAGAATAATAAACTCAACAAATACATGCCACAATCATTTTCATAAGTGTAAAAACAAGAGCAAGCACGCAATCTTGAAAAAGAGTTAATAATAAGTTCTAGATAAACAAAACATATAGGAAAACACTCATAAAAAAAAGATTACACAAACAATATGTGCGTAACACTAAAAGAAACCCCACAAGGTAATATTATGAAACATAATCACTCATCATTGTACCTAAAACTCAATGGCGTAGAAAAGGTTGAAGAGCGAGATCTCGAGCAATGTCCATCAATATAAAGTCAAGATAAATACAAAATTTTTAAGGAATCGGATAGTATAAAATAGAAAATGCATGTTATCAGAATATGGGTTAGTCGATCGTCCAGATGAGTCCTAGTCACCACCCTACAAACATAAGAGGAGATACATAAAAATAACTGTGTAATGCACAAAATTTTTATGCTTAGTTCGACCAACTAGCATGGTACTAGTTGATTGGCCAAGACTAAATGATGTGAGCCCGCCGGACTTAAGCAACGAGCCTGATGTGACCGCACCACGATCAACACCACCTCTCACTCGAGCTAGAGCACGCATGCTAGGCCAAACCACTTTGACCTACCACCCTTTCAGAGTTCCGACCTTTAAGGACGTCCATGACTATCACTTGGTGAACATACTTGAGGCGATTGAGGATGCCGGATCACTTTAAACCTAGATGTAACCTTTTGTTTTATTTTATGTGGTCATGTTTGACTTTATTTCATGGTTTTAAACCACTTTAGTTGGGTTTATTTCAGCCACGTTTTTTGTAACCTTGGAGCTCTAATGTGGCCGACCATATTAATGGTTTTTAGGCCATTTATTGCTTGAAGTTGTTGGTTGAAAGACCCTAGGATTTCCTTCATTTAGTATCCAACTTTTGAACTACTTGTAAGCTATTATTGTGGGGAGTTGGTGCTGAATTTTTCAGCCATATAAGGCCATCTCCTACCCACGTTTTTCAGGAGATTAAAAAGTTGAGTTCAATCGAAGTTGTGTTTTCACTTTAAAGCAAAACAAACCTAGAGACTAAGGTGAGATGTCAAGGTTTCGAAACCCACAAGGTGAGAGGCTGAGTGGTGTCCTTACAGTGCGAGGCTAGGAGGACAAAGGAGGTCTAATTTCTGAAGTGAGATTCCGAGGAAAGAAGAACTCGAGCCAAGGAGATCCAAGGTGCGAGGCTGGACGATTCCTTGCTTGGCATATCCATATAAATCGAAAATACACAAAAGAAATCGACGGAGGAACAACACCGGCGAATCCTTGCGTTCAACGGACGAAGAGCGCATCAAGTGGTATCAGAGCCCAACGGTGCGAGTTCCTCAAGCTTTCGGGGTACGAATTGCTTACCTAAACTTGTTTTTAGTTTTTGCAATTTTGAGTAGTTCCCCAAAATTTTGTGTTTACAATCTTCTTTCTTGTGAGCCTTTAGAGAGAGATCCTGTTGACCTTTTATTCAAAAAAA